>OY992522.1:4361836-5561836 GCA_963921215.1 Scoparia ambigualis
TTGCGTTTTATTTAAATTACTGAATATGAATACCTACTTATTATTAAAATATAGAAAAAAAAAGGTTTACGGAATCACTACAATACTTGAAGTCAGATTATACACATAGCGCCATCTATCGTATGAGCACGGAACTAAAATGTGACATTTAGACCGATTGTTGTTTTGCTACAAAAACACAGCGATTCCATGTTTTATTTCAACAAAATTACACTGCACTTATTAAAAAATACATTTGCGTACCTGCCCGAATAAAACTGTCTCAAAACGCTTTTCAAACACTAAAAAATGTATACTCGTAATCAGCTGACACCTGTCAAAATTTTTACCACAAATGCTCACAATTACACGTAAATTGGATAATATACACAATGCTATGGCTTGCACTAAGTATAAACATTGGTGTCGTATAGTTAAAATAGCATTTATGACTCATTTTGGGCAATATTCCATGTTTTCTTTGGTCCATCAAACATAACCTCTGCACTAAAGTGGCTATGTTAGAGAGTCAACAAATCTTTGTTGTAATGTACTGTACTATACTCCATTGCAAAATAAAAGCATTAAAACATATCTATTCATATTTAAAGATGCTTTTATTGTTATTTATTACTGTTAATTTCCAACTAAAACAATTTTAGATTTTTAACGCCAATAAAAAAACTTAATTCTGTTAATATAATATTGTGATATCCTACTATTGGTGATAATTTATATTTAATGTGAGAATATATATTAAATTGTACTTTGTAAAATAACTGTTTGTAGACAAACTATAACAATAAATTAAAAAATACTGACTACCAAGCGGAAAAAATGTTAAATTCAATAATTTCATGCTTTGATAAGTCATTTTTGATATGAGTCTGACTGGAATTAACTTTAGGACAGCTATAGTAATAGATGTAAATAGTTTAAACATCAAAATTTAAGAAACATTTACTTGCAATGAGTGTTCGCACAACTTTCCAAATCGCCACTTAGTACTGAAGGAGGTAACTTAAGTTTGATAAAACCACTAGTTATGTTTAGATTCACTGTTAATTATTACAAGACATGTAATATGCACTTTCACAGTTGTTGGAAGCCATTCACAACCAGCACTCTGGCCTGGCCCATATGGAATATTGCCAAAAGCGGTCTCCGCAACCCACCTTCTTCATTATCCCAGTCTTCCGCTTCGAGAACGTTGTGTACCGCCGTAGTTTGTTATCTATGTACTCCATTTTGATCTTGACGCGACCCTTGGTCTTTTTGCCGTTGGATGGTGGAGATTTCTTGGGCTGCAGGGAGGCATAACCATCGTCTGCTAGGTCGGGCATGGGGCAGTGTTCTAGCCCTACGCTCTGAGAGGGCCGTTCGTCGTAGCACTGGTCTGAAGGCCTCTTCACGCCGGGCCGGGGCATCGGGCAGGCCTGCATGCCCTGCCTTAGGGCTCCGCCGAGCGAGCTGGGCGGCCGGCCTGCGCCATACATATCCGGCATCTCCCCGAGGAGTCCCATACCGTACGGCGACCCGAAGCGGGGCTCCCGCGCTCCGCCGGGCGCGTCCATTATAACCTCGCAGTACGCCACAGTAACCGGTGCGCACACGCGCTATACACACCTCACCGTCCGAACGTCGAACGGAGACTGACCGAAAAACGCGAAAGGACCGAGGGCGGGACTGACGGCTTGGCCGCTCGGACCGCGACTGACTTCGCGCGGTTCCGTCCCGCGCGCCTCCACCTCTAACCGTCTCGCTCTGGCGCGAGCGAGCGAGTGCGCCCGCGAAAGGGACGGGGCTACGCGGGCTGCCGTAACCCGACACATCCGTAGGAAAAGCGCTCGTGAACCGGGAACCCGCGAACAGTTTCAGTGCCCGAATTCTGTATTAAAATAGAGCTTTTATTTTGAGTTTATTTCGTAAATAGAAATAATAGAGTCGGAAGTAGAGCGCGCGCGCGCGGCGGCCGCGGGGCGGTGGGCCGGCCGTGCCATATTTAGACTCGAGCACTACCAAATACGGCAATCGACGGTCAAATGGGGACACTGAAATCCCTCCTCCTTGCACCTGGCGATTTTCACGTCTAATAATTAAAAACTTTGTCACGTTACCTCTTTGATGTCTATGTACAGCATATGCCTGTAACTGCTCATTGTATGTAATTAATGTATAGTAGGCAGAGACCCATTATATGTTATAGGTACCTACTTTAGTGGGGATGTTATTTATTTGTACCTACGAAAGTTAATATTGGTAGGTAAGGAGTTGTTGATTATTTTACTTTACTTACAATTTATTAAAATCTATCTTACGCGTAAGAAGAACCAATATCCCTAATCTTACAGAATTCCACACGATTCCGTTATACCTAGGACAAACCCAAAGGGTGAGTAAAATATAAACAGCTATTGCTTGTTATCCAGGTTAATTCACTCATGATCATCAACACATAGCAAGATCAAGTAATTTAATGGTAAATTATACCTAATTAATAGTACTTACTTAGTTAAGTAAGTATATGGTGATGTTTGCAATCTAAGGTTTTTAAGCTATTATTATACTACAAAAACACTCCTATGTAATTAAAAAATGACCGCGATTTAAACAATAAGCACGGGACTTGCTATTTATTTGTATTAGCTTTCGCTCGCGGCTTCGCCCGCTTTAAATTCGTTCTATCGCAAAAGGAAATCTTTAAAACTAGGTATCGAGAACGTTGCAGTTTACCGAGATGAAAAGTATCGATAGATAAGATAGTCTAAGATAGATAACACTTCCGTCACTGCTACATAGGGAAAACAAATTACAAAATTACAATCTTTCAAAACTTTTGTAGAATATGTCACTAAATCGGATGAAGATCTTAAATAGCATCATCTTCCATGATAGAGGCCTTTGCACATCCGTGGGACAGTATGGAGGCTGTCCTTGTCTTTTTTACTTTAAAAATATATTTTTTTATACAAAGCCCGGCAAATGACCCCACTCCACCAGGTCAAGTCTGCTGACATACTAACAAAAATAATATTTTAACAATGCCGATTGATAGAAAGATACTTGGAATAAGTACCTAATAAATAAAAAAATAGAAAGAAAAATATTGGTCAATTTGATTTTCTGATTTAATGAGTAAGAGAATACCAAATGTGTCAAACAATTACAATTCGATCCAATTGCGATTCAATTATGCCATTCGTAAATTAGCAGACTTGGGCCCCTTATGTTAAGTGGAAATGAAGTCCAGGCGCGAGGACCACTGGTGCAGCGTAAGAGACGTAGCATCAGTCACCCTCACTCGCCGGCCCACAAAGTGCTTCTTAATTGTTATTTTTCTTATGTTAATCCGTTTGTTTTATGTTTGTTACGTTAAACGAATAGTATAAAACCCATCAAATTGCATTGGGTCAGCGTGGGGGGTTATAGGTCATCTCCTCATGAACCTTTTCTTTTAATTTTTTTTATTTACCAACGGCTAAACTTGGCCTTCATCTCACCTGATGGTAAGTGACGATAACACCTTTATACTATGTTTTTCTTGCATCTCATTTACTACAAGTCAACTACTAGACAACATAGACCTAACTTTTGAGAGCGTTTTTCTCGGAAGCGGCAAATTCGAGTTGTACTCTTCGTTAGCGCGGCAGTATAGGCATCAGCATTCAGCGTATTCCTCATCAAATGATGGGAAGTGCCGAAAGTGTGCAAGAGAACGAGAAACACTACGTGGAAGTGGCATGCAAAATTCTCAGACAAAACACAGAAAATCAACGTTTCGTAGTCCCCTGTTTCCTCCTTCAGAACTGGACTAATTTTCAGCATCGGTTAAAGAAAGAGATTTTCTATGTCTGTATGTTTGATTTTTTTTGCATTAAGTAATTTATTTAATAACCAAGAGCCTTTCAAATTTAGCGAAATCACTCCGTTTTAAGGCGTCTTCATAAACATTAAATGGCTCGTTTAATAGGTCAAGGATCATAAAACCACCGGCGGGCGCGAAACAATTGATTTTCAATGTGTCTGGTTTTACGATCCTCAAGGGGTTAAAAAAAATCAAACATACCTACAGACATAGAAAATCTCTTTCCGTAACCGATGCTGAAAAAGTAATAAAAATTGGTAAAGTTCTGAAGGAGGAAGCAGGGGACTACGAAACGTCGTTTTTCTGTGTTTCGTATGAGAATTTTGCATGCCACTTCGACGTAGTGTTTCCTCTTAAGCCATTGGCTACAATTAATGAGTATTGGCTTTCTTTGCTTGCCAAATGCGGGTTTGATGGTCGATTTTACAAACCCATGCCATGTATCGAAAAAATCGAAAGGCGCCTGACCTGTGAATTGATCCCAGGACCTCCGGATATAGGCTCTTTGCCACTCGGCACAAAGAGGTGACTTTACCTATCTTCCATAGGTAGGTACTATAAATATTAAATGAAATGCTGTTAGTTGGTAAGAGGCGCATCACTTGAAAACGGCTGGACAGTTTTAGCGAATATTTTCTTCGTTTTCAAAATGTTCGTAAAAAATCTAAATAAGTTTTATATTAAGTTAAATATGTATGGAATATTTTTAAATTTCGAAACTGAACCCTCTTTTCTTTGCGGGATTTTTATATTAGCTCAAAAGTAATACCTACCCTTTTTACCCATTCAACGCTATTTATTTATTTTATAATAACAGCGTATCTACCAATAACTGAATTTATTGAGAGATAGTGAATCTCTGCATAACTTGTCCGGGATTGTCCACTTCAGGCCATTCTGAAACGGGATTAAATCAGAAAATCAAATTGACCAATATTTTTTTTTCTATTTTTTTATTTATTAGGTACTTATTCCAAGTATCTTTCTATTAATCGGCATTGTTAAAATATTATTTTTGTTAGTATGTCTGTTTATTTCTGGTGTAGAACCTAGTACGGTACCTAACTAATTTGATTTTCAATGTTGTCAGAATACGATTGTATTAAGTTACAAGTTAAAATCAATCAAAATATCATCATACTGTCTTGTCGTTACATTTTGATATAAGTATTGTCGATATTTACGTGTGTTATTGTGAAATATTATTTAAATAATGTTTTAATAATCGATTACAACAAATTATTAATATTTATTACAATAAAGTAAAAAAAAACACCGAATTTTGAAATAATTCATTTTTTTGATCGACTAATCTATTTTCATACTACTTACTAAATCATTTTTTAATATAGCAAAATTACGTAAACGTCATGGAAGCGCGTTCCCAGCGTCATTCGCTTTATATTCTCTTTCTGTTGAATGTTATCTATTATATATTTATGTCCGAAAATATCAGCATAGGTTTCTGTTCACGAGTGGCCTAAGCGTCATACAAAGTGGACATTCTCCTTTCATATAAAGCGTTCCAATTTCATAATTATGTAGAGTAAAAAAGAATTAGTACTTATTACTAAGCCTACACATCATCCGCGGATGAGAACTCGTATTATTATGACCAGCAATCCGCCGAGTCCATGAATCGCGTCGCGTCGTCGTTGAATTTTTTTTAAAAGCTTACCTAGGGGCTATCTGTCTAACTTCAACATCAATTCTATCGCAATCGCTTTCAAGTACTTACAAGAACATTGCCTCGCTAGTTTGCTTATTAAACACTATTTTTAAAATAATCAGGCTAGTGCAGTAATGTACTTCTACTTGAAAGCGATTGCGATAGATGTTGCAGTTAGACAATCAGCCCCCTCTGATCTGAGATTCGAACTAACTTTATGTACTTATCTTATAGTAATGCACACCACCAATGCACTTTGTGCATACCGATAGGATCAACGATAAGAATAAAAATCTTTATTTATTTATTTATTTAGGACAACCAAAAAGACAAACACAAATACAAGCACTATTATGGTAGAACACAATATGGACTTAAAATAAAACAAGTGGCGTCTCATTTAGAGGCTACTTAGGTACTACCTACTACTTATTTAGTTACTTACTAATGTTTGTTGGTATCAATACTAAGTATATTCGATTCGATTGAGGCAAAAAAATTAAATACTTAACAATAATTTACTGTACATAATAAATCTATAACTTAATAATTGAACCACAGATCAACAAGGTGACAATGCAAAAGACCGTAATCATTCCAAAATGTATTTATTATCTTATTTGTCTATGTATGGTAATATTTAAAACGTAAGGACAGGACAAACTCTTGTCGGTCGGGTTAGCAAGCAAAAAATAATTTTCTAATTAATAATTAAAATAGAACTCCCTGCCAACCTCTCTTCCCTTGGGTGTCGTAAAAAGCGACTAACAACTTAAGACTGCACATACATCCAACAACATAGAGAGGCGATGGGCTCACCACCTATCGCGGTTCACGCTTAGCTCATGTGCAGTTAATTATGTGGTAGAACTGGACTATGGCAGAGGACTGCTTCTGCGGTCCTCATTGCCTAGTCTCTGACACAGTTGCGTGTATTATCATAGACAAAATATATCGTTCTTGGTTTATTGTAATATTATGTAAACTTACAGTAGTTTTACTTATCGAAGTAGGTATTAAAGTTTCAATTCAATGAGTTTCAATTGAGTTTTAGTGCATTTGGCCTTATCATCTTAAATTCCTGGAGTTACGATATTCCATATATCATTCTCAGTAAAATTAGGTACCTACTAATTAATATAAGTACTTACCTAATATTCGATGTCTCGTTGTCAACGGGACGATTGGTAAGGTTGCCATTTTCGATTTTCATAGCCTATACTATAAACATCCCACTACTGGATTGGAGAGGCCTTCCCGCAGCGCATGGACAACTGCATGTGGAGGTATTGGCCCATAACCCACCACACTGGCTCAATGCGGGTTGCAAAAATGCTAAGATTGCAATGTTTGGCTTCCTTGCTGTTTTGGTAGGGCTGTTGAGTCCGCCTGGCTAGCTACCACCATCTTATGTAAGTCTGTCGCCATAACAACAATGTTTATAGCATTGTTATGTTCCGACAGTTTGAGATAAGATAGCCAGTTCCTCAGTGGTTGAGGATTCCGGGTGAAGCGCGCTTCCACCTTCGGCCTTATCTTCACTTACCATCAGGTGAGATAAAGGTCAAGCGCTTACCCGTTGTAAAACAAAAAAAATAATTCGAAAAACGTATAGTGAGCAAAACTTTTTTTTTCTATACTTAGTTTAAGTCTTTTTCTAACTTTCCTATTGGGAACCACCTGAGTACGTGACAGTAACTGCAGTCGGTCTTATCTTGCAATGGTAGAAACCATTGGATTACGCATGTACTTACGGATAATTCATTAATTTCATGACCTACTTAAATAACTTATTAACAAATTACCTAATAAGTCCTAATAATATTACATCATTACTATAGCTAACTGATACGTCAATTCCATCATACTCACATGTTGCTTGACGTATATTAATTAAAATTAATTGCCACATATGTAGATGACGAAGCGTTCACAGAACAAAAATGTACGCCGCTTAGGCAAATAATATCGGCTCCGGACACATTCGTACAATTTTCTATCATGGCTGGTGACGAAATAATCTACCAATTTACATAACGTCTCTGTTGCCTAGTAGCATAGACAAAATAGCTAGTAGTTAGTAGAACACAGGCCTTAGATCCAGAGATTCCAGTATCGATTCTCAGATTTACATGTTTCTCCGCATGGTCCTACCACCTAGTTCAAATAGTAGACATAAATAAACGATATTTAAAATAAGAAAAACTATGAAAAGGTCTGCATGGCTCTTATTATTTTGATAGCTAAGTAGTCGGTAAGTATTATGTACTTTATCAGATTACATACTTACATACCTACATATACATAAGGTTTAAGTCAGAGACTATAGTAATGGGTGATGAGCCCATCGCCGCTCTATGCTGTTGGATGTAACTGCAATCTTTAGTCCGTTAGTCGCCTTTTACGACACCTACTAAGGGAAAAAAGCGCGGTTCGTAGTAAGTATTCTTTTAGTGACCCCCTACACCACACGGCTTTATCAGATTATTGGCGAAATGAGCGTTTTCTCTAACAGTAGTCGCCCACGAGGTGGGCAACGAACGTGTCTCCTTTTTGAGATTATTTTATTGCCCTTAGTCACAGACCACAGTGCGTTGACTCTCAAATGCTAATGTTACACCATTCTTATTTTTGTTTCACAAAGGGGAAGCGCTTTGCCTCGATAAGCGACTATTATCCCCAAAGGGTTGGTCAGAGACTAGACAATGAGGACCACAGAAGCAGCCCACTGCCATAGTCCAGATTTCATCAAAATACAAATGCACAGCGTGTTAGGTCACAGTGTCACAGATTAAAGAAGTTAGGTGGTGAACCTATGTTTTTGGGTGTATGTGCAGTGCAGTCTTTAGTCCGTTAGTCGCCACCAATTAGCACCAAGTGTTATTATTTCACGCCGGATATTCGTGGTATTACGCCCAATGCGTGCTGCAACGCAGCGTGGCTCTACCACTCAGTATCAGTTATTAGAGTTATTCTTATAAGAGTAAACTTAGTATAGTCTTGACAGACCGAACGAGTAAAGGATAGCGTAGCCTTTATAAGGTGACTGCTAGAAACCGCAAGAAACTTCAAGGGCTGGTCAGGTCAAGTGTTTTAAACATGACAAAAATAAAATACGTGTTTTTTTTCATTTTTAATTAAATAATTCATTTTATGAATTTTAATTGGATAGTCTTTGAGTACCTATCTAATTTATTTTAAAGCAATAACATAAGAAAATTATAATGAAATCAATTAAAAATAACGATCATTAACAACACCGCCGTCTGTTGACTCGTCGTCGTAGGTACTTATCGCCCAGCTAACGCGGAAAAAACACAAATTCCTTTTTTGTCATTTCTGTCATGTTTAAAATACTTGACCTGACCAGCCCTTGAAGTTTCTTGCGGTTTCTAGAAGTCACCTTATATACTGTCCCCGCTGTATGAATACCTATGAAAATCAAGACTTCGCTATTTTTTATTTGATTGGTGTCAAAAGCAATTATGATTAAGCTATAAAACTCACATGATAAATGCGGCCATTGGTCACTTACTAATTAGCACTCCGATCAGCGTTCGGCGTTCATTGTTAATTTCGATAGACATCAATGTTGCATTAAAACAATAGGTATGAATACAACTATACGTTGGATGACGCAAAACACTGCCGTAAACAGAACCTGCCAATCAATCGGTGCAGAAATGGAGAGTTCATCGACTCGGCCTATGACTTGTGTGGTCACCATCGTACTACCAACCTGAAGGACAAACTTGTTTTTGTATTTATTTTCATTTACTTTACGCAAAGCAAACGTTTAGCCTTAATTTTATTGGTAAGTGATTACAAGGCTGCAGGTGAATGCGCACTTCACCCGGACGGAATACTTTACCATCACTGAGTGGTTTTTTACACTATTTGAAAGAGTTTTTTTTGGATCGAAACAGGTCAACCTAGTGATGAGATGAACAACCCAACTAGCAAATTGGTCATATAAAAACTGTGTTATGCGACTTTCGGTTATATAACTGTTGAATTGATGTTATTAGACAACTACAACGTTGTATAACCGTTATTCCTACAACGATTTAGTCCCGTAACTAAATGGTCCGCTAAATAAGTTGAGTAAACGTTTTTACGACTACTTTATACAACGTCGTATAATGGTACAAAAATATAGGTTAAGTAAACGTTTTTACGACTATATTATACAACGTTGTATAGTGGTGCCTGTGTACAGGTTAGTTAGACGTTTATACGACTGATTTATACAACGTGTTATAGTGGTGCCTGTGTATAGGTTAGGTAGACGTTTTTACAACTGATTCATACAGCGTCGTTTAGTAGTGCCTGTGTATAGGTTAGGTAGACGTTTTTACGACTGATTTATACAACGTCGTATAGTGGTGCCTGTGTATAGGTTAAGTAGACGTTTTTACAACTGACTCATACAACGTCGAATAGTGGTACCTGTGTATAGATTAGGTAGACGTTTTTACGACTGATTCCTACAACGTCGTATAGTGGTGCCTGTGTATAGGTTACGTGAACGTTTTTACGACTGCTATATTATATCGTCGTATTATGAAGCCAGGTTGTAAGGTCGGATAAATAAAAAAAATATGACACCATGTAAAAAGGTTTAATTTAAATTAAAGGTTATCTGTTCATGTTTATTATCTCACGGAACTCTAAAATAATTTATCATGGCCGACTATCTTGGTAGCAAGAAAACGGATTATGCGACCTTTTTATTATATAATTGATGTATAGAAGTCGTTTCTTAACTTAGACAAGATGGCTGCTATTTTAGTATGTAAACAAATTATGAGCAATAGTCTACAATAATTTAATTTCAAGAAATTTGAAAGGGGCGTAAAAAATTTCACAACAACACACCTATATTTCACCACAAAACTAAACGTACCATAAGAACTAGGTGCACTGCACACATTTATCCTTACACTCTGTTCGTGTATAATATTGTTAAAATAAATATAAAACTAGCTAAGTAAATTATAACTTATAAACCGTTTAAATTTTGTATTTGATAACACGCACTTTTCCAGCAAACATCACAGGAACGAATGAATGGAATGTATGTGTACAATAAAAGTCGATGTTAAACACTTAACCGACATTACAGTCATCTTCTAATGTCTATGCAATTGATAAAGGACTTCAGTGGTTCGATAACAGTCGGTCGAAAACTTTTATGTAACATTTGACTGACGTTTATTTAACTTGTAAATAACAATAATGTCGTTTAATATGGGCCTATTTCGCGTTGTATAAACGTCTACGACACGTTTATATGATCCACTTTATAGAACCAAAAGGAAATGTAAAACGTTTTCTCAACTATTTTGCAACGATAATTTGTTACTTGGGAAGTCCACAAAGGCGGACATCGCATCTGCGAGTCCTCTAGTATCTACAGAGAATATGTGTGGCAAAGTGTGACAGAGTTTGCTTTCCATTTGGGGAGAAGCTGGTTCGTTTGCTATCCTGTCATAAAAACTGTACCACTCAGAGGCGAAGACCTCCATCATTTAAAACGTCATCGTTACAATGGGTATTGGCACCGAGCTTGCTAAATAATAAATAAACTTTCCTACACTCACACGAATTATCTAGCCCAAGAGAAGCTTCGTTATGAAACTCGTTAAATGGTTACTAGACAACGGATTTACATACTTAAAATACTTAAATACATACTTATTATACATAGAAAAATGCATCCGGGCTATGCATAGATAAATCCGGAAACCACTATGCTCGCCCTGGGAATTGAAACCGGATGTTAGAGCGAGGAGTAGCTCGATGGCTCAGCGGTAAAGACATTCGGTTTACGATCGTCGTCGCTAAGCAATTTTCGCAATGTCGGATCACTAGATGGGTGACTAAATTAAAAAACGTCTCGAGCTCGTCCGTTAAGCCGTTAGTCCCGGTTGTTGTCGTAAGATGGCAGTCTGTTAAAACTCAACAACCCGCATTGGACCAGCAGCGTGGTGGGTTATGGCCCAATATCCCTTCGTGCTTTTGGCCACGTGGGAGGCCTGTGCCCAGCCGTGGGACGTATATAGGCTGATGATGATGATTGGATCGAGAGCGAACTGCCATTCGGCCAGCGAGGCGTACTTACCTTGACATAAAAATAAATTTATCTTGTCCCACAATCGCCCCGTAAACACAGTAGCCCTACCCGATGTCTGAATGGCGTTGCGTCATTTGCCATCCTCCGCGCTGGATTTGGCAAGGCACGCGCTACCGGCCGGCCCAACCTGCGCCTGCGCCGATGTACAGACGCTAGCACTTCAACCTATACAAAAATGTCAAATTTCTTCAATATACTTTGAACTTTGTCACTAGGGTATAAGTATCAATATTAATTGAAGAAATTAGACAGTTTTTAAAGATAGGTTGATGTGCAGTGTGATGTGTGGCAGGCGTGTGTACACTGTGTACACAACCCTAAATTGCCATACAAATTGTGTCCTGCCGATCAGCTGCGCACTGGCTTTGACTATAGTGATAATACTTGTAGATTGATAGTTCAAATGCAACCTGACTATTTTTAGTAAGTAAATGTTCTAGAGGAAATTAGAATTCATATAAAAAGAAAGAAATGAAATAACCGTTTAGTATTAATATAGGTGCTTAGCTTACCACTTAGGAACCCTAAAGTCATGGATTTATCTGTGAAAATACCTGTCACAAGATTAAAATCTCTACAAAGGTAATGTAAATACCTAGTTTATTTAAATAGGTTTTGAAATTCTAGTCGATACTTATTTATTATTAACTTTAGGTATTGATAATAATACATTATGGTTTTGTTAGAGGAAACATCTTTACCGTAAGTTTACCTACTGAAACACTTAAGCCTGCGTAGCAATTTGACAAGACCTTCGGATATTACCCCTGCTTTCGGGTTGCTATTTAGCGGAATGTTGACAGCAGTTGAAACAGCTGGAACCAACTAATCCGAAATAACGCTTTTTTTCTCTATTTTAATGGCTTGGTGCGGTTTGCACAATAACGCTTTTATGTTTCGTAGACTGTATTTTCTTTTTTACTGTTTGAAAAAGGTGCTAAAAGTACAGTACAATTTCTTTGCACCGAGAATAATAAACTAGGTATCACTTTGTTTAAATAATCGAAGCTATCACGTTAACGACTTTTAGTCCCATGCTTAAAAGTATAATGCTAAATTTTAGATGCACACTGGCTGCTTCAAGTATGCAAGAATGGGATTTTCACTATAATAATAAAAGCTTAGTGGCATACAATTCGTTAGTCGTTTATTTAAGGTCTCCGCCTCCAACGCCGGACGTACAGCATCGGAATGCCCAGCATCGCACAAATGTCGTCATCTCGTAGCCAATTATTGGGGAACGCAGCAATAGGGGATCTGCGCCCGCGGAATCCAGATACACACTTTATGTCTCTATTCATTAAAGGCCGGGCCGTGCTAATTAAAATTGTTTCAGCTTTGTTACGCGCTAAATAAATCGCGGGCAGCGGGTGCTTGTACCAACTGTTTTTGCTTTGTTTTCGCTGCTACATATTTGCGGGTCTGACATTAACACCTCCCTGCTTGGAGGTACAATGCGTACGTTGTCGGGTGGCACAAAGGAGGCACTGAGTGTTGGAACGATTTGCGAGGAACAAGCTTTAAATATATCGCGGTGGCCACAATGTGATAGTACACTCGTAAGTAAACTCGCCACCGATATATGGCCGCTTTGGAGCTTTGTTCGCGCGAGATTACATCTTTTCCTGCTAATAGAAGTTCGTTTGGGAGTTACTGGGCACGCTCGCTGTTTCTATGTTAGTCGGTTTATCGCCTGCTTTATAGAGATTTACGCACAATCAAATATAGAATAGCGGGGAGACGGTTTTGTGTACGGCTACTAAGGATTTTGGTGAGCATGTGATTTTTTTTATTATACCTACATACTGAAGTACCTACGTCACGCCCGCTTCCCGGAGGGGTAGACAGTGACCACGCTCTTCATTTGCTACGACTAGGGTTGCCACCTTTTTTTAAGACGAATAAAGTATTCTTTTCATTTGGTGGAACAAAAATAAAGTATCTACATAGCATACATTTTTTTTAGGACGAATAATGTATTTTTTCATTTTGTTAGAACAAAAATAAAGTACTTAGAACAAAAATAAGGTGCTGTTGTGTTTCGTCCGACCAGTGAGGGTTCCGGAGGCCCCCCCCCCCCCCCTCCTCCCATTCCTATTCCTTCCTTAAACCTATTCCTCCCTTAAAGGCCGGCAACGCGCCTGCGATTCCTCTTGTTTTGCGGGTGTCCATGGGCGGCGGTGATTACTCTCCATCAGGTGACCCGCCTGCTCGTTTGCCTCCCTCTTTTATATAAAAAAAAAAACTTACATAACTAGCATAAAAAAGAGTATTCGTTTATTTGTCTTTAAAAACGTACTTTTTCTTGCTCTTTGCGACATTTAACAAACATTTGTCTTTAACGTAAATAGAGTATTTTAGCGTAGGTACTTTATTGGTGTCATAGATTATAAAGTATACATGAAAAAAAGGACATTACCTACTCTATTTTAGAGTACGGGTGGCAACCCTAGCTACGACCCTGACACACATCCTTAGATTCCCTTACTCTCATACCGTTCTTCATATACCTACTGCTCGTCGGTTTAGGGTATTCTTGACCTGACATTTAACGAGAACGTCGCCAATCTTATAGCTGTTGTTAAAATATGCCTTTGACAAAAGCTCAATGACGAAGCGGCTTCGGATTGCGATCTCGCAAGGTTCAGCACTATCGCAATGGCGGATGGGTGATCAAATGAAATATATGGGGGTTTTCGTGCTTCAGGCGGCATGTTACCATAAGTAATGGATGTTTGCAAACACAGGCCCGGTGATTCTCACGCGCTTGCTGAATACTGTAAAACATTTAGAACCTGGGTTCCTAATCTGGGGGTAATTACCCCCGCAGGGGTAAAACTGGTATTTCGCGGGGGTAATAATAATTATGATCTGGTTTTCGATATAACTTTTATAACTATCATGGTTGTTAACATTATTTTTAGTTTTTACGAGATATTTACCATGATTATCCATGAGTTTGTCCTCCTGATACTTCGGCGCGGTTGCACGCACCATGGTCACGGGAAACAGGCTTGCGGGTGGAATGCAGAAAATTGGCAGACGAATCGGTCTACCCTAAGTCTACCCTCTTCCGCACTCCTTTATTTCGTCGATTCCCCTACTAAAATGTTTTCCCCTACTAAAGAAAAACCTTGATCGAGGGAGTATTCTTCTTCTTCGTCGTATCGATGGTTCAGTATTCACTCAGCAAACCTTAAATAGTTTTGGTCCAATATTCCGCTGTTGCCACCCCAGTAGGAGAAGCCTCATTTAGATCTTCATCGTGCAGGTGTAAGGGCAACGCGGGCTATGACAGCCGATGCCGCATGTCTTGCTCTGGAGCGCCACACTCGCACTGGGCAGAGATCAGAGCAGTATCGAGGGAGTATTTAGGAACTTCAAATGAGAAGATAAGGGCATTGTTATCGATGGAAAAATACTTTCGAACCTTAGATTTGCTGACGACTTGTACTGGTTGGTTCCGGTATCAGAGTGTATTGAGGAGATGGTGGTCATATAAGACCTCAAAAGCAAGTTAATCAAGGTGGGCCTAAAATTGAAACATTTGTTTTTTGTTGTTCAAACATTTGAAGGCTCGTGTATTCGGGCAGTGGGTTCTGCTTGTATTCACATACGGAACGGAGACCATGTCACTCACAAAAAAGTCAATTGAGAAGTTTAGAGTTGCGCAAAGGGCGATGGAAAGAAAAATGCTTGGAATAACCCTGCGCGACCGGAAGACAAATGAATGGATTCGGCAGAAGACAAGAGTAGAGGTCGTGGTCGGCATTATCGCAAGAATGAAGTGGACATGGGCAGGCTATACTGCCAGAATGGATGGTAGCTGTTGGAGCCCAAAAAACAATAGCGTGGAGAACTGGAGACCCAGAGCCAATACCCGAGGAAGAGGAAGACCTCACAAAAGATGGGTTGATGATAACTGAAAATATGGAGGAGGTGATTGAATGGAGAGGGCGCAAGACCACCGGAAGTGGAGAGGAGAAGAAGAGGCCTACGTCTAACGCTGTACAAATAATGGGCCACGATAATGACAATGACGAAGAACGAACAAACTAGTCCGTAAATTTTAAAATGACCAGTCTGAACACAGCGTGTCTAGCGCGCGAAGTGTTTACTAACGAACGGTAGTAGGTACAAAAATCTACCACACTCATATTGTTTGAGATGAGTTCTTCGTTGGGAGGTTTCTACTTAGGTCATAAGGGTAACGGACCTGAAATGGTTAGGAACAGTGGTTCCTAACCATTTCAGGAAAGGCAAAGGCGAAGGCTCTTCCGAAAGAGCGTCTAAAGCAGTGGCTTTAGACGCTCTTTCGGAAGAGCCTCATGCTGCACTGCATAGGGAATCCTTTGAAAATGTCCTAACCAATTTTTTTTACTTACTTTAGTCTACTATGGGTTAACACTTGACCTTCATCTTACCTAATGTTAAGTGATGATACGTCACACGGCGAAAGCGCACTTAACCCGGATTCCTCCACTACGAGATGCTGGCTATCTTATCCCAACTGTCGGAACACAACAAGGCTACACACATTGATGTTATCGCAAAATATATTTCAATAACATGCATGGTGGTAGCTAGCCAGGCGGACTTAACAAGCCCATCAACCAAATCGAGTACAAACATGTACCCCCCAGCTGGGAATCGAGCCCGGGACCTTTGGGCACCGGTCTCAGACCCACTAACTAATCTAACCACTAGACAATGTTTATTAGTAATTTATTTACAGCGGTTTCGATTTTTTCCGAATTTTCGTTTATAAAAAATAGGTTTGGCATTAGGATTATCAATTTTAGAAAATTGTTTGAAATTTGAAATTTTAAGTTTTGAATTTTTTACGTTGACATACATTTGAATTTGGTATTTTAAATTTTAAATTTTTATTTCCATTTGTATATACTGTTTCCAATTTTATATTTTTATTTCATTTTAGAATTTAATTAAGTAGTGATCAATTGTAAAACAGAGACAACTGTAAAACTGTGACATATTTTACTAACATAGTTTTAAGAAATTTTTGTAACTAACACATTATGGCTGTATACCCGCAATAAATCATTTGATTGATTGATTGATTGATTGATAAATAGCAAACGAAAATCAGCCGAAATTACGTTTCGAAGAAAGAGAGTAAGCCTTCACTCAGTTTCGGATCAGATGACTTTCGCTTCGCAAAATTCTGTACATTTAACACACATACAAAAGGGGATAAATTAAAAACAGTAGCATCAGTCGGCTCTTTTGAAATGTAATTCCTACCTACTAAGATTTAATTAAGCGAGCGCTGCGTACTTATCTGTTTATCGCGTGAAATCATTTGAGGATATTTTATTACAAGTTATGATTAAATTATACGGGAACACAGTTTCGGCTTTCTTAAGCCACTTAATTAAAGATACTTTTTCTTCTCAAGCGCAGTCATCTCACCTGATGATAAGGCCGAAGGGAGAAGCTCACTGCACCCGAAATCCTCAACATAAGAGGAACCAGTTTTTCCACTTTTAGGGATTTTACCCTATTGTAGGGCAAAACGACTTTTACTATGCATGTCTTAGGGCTTTTTTTTTGCAGGGATACCTATAGGGTTTTTTATAATGAAATTACGAAAACCTTGAAGTAGTTATTCACTTTTATTTGCAGTCTTAAATACCTACTAACTAGAGACATATTTAAATGTTCAAAAAGATGTAAAAATTAATAAAACAAATACGCTAGTTTTTACTAAAATTTGGTTTACTTGACACCAAATTAGAATGGAACCGAATAATAATGATCAAAGCAACGAAAAGTGGCAAAAGTGATGTTGCAGAAATGCATCGACTTCTAAATAAACTTTTTAATTAACGAATGTTGTTCCTTCTACTTTATACAGGTATTGTGAAATAATATGAGTTTTTATTGTAAAATAATGCTACTAAATGGAGGAATTATTAAAAAAATAAGGAGTCTTAGGGATAATTTCTGGTGTATCTAGCGTTAAATCCAAATCTTAAGTGGTAGGTAACACTGTAGAACTGAGTCTGTTAATAACATTCGGAATAAAACATACATACATACTATATTATCCCCGAAGGTTTAGTCAGAAGAAGGAAAGGCAATGAGGACCACTAAAGCAGTCCTCTGTCATAATAGTTCACTTTTCACTGGACATGTGCTCAGCGTGTGGTGGTGAGCCCACACCGCGCCGCTCTATGCTGGCTGTTGGATGTTTGTGCATGCAGTCTT
Source organism: Scoparia ambigualis (assembly GCA_963921215.1). Taxonomy (NCBI): domain Eukaryota; kingdom Metazoa; phylum Arthropoda; class Insecta; order Lepidoptera; family Crambidae; genus Scoparia; species Scoparia ambigualis. The sequence continues at coordinate 4,379,717 of OY992522.1, forward strand.
TAGTCCGTTAGTCGCCTTTTACGATAAGGAAAGAAAGGGGGTGGTAGTATTCTTTCACCGCCACGCGACACGGTCAAGGGAATAAAAATGCTACGAAAATTATTGTTATCGCCATTAATAAGCTATATCTCCTTCTCCCTTACAATATTGCAGGACACAAGCGGTTGTGATGGTAATCCTGCCTGACGGGTTCTGTTTGGGAATTACTGCCTATTCAATTTGGTGTCGTTATTTCTTATTCTTCGACGATCAGTTTTTCCCATCAGTCGAACTGTCGTCAGTCCAAAATTTGATCGTGAATGTCGAATCGTCACTCCAGAGTTTTAACTGACGGCGCGACACGTAAAGCCGGCGCGTCGCGCCAAACTGACCGTGAGTGTGTGATCGTTACCCCAATTAAGTCAGTTCGAATTTCTCCAATGAATATAATGATCATTAGCACCATACAATAAAGTTCAAAATTGATTGTTTCGCGTCAGTTCGAACTTCTCCAATGAATATTGATCCTTAGAGCCAAACACTAAAGTTCAAAATTGATTGTACCGGCCGGTCGAGACTGACGAGCCGGCGTGACGCCAGTGAATGGGGAAATCTGTTTGGCGTAAAACCATTTAGAGTGACGCCACAGTTTTACGCCTGGACTGCCGCGCAAAACTGATCGTCAGTGGCCAGCTTTAGGGTGCCGCTTCTGTACGAAGACTGGCGACATGGCTATTTACTCGTGGCTCGTAGCTGCAGTACGAAAGAGAGGGAAGAGTGCTTAAATTATACTATTGTCACACGAGTAAATGTGCTATCTTTGATTCTTCAGATGACGAAGTTTACCTTCATAGACGAAATAAGCTTTCCATAGATTTCCCATCTCATTACAAAGAAAGATAGATAAATGTATTAACTTCACAAACAGAAACGAAACAAAAAACAAAAGAAAGTAACATAAAAAGATAACAATGATATGGAAGATAAGTATTGAATAGTTGAAAAAAGTTGACTAAACTGAGGTAGTCAACAACCACCTGAGAGTGGTTGGTAGTTGGTAGTTCTACCACTACCATTGGTAGTCAACTTTACATTTGGGCGTTATTAGCGCCAAAACAAACAAATATGTACTTATTACAATTGTTAAAAAAATAAAAAAAAATCTTTTTCTGTGGTGGTTGATTCCTTTCGATAATGAAAAATAACAATTAAAACATATTGGTCGTCAGATAATTAGTAATAATAGTGATTAGAAATAAAAAATCATCAGCCTATAAACGTCCCACTGCTGGGCACAGAGCTAGAAATAAATAAAATAAAGTAAAGTGCTTGTAAGTAATTGTGTTGTTGGATTACTAAGTTTTCCCTTGTTGAATTGGTATCTATTTACGACACGTAATAAATAAGAGTCACTTACTGGTTTTACTTTGTTTTTTATGTATTAAACAAAAAGGTTACAAAGTCACGGGGTGCGGGTGCGGAGTGTTCACGCAGGCGAATAAATAAATAAATAAATAATATTTCCAGTAAAAATATATGGTCGCAACGTAGGATGTAAAAAAAATGATTTTATTTAATACAATTTAATAAAAAAGGAAATTACAATATTCAACTTAAGTTATAAAATAGAAGACGAGACTCGACCGATGTTAGGTAAAGAATGTCTTGCAAAACGACACGATGAGGTGAGGCACGCAGGGCGGCGCGGGGCGGCGGCGGCAGCATGCGCAGCGTCAGCGACTCGTGTTAGCAGTTGTTATGCACCGTAATGAGGGCAGTGCATGTCAGCAATATACCTATACTAGGCTTGCGTAACACCTCCACCCGTAGAACAGCGATTATTGAAGACGCTTGTCGTAAATTGAGCTGGAGGCTGTTTCTTGACAGATCTTGCTGGACCAGGAATAGCATAGACTCCTTGAAGTTCGGGGAAGGCCTCATCTTGGGAGATGTCTGTCTTGATCTTTATGTGCTTTAGGCGATACTTGCGGTAGATTACACCAATAGCTAGTGTGCTTACACTAAACACTAAGACATACATTGGAATCGTTGTATGATAGAGGCTGTAATCTTGATCTTGTACTGGCGTGATGGGTGTTTGCAGAGAGATTTTGGTATTTGCTGCATGAAGATGACTTAGATTGATGGAGTTCAGCTTGAATTCTGGATCCATATGAGATTGCGGCCTATTTTCTTCAGGCATGTCCATAAGTTTTACAACTTGGCCTCTTAGGCGATCTTTGATGTTTGATATTAGAAACTCTGGCGTTTCTACGTAGCATCCTTGTGGGATCATTATAAGATAGCTGCCTTGGAACGTTTGGTGGAGATCTTGACCACAGGAAAGATGTACTCTCGTGGGATACGGGAAGCTGGCCGTATAATGTTTGTCGTCGAGTTCTTCGAATGCTGGATGTTGCAGTGATACTGTTACTGGTTTGCAGATAGGTGTTCTCTGTTGTGTGGTTATCAGCGTGTGAATGCAATCTTGCGAAGTCTGGCCCTGCAGATTCTGTGTTTCTTCACATAGATACCCTTTACTAGTCTTCGGGCATTCTGCCTCTATGTACTTGAAGTCTTTCAAATGGATGGCAAGGAAAGGAGTTACGGGACTCAGGATTTCATTATACTTATTAGGTATTATAGATAATTTAAATAAATCGTAAGATGAAGGTAAGATGATAGGGAATTTAAATACTATTATAATACTATTTCCCGAGTAGTATGCGCCTAGCTTTATGACGTCATAGTACTCTCTAGTATCAAGATCGATAATGTTATCTCTACCGTATAGTTCTCGTAATTTACTAAGCATGGTCTCAATCAAAGGCGGGCTTATAATAGAATGATGTATGGTTGAACTTCTAATAAAAGCTAATATATTTTGTAACTTTCCTATTTCTAAAGAGACTGAATCCATGTTGTCACTTAAGATGAGAAGAACCTGAGCTAAATGGGCGTACTTAACTAGATCATTGTCATTAGTAGCTACGCTTTGCCTTATCTTATTTAACAGAGATTCTATCTTATTTTGATTATTTACTATACTATTGATTATTTTAGAATATTGAGATGACCATTCTTTCGTAAGACTAACATGACTATTAAATTCAGTGATTAACTGATTTTCTTTATCCTGAAGGTTTTTTATGACAGTGTTATAGTGAATCGCGTCGGTATAGTCAAGGTTACCCGTTATACTTTTTACTACTGAGCCTAGACCATCTACGAGTCCTCTTTTTACGCGATTTGTTCTAAACGTTTGCAGCTGTTCAGATAAAGTAACGAGCTTTTCTTTAAGATAGTGAATATGAGGCTCAAACAAAGAAGATGTCTTATTATTAAGTTCAGGGCTTACACTATCTAACTGAGACGTAATTGAATGAATTTTATCCCATATGTTTTGAAGATCTATAGACTGTAAGAATGAGTGATAGCTAGACACGATGTTAGCGGGGCCCAATCTAAATGGTAAGACTCCGGGTCCATTGTCGAGAGGTTCAAGTTTTATCTCCTGCGCTAGGGTTGTCTGCAGAAGAATGTGAAGTGCCAGAAGAATCCTGCAACAAGCAGGCACTTTTAGGTAATCTCTTTAACCGGGATTTCGCAATAGAGCCTCGTTTTTTACGCGTGTAAATGTGTATTGGGAGATTCGCCATAACTGTATCCTGAGTATAGCGAGGGGCTAGTTTCTGACGAGATGCGAAGGGATTTTTAATAAAGATTTGTTGCTCGTTGGCATATTCAGATTCTGGCTCCCGATCCTTATTACGATTGTCAATTATATTTTTTCGTAAACTAGAACAAGATTCATGTATCAACCCGTAGGCACAATTCATCTTATTTTTATGCTCTGTTATATACTGTTGCAGTAAATGCGTTGATAGGTCTATATCGAAAGGATCACGGGGGTCGAAGTGACCTGTGATAACTTCTAATGGTTTACATTTAGTGAAAGTATGTATCGTACTATTATAAGCTAAGAGTGCGTAAGGCATGAGGTTAATTACTGATTCGGTTTTCTTATCTATTTTTAAAATGCGAAGATGTTCCAATATTGTAGAGTGGAATCTCTCAACGATTCCATTCTCGTTAGGAGTATGTGGAGCGATCTTGTGATGCTGGACCTTGTGTAGCCTTATAAATTCTGCGAATAACTGATTATTAAATTCGGGTCCATTATCGGATACTAGCGTAATCGGAATGCCGTGATGAGTGCAATATTTTAACAACGCCTGAACTACACTTAGCGCTGTCCCGTCTCTTAGATAATAGGCTTGTGCATACTTAGAAAAGGAATCAACTATGGTTAGAAATTTTTCGCTCTGAATAGTAAGTAAATCTAAATGAACTAATTCGAATGGTTTACTAGCGGGAGGAACTAATTTAAACTGTTGCTTTATAGGGTTGCGATCGTACTTAGCTTGACCGCAAACCGTGCACTCATTAATAAATTTGGAGATGTGATCTCGCATTTTAGGCCAATAGTATTTAAAAGATAGCGCTAGGTAACATTCATTTATACCGCGATGGTTTGTTTTACCATCGTGGTACTTACTAATTATGTCTTGCTGCTTTAAATATTCCCTAACATTTTCTAGCTCTCGCTTAGTGATCAAAAGATTCATTGCCGAATTTTTAAATGTTGATTGAATTATTGGTACTATCTGGTACATGGCTTGAGGAGGATTTATCAGTAGCCCTGTCTTGATTTTTGGATGAACGTACTCTTTTATAGCACTGATGACATCGTCTTCGAGATTGGATTCTGATAATTGGATACTTAGTCGCGTATGTGTTTCAAACGGCTTTGTTACAATAGGTCTACTCTTGATATCGCCCACTACATTAAAAATTATCTGTTTCGTGAATTTATTTAGAGGCTCGTCTGTAATAGGTATTTCTAAAATTGGATTTTCCTCATTAGTGTGAACGGTGAGAGTTCTAGATTCGTCTGCATCGTCTATAGCTGTGATTGTTCTAGATTCATCAAGAGATGGATCTTGTTCCGACGGATTTACTACTATAGAGCTAATTTCATCATTATTTAGTTCGATACGCGACAGGGCATCTGCATTCGTATTGCATTTACCTTGTTTGTATACTACTGTGTAATCATATTCAGAGAGTTTAAGACGCCAGCGTGTAAGACGCGAATTAGGTTCTTTTAAATTCATAATCCACTGGAGTGGTTTATGATCTGTGATTATCTTGAATTTACGGCCGAAAAGGTATGGTCTGAAGTACTTGCAGGCCCAAACGATGGCCAGAAGCTCTTTTTCTATTGTACTATAGTTGAGTTCGCTAGTATTCAATGTACGAGATGCATAAGCTATAGGTTTGTCTGCTCCTACTGAACCTTGCGACAATACAGCGCCAATAGCGACGTTTGAAGCGTCAGTTGTTAACAGAAACTCGCGTGAAAAATCAGGATACTGGAGAATTGGATCATTTAATAATAACGTTTTGCAGTGTTCGAAACAATCTATATAGCCTTGATCTAGTGTAATTTTGTAGCCTTTCTTTAAGCAATGGGTTAACGGTTTAGTAAGTTTGGCAAAGTTTGGGATAAACTTTCGGTAATATCCCAGTAACCCGAGAAAACGTTTGATCTCAGTTGCAGTTTTAGGCAGCGGATACTTTTGTATTGCAATTATCTTGTTAGGATTTGGCTTTACGCCATCTTTACAGATAACATGACCCAAAAATTCAGTTTCCAGCTTCAAGAACTCAGATTTGTCCATCTGAATCTTGAAGTTGGACTCTCGCAATTTTTGGAACACTTTCTCCAAATTTAGAATGTGCTCCTGCAGTGACGTACTAAAGATTATGATATCATCAAGATATACTAGGCATATCTCGTTCTGGAGGCCTCTCAAGACATTGTCCATCACCCTTTGAAAGGTTGATGGAGAATTTTTTAATCCCATCGGCATCCTCAAAAACTCATAATGTCCGTTCTCGACATTGAATGCGGTTTTGTGAATATCTGAGGGATTCATCTCCACCTGGTAGAAGCCACTAGCCAGATCAAGAGTTGTAAAATACTGGCACTTGCCAAGTTTGTCCAGTACATCAGTGATATTTGGAATCGGGTATTTATCATCAACCGTTTTCTCGTTTACTTTCCTGAAGTCCACGACAAGACGCCATTTAACTTTGCCTGAGGCATCAGCCTTTTTGGGCACTACCCAGATAGGTGAGCTCCATGCAGAATCAGAAGGTCTTATAATGTTCTGTTGAAGCATTTTTTCGACCTGGTCGCGAACTTCTTGTCGGTGGACGTAGGGATATCGGTAGCTTTTAGTATGTACTGGGATTTCATCAGTCGTTCTTATGTTATGTTTTATCTTGTTGGTGAATGTCAAAGATTCTCCCTCGAGATAAAACACATCCGCGTAGTTTGCGCATACAGCTTCCAAATTAGCAAGCTCTTCTGCGTTTAGGTGTTCGGTACGTAGACGTGACAATACTGCTTTAGCGCGATCTGATAAAATCTCAACACGTTCGGATTCAACATTAAATAATTCGGCTACTACGGGGCGGTCCATAGAAAAGATGATGTCATTAGATGAGTTATTGGTAATTTCTACCCAACCACGGTTATCCTTTACTTCAGTTAAACATTCAGAAATTAGGCAGTTGCAAATTATTTGACTTGTAACTAATACATCTCCGTCTTTACTATTTACAGGCAAGCGGACCAGTTTAGAAGAACTAGCAGGAATAATTTCCTCATATAAATTTGCGTTGCGGGAATCATACATCTCTATAGGGATCTCCGCATTACGAGTTACTAGTGATCTATGTTTTAAATCTATATTAGAATCCCATTTGTCAAGAAGGTCTAGTCCTAATAAGCCATCAAAGAAATTATGAAAGTCATAGATAAATAGGTTAAGATCGTCCGTCTCTTTAAACTCTTTGAAACATGGTAGTGTAATAGAGTAATCGTTTTTACTAGTGGCGTGCACATTAGTAACTTGAAAAGGTTCATAATTTAGCGGTACTTTGTTAAAGTATTTTTCTACAGCCTGTGGGCTGATAAAAGATTGATTAGCTCCCGTGTCGAGTAAAAATTTAAGAGGAGGGTCGCTAATTTGTATGTAACCGAGTTGTCTCTGAATTTGAAAGTTAACCTCTATTTTCGTATGTTTGATTTCGGAACTTTCGGAAAATTTTCCTCTCCGGATGAGGTTGGAGTCTGTTCTACTTCTTCTACTTGCGTGGTCTCGGGACCTTGACCCTGCTCATAATCGTGATAGTAATCGGGATATAGTTCATAAGAGTAATCTTGATAGTAATCGGAATAATCATAGTCGCATTCATAGTATGGATTGTAATCGTATTCTAAATTATTAAAATTAATCTCGCGAGTTTTAAAGTAGTTGGTAGGCGGCGGGTTGCCAAATTTCCGCCAGTCGTGCCCAGATGGGGGTAAGGGCTTGGGTACGAAATGACTCACACCACTCATGGGTCGCGGATTACCAAAGTTATACGGTTGCTGAGGCTGAGGTCGTTGGGGAACCCTAAAGGCGTTATTCTGCACGTTATAATTTGGAGGTGGCGCTCGGAACATTTGTTGCGTTCTAGTAGGGCCACGAGGAAGCTGCATCTGAGGCATATTCGGCTTCCAACCTTGATAAGGTTGAAGTGGCACTGACTGTTGCTTTGGGAAAGACTGATTATTATAATTTAGTTGTCTGGAAGGACCAGGCAATCCAAAGTTAGGCATTCTCTGAGCAAAGTTATTTAGAGGTAAATTAAAATTCGAACCGGATGCTGGCTGTACCCAGTCTTTACGGCTCGGACCTTCGTTACGTTGCTGCAAATATAGCGTGTTTAACTCCTCTTGAACGAACTCAAGAGCCTTTTCCATTGTCTCGGGCCGCATGCAACGGATTCTGGATCCTAAGGGGTCTTTTAAACCGCGTAAATAGGATTGTAGTGTAAGTTTTTGATAAAGAGCTCGTTTAGCCTCGATTGTAGTAACGACAGCCTCGTGAAGCGAGATATATGTCATTATCGTACTGTATAAATTTTGGCAGCGCTCGTAAAATTCCTGAGGGGAACTGGAGCCTTGAGTTTGCATAGACAAATCACTATAAAGAGCGGTCTCGTCGCGATGGTCAGCGAAGTTGTTAATCAATGCGTTACGTATTCCGTTCCAGTTATCAGGAATACCTGACGAATTTATCAATCTGGCTGCGGGCCCTGTGACTTTATTAAGTATGCCGTTTATAAGGGCTAGGTTTGATAACTCATGCCCATCGGCTACATTAAAATGTGTAATCACTAACCGGTCACATAAATTAATGAAGCGCGTCAGAACGTGCGGGTTTCCGTCGAACTCCGGTACTAGCCTAAGCGACTTGTAAATTACGTCAATATCGTCATGAGCCATTATTTGTTCTAAATTTCTACTCTCGTCTATATTGCTATACCTACTAGACGACCTACTAGATTGCCTACTTCGTGAGCTACTCTCGCGTGAACTCTTCGGATGAAAAATCTTGGCGATTAAAGTACACACAGAAAATACGATAAATTTACACAGAAAGTAAAATGCAGTAAAAAGAAATAAAATAGTAAAATAGGAACTAGGAATAACCAGACCCTGGAAAAGTCAAGGAAAGGTAGGAAAAATATAAGGTAAGGTGAGCAAGGATTTGAAAGATTCAAAGTACTTACAGCATCACTTCTTTTACAGAATCTATGTCTGGATTCTCCTTGGCTGCAACCACTTGTAGATTCGGGATAATCGCGGTGACTCGATATTAGAAATCTACTCTACGATTATCCTACCGACTGCGCCAAAAATATATGGTCGCAACGTAGGATGTAAAAAAAATGATTTTATTTAATACAATTTAATAAAAAAGGAAATTACAATATTCAACTTAAGTTATAAAATAGAAGACGAGACTCGACCGATGTTAGGTAAAGAATGTCTTGCAAAACGACACGATGAGGTGAGGCACGCAGGGCGGCGCGGGGCGGCGGCGGCAGCATGCGCAGCGTCAGCGACTCGTGTTAGCAGTTGTTATGCACCGTAATGAGGGCAGTGCATGTCAGCAATATACCTATACTAGGCTTGCGTAACACAGTAATAAATAAATAACGCCTTGTTAAATAGCACCAGCAATGATGTATAAAAACAAACTATCTTTAAATATCCATTGAATTAAAAAACGTCCGTGCTTCGGAAGGTATGTTAAGGCTGCTCCCGGTTGTTGTAATACACATTACTATATTATGAAGAGCTTTTATATCATATCTAGTAGACACTTAAGAAACACACATTACTATATTATGAAGAGCTTTTATATCATATCTAGTAGACACTTAAGAAAACACTGCCTGCTGGTCAGTATATAGCATAGACAAATTGCCAGTAGGGAGAGATAGGTGGAATTATTTTGTGTAACTGTCCCTACCAGTGGAGATAAAAAGACATTTTATTTCCACGTATCCCCACTAAAATAAAAGCGTCTAACTAGGTTCCACCCATAGAATAATAACGCATAGAACGATAGTCTCGTAATAGAAAAGTGTCATGGCAAGAAAAAAATGGATGTAGGAGTAAGTTACGCGTACTATCTCGGCGACACGCACACAAGTGTACAAGTAATGTTGCTAGAGGAATCAATTTGCCCCAAAAGTAAGGAAATTGGAACTGTTGATAGATAGATAAGTTTAGATTATTAGTACTGACGCGGGCCGTTTCGGTACCAAGCCAGTATGGCTTCGTGCGTCTTCTCCCTTTATATGCGTTATTATTCTATTAAGGTTCCACCTATCTCTACCAGTGGGGACTGGTGGAAAAAAAATCACCTACCAGTGGAGATACCTTGGCAGGGATAGGTGGAACAGGCGGTAATATCATTATCACCATCAGTCTATAACCGTCCCACAGCTGGGCACAGGCCTCCCACGAGGACACCCGCCAATTGCTAATGAAACATAGATCAGCGCGCACGTATACGATGAATTACTATCTCCGCACAGTGTTAATGGTGTTATACCTCATGCATCACCTATAGCCGTGGCTAAAGATCCTTTTATGAACAGGAAATAGCTAAAATACATTTAAAACGCATATCGGCATATCGCCAAAGAATAAGTAATAGTACTACAAGAGCATCGCCAGCCGATGGCCCAGGGTGAGGGGGGAAGGGGGGGGGGGGGGGGGGCAAGCCGATATAAATGAAGGAGGCGATTGTAATAAGAACGGTGCAAAGTTCCATTGTGTAAACTCTACAACCTCTTCACTGTACGTAGCCTAAGGTTTCAGAATAGGGCAACATTATTTTCTTGTGATTTTTAACAGTTCATTACGTATTTTTTAAGTTGCCCCCCCTGGCTACGCCGTTCACCGTATATCGCTGAGCTCGGGGAGACGCAGATAGGACTGGATCTACCAAAAACTCCTGCACATCCCCTATGACGTGCCGCCATACTTTATTGTCAAACGACTATTATCCCCAGAGGGTTAGTCAGAGACTATAGGCAATGAGGACCGCAGAAGCAGCCCACTGCCGTAGTCCACGTTTTACCAAATTACAACTGCACATGTGCTCAGCGTGACAGGTGGCGAGCCGTTGCTGTTGCTGTATGATGGTGTTGTAGATCTATGTTGCAGTCACTTTTGGATGTCTAGACATCCAAGGAAAGAGAGGGGTTGCTCGTATTCTTTGAGCCACTGTACCACATCATCATCCTATAAACGTCCCACTGCTGGGCACAAGCCTCCCACGTGGACAATAGCACATGGGGATATTGGGCCATAACCCACCACGCTGGCCCAATGCGGGTAGGTTTTAACGACTGCCATCTTACGACAACAACCGGGACCAACGGCTTTACGTAACTTCCGAAGCACGGAGAAGCACAGAGGAGCTCGGGACGTTTTTAATTTTATCACCCATCCAGCGACCCGGTATTGCGAAAGTGGCTTAGCGGGGAAGATGTCAAGCCGAACGCGCTAGCCGCTGCGCCATCGAGCTCCTCACGTCGTAATATGGCAGTCGTTAAAACCCACCAACCCGCATTGGGCCAGCATGGTGGGTTAGGTATGTATAAGGTTACCGTTTAGGAATTAGAAAAGTCTTGACATTTCGATAAAAGTCCGGACTTTTTAGTCATAAAATGGTACATTACTCACTTTTTATATATTTTTTTTAGATAAATGAGAAATTAATAAAGATTAAAGACTTATTTGATGTCACTTAATATGTAGTTATGTTACTCATATTCTAAAATCCGGACAAATTAAAGAGCCGGACTACCTAGTCTAAAATTCCGGACATGTCCAGACTAATCCGGACTGATGGTAACCCTAGGTACAATCGAAGAAGTTCCCGGTCGAGCACTTTTCGGCGATATCAATACTAATATTATAAAGCTAATCTCAGGAACTATTAGGCCGATTTAAAAAATTCTTTTAGTGTTAGTAGCCCATTTATCGAGGAAGGTTATAGGCTATAATTTGTTTAGGTACGGGCACGGGTATGGATAGTAACCCGTGCGAAGCTGGGGCGGGTCGCTAGTTCGGAGATATAATTATTTGAGTGGTAGAGCCACGCTGCGTTGCAGCACGCATTTGGCGGGCTCGCCCGGCGTAATACCACCCTCTCACGAATATCCGGCGTGAAATAATGGCACTTGGTGCTGTTGTGTTTCGTCCGGCCGGTGACGGTTCCGAAGGCCTATCCCCCTCCCCCCCCCTCTCACAATTCCTATTCCTTCCTTAACCCTATGCCTCCCAAGGACGACAACGCGCCTGCGATTCCTCTGGTTTTGCGGGTGTCCATGGGCGGCGGTGATTACTCCCAATCAGGTGACCCGCCTGCTCGTTTGCCTCCTTAATTTATAAAAAAAAAAGCTCTACTTATTCGGACCGCGCGTACGTACAGTAGCGTGCGCGTAGGGATTATGCAAGCGAATATCGCCGGAAAGTGGTAGACTGGGAACTTCCTCTATCATACGTGTACAATGTTTGACGACCTCCGTGGTCGAGTGGTTAGCGCGCCGAGTCTGGCGTCGCGCCATCTCTGAGGTCCCGCGTTCAATTCCAGGTCGGGTCAATTTAGAGAAAAACTGTTATTCTAATTTTTTTTTTAAATTAATTTCGCCAAATTGATTAACAGTTTATTGGCGAAAAATGCACTCATTTTTCACAAAAAATACACTACTAACGACAATAATAGCAATATGTTATAAATTTCAAGCTCATGGGCAAACTTGTACATATAAAATATTATAAATTAATTGCATCCCTTTTTCAAAAGATCCGCCTATCAAAATCTTGTAGTAAACATTTTTTTTACTTTTTCTTAAATATATTTAAACTAGTACATGGTTCCTCAATATCTAAATTATTAAAAATTCGTGGCACCAGATACCTTCGAGTTCTATTCCCATAATAATTGCTTGCAATAGGCTCCTCAAACTGTTTACGAACAGCAGTTCTTAAGTTATGACTAATCATTTTAGGTTTTAATAAATTGATTTCGGGTCTGAGTGTTTTTTCTAAGTTTATTTATAATAGGTAGGATAAAATGTTTACTAGAAAAAAAAGCTTGCTTACAGCGTAAATCAAACTACTAAGAAAAATTCAACGAGTCTTCTGGGGTCTCGGTAGCTCAGCGGTTAGAGCAGTGGACCGGCAATCCAAAGGTCGTGGGTTCGAATCCCACTCGAGCTTCCTGAGACTGGTTGATTTTTTTCTAGTAAACATTTTATCCTACCTATATCTATACAGCATTGTGAATGCAAAGTTTCAACAATAAAGAAATTTATGTATATTAATCCGTTACCTTACCATATTATTGAGTTTCAAAAGAATACTCATCTTGGGCTAGATAATTGGTGTGAGCGTAAAAAAAAAAAAAAAATAATTTAATGTGTAATTTTTCAATGATTTTAACGACGAACAAGAAGGTATCGATTGAAAGCAGCGGGGCGCGCCGTCCTCGTAACACGATGACGCGTAAAGTAAGCTATCTTACAACCGAATCGTGTTTTTGATTCACAACATTTTAATGTCAAAATTTCGGCTTGATCTGTACATCTAAAAAGATTATCTTTTAATTTTTATTCTTGTTTTTGTATACCTAACATATTTAAGAGAGTTTCTCGTAACACACCTGTGTACAGACGAAAGCGGTCAATCAACCACATAATTATGTCAAACGTCAGTAAGTTATGAGCTCAGCTGTCGTAAAACAAAACACAATAGAATTTCATTTGTTCCCAACCTCTAGGAGTCGACAAAGAAGTTAAGGTATAGTTTGGATATCCAAAAGGATCAATATCCAAGTCCCTCGTCTATACCGCGTTCTCTCTAAAAGAGATCTAAGAATTTAATTTCTGTTGTATCTGGTTTTACGGCAGCTGCGGGGCTATACTGTTTTCAGAATTGACTCTGTCTCTTTCATATTCATAGAACTGGAAAGAGACAGCAGATCACAGCCATGCGCGCAGCGTCTATGTGTCGCTTAGAGAATCGCATAGCTGTGCTCTTATAGAAAAACCGGACAAGTGCGAGTAGTACTCGCCCACCGAGGGTTCCGTATCATAAAATCGAAAACTATACATCATAAAAATAATTAAAAATCTGTGTAAGCTAGTCAATGCCATGTGCCAATGAAGCCCTTTCATACGATACCCCACATGACACGGTTAACTCAATTCAAAATTTGGACCGCCCCGCGCCGCTACGCCGTTCCTGGCATAAAGACCCTGTTTTTTAATGATTTAATTACAAATGTATTTTCAGATTTTTCCCTATAAGTACTTGTATTTATATAAGACGGTAATGCTTGCCCATAGTTTTAGGTCAGGTTGTTTTTTTTATGTAGTCATTCTTTATAGGTTCATTCGGGCACCACTGCTTTTATATGATAAACTGAAGCAGATAAATTTCTCCTTTATAAACTTGCAGAATCTTCTAGCTACAAGGTTTATATTATATTTCATAAATAATTTATACCCCAATCTTTGATTGTTTTAGTAAGTAAAGTACGGTGTTCCAGAGGTGGTTAACATTTTTTGAGGGTATCACGCTGTCTACCGCTATTAAGCCTTTAAGAAATAATTATGGTATAACTTGGTGTAATGTTCCAGCAAGCAAATAAAAAAAATAAAATTAAATGTACTTTTTGCAGGATACCTAATATATCGGTGGAAATAAATAAAACCTCATTTGTACAAACTGATATGTCTTCTTTTATTCACAGTATATTAATGTACTATTTACATACTGTACATGATAGCAACACTATTTAAGTACTTACACCTAACATCTATCTACATACAATACAAATTAAATAGGTAGGTATCAACATAATATACTTCAATAAATTATATTCAGGTGAGTCATCATATTCAGTTACACGCATAAAAATTCAATGTACTTATATTTATATCTACATTCGCACACAACCAAAATAAAATAAATCAAAACAGTAAACGATTCGTATAATTATTATGTGTAAGTATATGTACTAGTAGGTAAAGACAAACAATCAAGCTTTTTTCGAATTAAACAGGAATAATATAATATTTGATATTTGGAATATGAAGCTTATTTATTGTGATAAGAATTTTAAAACAATAAATTAAAAAAATAATCTTACCTAAATTTTTTCAATTGATTCTATGTTTCTAATTTATTACTATTTGGACGGCTTTTGCATATCAATAAATGGGAAATAAAATCAGAAGAAAGAAGAATCAAGTTAAAAATACAAGGAAAGACAACTGAACGTAATAAAAAATACAAGAAAGACCTAACTAGCCCAATGTAATAAAAAAAGCTAAATAGAGTTCATATAGAATTCTAACATCTTAACAAAATATATACGTATTAAATTCAATAAAGTTTACCACTGAATAAAACATATTTTTCTGCGTGTAACTGTACAATACATTTCATTCAACGAATGTATGCAATTTATAAAAAAAAAACTTACGTTGATCCCCGATAATAATGATATTTTTATAAACAAAATTTATTTTACATATCATATAACAAATCCATGTTTTCTTATAAATTTGGCATGTATAATTGTTTTATACATAACCATTTAATTCCTCATTATGTGCAATATTGTACATTCACGATATAGGTACCTACTTTTAAAAAAAAACTTATACATGTTCCATATAAAAAAAGAGTACATTTTGTTTGGCATATAAAATATGGATAATGTTTTAAAAGGTAAAGCGGAACAGTAAAATAACACTACCAAATGAAGAAAAATTATAAATTATAGTATAAAGCTTATACTACGACCAGTCACAATAACTTATTCATTTTTCATTGGCTTCCATGACAGTTATGGTATTTCTTACATTGAATTCAAGAGGTCTACATCCCGTTCTGTTAATTTAATGTGACTTCTATCCGATATAAAGTAGGTATTGCGTTTAGAATTTTTATCAATGTGGCGTACAACAAGATTTTTCAACATAATTACTGATCGGAAAGAAATACTTACACAATTATTTATAGAAAGTAGGTACACTAAAATAATTTATATTATGCATACTTGATACCTTGTGGACACTTAGTAGACCGATCTAACCGAGTTACTTTATACAAAAGAATATTTGGCTAAAAAACGTACACAAAACAGACATACTGAATTATTATTTTCCAATTGCTAATGCATCTGGGTTTAACATTTCAACAGCTTTTCTATTTTAATTAATTTTGATACTTAAGTATATCAAAATCACATCTACATAATATGCCGGAGCTAGACATTACTAGCAAATGACCTATCGATTGAATTAATATTAATTAGTTAAAAAAAAGGTGTCCTGAAGTAGAATTATTTCCAACCTACCTATATGTAAAGAATTTGCCTTACTTTCTTTGTCTTCCAAACAGAAAGATGATAAAAGTAGCCAAATATCTTATTCCGCAAATATTCTATATTAAACCTAACATCTAGCAATATATCTAAAGATAAAATGAAATTGTTTATCAGTCTGTCATATGATATACGTACGCTGGTAACTCCTCCGATCTTAGACGCATCTTTTATACAATATAATTTAAATAAATGCGAAAACCATCAATACATATCCGAGACTAGTCGACAAGGTCTTTGGCTATGGTTTCAAATGGGCTGTCATAATATCTGCTCCTATACTTAAAATATCAACGTTAATAAAATTGAAAGAAGCAATACTTAATAATAAAATAATGCCGATAACTAATAATTATAATAAACAATGATTAGTGCTTATTTTCAACATCTTTAAAACTGTCGATTTATATAAAAGTAAAAACATTTACGAAATTCCATTGGTTCTGTACATCTTTAAAATTATATATTAAAGCGGGAAACGTGGTAAGTAAACAATACTTTTATGTACTTACAAACACAACAATTATGATATAATATTATTTGATAGTATTGTGAACTCATTACAAAAAATATATCTCGCAATAATGATGTTATCCTTTTATATTCTACACGTCTCACTACTTGTAAATCGTGCGCTTTGTATGACAATAATGACATATATTCATCTACACATTACAATTAAAATTATTAGGAATAATTTTGTTATTCTTCACACAAGCACCGATATGTCGAGATGGACTATTAATGAACTATATTCCTACAATTATTATTATTAAAAATTACTAAATTTATATTTTTAGAATATCATTTCTTTACATTCCTAAGGACAGATGGCAATCATTTTAATATTAGGTAGGTACATCTCTTTTACATTTAAACTTCGCACTGATGCTTTATCAAAAAGTGAAAATCAATAAAAAAGAATAGCTATCTATATTGTTTTTAAAATTATCTAATTAATGTGCTGAAACAAAAATGCTAAAAAACGTCTATGTAAATATTGTCAAGATATTGCGTTTAAATTACCCATTCATCTCTAAACCATCGTAACATGTTATATCAAATCGTGGTAGAAATGGTTATTACCCATGGTGATCAGAGATGATCTAATAAATACCTTCTCAATATTTACCCACTCTCTAGAAAGAGACAAAGCTACTGTGCGGCCAATATCCGTTTCTATGTACCAGCCAGCAATTTCAAACATAACTGTCAAATTTGGCTAAAGCACAAATCGTGCGTGCCATTAAACATTAAAAAAACTGTCAAATATCTGTAATCGATATTGATCCTTAAATCCAAACGATTTATTAAAGAAATTTGAAATTTTGTGGTAGGTTGACAAGCCAGGCGTCTGTACATACACCGAGTACATAACTGATCTGCTTCTGTGAACCGGTGACGTGAGACCACTACTGGCCGCATTATCGTTTTGTCTCTTTCACACATTTTCGGTTGATTTATTTCACAGCTGGATGGTGACGTTCAGACCATCTCTATTGTCTATATTATTACCATAAATTAACAAATGAGTTTGAGTTTGACGTTGCGTTTGAAGAATAGCACTGTCTAACTGGCATCATTCACAATTTGATAAATATCAGTGAACACACTATATAATAGAATTGACCTGAAATAAATCAAGTTTATGAACTAGAAACTTATTGTCATACAAAATTATTTACTACGGACAAAGAAATGGCAAGTTCTAAGGTGATCCGATTGAGTTAAACAGATTATTGATATAGTCTGTTATCTTTGTATCTTAACAAAAGAATGTTTATTTTTTAAGCAGACCATAATATATTGTTTTAACCAAATTTGAAAACATAATTAATAATGTCAATATAGGCAACATTTAGCTACGTACCTAACGTTTAAAAAAAATAATCCGCAATTCTCGATAACTCTATTTAACTCAAACGCAACAGTTCTTTGGGATACAATTTAGATAAGATATGATAAGATAGCAACCCCTTCATTAGTTGAGGAATCCGGACTTCCACCTTCGGCCTTATTGTCACTTATCATCAGGTGAGATGAAGGCCAGGCGCTTCCTCGTCGTGGAATAAAATTAAAATTGTAGATATGTTTAATCTTTAAATCGCTCAAATAACGACCGAATTAAAGAAAAATATAATATTTTACACAATCCATATTAATTGCTATGAAAATTTAACTAATTAAATAACTTTGGCGATGTAACAAAAAATAAATAAATTAAAATATTCGATCGCAATGCCGTTTCGTATCAACAATCAATATGGATTTCAAAATATATGCAATGTCACTTTATAAAAATTCGAAGCTCATTAAAATGTTAAGGAAAAAAATTGGTTAAAAAGAAAATAGTACTTTCGTATGTCTAAAATTGACATTTTAAATCGTCAAAACAAAATGTATATCCAAAGGGATATACAATAAGCTCACAACACAAATTATTCTCTTAAAAATAAGGAAAGGGTCTTCACAACAATAATAATAATAATAATATCAAACATAATATACACCTGTGTAAAATTATAGGTGTATATTGTTGTGATAGAAATTAACTACGAACAGTGACGGCAAAAGTTATTTTACTTAAAAATAACAAAATAATAATTTCACAAGCGGAATACAATGGCACAAAATAACATACAAGATAAACGATATTTTTACGATATTTTTATTTTTTACAACAACCTAAGTAAACAGCGAAACCGACTCCAAAATCTCTTAAGAATGTTGAGATGGTAAAAGACTCAACTCAAGATCAAAAACGTTGCCATAATTAAATAATAATTAATCTTCCACGAAAAAAACTTCCGTCACCGTACCGAGTTATGTTCAGTGCAATGCAAACTTTATGGCGATCGTGAAGTTAGCTGCAAGTTCCATCGCAATAACGAAATGTCAGCGAATCCATACTATATAACTTCCAGATAAATGTAAAAAAAAGTAGTAGTAGTCACCGGATACTTTTATACCGCAATGTAACATTTATATCGTCTATACCGCGTGAACCAAGGAAGTGCCTCCTGGAAGGAAAGTACTCTAAATATTAAATGAATTATTTTATAAAAAATCGTTTAGATTTTATAATCTAATTACTGTATTCAAATATTTAATGCAACACCAACATTTCGTCATCCAATCCGCGAGAACCGCGACCAGCGCGAAGTGTCACTCGCGACCAACTTCACAACTAAACTTCACATCGTACAAGCATAGAAAAAGATGGGGGGAAATAATGTCGAATGGCAGTTACAACTACATACCCTGGTATTGGGGACGAATGCCCAACTATTCACTTACAGCCTTCATTCATATCTTATTGTCCTCAGACGTCCGCTGCGAAAAGCCACGTGCCCTTCTTAAATTTCTTACATTTAATTGACACACAATTTTTTTTTATTAACTACATTGTAAAACCTACGTCGATATACGGTAAGCTGTCTACGACATTGTATATTTCGTTTAGATATGAAATACTTTTGGTGTTAAAAGATAGAGATGGCGGGTGAAAAATACATTTTTTCTTTAAACCAAAATTTTGTTTGGTGCTACTAATACATACATATGACGTTCAGTCTTATTGCAGTGAAATCTTCAGATAAATTATCCAAATTTACAAATTCTAGAAGATAACTTTTTAAATTTAAATATTCCAAGTTTATTGTAAGTTGAATTGTATGAGCCAATTTTCATACATCTGTGAAACAATCACAATGTTTCAGATAAGAGGAACATACGTCGTCATTATATTAGCTCAAATAAGGTTATACAATGGCGGTGTCTCTTACATTTAGAGCAAAAGATAATATAGGTAATTAACTTCGTATTCCGCTATTCAAAGGTATAACCTAAATGAGGCTATAGTCCGATTGATTCCATGGCAAAGAGAATATTGATTGCAACACAGTAGAGACAAACATTAAGGTGCATTCTCACTGTTACTATTACAATTTTTTGCCAAGCAACGTTGCGCAATATGATAACTTAGTAACATTTGAGAAATATATTTTTTAAAGTTTATTAATAAGTCCTGTTAACTCGTTTAGCAAGTTAATGCACTTGTGTTAGGTTAGGTTCTCGCGTTCAACCCGAGGCATCATACAGTATATGTATGTTGCCTTTTCACTTAGCAATGTTGCTCAAAAAGTAATAACTGTGTTTTGGGTTGGTTGGTTTTAGCAAAAATCTTCATACGAAATACGTTTTAACCTTTTCTATACAATGGTATATAATGATATACGCCCAAAAAGCGTTTACAAGTTGCTGCTTGCAGGCAACAGTGTGGACAACATGACTTCAAAACAAGCAGTAGGTACTGCAGACAGTAAAAAATATTGTCCATCTAGAACCGACCTTTACGCAAAGCTTCCGCTTCTAGAATTATCTAGAATCTTCTAAAACTATCCCAGCAGTAACTTCACATCTTATAGGACTATCCCAGCAGTAACTTCACACCTTCTAGAACTATCCCAGCAGTAACTTCACACCTTCTAGAACTACCCCAGCAGTAACTTCACACCTTCTAGAACTATTGCACCAGCAACTTTACATCTTCTAGAACTATCCCAGTTTACAACAGCCCAATATCAAAGTACAAGTGAGGAATTCCAGGGCTAGTTTCTTCTTACTGCAGTGGGTCGGGACTGAGACTGAGAGCCATGTGGCAGTAATTCTTCTGCATCTTCTTCTAGAATTATCTTAGCAGTAATTTTACAAAATGCCCCAATGACCGGACACATCTGGGGTATTCTAGGGTTAGTTTCTCTGTACTGCAGCGGGTGTGCCATGAATTCGACCGCTTCTAGAACTATTACCAGCAGTTACTTACGCCCCAATTTCGAGGTACACCTTTTCGACCGCCTTCAGAGTAATCTTCTAGAACTATATCAGCAGATTATGACGCCCAAATGTCGGGGTTATACCTGAGTTATACCTGTACAGCAGCGGGTAAAAACATTACAGCCTGAGCCATATACGGTTGCGAATTTGTTATTTAAAACAACCAGTAAATCTCCTTTTTCTAGAAAAATCTTATAAGGCCCCTACATCAGGCTATACCTGCGGGATATCTGGGGCTGGTTTCCCTGTACTGCAGCGGGTCGGCTTTAAACTCTACGGCATACGCCATATATGGTTGCAAATCTTCTTTTTCTAGAACAATAAAGCCCCAATGTCGGGGTATAACTGCCGTATTCCAGGACTGGCTTCTCTATACTGCAGCGGGTCGGCTCTAAATTCGGTAGCTTTTAACTCCATACGCCTATACACGGCTGCGAATCGGTCCACGCACGCCGAGCGCTGCGTCATGTGGCGCGCGTCTATCCACAAAGCCCGTTGCAAATCTCCTATTTCTAGAACAATCTTACAACGCCCCAATGTCGGGGTATACCTGCGGAATTTCTGGAGCTAGTTTCCCTGTACTGCAGCGGACCAGCTCCAAACTTCATGACAATAGTAAATCTCCACATTCTAGAACAATGTTACAAAGCCCCAATATCGGGGTATACCTGCGGTATTCCAGCGCTAGTTTCTCTGTACTGCAGCGGGTCGGCTCTGAACTCCACAGCTTTGAGCGCCATGTGCCCGTAGACGGCGGCGAACCGGTCCACGCACGCCGAGCGCTGCGTCATGTGGCGCGCGTCCGCCGACAGCATCTCCGTGTTGGTGCACTCGGGGCATTTGAACTTCTTGCGGGGGGTCACCTGCAAGTGTATCCCAAATTGGCTATTTGACAGTTGTAACAATAAAATATGAAATACGTCGGATATGGTAGTTTATAATTTAACAATAATTATCCAATAGAGTTTTTAAATTACATAATTTGTATATATTATATTTTTACAAAATAAATTAGCGATTTTTTTATCTGTGGATCACAAGACACGGGCGGGTCATGATTGAGCTTCGTGTGACGTCACTTTTCACAAAATGAACAAAAACTATCTGTCAGGTCTCACGATAAAGGAGAAAGACCTTTTTGCTATGGGAGTTAGGCTAGTTTTTTTAGTCTCTTTTTATCTCTTTAATTTATTTAAATTATTATTATATTTCATTATTATTATTATCTCTATTTTATATTTCTATTTATTATTTCCCTTATTCTTGCACCCATTTCAATATTCTTTTTATTATATTTCGATCACCCAAGGTTGCCTGGAAGAAATTGCTTGTTAGCAATAAGGCCGCCTGTTTTGTACTTTGTCACTGCATAAATGTTTTCTGTTATATGTTCTTGTGTGCAATAAAAGTATATTTTATTATTATTTAGCATTTATTTCTTTCCATAAATCTAGGTTTTTTATAATATTCCATATAAAAATAATAAACAAAACTACTATAAAACATTAAACATTATAAAAAACCTAAACCTAGAGTGCCGCCGGCAGCGGGGCAGGGCCCAAACTACCGGTGGTTAGGGCTGCAGAGAAAGGAACCTCCTGACGATGCGTGCCGTGTCAAGAAGTACCGCCTTTTGTATCTGGCCCTTGATCCAGCCGTCTAGCGAGAGTCTCTTGAGATGTTGGTCGAGACTCTTCGCTATTAGGCCGTTTGCAGATACGACTATCGGGACAATGATAGTCGAGTCAACATCCCACATGGCGGTAACCTCGTAAGCCAAGTCAAGGTACTTGCTCAGCTTGTCCTTCTCAGCCTTCACGAGGTTCTCATCATGTGGGACGGTGATGTCGACTAGCACTGCCCGCCGCTGGGACCGATCGATTATCACGATGTCAGGCTTATTGGCAACAATAGTCCTGTCCGTGATAACCGATCGGTCCCAATAGAGCAAAGCACGACCATTTTCGAGAACTGACTCAGGTGTGTACTTATAGTACGGCACCTCGGACTCAACAAGACCGTATTGAAGAGCAAGTTGCTGGTGAATGATCCTGGCTACAAGATTGTGTCTGTGCAAGTACGCGCCGTTAGCAAGATGAGAACAACCGGAAATAATATGCCTGAGTGACTCTCCGGGACGGCGGCATGCTCGACATATGTCGACCGTACCGTCCTTTATGATATACTTCCGGTAGTTGTTCGTCTTGATAACTTCGTCCGCAATTGCACAGACAAAACCTTCGGTTTCCCCAAAGAGGTCCCCGAATCGTAGCCAGTTCACCGACGCGAGCAGGTCCACATCGGGCCCTGTTAAGGCTCGATAGAACCGGCCGTGCAGCTCCTTGCTCTTCCATACGTCCTTGCGGTCCTCGGTGCTCAGCACCTGAGGCTTGCGCCAGTTCTCTTTGCCTAAGGAGAGAGGCGTAAAGGTCCTGTCAACCGACACCACATCGCGATGCATCCCACACTCGTTGTTGAGGAAATATTCTCGAAGACTGCACACCTCACGGTTGTGGAGGGTCTTGGCATTTAAAAAGCCTCGACCACCCCATTTCCGCGGGATGTACAGTCTCATAACAGACGAGCGTGGGTGGAGCATGCGATGTAATGTCAGTTGCTGTCGAACCTTTCTGTCCAGGGCGTCTAACTCGGTCTGAGTCCACCTTAGTATACACCTTATTATTATTATTATTAGTTTTTTAGCTAGCTGGCATAACAGCGCTTTAATGAAATAAGTAGTAATCAATAGTAGCAATGCTCTGAATTATGAAGAAAAAATTACATCACAATATCATGCGGGAGTTTGAAGCTATCTTCATTTTTAGCTTAAGAATTTTTAGGTATTTGGAGTTTTTTGAGGTTATGACAACCGTACTAAAATGCTCAGAATTATTTATTGTACTGTCTATCTAGGACTGTGCTCGGGTGGTGAGCCCATCGCCGCTCTATGCTGTTGGATGTATGTGCAGTCTTTAGTCCATTAGTCGCCTTTTACGACACCCAGGGAAGAGAGAGATGATGATGATGAGAGATGGATGTAGAGATTTAGGTTCGCAGTCGCTGTTTGGTGAAAAGTGGACTATGGTAGAGAACTGCTTTTGCTGTCCTCATTGACTAGTTTCTGACTAATCCTTCGGGGATATAAGTCGTGATTACATTTATGTACGTATATGTATGTTTAGCGTTATTTAAAGCAATGAATCAAGCGTTGCCAAAATAGTGTGTGCGCCTGTACCGAAACAGAAAGTAAATAATATGTTATCAACATTTTTATCCGGTGTTAATACAGATAAGGAGTGCGTCTGAGGCGCTGTTCACACAAGCAGTGCGATAATAATGTGGTGAATGCAAATTCTACTTTATCAGACGTAAAGATAACATGGTTCACTTCAGACATCACATTACCTAGTGTTAAAATGGATTATTTATTTTGTTTATAACGTGTCTAGAATAACTTGTGCCTACATTACTTAGTAGTTTAGCCTATTTATTTTATTATCCTTATCAACTCACATTAAAGCCCAGTTTGCACCCGAGCTAGTCATTTCGTCGAGTAGAAGTACCCAGTACTTCAACCACAAATGTCAAATTTCTTCAATACATTTTGAACTTTATCACTAGAGATTTAAGAATCAATATTGATTGTATATAGAAATTTGCCGTATTTGGATACGTTGATAACGCCTGCGTGTATACTTTCCTTTGTTAGTTCGATTATTTAAATATTCGTTTTAAATATGCAAACTAGCAAAGCAATGTTCTTCTACTCGACTAAAGTACTAGCTCAGATGCGAACTAAGCTTTATAGGCGGTTTCCTGGTCACGTTGGCGAATAAGTATAGGCAGGCAAATTCATAATTGCGTGCAGATGTCACCTCCCCCGTCGCCCGCAGACCATGCCAGTCGGACAGTCACGTACGAATTTGCCAGCCTATAAGAAGTTCCTAGCGATGTCGTCGCAGTTGAAGTTGTCGTCCAAATAATCATATTACTATTGGACGACAATTACAGAGGGCTGTAAGCTGGATCGTAATGAACTCACCTTAATATGCGGTTTCCTGGTCACGATGGCGACGAGGAAGTTCATGGCGATGTCCTCGCAGTTGAAGCTGTTTTCCAAATAACCAATGGTGCTCTGTAGGTCGAATCGTAATGAACTCACCTTAATAGGGGGTTTCCTGGTCACGTTGGCGACGACGAGGAAGTTCATGGCGATGTCCTCGCAGTTGAAGTTGTCGTCCAAACAATCATACTATTCGACCATATTACGAATCGTAATGAACTCACCTTAATAGGCGGTTTCTTGGTCACGTTGGCGACGAGGAAGTTTATGGCGATGTCCTCGCAGTTGAAGTTGTCGTCCAAACAATCATATTATTCGACCATATTACGAATCGTAATGAACTCACCTTAATAGGCGGTTTCTTGGTCACGTTGGCGACGAGGAAGTTCATGGTGATGTCTTCGCAGTGAAGTTGTCCTCCATATAACCACATTATTCTACCATATTTCGGATCGTAATGAACTCACCTTGATAGGCGGTTTCCTGGTCACGTTGGCGACGAGGAAGTTCATGGCGATGTCCTCGCAGTTGAAGTTGTCGTCCACCCAGCTGCGGATCTCCGCGGGCATCTTGTGCGTGTAGTACCACGACCAGATCTTGTGGTGGAACGCCGCTCCGGTTAACACCTGGAATGTGCATAAAATAACATTATTTTATTTGCTGTGTGGTGGCGGATCATTTAAAGAATACTACTGAACCATCTCGTCAGTTGGGTGTCGTAAAAGGCGACTAACGGACTAAAGACTGCAAAGAGCGGCGATGGACTCACCACCTGTCACGCTGAGCACATGCCGTGGAGTGTGGAAGTGCACTGTTATTGCAGTCTTCATTGCCTAGTCTCTGATTTACCCTTTGGTCCGTGAGTGTATGTATATACTTATGTTGTGTATGTACTCGTATAAACAAAACCATCACGGAATAATATTCAATCATCTGCCCACAGATCAAAAAGCTTCAGTTAATTTAAGCTGTTTTAAAATTAAATTTAAAAAATGGCATACAGATAAGGCGTTCTACAGTTTGACTGTATATTTTGGTACAAAAACAGCATAGTGGCTGTTTCTATGTAACATGTGCCTACCTACTAAAAATTGCATGCCCGACTAGGGTAAATTGTTTGCTCCCATTATTTTGTGCATAACACCTGCCATGTATTTACACAATTTTATGGCAATAAAAATTTATCTTATCTTATCTTAATAAGGGTGTTCACGCGCGGGCTAAGTCGCGGGCGTTCTGCTACGCAATTTTTTAAATAGCTGTTCTTAATTCTCCGTGGGTTAACCCCTATCTGATACAATTTAAAATTGAAAATCTCCTTTTTTATTCTATTCTATAATAGGGAAGCGTTTGTTTTTCCCTTTAATTAAGTGATGATAAGTGACGACAATAGGACGATAAATGGCAGCGCACATCATCCGGTATCCATAACCGCTGAGGAGCTGGCTATCTTATCTCTAACCGTCAGAAACTCGGAAGATAACAATACAACGTTGTTGTGGGGTAACTCGGTTGATGTGGAAAGGGTCTTCAGAATGCAAAAAAGATGCATCCGAGTAATAAATGGAGCTTGGTTTTTGAATAGTTGTGCACCGTTGTTTAGGAAGTGTAATATTCTGCCACTACCCTGCCTATATATTAGAGAAGTGTGCATTTTTGTAAGGACCCATCCAAATTATTTTAAAACCCGCAGTGAGGTCAACACCCGACAGAAAAGAAAAAAAATTAAAAACCTACTATATCAACCTCCATGCCATAGGGATATATAAGAGAACTATTTATAATATGTCTATAGTAGTTTATAACAAATACCTGAAGAACTGAAAGTGCTCAAAGCAAATGTGTTTAACAAAAAGCTAAGTAATTGGTTAATGCAGAATAATTTTTATAGCCTTTTATAGCCTTAATGAATACCTTAATTTCAATAAATAATTAATTAATACTATGTAATAATTTTATTAAATTTTAATATAATTATAATAATTATCGTAAAAATATATATAATAAACATTAATGTAATTTCAAATTAACTATGTAGGTAATATTTGCACGCCTGCATGCAGGCTGAATACATTGTCTTGAACTTATTTTTAAGAACTTTATTCTATGTATGTATTCTAGCAAATAAACAATTGAT
This sequence comes from Scoparia ambigualis, assembly GCA_963921215.1. Taxonomy (NCBI): domain Eukaryota; kingdom Metazoa; phylum Arthropoda; class Insecta; order Lepidoptera; family Crambidae; genus Scoparia; species Scoparia ambigualis. The sequence goes on from OY992522.1 coordinate 4,406,613, forward strand.
TATGATTATGAACGTTAGTATTGGTGCTATAACGTGATACTAGCACCTTGGACAATACACCCCCGAAAAAGGGTTATTTCAATACTTTGGACTATTAGTAACTTAGGATATTTTAGCACTGGTATTCTTGGACAATATGTATATTTAGTCATTATAGCACTATGGACATTTTAGCACTAATGTCATTTTAGCACTTTGGACAATTATACACCCCGAAAGGCTATAATGTTTTTTTTTTCGAAATATCCCAAGCCTCGGTTGTCACGCGCTTGGCTAGATATCCGGAGGCCCCCTCAATTTATAGGTCGGGTAAATTTTTTCCGGATTTTTTGATGCTGCGCCCGGGTTTGTGATCACCAACCCGCATTAGGCAAGCGTGCTGATTCAGCCAATACCCATCTATTGTAACGATGACTTGATTTCAATGGCCAGGCCTCCATGGCCTTGGTAAAAGTTATGAATCAAGTTGCCTGAATTGAGGGCCCTCTCCCCCCAATTCAGGCGACTTGATGAGGGGGAGGAGTACCTTACCCCCCTGCAGTAGTTTTTAAGTTATGTTAATTTTTGTATTTTGAGGTTACGTGTCGTAACAATTGAGGTTTTGGTAAAACTGTACAACCGCGTAACCGAAATTTGGGGGAGGGGGCAAAGGGCGACCCTCTCCTTTTTTACAAAAGAGTCCTTCTGCTGTCTAATAAAAAAAATTACCTAACACGTTTTACAAATTCTAACCTATCACGTAACCTACACAGGAGTATGGCAGTCATCTATTTCGGCGAAAAAAAATAGTTCCGATTTACGTAACCCGATTGCAAAATCAATAGAAACATGGTACTATATAACCTAAAAACATTCAATTTTCGTGTTTATGGCCGATTTTGACAAAACTTTCAAGTGGTTTATAATATTTTAACACAACTCTGACAGCTAAAATGTTTATAAACCTTTATTTAAGAACCCATTAGACCCCCCCACGGAGTTAGTTTCTTCAAATTCAGGTGACTCGATTCAAAAGCCAACCCGAGGCCTTTGCTCTGCAGTGGGACAGTATACATGCTATACTTTACTGTTATCAAATGGGTAAATCTTATTTTTTATTGAAATTCCATACATTATTTGCCACCGTTTGCATATAGTAATATGCCATTCGTTCTCGCCAGCCATCAGCCATTATAATGCGATTACGCGCCTCACACCCCTTAATACGCCGCTTGCGTGGCGAGACTGAGCAAAAATTTACCGACATAGTACCCAGGCACCCACACAACCGATTTGAAGCGTCACAAACTCAAAGTCAAGAGGTCCCTGCCGTCTGGTGACCTTTAATTTTATTTTATCGGTCAACTTCACTGCGCACGATACAATTTGATTGGCAATCTAGTCAAATTGTTCATCAAATTGTATGCTGTGGAAGGGTTTAACGATAATAGGTGACGAGTACTTCCGAAAGCCAACTCTTTGGGCTTACTTAAAGTACCCGAAATAAAGAAAAACTGAAACCCTCCTTTCAATAGAGTTTTTATATGAACTCAAAACCTATTTCGATTTTCTATTCGATAAAAACAAATTATGTCCTCTCGTCTGTTAGAAAACCTACTAACAATTGAATTATAAAACATTAAATTGAATACCAAAGATACATTGAATAACTAAACTAACTATCGATAGGGGTCAACGATAACATAAAATCTTTTCAATATGTAAGGAAGATCATATTATACTTTGTACAGCACGCGACGTCTGCCTGCACTTTTGTTTCCAATTTATTAATGTACAGTAATAAACACAGTAATTTAACCAGTTTATATAATTAGCAACTTTATTGCAATCACATAACGAGTCATAAACGGCAAAAAGTGTTTACACAAAATGTACTTGCGATTGACAATAGATTGTACAATGATTAAGGCTGGATTCGACCAAACTGGAATAAGACTTACTCCGAGATTAGTGTATACAAATTCGGCGTTTAATCTAGGTATAAGACCTTATTCCAGTTTGGTCGAATCCACCCTAAGTCAATAATTTTAATGACGTACGTACTTAGACAAAAAAATCGTAAATTCACCTTTTTATCATATTAAGTATTTCCAATGCAGACGTAGGTATTCCTGCGTAAAAACAATGGCTAGCTATAGAGGGATGTATAATATGAATAGAAAACATAAGAAAAGTTGCGGTAAGCTGCTGGCTCTACAATTTCGGAACATCACGTATACGCTACATATAAGTGATCTGTCTGCACAATTTCAGCGGTCTAGTTTCCGTGGTTCGTGTTGTAATGTTGAATCGTCATTTAGTCAGTCAGCCAGTCATTTATTTTCATTAATCCTAATTCTAATTGTACGTAGAAAACACACGTTGACATCTATGCCACGGTAATATAATCAATTATGCTATGCTTATGCTATGGCACAGTATCTATGCTATCAGAAAGGTAAGCTTTTGTTTATGACGATGAGTATTATACACGAAGAGTTTTATTGGTGACTAGAAGACCGCCGGCGACTTCGTTCTCGTGGACCCTGTACCCCGTGAAGAATTTTCAAAATGACTCCCCTAACAAAGCTATCGCGACACTTTTTGTAGATAATGGTGTGTTCTGCAAAGCCATAGTACATTTTTTTATTCTATCATCAATAGTTTTCTTAGCGCACGCGATTTAAGGAATTTATTTGAGTTTCAGTAAAGATCCCTATTTTTTTTTAAAATATAATATAACCTATGTCACCCGGAGATAGTGTAGCTTCCCAACGGTAAAAGAATTTTTTAAATCGGTCTAGTAGTTTCGGTGCCTATTCAATACGAACAAACTTTCAAATGTTTCCTCTTTATAATATTAGTATACTGATTCCGACTGAATAAATTATGGCCATTGCAATAATAATAGTAGTTACATGTTTTCTTTTTTATGGTTCCGTACTCAAAGGGTAAAGACGGGACCCTATTACTAGGACTTCGCTGTCCGTCCGTCTATCACCAGGCTGTATCCCGTGATAGCTAGACAGTTGAAATTTTCACACATGATGTATTTCTGTTGCCGCTATAAAAACAAATACTAAAAACAAAAAAAAAATATTTAAGGGGGGCTTCCATACATCAAACGTATTTTTTTTGCCGTTTTTTGCTTGATATTAATAACGGCAACATGTAGCCGTTTAAAACAATAAATAATGGTACGGAACCCTTCATGCGCGAGTCCGACTCGCACTTGGCCGGTTTTTTAAATTTGGTATTGTATTTTTAATTAGGTAACCAAAATAATTAGAATGTATGGTCTTCCTACATTTTCATGAAGTGAAGAAGATACGTCATCAATCATTATTAATACTTATGAAGAGGTTTTATTTGTAACAAGGAGGAGTAGGATGACCATGATTTTAATATTCATAGTTATTAACTTTTCTTCTATGTTTTATTATTATTGCAATGGCCATCATTTTCTTAGTCGGAATTAGAAGGTCCTGATCACCTGTTCGGTTTACGATCTTGCGGTTAAGCAACTTTCGCAATGCCGAATTACTGTTCGGGTGACCAAATTAAAAACATCTCGAGCATCTTCATGCTTCGGAAGGTACGTAAAGTGGTCCCGGTTGTTGTCGATGGCAGTCCTTATAACCCACCAACCTGCATTGGGCCAGCGTGGTGGGTTATGGCCCGATCTCCCTATGTGCTATTGTCCTGTGAAGTCCTATGCCCAGCAGTGGGACGTTTATAGGCTGACAATGACCGTTACATATTCCATTGGACCAAGTTGTAAGACAAAAAATTTATCAATTTCAAATGCAAAGTGCGTTCACGCACATTGGAACAGTTAATACAATTGAATCAAGGCCAATTCACTCGGATCTGGATCGAGCATCTCGCCCTTGTACTGGCTTGTACCTACACATTGTAATAAACATCCACCTATTTTAGACTCACACGCGTCAAGACTATAAAAAACTGCTATTGTAAAATCGGACACAGGACATGACCATTTTAAAATGTCGCTATTATGGGACGTCAACAGTTTTTCTATTATTCTCAAACACCGTTTAAAAGTTTATATATGCCATAAAGTGCCTAACATTCATGCCTTTACTACAAGTGAAATAAATAAAACGTAATATTTTTTTTATTGATGCAAAAACACAATACAAAAAGTGTGTAGGTACTACCCAAGTAACACATACGTGCTGAATAAAGATTGATTAAGAGCACTCATCAAGAGCATAAGCTGAATACTAAGCTGAATAACGCCTGAGTACCGTCTATTCAGCTGTTATTCAAGCAAAAAGGGCCCCAATTTTGAATGCTTAACGCTGAATAACATCTGAGTAACAATTGAGTAGGAGCTTAATAATGTTTCAATTAGTTTAATAACATTTGAATAACTGCACACATTGCTTTTATAAAGCTTTTACAACTCAGTTATTCAGCTACGACGAATTGGTTAGAGTATTCAGAGTTTATTAAGCATTTAACTTATTGTCGACATTTATGCAAGCAATATTCATAGAAATTGGGAAAAGAAGAAATAAATTGGGTTCAATAATTTAATGTCGATACCTTTATTTGACATGACGTGAACTTTAGTTAGCGGTCTGCTACATGTTAATTATTAGTGCGCAAGTAATTTTGTCGTGAATAGTACGTGTTTTGTTTTCATTTTTATGACGCGCCTCGCTAATAATCAAGATAATTAGTTGTAAATAGTATTTTCATACATACATACTAGGTCTGACAGAAGTACTTGTGATGAATTATCTAATTCTAGCCATTTTATCCAACAAAATAACATGACTTGAGTTGGAAATGTTGTAGTTGTAATAAGCATTTTGGTGATCTCGTAAATTCCTTGTAAGAATTAATTACAAAGTTTTCAATGGCGATCGATGTTTTGTTTTATAATGCTGAATAAAAGTGCACACATGTTTTGGTACTAAACTATAACTTGAAAAAGAGTAGTCTCTTTACACTTACTTATGAATAACATTTATATAGTTGACCACATTTCTATATTAGTTACTCACATTTTTAGGGTTCTCTAATCGAACGAACAAAAACCTTTTATAATGTGTAACCGCTGCGATCTGAACCAAAAGGACTACATCGAAACCGTGATTAAAAATGCCTCACGTAAACTCGGTGTCCTGAACAAGGTGCGGCGATTCTTCACGCCTGATCAGTTGTGTCTATTATACAAGACCCAGGTGCGGTCTTGCGTGGAGTATTGCTCTCACCTTTGGGACGGCTCCGCAAAGTACCTTCTCGATGCCTTGGACAGATTGCAGCGCCGCGCTGTGCGCATTATCGGCAATGCAGAGGTCACTAAAACTCTCGAGCCTTTGCAATTGCGTAGAGATATTGCGTCACTCAGCGTCTTTTACCGTTTATACCATGGCGAGTGCTCTGAAGAACTCTTTGACCTCATCCCTCCTTCTCCCTTCCTCCATAGGAGTACGCGTGCTGCTCTGCGGAGTCACCAATTTACAGTCTCTAACATTCCATCTCGCACAAAGAAATTTGGTGACTCGTTTCTTTGCCGCACTTCCAAAAGATGGCATAGTCTACCAGCACACGTATTCCCTCCTACCTATGACATAGGGTCCTTCAAACGAGGCGTGAAGAAGCACTTTGTGGGCCGGCAGAGTGAGGATGACTGAACACAAGAACACCTTTGTATGCTCATGATGGCTGTAATTTATACACAAACATGTCTTGCAACTGCCCTACCATTTCTAGCACTCGCAATATAAAGTATCTTGGGGTAATTATTGACGAGAATCTGTCATTCCGTTATCATATTGAAGCTTTAAGTAACAGAATGCGTAAGCTTATGTTTGTATTTAAAAAACTTCGTTCGATTGCAGATACCAAATTAATAATGCAAGTTTACGTGGCCTTATGTCAGTCGATACTAACTTACTGCATCACTGCATGGGGTAGTACGTATAAGTCCCTGTTATTAAATGTCGAAAGAGCCCAAAGAGCAATCCTAAAGGTGTCCACTTTCCGTCCTTATCTATATCCTACTCATCTTTTATATGAATCCTGTAAAGTTTTAACAGTTCGGCAATTATTTATAAAAAGCACGATACTAAAACAGCACACGGCTCTTCCTTACAGCACTGAAATTACTAATAAAAGGAGGAAGGACATGGTTTGCACTTATCTCAAAGGTACAAAATGCGCTTTCTCATCAAGGTTCTTTATTTTCTTAGGACCCTTTCTGTACAACAGGATTAATGCTAAGTGTTATATTTATCCGTTAAACACTATCAGCTGCAAAAAGGTTGTACAGGAAGAACTACAAAAATTTACCTACGACGATACGGAGGGGTTAATGACCGTTGTTAGGTAATTTTGTTTTATTTATTTCTGTGTAAAACTTATTAGCTTATTTTTAAAAAAAAAAAACTTATTATTATATTATTTATGTCTTTATATTAGATTGTAATTTAGCGTATAAGGAACCTGTTATATTCATTTATGTTTCGATTTATATTAAACTTAGACTAAGCCCACATTCGCGTAAAAAACAGGGTTTACCTAGCTACGGCAACAGAATTTAATCTACTTTAGATTATTAGTTAAGAGCTCTTTGTAAACTATAGATGTAAGCGTATTTAAATAAAGATATAGATATAAGATATATAAGTTTTATAGCTGTGTTCTGCCGTGCGATTCTCTAAGCTAAAGCCTTGATAGCTGCGGCTGGCGCAGCGCTGACAAATGACTCCGTCTCTTTCATATTCATAGAATTGGAAAGAGACAGCAGATCACAGCCATGCGCACAGCGTCTATGTGTCGCTTAGAGAATCGCATAGCTGTCACGGTAATGTAATAACATTATCGTGGTTCTGTGTTAGAGCCGCTAGCTGTGCCGTTAACATCTACTTCGAGAAAAAGTTATTTATTTATCCAAGATAAAAAATTATTTCCGTTATAAATATCATAAATATTAGGTATTCTAATATAATAACTAGCTTACATTGATAAGGGTACATACATACATATTATCTCGACTATTATCCCCGAAGGGTTAGTCAGAGACTAGGCAATGAGGACCGCAAAAGCAGTCCTCTGCCATAGTCCACTTTTCACCAAATAGCGACTGCACATGTGCTAAGGGTAATTATTACTTATTAAAATAAAATAAATAAATAAATTTTTCTCGACGACCTCCTTGGTCGAGTGGTTTGTACACCGGTTTTCATGGTGTCGCCATCTGTGAGGTCCCGGGTTCGATCCCCGGTCGGGTCAATTTAGAGAAAAACTGTTTTTCTAAATTGATTTCGGGCCTGGCAGTTTTTTCTATGTTTATGTATATTTATCCGCACATAAACGAGTTTCACAAGAATACTCATCTTGGTCTAGATAATTGGTGTGAGCGTAAACAAAATTTATTTTAAATTTGTTTTAATTATTACTTATTAGAAGTTGGAAAAGGTTCATAAGTAGTCTACTTATTATATTTAATAATTTTTAGGAAATTGCGCAGTGTCCATGCGGCACCATAATCACGGATTGACTGACTACTAGGTACTTACTCCGTGATCGTGGTGCATGCAACTGCGATGAAATATCGGGTACTCAAAACCAACCAACAAAAACATGGTAAAATCCAATTTATTTTATAAAAGTTATTGTAGTGAACATGAAAGTTAAAAATATTATATAAATAAATGTTTTAATTAAACTTCACAAAGGTACCAATTAAAAATAGATAATAAAAAACCTACAGTTTAAATAACTAATTTATCAATCATTGCGTCTACGAATAAAGCAAGTTTAAGGTAAGGAAACAGTTTCCGAACGGCCACGCCATGTTTGAACGAAAACTGCAAAACAGAAACCTTTTTCCCTCACTACGTACATACTCAAACCTAGTAGGCGAGCGACGCCTGACCTACTTAGTAAATCGAAGATTCGATGATAGATAGCTGTCATCAACACACAGGGCGTTGCGCCCTGTATAGCATTTTTTTATTTGCAACGCTGCCGCCGACAACCGCGTTGCGTAGCGGTGAAAGAATACTACCATACCTCTCTTCCCTTGGGTGTCGTAAAAGGCGACTAACGGACTAAAGACTCACATACATCCAACAGCATATAACGGCGATGGGCTCACCACCTGACACGCTGAGCAGTCGCTATTTGGTGAAAAGTGGACTATGGTAGAGGACTGCTTTTGCTGCCCTCATTGCCTAGTCTCTGACTAACCCTTCGGGGATAATAGTCGTGATTATATATATGTGTGTGTAACGTAGAAAAGCATAGCCTTCATCTCACTGGTTACTACCAGTCCCACTTACTTGTGGGACGTAGGAAGCAACATAGAATCATTAACTAATGACTCAGGCACTGGCTATCTTATCTCTTACTTTTAAAGGACAACGATGCTGCTAACATTGTTGTTTTTGGTATCGCCTTTAATTTTGTGATGATGATTGATGACGGTTTTATGATGTGTGTCAGGAATCCAGCTTTCCATTTACTACCATCCTGACTCAGGATGGTAGTAAATGGAAAGCATTGGTCTTCGCCTACCCCTCCGGGAAACGGACGTGACGTATGTACTAGACATGGGCGCCGCCGTGGCTCGCCGCCGCCGTTAAGGTATGGCGCGCCGCCGCCGCCGCCGACTGCTCAAAATTTCGCGCCGACTAGACTGCTCCAATGTGTAGGCTCTTGTAACATAATCTCAGTTTATTCTTTACTCATGTGGGCCGTGCGGGCGCCGCGCGGGGCGTTGGCATAGTATCTTAGAAATGTTGGGGAGTATGGCACACTGCTGTAACTGTCCCCGGAACCCCGTCAGCTTTCTTTGCCTGGGCTGATGCTGGAGCGCGCAAATTACGTAGGCCACGATTTAATCACATCGGCCCCATCGGTGTTCAACATGCTTCGCACCTACTTGGAAATACCTTTATTCCCACGGAGAACTTTGAGTACCTCCCCGCCGCGGTCATGAAGCTCTCCCATAGAGGGGTCGGCTATAGGTAATACAAATGGGTGCGAAACATTTGGAAATACCTTTATTTCCACCGCTGATAAAGCCTGACGGCTCACTTGCCCACACTGCAGCTGAGAAGGTATACTTGTTTGCCACTCTTTTTGCAAAGAACAAAGAAGAAAGAAAGATCCACCAAAGTTTCCTATAGCCGACCTCTCCATGGGAGAACCTCACATCCGCAGCAAAGAGGTACTCAAAGCTCTCCGTACTCTAACGTGATAAGGCTAGTGGTCCCGATAGAATACCGGCCATTTCCTACGTAACTGTGCACCTAACTTGTCTACTGTTCTAACACGCCTGTATCGCCTCTCACTTGAGACTGGTCTAGTTCCTCAGTCGTGGAAGCTGGCTAATGTGCAGCCTGTGCCCAAAAAAGGTAGCCGTGCCGATCCATCTTACTGTAAGACGATTTCAGTCAAGTCCATACTCTGCAAGATTATGGAACGTGTACTGGACTCTCGACTGCTGGCATACCGTGCGATTTCCTCAGTGACTGCCAGTTCGGATTTCGCCTATTATAGATCTGGGAATTTGGAACTCAATGGCGCATTGGACCTAGAAATAGTGGACAACTTTATATACCTGGGTTCCAACATCAGTACCGATGGTTTGTGCGAGAACGAAGTGCGCAGGAGAATTGGCATGGCTAAAAGCGCCTTGTCTCAGCTTGCAAAAATGTGGAGAGATCGCAATATTTCCGTAAAAACCAAAACCTGGTACGGAATCTTGTCTTCTCGATCTTTTATACGGCGCTGAGACTTGGCTGCTTAGCTTTAGCTGCAGACCGCAAACGCATTGACGTTTTTGAGATGTGGTGCTGGAGAAAGATGCTCTGTATTCCTTGGACAGCATTTCGGACTAACGTCTCTATATTGCGAGAACTCAAAATCTCGTCGCGGCTGTCATCCTCGGATGTCTAAGCAGAATTCTCGAATACTTCGGTCACATTGCAAGGAAAGACGGTGACAACCTCGGGAAGCTCATCGTGACCGGCAAAGTAGACGGGAAACGGCCTCGAGGACGCAGCCAAATACGTTGGTCTGACCAGATCCGCCCACTCTTAACCCTTCAGTTCACAACGCCCTTCAAACCGCCAGAGACAGAAACAGATGGAGGAAAAAAATCATAAGAGAGAAAGTGATGCAGAAGGGAGGTCACGACCCTCAGCATTGAGGAACACGACGCAAGGAGGAACTTCATTATCAATTTTACCTACTTAGTGACTTTTCGCTGTACGACGACGATATAATGTTTTGTTGTTTAAATCTTTATGAAGTGTTGGTTTTATTAATCACTCTTATTTTTACCTTTAACTATATAACCAAAAACGACTTTAAAAATCCCACGCCGCCGGCTTCACGCCGCCGCCGAGCATATTTTTAAGGCGCGCCGCCGCTGGTTTTTTTTTACTCGGCGCCCATGTCTAGTATGTACTATCGGGGTCACCGTCGCTGTACCACTTTCCAGCGATTTTCGTATGAAGCGCACCGGCCGCCCGGGTGCGTGCCCGTACCAAATAAACGACGCGGTGTGCAAGGGATTTTGACCTTTAGAGTGGTAAAGCGACGGAGTCCGCGATATGCGATAGTACGAGTATGTATGAAGTAAGCAATTTTACATCATATTTTATATCGATGAATACCTGAACATTTATTTTTTATTTTTATTATTATGTCGTTATCGTTGTTTTACGTTTTTTTTGTTTTGTTTTAATTATTGTAATGGAAAGTGCCCTTGTATGATAGGGAGGGCATTTTTCAATTCTAATTGACGCTGTAAAAGTTAAGAAAAGAAATGCCCTATGAGTTTCTAGTCGGTTCTTCTCAGTACAAAGCCCCCTTCCCATAGATAGACTTACGAACCGATGGCATAATGACTTTCATAAGTGCTGTAACCTAAACATGCCCTAACCTGAATAAATGATATTGATTCTTGATTCTTGATTACCACCTCACTCACCATGGATATCTGGTTGGTCCACTCGCTGTGGTAGCGCCAGGAGTTGGTCACGTTGTCCCACACGTGCAGCCTGGACGGAAACCCCACTATTCGGTCGGGGAACTCGCGCCACACGTCGAAACTGGAACATATTGAGCACATTAACATACATACATCCATACATAAACTCACGACTATTATCCCCAAAGGGTTAGTCAGAGACTAGGCAATGAGGACCACAGACAAAGAATAAGTATACAACGTTAGTCCGAAAAGGGGTACTAAGCCTGTTATATTGCAAATATAAACTTTGCGAAAAACATTTATATCTTATGCATACTCATATTTAAAAAATGTACAACCCAGAATAGGGGCGGGGCTAACGCCACTTGTTAACCCCGGCAATAAACTCAATAAACTCAAATCTATCTCTCTCTCAAAACAGCTGACCGCCAGGGCTACCACAGCGTCATTTCTTATGAAATCTTAAAACAGCTTTTAATCTAAAATTATCATTTTTTTAGGAAAAGTTCTTAGACAAAAGTTATTTACTATCATGTATACTTTACCCTCCTTTCGGCTTAGTACCTCCTTTCCGACTGACGTTGTATACACTACCGTGCCGCAGAGGCATTCCACTGACACAGTCCACGTTTCAACTGGACATATAGTGATAGGTGATGAGACTGATCTACCCATCGCCGCTTTATGCTGTTGGAAGTATGGACAGTCTTTAGTCCATTAGTCGCCTTTTACGACACCCAAGAAAAGAAATAAAATAAAACAAAATAAAATTGGTTTACGCTCACACCAACTATCTAGACCAAGATAAGTATTCTTTTGAAACTCGTTAATATGGTAAGGTAACGGATATATATACATAAGCATAGAAAAAACACCCAGACCCTAAATCAATTTAGAAAAACACTTTTTCCCTAAATTGACCCGACCGGCAATTGAACTCGGGACCTCAGAGATGGCGCGACGCCAGACCCGGCGTGCTAACCACTCGACCACGGAGGTCGTCGATTCGTAGAGAGATAAGTTAGTAGTATTCTATACTAATATTATAAAGAGGAAAGATTTGATTGAAATTATTTGACCAATAGAAAGCTACATTCTTTCCAAGTGACATAGGCTATATTTTATCCCGATATTCCCACGGGAACGGGTACCACGCGGGTAAAACTGCGAGGATCCGCTAGTTTTATAATAAAGAGCCGCAACCACACATTGATTTTCTTTTGTTATTATAATAAGTATTTGGACGACCTACCTGTTAAATCGATGTATCAAATACAGGCTAAGATAGTATACCAACAGCTTCGGTAAGTGAAGATAATTGGCCAGGCAATACGTTAAATATGTAATGTATCGTGGTCGTCCCATGAATACTTTAACAGTTCATGAATTTTCTTTACAGAGTTTAAGAGGGTTTACGCCATTCGGTTTCCCATACAAACTTCCAAGTCGAAATTTTTAAAAACCAATGAGCCAATTATGATCGAATTTTGCATGCTGAAGTAAAACACAGGGATCTAAATTGTTTGTAAAAAACATTTAAAAAAAATGTTTAATTAACTGAGTCATTGCGATTTTTAACTTTCTATAGTGGAATTTAAATCGCAATAAAACAGCTAGAAAAACGTTTTTTAAAAATGTTTTTAACAAACTATTTAGATCCCTGTGTTTCACTTCAGCATGCAAAGTTTCATCAAAATTGTCTCATTGGTTTTTAAAAATTTTGACTTGGAAGGTTGTATGGAAAACCGAATGGCGTAAACCCTCTTAACGCTAGGACTACAGATATAATTTGTTTTGTAATGAATAAAAATACCGGTTGTACTGGACGCTTAGTAACTAAAACTTTAGTTTTACTTGTTGTTTCTTTTTTTTCAAACGGTGAAGCCCTCGAGACTTGGCTGCATTCAGTGAGTGATGCAGGCTTTAGCGCTACGCTCACTTTACTATACTAGACAAAGGGTTTGTTACGAATGATAAAGAAACAAGAAGTTTTGTAAAGCGTGCCTTACCTTACGTACAATACAACGTGAATGTAGCTTAATGGTACAAATAATTAAATAAAGAACAGTAGAATACTACTGTTACCGCCACCGAGATTATCTCATCTCATTTATAATAATTTAACAAAACACATAGTTTAGAAAATATTACAAAACAGCAAAGATGACGTTTCATTTTCCCTTCAAGAAGAGTTAAAGAAACATTTTATCAACAGATTTTAAATTATCGAATCACGTATCGTCACTTCTAGCTATCGAAACCCGTATCAGATAGCCATCAACCCAATTTCAGTGGCCATTTCCACAAACGCTTATGCACACTTCGGACACATCAACGCTTTTGCGTGAATCACAAAGTCAACACAGCTCGGTCAAGCCTCGGACGACGGGTCATTCATCTAAATTGGTCAAGCGACATAAATTTGTGACAACGAATAAGTACAGCAACATGAAAATAAATGTGTGGAACGGTGAAAGGAACACACGTAGCGTGACAAACAAATAATAGTACATTATGATATAAGTGCGGTAAGATGAAAATTACAGCCGAGGCGATATTGCTGGCCCGAGCCGTAGGCGAGGGCTACAAGAAAGCAGAGGCTGTAATTATCAAAGCGCACGTATGCCATACGACGTTTTATAACATATTTGTGAGGAAAAAAAGTCCGAAAAGGCGACTAACGGACTAAAGATTGCACATACATCCAACAGCATAGAGCGGCGATGGGCTCATCAAAATAATACTACCAACCCCTTTCTTCCCTTGGTTGTCGTAAAAGGCGACTAACGGACTAAAGACTGCATATACATCCAACAGCATAGAGCGGCGATGGGCTCATCAAAATAATACCACAAACCCCTCTCTTCCCTTCGGTGTCGTAAAAGGCGACTAACGGACTAAAGACTGCACATACATCCAACAGCATAGAGCGGCGATGGGCTCATCAAAATAATACTACCAACCCCTCTCTTCCCTTGGGTGTCGTAAAAGGAGACTAACGGACTAAAGACTGCACATACATCCAACAGCATAGAGCGGCGATGGGCTCATCAAAATAATACTACCAACCCCTCTCTTCCCTTGGTACTAACGGGCTAAAGGCCTATGTTGTCCATAGATTCAAATGATAACTAATTTTTAAATTACATTACCGCACTAGTGCGAAACTTATTACATTACGATACTGAAATCGGTGTAATAAGAGCTTCTTTACGAGCAAATGTGTTATAAAAATATTTACATACTCAATATATAACTAACATTTCTATTGTTTTTTTTATACGATTCTGGAAAAAAACGTATCGACGATATTAAGGGAGTTTATTAAATGACAAATCAATTATAAAAGGTTCTATTATAATATTTATAATAGATAGAAACAAGAGCGTCGCCAGCCGATGGCCCAGGGGAGGGGGCAAGCCGATATAAATGAAGGAGGCGATTGTAATAAGAACTGCCGTGCGATTCTCTAAGCTAAAGCCTTTGTTACGGACAGAAGTCTCGACTTTATAATATTATATAGTTAGATATAATACGGCTAAATTTAGGTATGTGTATTGGCATAAGTAGATTAAGTCTCATATGTGTAAAGGTTGATAATAAATAATTAATTTTTTGCGTTTTATTTAAACAAAAGGTAAAAGTTATTAAACAGGTAATGGTTTTGACAAAGGTAAGGGCCAAGTATACGTGCCCAGGGGCCTTACGCCTCTCTAAGGTAATTAAAGTTAGGAAAGTAAGAGATTAGCTTTCGTAATTATAGGTTTTTATTGTTATGAATATCAATGTAACTAGGAAAATAAATATGTGTAGGGTATCCAGATTACGAGTGATACCGTAGGGTAGGTAACAATTTAAGATAAAAAGAGAGGTCCAAACGAAAGGGACAGCTGCACAAATTACGACGGTTCATGTGGGTAGTTAGTTATGGTAAAATGTAAAACTGCCCACATGAGCCGGCAGCTGTCCCACAAGGCTGCTAGTTGCCAACCCATAATGTGTTTAAGTCACGGCCGGTCAGAGCAGAATTTGTAAGCTCTCCGGACCCCACCTTGAAGAATAAAGAAGCACTAATCAAGAACCGAGTTTTATTGAAGAACCTACAGTCCACATCGAAGCACAACGGCTAAACTGTTCGGCGACTACACCCGTCGGGAACAATAGCCTTGTTAGCTGCGGCTGCCGCAGCGCTGAGAAATGACTCTGTCTCTTGCATATTCATAAAATTGGAAAGAGACAGCAGATCACAGCTATGCGCGCAGCGTCTATGTGTCGCTTAGAGAATCGCATAGCTGTGCAAAGTTCCATTGTGTAAACTCTAAAACCTCTTCACTGTACATAGAGGCGTGCCTAAGGTTTCAGAATAGGGCAACATTATTTCCTTGTGATTTTTAACAGTTCATTACGTATTTTTTTAGTTTCTGGGGGGTTTCCACTACCTGCTCCCCCCTGGCGACGCCCTTGGATAGAAAACAGTACAAAAAATACTATATATCTAAATATTACATTACGTTACATACAAAGTTTCTAATGTTTTTATGTTTTTTTTCCTACAATAACCATTTCACTCCCTTTTTTGTGTAGTTGCACAGACTGAAAGAGTAACCGGTATCCAACAAGACACTAAAACTCATTAGATTCAAACCTTTAAATCGAATGTATAATATTTAGTAATATCCCATTGATTAATTAATTATTATTCTCATGGCCATTACCATCATGCCCTGAACAATGGATAAAAAGAATGTAACCTTCATCTACCGAAGAAGCCATTAACTTCGCCTAACGTCATGGACATTCAAACGTTTTACAAGCCAGCAGTAAAGATTCACCATAATAAAATCTGAAAAGTTTTAATAGCTACTCTGAATGTTATAGTCAAGACAGGAACCAAACATTTATGCGGTTCTTCTTTTAGAGTTGCCCGTTATTTATAGAGATTAGAAAAGTAGTTTGAAATAAACATTTTCTTTCAAGCAGGCAGCTCGAGAAATGTGCAAGTTTAAAGTGGGTCCTTTATAGTTAGCTCAATATGTTCGAAGGCTACTTCGTATTCAGGTTAAAGATTCTCCCGAGCGCTGAAAATGACATCACGTTAGATACTCAGCATTCATAAGCCATGAACTAGGAAATTGAATAAAAGCAATCATAGTTGAAAACGTAACATACGACTGACAATAACACTAGTGCTCCATTTTTAAGTTGTTATAAAGGAAAATAATATTGTTTTCCGGGATTATTCTTAGACTGGCAAATTATCTACAGCAGGCATGTCGCATAACCTGATCTTTACTAAACTTATGTGTTTTTTATTAATTTAATAAAACAATTATTTTGTAGTATTAGGTAAAGTCACAGACGACATTCTGTGGGTAAAGTACAGAAAATACTGAAACAGATTTTACATTCATAATATAATCACGACTATTATCCCCGAAGGGTTAGTCAGAGACTAGGCAATGAGGACAGCAAAAGCAGTCCTCTACCACAGTCCACTTTTCACCAAATAGCTGCACTGCACATGTGCTCAGCGTGACAGGTGGTGAAGCCCATCGCCGCTTTATGATTTTGGATGTATGTGTACTCTTTAGTCCGTTGGTCGCCTTTTAAGACACTCAAGTAGGGCTTCCAATCTCGGTATACCGAGATCCCGCACGATTTTACAGTCCCGCTCACTGCGGGATTAGACATGCGGGATCCGCAGGATTTGCGGAAGTAAAAAAGTGTTACGGGCATACATGCTTTCGCGAGCGCTGTCGCTCGGACTCTCGGAAACTGACGAACTAACGGCTACTCAAGCTCTGACATTGCAAGAGGAACTAGAGCAGACTTTAAACTATACCATGACAAGTTTTTGTCCATCGCCTGCTCGAATACCACTAATTGAAAACATCATAAAGAAAGAGATGTCTCTTTATGTATCAGGAGGCTCGATGGGTAAATATTTAACGTTAGCTCACAATGTCCAAAAGTCGATAGTGCCTACAAGCGTAGAAGCGGAGCAAGCGTTCTCCTCAACAAACGCGGGATCCCGTTATACCGGGATCCCGCACTACCGACTTTTGGAATTGGAAGCCCTACACTCAAGGGAAGAGAGGGGTTGGTAGTTTTCTTTTAGTGAGCGGCTATACCACACAGCTCCAATAGTAGGACATTTTATTTATAGTTTGTTTACTTTTTTACAGTCAAAGGTCAACATAATTGGTTGTCTGGTAGAGATCGCTTAGAGCGATAAGACCGCCAAATTGTGACCCTTTTTTTTCTATCGTATTGTCTTATTGTAATTGTGTTCTATTTTTAAATCTCTGTGCTGTTGCAATTAAAGAGTTATCTATCAATTTATAATAATTATTATCTATCAATTTATAATTATCATATACCAGGTACATACCAGCTACCCTATCGGCTAAAAAATATGAATATGGACATGGGCTTCATTTCACATTTGAAGCTCATAATATGCCCATCTAAGGACAAAATATGGGCTTCAAATGTCAAATGAAGCCCATGTCCATATCCATATTTTTAGCCGATAGACCCGCTGGTCATGTAAAACCACAGAACAAGTGGTCTGTGTGTAAAACACATGTTTTACATGACTTTTTGGGTACTTTACTGATACAGGAACATGGCAAACTCCTAACGGAATACAAAGCGACCGCGGCGGCGGGCGCAAGCAAATTACGCAACGATCGATTCCCATTTCTCAAGACGATGACAAAAAACTGCAATGTCATAAAAGTTTTCAAAGTGACGATGACGTTTCGAATATGGAAGGACTATCAGCTCTACTTGGAAAGACAAAGGAAAACCCTATTATTGGTAGGTATTTGTATTATTCACCATTGCGGACATTATGAGTAGGTAGTACAAGAAGAAAGTGTTTTAAATAAATAAATAATTTCTACGCTCACACCAATTATTGACGACCTCCTTGGTCGAGTGGTTTGTACACCGGTTTTCATGGTGTCGCCATCTCTGAGGTCCTGGGTTCGATCCCCGGTCGGGTCAATTTAGAAATTATTGTTTTTCTAAATTGTCTCGGGTCTAGGTGTTTTCTATGTATAATAAGTATGTATTTAAGTATTTTAAGTATGTTTATCCGTTGTCTAGTAACCATTTAACAAGTTTCTTCGAAGCTTCTCTTGGGCTAGGTAATTGGTGTGATTGTAGGAAAGATTTATTTATTTATTTATTATTTATATTTAGCCCAAGATAAGCTTCTGTTGAAACTCGTTAAATGGTTTAAGTAGATAACAGATAAATATACATAAACATAGAAAAAATGTTTTTGCTGACCTCATTGCCTAGTCTCTGACTAACCCTTCGGGGATAAAAGTTGTGATCAAATGTATTATGTATGTATGTACCGCAATACCGCGGAACCAACAGTGGTCGAAATTAGATCATTTCACATCTAGTCATAGTTAGTTGTATTCTATTTCAATAGAATCTTTTGTCTATTAAGGTGCCTCATCTTGCATGCAAGACAAACATTTCTAAATACTTTACGTACTTTATCACCAGAACATAGTTTTGATACATTAGAGATGTTATTTAATCCGTTACATGTAGTTGGTAAACTTTGATTTTTGACCTGAGATAAGTAGTTGCGTATAATTAGTTTAAAAATGAATAAGATTATTTTTTTGCTTTGTTCTTGCAAATTCATGTTATCACAAGACTAAATACCTCTCATGTTGTACATGAAGCAATAAAGATTACGATTACTGACAGAAGTACAAAATTAACAGTGCAAAAAATACATACTTTTGTTTTAGTATAGGTAAGTATAACTTACTCCTTTTCTTATAAATGTTACCTAAATTTAAACATTACTTATGATACTAAAATTTAAGTAATGTCTATAAGTAAGACCTTCGAAGTTTCAAAAATTACATTTGTATTGCGAGCAGCTAGTCGGAAAAGAAACAATAGAATTCAATCGATACCCTAACTAGAACTCGTAACGTACAGTCCACGTGAAAGCAAAGTCAAATACCTTCTCGAATCTTCAATTGAAATGCATAGAAAAATCCGAAACACTATTTGCCGAACCAGGGAATTGAACCTACGATTATCGGGCCGAACCCTTAACAACTCGGCCGCCGATCAACCACTGTTCATCAGAATATTCCTTAAAAAATGTTCTCAATTTGTAATCTGTCAACCACTGTAAAGGTCATCAGGATATTCCTTAAAATAGTTGTCAATTTTTAATCTGTTTATCTGTTGTTTTGCCTACTAAAGTCAAATTTCCATACAAATTATATTAAGCTCCCTAGCCGGCAAAACAACAGATAGATAGGTAATTAATTTCGGGCGTAAGTCATCTGATGGTAACACGTCTACACTCTCCGTGATGCGTTTTGTAAAACACTGCGAACTGGCAACTGAAAATTTTATGTATTGTTTCATCAGTTTTAGCTATTTATTTATTTTTGCGATGATTCCGCCAGTATCAGCCCCCTTACTCTTGAAACCAATCGCTATTGGATCGGATTGGTATTATGAATTTTTCGTATTTTTAACTTAGGACACTAACTCTAATTTGGATTAATATTGGGTGAACTAAATGGCATTGAGTTTTGTATTTTTGTCACTCAATATCCACGCAATATTAATCCATATTAGCTCTGGTATCGTAACTTAGAAGTACGAAAATTCACAATACCAATCTGATACAATAGCGATCGGTTTCAAGAGTAAGGGGGCAGGTTTGGGGACACTAACATGACAGCCGCTATTGCACCTTGTCAATTCGCAACTGACAAAGTTAGAGGGAAGCTACCAAAGTGTGTCATATAATAACAAATGATATTACGTTCCCTATTAAAAGCTGACCCGACAGTTCGTTTCAATACGAAGTTACTGAACATCAATTAACAGGTGACATGACAACTGTCAACTGGACACACGGCGACACAAGACAAAAGTGTCCAACTTCTGTTGCGGACCCTACCCATGTCAGTATAAAATGCTCAGCCTCAATGGCCTCAATAGTTCCGCGGAAAAGTTATTGTCTACTCGGCACGGCTTGACGTCTGGATCTCGGGACTTAAGGACTTAATTTCCGATAGAGGTACGGGATTTCGACCGTCCGAGAGGATTACTCCAGGAAATGCTCTCGAATATTTTATTGTTTGCACACAAAAGGTACACCGTATTTTCCGAGTATTACTAGAGGGCTTCTCTCAATTAATGAGACGCCGCTTTGAGGTAAAAGCTACATTGAAAATGTGAAACGTGTTTTAGCGTCGAGTTTTTGTTATGTAAGCTGATTTGTGAGGAATTTGGTCTGGCGATTTAGGTAATAAAGAAATGCGGTGTTTGGTTTAAACAAATTAGAAGCAAGCGAGTGAAGCCTTTTCTTCTTTCGGAAAATGTAAATGGAGTTTGTGCATTATCTACTTCCATCAATGTGCTCGAAATTTTTTAACTAAAAACAATTAACCCAACTGCTCTCGCATTATGTCTTAAATATCTGACTCAAGCTTGCAAAAAGTAGGGTCTGCTAAAAATCTAAAAATATTCTAGAAACGGAAAACTATCAAACGCCGAATCTAGAGCAACGAGCGACGGTAAACTAACTCGACAAAATGGCCTTAGCAGCCAGAAGTAATTAAAAACCTCTAGAATAACAGCTAGCCAAACCGTTTCATCAACGTGGCAAGATTAAGGCCACCCTTAACAGAAAGTTCTTATAGATAAAGACTTCACTAAAACTTGCTTCAGTAGCAGTTAGGATAACCTACGTAAGACTTTTTAAGAGATCGTTTCCATAGCCTGAGAAGAAACATTTGGCTACGTTATAAAAATGAGAAGTAGCTACCTGCTAAGAATACAGAGATTATAATAATAACGAATGTTCACATTTACAATCATTAAACCAAATCACCAAAATCAATACTAATTTAATATCTCATCTGAGGCACGTTGTCTTTTGACGAATTCTATTTTCAGTTTAAATATCAATTTTAAAAGTTGAATCAAACTTTGTAAGTCGTACGAACAGTCAAGTGCAGATGCTTGACATAATAAATGAGAACGCGAACGCTGAAACCCTTTGAGTACTGAATAAAAGGATAGCTAAGACGATGCTCAGATATCCTTCAGAGGAATACTGCATTATTTAAATGCCATTTAATGGTCTTAAATGAAGATAGTAACTATAACAAAGACAACATTTAGTTATACGTCTTGTTGGATGCCCTATTCAAATAAAAATATTAATAAGATCATGTAAGAAGGCGAGTCATTTCCGGTAAATAGTTGTTAGTAAGTATCATTCCACATCTTCATCGTAAGATATAAAGCGTAAGTGTATCTAAGGGCGACAATAAGATGAATTCACCATCTGTAACGCAGCTTGGGATGCGTTGACTACGGTTGACGCATGTCCTAAGACATAACAAAAATAAATTTCTTAATGTTTATTTTCGAAACTGAACCCAGAACAAAATATAATCCAGTAAATTTTAGAATTTTTCAAAAATATTCTCAAAAGCATTATTTCTCCTAACATAATGATTGCATAATATGTTTTCAATATTCACCAAGAGAGAAAATCCTAAAATGTTTGTTAATCCTACAATATGATTAGAGGAAGGTAACACGCTCTGTATAGTGTCTATTGTTCCCTCAAGGATTTCCGATTCCGGCTTGGACGTCCAACCGTGAATATCACGCGTAAAGCAGTTATTCGCAAACAATAAATCTGCGACAGTATCACTTGCATTGTTCTCTGGTATTATGGGTCTATTTAAAAGCCTCTATTAGCTTATTAGGGACAGATAGTTAATAACAATATGAAATCTCAATATTAGATGACTGTATTCCTTTCATCACCACGCCTTTCGAAAGTTACTGAGGGTGGATTCGACCGAACTGGAATAAGGTCTTATACCTAGATTAAACGCCGAATTTGTATAGACTAATCTCGGAGTAAGTCTTATTTCAGTTTGGTCAAATCCACCCTGAGTCCTACTGATTAATTTAATTCCCGGCTTTAAGACGAAACACTACGTCGACGTGGCATGTAAAATTCTCATACAAAACACAGAAAAGCAACGTTTCGTAGTCCCCTGTTTTCTCCTTCAGGACTGGACTAATTTTTATTACTTTTTCAGCATAGGTGTTAAAGAAATAGATTTTCTATGTCTGTATGTTTGATTTTTTTTTAACCAGCCACTTAATGTTTCTGAAGACGCTTAAAACGGAGTGATTTCGCTAAATTTTGAAGGCACCTGGTTATTACATAAATGACTTAATGCAAAAAAATCAAAAATACAGACATAGAAAATCTCTTTCTATAACCGATGCTGAAAAAGTAAAAAACATTGGTCCAGTTCTGAAGGAGGAAACAGGGGACTACGAAACGTCGTTTTCTGTGTTTTGTATGAGAATTTTGCATGCCACGTCCACGTAGTATTTCCTCTTAACTCGCTAATCCACTGAAAACATACAGTTTTTCTAAAGTCAACCAGGCCACAATTTTAGCGGCTCACTATCGTGATTGGATGATCGAGAACTTTCAACGATTCTTAAGCCGACCCACATTAGAGGTTTACGCGGTTAAAGCTTGCTAGATTTTTCATGATGCTCCCGTAGGATATGGAGAGTGGAGAACTCGAGGGTCCTTCTACTCATCTCGAGTGATACGTGTCGTGGGGGAGGGGGCATATCCGGGCTTGTCTGTAGCGCGTGTGAACTGGGTACTGGGGCGGTACGGTGAATAGTCGGTCAGATATTTTTGTTCCAGTGTTCTAATGCCCAAGCAAGCCGAATGATTTTTTTTCTTAAATACCTACGAAGCTATATATTGACACTGTAAAAGCGGAATTGCAAATAAAATAAAAAATTTAATGTGCAGTGCAAAGAATTTTACAAGTTTATTATAGAAGCAAAAAGTAATGCAAAATATATTGAAAAATACATTGCTGGCTAAATAAAAGCTTGTAAATATAGTAATTTTGTCTTTGTTTTATCGTATAGTTACTAAGTATTTGATATTTTGATATCTTATTTTTGTTTCGTAATAAATAGGGATTTTTTTCTAAATATCTCTACTACTACTACTACTATTACTACTACTGATGCAACAACAGAACGTTTTATTGAAAATAACATCACGTCCTTTGATTCCGTCTTTAGTCCTATAATTTCTAGTGAGAAATCCTCTGCAATACAAAACAAGAGCTGGCAACCCTATTTACACGTGACCTGAGGCCTAGCACGCGCAACACGAGAAAATTTTCTCGACCCGTTTTCTCTTGTTATGTCTATACACGATATGTCAAAAATAGACATAATAGTAGTTTTTGCTTGTCTGTGGTATTTTTGTCTACAAACTTTAACATGCAACATAATTTTATCGAATTTTGACAACTGCACAGAGATAGTTTGTCGTTCCGCCATCGAAGGAAGAGAGAATATCGTCCGCTGGGTGGTGCTAAATGAGTGACACTCTCTGAGTGGTAGTGGTCTACTACACATACCCTCTCTAATTTTCTATATTGTATAGGTAAATAAAAATTAAAAATGTGCGCGCAAAACTCGAGAACAGTAGGCTTACTCTTGAAACACAATTGCATTAATCAATTTCCAATTACAAATCTAAAAAATGTCAAATGTCACTTTTGTAAGCGACAATAGCGCCACATTGGAATTAAATTGCGTGGCAATTGATTGAACAAATTATTATCGAGATGGCGTTCCGGAATTATCTTTACTTATCCCAATATCGATACATATAAATCGCATTGGAATTGTATTAAGATTGAGTTTGCGGTCAAGAGTAACCCCCCAGCTCGTCCGATTGGACTGATTCTTTTTTGTTCTGTTTGTAATGATCTGCATAAAAAGTTTTGAAAATTCGTCACGGGATACGGGGAATTCGTTTACTCGAGGGCTGGTCGCTAATTTATAATAAAGGTAGATAGATAAAGACAGCATAAGTTCAAAACCAACGTATAATTTAGATTTCTAAGGTTTAGGCGATCACTACACATTGAAATAAACACATTTTACGGACTAACGCGCACGCAGCGTCAGAATAAAATAAAAAATCGGTACCTAATCTTAATAATTTTGTATGGCACAGTGTAGTAGGTAAGTAGTTGCAGTTTTTATTGAATAATTGTTTTTATTGTTGCGATGCCTTTGCAAAGTCATGCTTGGGACCTAATACTACATTGTACTAAATCTATGTACAACATTAAACAATAAATGTCTATGACTATACAATGTGATAGGCGTGGTACATCTAACCTGTTAAGGCTAAGTACTACATCTAAATTCATCGACAAAAAAAATAATATGGGCTTATAAAAAAGTGATTTTAAATCACAAAATAATTAAGTAATTATTTTTTCTCACCAAGTCAAGTACATAAACCTATATAGGTCTAGTTACATTATATTATTATAATAAGCTATAGCTTCCATTTCCATGCGAACTTTTCTTGACTGTACCTAACTTAAATGTCAACAAGGTCGAAAATTATTTGCACGCACGCACTTAGTAAAAAAATATTATCATAAAAAAATCCATGTACCTAAGTAGTGTAGTTATTAACCTACATAAGAAAAAAATACTACCAAAATGGTCAGCTATATCGTGACAAAGGCTCTTATGTACAAAAAGTATTTATATCCACTGTCCGCCATAATTATTGTGATCGTCATGCATGATGTGTTATTATTTTAAAAAACTTTGTTGTGCATTATCATCACAGCAGTCGTTAGAGTACTTAGTTAATGGAATAATGTTTCTAAAATTTTTATGATTGTTAAAAACAATATTTTAATGAAGTATATCACTTTTAGACCTACTTTATAATGAAGTTGGAGCTTATTAACGAAGAAATAAATGAATTGACAATAAAACTATAACGAGCTACTTACTCATTGTTATTTTTGTGTGATATAAAATAATATCTCCCGAACAAAAACGTAACAACGGCTAATGCTAGCTGTACCTACGTATGATCGCTAGAGAAGGATTGAAAATCGATTATGCCTACATATTTTACTGCTTTGTATTGTAGGTATTTACAGAAATAAAAATGTATAGGATACATTTTAGTTGTTGGCAACTTTATTTACTTTATGAAGGCAATTGAAATGGCAAAATTAAGCTGGCGAACGAAGTAGGTACCCACGTAACGTAAGTATCGATTCTTAGGATGGACTGGAGAATCACCAAAGACATTAATTACCTCTACATTTTTCCCCTCAACATAACATTTGTCAGTCATAATTAAAACAACATGTAGCCGTTATTTGTTAGCCAAGGACGATATTTTTGTCTATGGTCGTACCTTACTAACAACATTTAGAAGTTAGTCTAAATGTTGTTAGTCAGGTTTTTCAGGTGTGGGTAGGGTTGCCACCTTTTTTTCGGACGAATAGAGTATTTTTTCATTTTGTTAGAATAAAAATAGAGTACATAGCATAAAAAAGCGTATTTATTTATGTCCTTAAAAACGTATTTATTAGGATAAAATGTTTACTAGAAAAAAATCAACCAGTCTCAGGAAGCTCGAGTGGGATTCGAACCCACGACTTTTGGATGGCCGGAGTGGACCGGCATTTTATCCATTTTATCCTAAACATTTTATCCTATTTCTATATAGCATTGTGAATGCAAAATTTCAACAATTAAGATATTTATAAGCAATTACGTCTTTATCGATTGTTAAATACTTGCAATAGTATTTCTTTCGAATGTGAGGGTAGACTTCACAGTGACGTAATACCGCTGGCTTGCAGCGTAAATCAAACTACTAGGAAAAATTCAACGAGTCTTCTGGGGTCTCGGTAGCTCAGCGGTTAGAGCAGTGGACCGGCAATCCAAAGGTCGTGGGTTCGAATCCCACTCGAGCTTCCTGACACTGGTTGATTTTTTTCTAGTAAACATTTTATCCTATTTCTATATAGCATTGTGAATGCAAAATTTCAACAATTAAGATATTTATAAGCAATTACGTCTTTATCGATTGTTAAATACTTGCAATAGTATTTCTTTTGAATGTGAGGGTAGACTTCACAGTGACGTAATACCGCTGGCTTGCAGCGTAAATCAAACTACTAGGAAAAATTCAACGAGTCTTCTGGGGTCTCGGTAGCTC
Organism: Scoparia ambigualis; assembly: GCA_963921215.1. Taxonomy (NCBI): domain Eukaryota; kingdom Metazoa; phylum Arthropoda; class Insecta; order Lepidoptera; family Crambidae; genus Scoparia; species Scoparia ambigualis. Next base: position 4,432,706 of record OY992522.1, read on the forward strand.
AGCGGTTAGAGCAGTGGACCGGCAATCCAAAGGTCGTGGGTTCGAATCCCACTCGAGCTTCCTGAGACTGGTTGATTTTTTTCTAGTAAACATTTTATCCTATTTCTATATAGCATTGTGAATGCAAAATTTCAACAATTAAGATATTTATAAGCAATTACGTCTTTATCGATTGTTAAATACTTGCAATAGTATTTCTTTCGAATGTGAGGGTAGACTTCACAGTGACGTAATACCGCTGGCTTGCAGCGTAAATCAAACTACTAGGAAAAATTCAACGAGTCTTCTGGGGTCTCGGTAGCTCAGCGGTTAGAGCAGTGGACCGGCAATCCAAAGGTCGTGGGTTCGAATCCCACTCGAGCTTCCTGAGACTGGTTGATTTTTTTCTAGTAAACATTTTATCCTATTTCTATATAGCATTGTGAATGCAAAATTTCAACAATTAAGATATTTATAAGCAATTACGTCTTTATCGATTGTTAAATACTTGCAATAGTATTTCTTTCGAATGTGAGGGTAGACTTCACAGTGACGTAATACCGCTGGCTTGCAGCGTAAATCAAACTACTAGGAAAAATTCAACGAGTCTTCTGGGGTCTCGGTAGCTCAGCGGTTAGAGCAGTGGACCGGCAATCCAAAGGTCGTGGGTTCGAATCCCACTCGAGCTTCCTGACACTGGTTGATTTTTTTCTAGTAAACATTTTATCCTATTTCTATATAGCATTGTGAATGCAAAATTTCAACAATTAAGATATTTATAAGCAATTACGTCTTTATCGATTGTTAAATACTTGCAATAGTATTTCTTTCGAATGTGAGGGTAGACTTCACAGTGACGTAATACCGCTGGCTTGCAGCGTAAATCAAACTACTAGGAAAAATTCAACGAGTCTTCTGGGGTCTCGGTAGCTCAGCGGTTAGAGCAGTGGACCGGCAATCCAAAGGTCGTGGGTTCGAATCCCACTCGAGCTTCCTGAGACTGGTTGATTTTTTTCTAGTAAACATTTTATCCTATTTCTATATAGCATTGTGAATGCAAAATTTCAACAATTAAGATATTTATAAGCAATTACGTCTTTATCGATTGTTAAATACTTGCAATAGTATTTCTTTCGAATGTGAGGGTAGACTTCACAGTGACGTAATACCGCTGGCTTGCAGCGTAAATCAAACTACTAGGAAAAATTCAACGAGTCTTCTGGGGTCTCGGTAGCTCAGCGGTTAGAGCAGTGGACCGGCAATCCAAAGGTCGTGGGTTCGAATCCCACTCGAGCTTCCTGACACTGGTTGATTTTTTTCTAGTAAACATTTTATCCTATTTCTATATAGCATTGTGAATGCAAAATTTCAACAATTAAGATATTTATAAGCAATTACGTCTTTATCGATTGTTAAATACTTGCAATAGTATTTCTTTCGAATGTGAGGTAGACTTCACAGTGACGTAATACCGCTGGCTTGCAGCGTAAATCAAACTACTAGGAAAAATTCAACGAGTCTTCTGGGGTCTCGGTAGCTCAGCGGTTAGAGCAGTGGACCGGCAATCCAAAGGTCGTGGGTTCGAATCCCACTCGAGCTTCCTGAGACTGGTTGATTTTTTTCTAGTAAACATTTTATCCTATTTCTATATAGCATTGTGAATGCAAAATTTCAACAATTAAGATATTTATAAGCAATTACGTCTTTATCGATTGTTAAATACTTGCAATAGTATTTCTTTCGAATGTGAGGGTAGACTTCACGGTGACGTAATACCGCTGGCTTGCAGCGTAAATCAAACTACTAGGAAAAATTCAACGAGTCTTCTGGGGTCTCGGTAGCTCAGCGGTTAGAGCAGTGGACCGGCAATCCAAAGGTCGTGGATTCGAATCCCACTCGAGCTTCCTGAGACTGGTTGATTTTTTTTCTAGTAAACATTTTATCCTATTTCTATATAGCATTGTGAATGCAAAATTTCAACAATTAAGAACGTATTTATTGTTGCTCTTTGCGACATTTAACAAATAACATTCTTGAAGATATTTACAGCCTCTTTGCAATCAAAATTTAGATTAAAATTTAAAAGATGACTGCTAGAAACCGCAAGAAACTTCAAGGGCTGGTCAGGTCAAGTGTTTTAAACATGGCAAAAATGACAAAAAAGGAATTTGTGTTTTTTTCATTTTTAATTAAATACTTCATTTTGTGAATTTTAATTGGATAGTCTTTGAGTATCTAATTTATTTTAAAGCAATAACGTAAGAAAAATAAAATGAAAACAATTAAAAACAACGATTATTTACAACGCGCGGGCAGCGGCCGGCCGGCCGTTGACCCGTCAACGTAGGTACTTCCGCGGACGGGTCAACCCCTTGCACGCGCGATATATGACAATATTGCTATTGAATATGTTATGATATTGAAAAAAACACGAATTCCTTTTTGTCATTTTAGTTATGTTTAAAACACTTGACCTGACCAGCCCTTGAAGTTTCTTGCGGTTCCTAGCAGTCACCTTATATAATCATCTCGTTTTTTATTAAATTTAGGGTAGCTCTATTTCTTTCCTCTCTCCACTTTACATTCATAAGGGGAAAGACTCCTCTCAGTGAACGCTGAAGTACTCATAACCAGTAACGTTCAGTTTTTCGTAAATAGAGTATTTTAGCGTACTCTATTGGTGTCGTAGATTATAGAGTTCGCCTACTTGGATAAGAGTACAATACTCTATTTTAGAGTACGGGTGGCAACCCTATGTGGGACCCATAGCCAATGCATCCTGTACTTTATATAATTGTGATTTTAATACTTTCGTAATAAAATTTGTAATTTGATTTATAAAACGGATGCAACACGCTATTTCCCCGGAGTGGTAGGCAGATACCACTGATCTCCGGCGAATATCCGGCGTAAAATAATGGAACTTGGTGCTGTTGTGTTTCGTCCGGCCAGTGAGGGATCCGGAGGCCCATCCCCCCACCCTCCCCCTCTCACAATTCCTAATCCTTCCTTAACCCTATTCCTTTATTAAAGGACAGCAACGCGTCTGCGATGCCTCTGGTTTTGCGGGTGTCCATGGGCGGCGGTGATTACTCTCCATCAGGTGACCCGCTTGCTCGTTTGCTTCCTTTATTTATAAAAAATAGATCTACGATCCTGCCGGCCTAGCATGCGCAACAAAAGAACTCTTCTCGACCCTTCTCGTGTTTTGTTCATTTATGATGGATGCGCTTAGAACTCATTATGTCAAAAATAGACTTAATAATAGTTTTTGCATAAACTGTGGTATTTTTGTCTACAAATCTTAACATGCAATTTAAAATGATTTGTCGTCTCTCGTCCACGTTTCGTGCTTCATTTAGGTACTATCATAATAACATTCTTCTTACATCCTCGTTCGTTTAGCGTTTCTCGAGCTGACCTTTCGTTAGGACGTCTCCAATCTCTAAGTCAAAATTCGTTCGCCAAGGACTTCCCCTTCCAACTGTACCATTCGCTCTCGTCTCATACATTTTGTACCTTAAATACTCCTGAATACGGGTACGGTACGGAATATGGGTACGAGTATTTATACTACTATATTATGTAGTATAAATACTCGTACCCATATTCTCCGTAGCAACGGGCCACATACCAACAAACGATTTCACATCATCATTCTGTTCATTGTGCGTCCTTTCATTTTTGAATAGCAATTAACTGGGAAACAGACCTTTCTGCGTGAATGTGTTATGTTATGAGAATGAATCGGTCAGTCAAATCAGTTTTCGGTACATGTGGTTTAGTTAAGTGGTAGCTCCTACAAAAATATAGGGAAAAAGGGAACAGTCATGCATAATACGTTGACGGTAATACGTAAACGGTACGTCAGCGTTGAAATTGCAATATCACGGACAAGTGAAAATAGGTGGATTACGCGTCGCGATACTAACAAGTAAAGCAACCTTTATGCTGGTGTGTGCTGTCACGGGGACGGTTGACATCACAATGACGGCCGATCGGCTTACATTTGTGTAAGGGTGTGCCGCATTTACATAATAATACCACATACTAGCTTTTATGCGCTTCACTTTTTAAGTAAGTGACGCGCATAAAAGCTAGTAGTACCTATGTGACGCGGAGTCCTTCTATTTTAAACCGTCCTTTTATTTTTATTTTTTTATTTATTTAGGTTCACCAGTGTTTGTTTACAATAATACTACTATACAATAAAAATACAAAAATTATTTAACGTAATGTAACAATCTTTTAAGGCAAACACAACATGCAAAAAGGTAAGAAAGACTTGCTACTAATTACTACTTACTACTAATTATTATATGTATTATTATCAAAAAATTTAATTATCAACCTTAAGCCATGATCGGCTTAAGATTGTTTTGAGTTTGGCAAATGAACCGAAATGGAGATCACCCAAGTCACTACATCCATTAAGCAATTTACACAACCTCGGAATCGGAGAGTTTGCACCTAAAAGTGACTTGCGAAAAGGAGGGCATAGTGGTGTGATAGGGGCACGAGGAATTTTTGAAGGCACGCGAAGTCTAAACTTTTGAAGTAAGGGAGGGCAGTAAATTTTATGATTGAAAATTTTAAACAAAAAAGATAAATCTAACAAATTTCTTCGATTTTCTAATGAGATAATATTAAAATAGCGTAGTCTTTTTTCATAGGAACGAATTTTTTTGTGGATCCCATTTCTGTAGGCTAAGTTTGACACGAACCTTTTTTGTAGTCGCTCCAATCTTAAAGATGTGTCGCGTAATGCGGCCTCCATACAACGCTACAATACTCTGTTATGCTTCGCACGAGGTTATTGTATAAAAGGATCTTAACGTTATTTTTTTTTAATACCTTGGTATTTCGCAAAACAAATCCTAACATTTTATATGCTCGTTTTGCAACATTCTCTATATGGGGGACAAAAGTTAGTTTTTTGTCGAACATTACCCCTAAGTGTCTGATTTCCTCCGTTTTTCTAATGGGGATACCGTGAATGTCGTATGTGCTATTCTGTGAGTTAATCTTCCTACTAAATTTCATATGGTAGCATTTGTTTGTATTCAATTCCATAGAATTCTCACGAGACCACTCCACCATACGGTCGATATCTTCCTGATTTTTTTTTATATCCTCCGAAGTATCGGAAATTCCTACCAACTTCAAATCATCAGCATACATAAATGGTATAGTATGTTGAAAGCATGTTGGGATGTCATTAATGAAGGCGTTAAAAAGCAGTGGGCAGTTTATAGTTCCTCATTGGTTGAGGATTCACCTGGATGTGAAATTCGCTTCCGCCTGTGACCTTACCGTCACATACCATCTAGTGAGATAACGGCCGCGGCCACGTTATTTTTATAAATTATAAAAAAATTAAGTTTTGATTTTTTTTAAAGATACTTACCTAAATTCATAAACGTTGCATAAGGTACCTACAATATATAAACAAAATTAAATTGGTTACTAGTAAGTATAAATTATTTTCTTTACCTTAAAAATATGTATATAACTTTATTAGGGTCGTGGTTTACTAACCCCTAGCAACACCGGTTAGGTGCCAACCTCAGGTGACTAGTTGTTATTACAGTTCGCTTAATTATACAGTCAGCCAGTCCTCTTACACCGCACAGTGGATCTATAATTGTCACCAATTATACATAAGTATACATTCTATCTATATATACTTAGATCGGTGCCTCCCCCTTGCGTCAGTAATATAGATTCTATATTACTGACTCAAGAGAGGGAAACTATAACATTTTCATTGCGTTAGACAAGCAAAAACTATTGGCATCGAGATCCGTGTAAGTTACTAAGTCAATATCAAACTTACCTACGTTATTGGTCTAGCAACTAGATTGTTTATATTGATGCCGACTTGATAATAATATCAATGATAATCATACTAAATGATCAAAGAAATTAATACAGTCAATTGCTGACTACAAACGCAGCAACGAGAGCGGTTGCGTGTTCCAATTGATGTAAATTAAACAGTTCGGAGAACAATTGCAAACTGACACTGACCATGGCGACATAGACAATTAAAAAATTTAATTATTGAATTGGTTGGAAAAAAAGGTCATGTTTGCCGCACTTTTGTTTTATTTTCTAATCTAGTTATTTGTCTATTACGAACGTAAAAATAATAACACAGTGGATTATTAACCGTCGAGTTTTTGCAAAATTAAATTATTAAAAAAAACAGCAACGTCACTTTTTAAATGATCTCAAGAAGTCGGCGTGATATCTCCGTCCTTAAGTCCCACATCGTCCCAACCCGAGAGGTTTAAGTAAGTAATAATTATTATTTAATCTGTGGTTTGGGTGGGGAATAATAGTAATGGGAACGATTCTTCTGCCGCCTAAAAAAAGTACTGAACAGTCTTTTATCCGGGTGGTGATAAGACGAATGCCTCTGCTCACATACTCCTTTGGCATACTAAGATGGACTCAGACCGAATTAGTCGCCTTGGATAGAAAAGTCCGTCAAATGCTCATGACTTCCAGAACGCTACACCCGCGCTCATCTGTTATGAGGCTGCACATCCCGCGGAGATGTAGGGGTAGCGGCTTTTTAAATGCCAAGGACCTAAATAACCGTGAGGTGTGTAGCCTCAAGGATTTTTTCCTTAACAGTGAGTGCGGGACGCATTTGGATGTCGTGGCAGTTGATAGGCACTTTACGCCGCTCTCCTTGGCAACGGAAAACTGGCGCAAACCTGTGGTGTTAAGCACTCTCGATCGCAAGGACATATGGAAGAGCAAGGTTCTACACGGGCGCTACTATCGGGCTCTAACTGGGCCTGATGTAGATTTGCCTGCCTCGGTGAACTGGCTACGTTTCGGTGACCTATATGGGGAAACCGAAGGTTTTGTCTGTGCCATTGAAGATGAAGATATCAAGACGAATTACTACCGGAAATATATTATGCGAGGGACGGTACGGTCGATATCTGTCGGGCAAGCCGCCGTCCAGGAGAATTACTCCGTCATATTATTTCCGGTTGTTCTCATCTTGAAAACGGAGAGTATTTACACAGACACAACCAAGTAGCCACAGAATAATTCACCAGCAACTTGCTCTTGGATATGGCCTTGTTGAATCAGAGGTGCCGTACATAAGTACGCACCTGCGCCGGTTCTCGAAAATGGTCATACAACGCTCTACGGGATCGCTCTATCATCACGGATAGGACTATTGTCGCTAATAAGCCTGATATCACGGTGGTCGACCGATCTCAGCGCCGAGCAATACAAGCCGAGAAGGACAAGCTGAGTAAGTACCTTGACTTGGCTCACGAGGTTGCCACCATGTGGGATGTGGATACAACCATTGTTGTACCGACAGTCGTTTCGGCAATCGGTCTTATAGCTAAGAGCCGCGATCAACATCTAGGCAGGCTCTCGCTAAAAGGCTGGGTCAAGGGTCAGATACAGAAGGCAGTACTCCTTGACACGGCACGGATTGTCAGGAGGTGGCCCTAACCACCGATAGCTTGGGTCTATCTTCGCTGCCGGTGGCAGACTATAATATTTTAATTTGTAAATATATTTTTTTATATAAAATATTGTAAAACATAAGTAAAATTTTAAACACTGAAAAAAGACGACAACCTCAGGCGGGAATCGAACCACGCACCTTCCGCATTCCGGGCGGCTGCCTTAACCACTTGGCTACCGAGGTCTGGCTTTCAACCGTCGAAATTTGTCAGTGCTTGATGCTTATGTTTTTTTGTATTGTAAAACATTTTACTTGAGACCTAAATTAATTACTTTATTTACACAAAAAGAGAAACAATTACAAAAACAGGACAAGTTATAAAAAGAGAGTACAATTAGGCTGCCTTATTGCTTAATAGCAATCTCTTCCAGGCAATCTTAGCTGAAGAGAGAGAATATTAAAGTTTCGATTCAATTTTATCATCCATCGCTCAGATTCATCTATAATAAATAAGAAACCTATTTCACAATGACTTTCCTTCACTTTTTCTCTCGCTATAAATATGCAAGTCGTATCAACCTAATAAAAAAAAACATTATTGCGTGTGGTTGATAGCAGAGCAAACAATGATTGTCGCGAGTCAGTCAGATTACCAACGATGCGCACTCGCATCTACATACATAATGGATTTTCTTGCATTTGAGATAACAATAAGAGACGATGATTAATTAGGCTGTGAGACAAATGACCATTATTTTGATAGTTGTAAGTTTACTTCAAGAAAGTTCTTTTCTATAGGAAGTAAGTAAAATAAACAATGTATGTTCAAAGTATGTATGTTTGGAAGTTGGTAACTATTAAATATTCTGTGGTTTTATGTAATAATAATAAGGGCCCAATACTTAGTTCTGTTCACAACAATTTATATTTTGTCTTTATATTCAGATCTATTTTTCTTACTATATATAGTGTTAAGTGTATCTTCAGAATTTAAAAAAAGTGCAAAACCATTAAGGGTCCATTTTTTATGTAGGTATATCTCAATCAATTAATAAATTACCGCAAAATAGAATCGATTCTATCCAACTTGGTGACACTTTTTGTTAAATCTTACTCTATGGCTATAATACCGTTGTTTTAGAGGTAAGAATAACCTAACCAGGATCAACATACACACAATGAAGCCCTGATTTAGTCCCTCGTCGCCCCAAGGGAAATTTAAAAGGCCATGAATTCCTTACGAAAAATTGGTGGAATAGGAAAACTATCAGATCTTGTCAGACCAATGCAAATAAAGATATATGTACTGAAATAAAAATGTTTCTCCCCGCTATATACATTTAGCTGATACCGAAAGTTTTTTTTAATTTTTTTTTTTATTTGGCGTGGTTGCACGGCCAGATAATGGTCTTTGTAGCTAAGCTATCTTCGCAATAGGGATTAAACATACCCTCGTAGCCTTCATTAAAATCTGGTTTAAAACTGACGCTCTCTTTAGCTGCCTTTATGTAAGACCGCATTGATTTAATTAAACTATGTTTAAGTCCGCCTTTATTAACAACAGAGTAAAAGTATCGACGACAACAGCTCTTCAAAACTTAAATAGACGTTTTAGACAATTCAAAAGTGCTTATCACATCAATCAATATTTTATACCTGATTTGACTAAAATTAGAACTTTTGCTTGCATCAAAACATCATTAACAGTTCTTGTTATAAACATGCTCTGATATAAAAATAAGTTGATGAATTAAATCTCAGATATTTTTTATTGTTTTTGGTGTACCTACCGTTCAACATGCTAATAATGCAGAAAGATGTCTGTCTGTCAAAAAACTACTTTGCCTAAAGGCCGATTTTTCAATTGTCAGATAAAAGTTATTCGTTTGTTAAATTTTAACACAACCATTTAGAAATGTATTGTCAAATCATGTCTTTTCTTTTTCGACAAGTGACATTTTAGGTTAATCGCATCATACTTTTTATGAGATGGATAACTTTTATCTGGGGATTGAAAAAATAGCCCTAAGAAAAAACCCAATAATAATATCAAGTTTCACTCACCCAAACTCCAACTCGTCCGGTGTAAGCATAACGATGTCGTCGTCTATGGTCAATTGACATTCAGTCTCAATCTCGTCGTAAGGAAAAAATCTATTCGACAATTTATTCTCTTTGGTTTGTATAACCTTCAGCGGTTTGTTGATGACTGGCCACTCGGAGGCTGCAAGAAAACACAAAAGAGGCTAAGCACATCTATCTATCAATATTAATAAAAAGAAATCAATTGCCGAAATGTTTGTGCGCGCATCACTTCAGGGGGGTTTCACGCAAACTCAATCTCAATACAATTCCAATGCGATTAATATGTATCGATATTGGGATAATTAAAGATAATTCCGAAACGCCATCTTGATAATAATTTGTTCAATCAATTTCCACGCAATTTAATTCCAATGTGGCGCTATTGTCGTTTACAAAAGTGCAATTTGACATTTTTTAGATTTGTGATTGGAAATTGACTAATGCAATTGTGTTTCAAGAGTAAGCCTACAGGACGGTTGCACCTATTTTGGGTAATTCTTTTATTGTCGTGTACGTAATTGTCAGAATTTTTGGAAATTCGTCACGGGGTTACTGCGTCCACGCGGACGAAGTCGCGGGCGGGTCGCTAGTTATACAATGTGATAGATATACTTCTAACTAAGTACATCTAAATTCATCGACAAAAAAATAACACTTATCAACTTAAAAAAAAGTAATTTTAAATCACTAAATAACTAAGTAATGATTTTTTTTCTCACCAAAATAATCTCAAACATACGAAACAAAGTAATTTATTAGTTACCCAGTATCATTAGCTACCGTTTGCCACTTTTTCAAGTTTCTCCGACGTATGAAACCTTTGATATCGCATTAAGGCTAGGTGTTAGTGAAAAATTAAAATAACACGTTCTTAGAATTACTTTTTGAAGTAGTAAACAGTAAAATTAAAATCTGCGAAAATTATGAAATATTGTTGAGGCTTTATTCTGTGAAATACACCCGATGGAAACACGATTTTATAAAGTTGACTCGATAGAATAAATTCACAAAGTTACATATTTTTGTGTCATTTTATCTTCTTTTCCAGGTTTTATTCTTAAAATAAGTGATTTGATATTATGAGTCATTTACCAAAATGAAGCTCGTAAATAACTTGAGTTATTATAACCGATGGTTTTTTATTTAAGACATCTATCAATTTTTTAAAATATAAAACGCGATTATTCGCGCCGCTTCGCTGTTATATCCGTCCCTTACCATTGTACCGTCGAGAGAACGAGAGGGAAGCGCTCGAAATACCTCCCCTTAAGGGTGGATTCGACCAAACTGGAATAAGACTTACTCCGAGATTAGTCTATACAAATTCGGCGTTTAATCTAGGTATAAGACCTTATTACAGTTTGGCCGAATCCACCCTAAGTAAAAATGGTCAAAAATTATAGGGGGAGGGGGTCGGACCCCCCCCCCCATATTTTTTTGTCGATGAATTTAGATGTAGTACTTAACCTTAACGGGTTAGAAGTACCACCCCTATGACATTGTATAATAAAAATTTTAGCGTTATTCGGAATTAACACTAAGTATACATTTTTGTATGGTACCTACCTATGTCATGGATTTCCGCAAAGTAAACACAATTCATTAAACACACATTACATACACTTCAATCAAAGTTTGTTTTGACCTTGCCTTTGACTTTTTATTAATACTTAACTTTAAAAAAAAATATTTGTGAGTGTAGAAGAAAAGTGCAAACTCTATATTTATAGTTAAAAGTGCAGTTTTCAAATAAGTACTTAGGTAAGTATTTGTATTTTTTTATTAAAACACTCAGTGCATATCTGCTCTTTTTTAGTTTTTTATTTTTGTAATCTACAACAAAAAAGCGCTTGGCCCCCATTTCACTTATTAAAATTAAGTAACAATTAGGCTAAGTAAAGCGAACTTCTCTCGAGACCCTCAACTACTAAGGAACTGACTCTTATCTGTAAATGACGGAACTAAAATTCCACTAACATTATTAATACGGCGAGAGACTTTGTAAAAGATTTTTAATAAAACGTGCAGTGACTCTGACAACCCTGTGGGGACATTGAGTTATATTATAATGTACTACGTTTGGGGATAATATTACGGTCGCGAGTATATGTATGTATGTATGAATTTCATTGACTTAAGGGAGTGCCGCGCGATCGCAAAACTGACATAAGTCTCATAATGAACTTCAAAGCAAAATAAATCATATTGATATTTAAAATTAGAACAATTCTGCTTTGAAGTTTCAGACCTAGTAATTTGATTAAAGCAATGTTTTTATTCTGCGAAATGTACACAACAACCATCACGCGCTTGCGTTAAAAATTGAAATTTACTTTTTTAAAATGGGGGTGACCTGCGAAATATCAATACAAATATTTCAATTATTGTTTCATGCGTAAAATTAACAAAGATGTCGAAAAAAAATGGTTTTAGGAGTCATTCGATTTATGTATTGTTTCATTATTTGTTATTGTTTAAAGAATTTGTTTCAAATTTCAACAAGGCCACGACCTCGTGCAATGATCAGGCTAACTTACGTAAGTTCTTTTAATGTATTTAACTAATTCAGCGCAAGTAACTTAAAAATACGTAAATTTTCACAATTTCGTACAGGATCCCCTTACACAGTTCTTAAAAAGTACCTACTCATGGACTGAACCATCTTAATTGTTGCAATAAAACAAGAGCACGATCTGTTAAGCCAATTTGAGCCATATGATATATCAATTTGATTGATACGCGTGTTATGGACTTTCTATCTCGACAAAAACGATCGTTATTCCATTGAAAAAGCGCCGGCATAGTTAATGTGTGCGTAAATCACTTTCGTCGTCCGATCAAATTGGTTAGGGTTGTCACTTTTAATTTTTGTAGACATGGTACTGGAGTACCTATAATAGATGAGAATGTAATTATTATTATCATTGGTTATGTAATTGTACAATAATTAAACCTATTATTAATGAAGAACGTTAGGAGACTAAATGAAGCTCAGGATCGTAGCGTGTAGAATATGAAAACCAGTGGTCTCTGACTACTTCTAAGGGAAATGGGCGCGATGTAGGTATGTATTATAGCTTCGGCACGTGAGCACGTGACTTATCGGTTGGCCCTACCCACTAAAAACTTTAGTACCATCCCGACTCAAAGGCAGTCGGCAAGCATATAATTCCACCCTTGACGGTTGGCAACCCTAGTTCGGTTGCGCGTGTCGATTATTAGCTGCATTAAACATATGGCCGGCTTGTTGAATCTGTGTTTGTGTATTTGTCTGCTAATCATTTAACAATTGGTACGAAATAAAGAGTTAGTTTTTTCTTTGTACAAATTGCTGTCAATTGGGAACGAAATAAAAAAATAAAGAGTTAGTTTTTTTGTACCAATTGCTGTCAATTGGAAAATCAAAAAATTAGGGATTACGTTACTTATTAGGGTCACCATGGGACTGTTCCCATGAGCCTAATAAGTAACGTAATCTCTATAAATATAATCCAAAAACCCGCATTAGACCAGCGTTGTGGGTTATGGGCTATCGTGGCCTAATCTCCCGATGTGGGTAGGTCTGTGTCCAGCAGGGAGACGTATATAGGCTGTGATGATGATGAATTTACCATCGAGGTGGTCTACAGCGCAGTGCCCGTACTTATAACTAACTTTAAATAGCAATGGGACAGGAGTACTAGCAATGGAAAGGAAGTAAGTACTCGTAATTGATATTACGGTAAACTCCTGAAGGTGCAGTCACCAGCAAAATTCGTAAGTCTTTCAAATCCCAAGTAAAATTATTATGGCACAGGGGGGTTACTCTCGAACGCAAACTCAATCTTAATACAATTCCAATGCGATTAATATGTATCGATATTGGGATAAAAAAAAAAATCAAAAAAAAAAAAAAAAACAAAAATGTTTATTCAGTAACAATTTTACAATTAATTACAAGCACATAGAGGTCCCCCTTTTAAGTATTAATAAATACTTGTTACTGGGCACCTCGCTCTTCCTTGATCGTACTTAGTATGCATGTTACATGAATATAAATTAAAATTTATAGAGTACGAGTAAGTAACAATAAAAGAAAAAAATAAAAAGAAAGAAAATTTGTGTGTGTGTGTGTGTGTGTATGTGTGTGTGTGTGTGTGTGTGTTTGTGTGTGTGTGCGTATGTGTGTGTGTGTGTGTGTGTGTGTGTGTGAGAATGCGAATGTATGTGTATGTGTGTGCGTGTGTTATTTTAATAGATTTTCTATTTCCATGTAATCTTTTTTCTTAAGCCACTCTTTAAGTAGTACTTTACACTTTTTATTTGTATTGGGATATATATTTAATTGTTTATTTATGTAATTATATAAATAACTGGACTGTTTAGCCTGTTGCCGTCTAGCGAATGCAGTTTTAATAGAAGGACTTGGAGCTACACTTGTTTTCCTCCTTTTATTTTCAAAGTCAGAGTTGTAAGTGAGGGACTTGTGTAGTTTTAGTACAATATTTTGTATGTACAACTTGCGGACTGTAAGGAGATCACACAGTGAGTAGAGTTCTTGTGTTGGAAATCTGTAGGGCTTAAAATACATTACCTTTAATAAGGATCTTTGTGCTCTCTCCAGTTCCAAAAATTTTGTTTTGTTAGCGCCTCCCCAGACACTAATACAGTGCACGAGGACAGACTGAACTAAAGATATATAAACTTGTTTTAATAAGTGTGGTGTTGCAATATGTCTTAAATTTTTAAAGAACCAAATGAACTTTCTAACTCTAGTCATCAAAAGTTCTATGTGTAGATGCCAGGATAAACGCTGATCTAAGACTATTCCAAGATATTTTGTACTGGATACTTTTTTTAAATTAGGGCATGGGCAGTTAGAGTTATTAAGATCAACACAGGAATGAATTTTAATATTAAGATCAGGCTGGGTGCTATTATAATTGGTGAAACATATATAATTTGTCTTGGATGTATTAAGTGTTAGTAGGTGTGTTTTTAACCACTGTGCAACCTTGGCTAGACCTACTTCAGCGCTGCGTCGAACATCTTCCCAGTTTTGACCACAAAATACCAAAGCAGTGTCATCTGCGTATGAAAACACATGCCCATTTTGTATGGACATATTACAAAGGGTGTTTACATACACCAAAAATAGTGTAGGTCCCAAAACACTCCCCTGTGGGACTCCATAGGTGATGGAAGAGTCACGACTACAATGTTCACCTATTTTAACTCTTTGCCTGCGGTTTGTAAGATAGTCTCTAAATAAATCCAAAGGAACACCTCGTATACCGATCTCTTCAATTTTTTGTATAATAGAGGGGACAGAGACGCTATCGAAGGCTTTTTTCATATCAAGAAAGATTGTCAAGCATTTCTTTCCCTTATCTACTTTATCGATAATGATTGACGTCAGCGCTGTGACAGCGTCTTCTGTACCAAGTCCTCGTCTAAAACCGAATTGTGACTGTGAAAGTATATTAAATTTATTTAAGTAAGCGATTAATCGATTGTTTAACAATCTTTCTAGAATCTTTGATATTACAGGAAGGACTGAGATAGGTCTGTAATTAGTTGAATCGTCTCTATCGCCACTCTTATATACAGGGGTAATTAATGCTAGTTTCAGGGCAGCAGGAAAGACACCATCCCTAAAGCACATATTAGCCAGGTGTGTTATTAATGGAACGAGTAGAATATGGGCCTGTTTTAGAAACTTTGTAGTAATATTGTCATATCCAGGGGCGCTCTCTGTTTTAAGGTTCATCAACACTGCCATAACCTCCGAATCATCAGTTTCGAGCAGTACGAAAGAAGAAGCATGGGAGCCCCTTACTACATGCGTAGTGGAGACGTTGTGATGGTTGGATTTACAGAGGATTTCTTCTGCCAAGGATTTTCCCACATTGGTAAAGAAGTCATTAACAACATTTACAGATTCGAGTGGGGTTGATTTAATGTTTAACAACTCTATATTTTTGTCTTGTGATTGCTTACGCTGTGTAATTTTATTGATTGCCTTCCAAAGCGTCTTTGGATTTCCAGTGGCATTCATGATTTGTTCCCGCTCATATTTGCGCTTAAGTTTTTTTACAATACCGTTACAATAATTTCTATAACGCTTGTATGTAATTCTTAACACTTCATTATGTGGGTCAGATCTTAATTTCCATTGCATATTATTCCTGTTTTGTATACAGCGTAGCACACCTAAAGTCATCCAGGGTTTTATTGTTCGACTGTTTTAGGGACTAATTTAACAGAGGTATTTTCTAAAATGCATTTTTGTATTTTACCTATTAACAATTCAGTCAATGTGTTAGGGTTATCATATATATACATATATATATACATCTTAGCAATTCTTGTAAATTTATATTTTTCATACTATGTAGGGCATTTTCATAATTTAATAAAGTTCTGTATTTATTACTAATTTCTTTTTTATTGGATATGTTATTTAACTTAAGAAAAATCATGTAGTGATCTGTAATAGTTGTGTTTATTATAACGATTTTTGCAATTGATTTATTTTTGTCTATTTTCAACATAAAATGATCGAGACAGTTACTTTCTCTCGTAGGTATAGAGTGTCCTGGGAGCAGACCATGTGTTGATAGCATATTTAGATAATTAAGTCTATTCGCCCTTTCATGAGAATGTTCATTAAATTTGTGTATTATGTTGATGTTGATATCCCCCGTCAAGACAATAAATTTACACGTTTTAATAGACTCTAGGTAAATACTTAGAGAGTTGATAAAACTTTCAGCATTGATGTTTGATGGTGAGCGGTAAATTGCAATAATAGCATAATTATTATATGTGATTTGCAAACAAGACGCTTGTGACAGATAAATTTCCTTGACACTAACTGAGTGCTTATTATTTATATAGGCAGTTACACCATCACAGTGATTTAGGTGGTGTGTTGTATTATAGGAGGTATAGTTTTTTATCATGGGCACCTTTTTATTACTGTCTAACCAACATTCGCTAAGGATAATAAAGTCGGGCTGTATTTTAATTTGAATAAGATTTAATTTCAAGTCATCCAGGTTTCTATAAATACTTCGAATATTTTGCGATATAATAGTAATATCCGATTTTTGTATTTTGTGTTGTGTGGCAAAGTCATGCGCCTGACATTCACAGGACTCGGCAATATCTATTTTGTCTAATTCGTGTAACGTATTAAGGCTACTATCCATTTTCAGTATTAGTAAAGTTGGATTCGATAGATAAGCTTTGTAATACGTGATTTAAGTGCTGTACTGACGATATTAGTGTAGGAAGTGTATATGCAGTTTTTTGGTATGAGCAGGTATAATATATGCTAATTTTGTATTTGTTAAACACGCTTTTGGAAAAAGTACTTATGAGAAAGAAAGATGATGTGTAATTTGTGATGGTTTTTTGTAATTGTGTGGGCTTTCTGATTACAATGGTAGTAACTATGATGCATGCGAGAATTAAAGGTGATGTGTAATTTGTGATGATTTTTTGTAATTGTGTGGGCTTCCTGATTACAATGCAAATAAATATAATGCATGCATTTAGTTTGAATTGTTTTGGAACATTAAACTTATAAGACCAATATACATTTAAAAAATACAGCATTGTTATAAAAATTACACATAAAACGACTAGTCATTCCTTTTGCATAAGGCTATGAACTTGCGACTCATGTTTAATGACAATTATGGGCGAGCTCTCATTTTTTCTAACATAGATTCTCCCATAGGCAGTCCAACAAAACTTATACTCCCTTGACTTAGCGAGGTCCCGGGCGAGAAAATACAAGCGTGCTGCTTTAGCTGTCAGCTGTTCACCCACGTAGACTGGGGAATATTCGTCAGTTGTAAAGCCTAGATGTTTAGCACATAATTTTTCTTTTTGTTTTATATTATATATTTTGACCGTTTTCAGGAACTCTGTTTTTAGTATTGTTGTCGTCAATTCAGTTATGATAGGGCTTTTATTAGCGTCACGTTTGCTTCGGACTCTGTAGATATCTTTGATTTCATTCTTTTCGATCTTACAACCAATATTTTTGGATAAGGTTAAAACCATCTTTATTAGGTCTTCCTTTGATTCTTTAGCGATTATTGGAACATTTTTTATTTCAATGCTAGTCTTCCGGTTTTCGCGTTGCAGATCCTCTAGCTTATCTTCTAATATGACTATATAATCCTTATCTTTTTTTGTTTGAAGTTCAAGCTGCTCAATTTTTTGTTTTAGTTCCTCATTCTGTGACGAAAGGAACGCTATAGAGCATTCTATGTTATTGTTAGTATTTTTAATTTCCATTAAAGTTGGATGTATTTTAGTTATTTCTGCTTGCTGTTCCGTCAACATTTTGGTGATCATTGATTTTATATCATTTCGAAAAGTGGCAAAATCATGTTCGCAGTCATATTCTCTGACCCGTTTATTACGCTTAACGACAAAGTTCGGTGGCGTGCATTCTTGTTGTACAGAAATATTAGATTCCGATAAAGATCTGTCATGTTTGTCCATCTTAAATACCAGGAGACAATAAATTGCAAGAGGTGCACGTAGTGCTGCTGTATTGTACGCAGTAACAGTAGTTAACTAATGACACGCCCACTCGATTCTTCCGCCAATGCCGAAGCTTCGTCCTTGAGCTCCAAAAAATGGCGTATCCTGCGCGTGCGCTGATTTGGTAGTTGAAGAACAAAAGAATTCACAGTACCTCGTAAGTGGATGATTTGCTTGAGAGTACCAGGGCAGCAGCAGAAGCGAAGAGGGTTTGAATTATTCACTTTCGGCGTGCAGTATACAGTGTGCAGAGCTCCTCTTGAGTTATGCGCTCCTATTTTTGTAGTTTATTATTTGATCACTAATTTTAATTTATTTATGAATAATAATTTAAACGCGGAGGCAGTATTCGTGTACACCGTAAGGCGGTCCGGGGGGAAGAGGAATAAATAAAGATAATTCCGGAACGCCACCTTGATAATAATTTTGTTTAATCAATTTCCACGCAATTTAATTCCAATGTGGCGCTATTGTCGCTTACAAAAGTGCCATTTGACAATTTTTAGATTTTTGATTGGAAATTGATTTATGCAATTCTGTTTCAAGAGTAGCCTACCAGTACAGTAGGTACTAAAGGGTACATAAGCCGACTTTTGCTGACCGTACATTTTAAAACAATACATTCGCAACACTGAAAAGCACTAACCGAGATTATAAAAAGAACATATAGGTATCTAGATTACGTATATCTACCTATCTCCTGGTGGCCAGGCGTTTTTGTTAGTCAACTTTGACCCATTTTAAGACTGTAGATACAATAGACAGCAGGTCAATCTAACACATAATGACAAATTTCGCCAATAAAATTTGAACTTTATTGTTTGGGTGGGTATAAGGATCAATATGTCGATTACAGGCATTGGACAGATATATAAAGGTTGACCGATGGAGTGTGTACAATATTATGCTTATTATTACTACTATTCATGTTGATTTAGTTTATCATGGTACAATGGAATAGAACAGAATGCCTAATGGAAAAGTTTATAGTTTCATACCGACCTTGTTTTAAGACTTTAAGTTCGCTTTATTGTTACGACGTAAGACGTCGATAAAAAGTGGGAAAAAGTTAAATTTTATATAGACTAAACTGAAAAATATAAAGCGAACACGAGCGAACAACAAAAACTTCTTATTTTAACAGTAAAGTAGAACTAACTGAAACAAGATAATAAAATTCTAAATAAGTTTGCTTCGATAGAGGTTCCTTTAACAATCACAGTGAAAAAGTCTCTACTCAGTGCACGCACAGTGCTCGGTTAGGACTTTGAATTAAAAATATAAATATAATTTAACTTTCTACGCTCACACCAATTATTCTTTTGAAACTCGTTAAAATGGTTAAACTAGACAATGGATAAATATGCATAAACATAGAAAAACACCCAGCCTGAAGTTAATTTAGAAAAACAGTTTTTATTTTATGACCCGGAAGGGAATTGAACCTGGGACCTCAGAGATGGCGCTACGCCAGAACCGGCGTGTTAACCACTCGACCACGGAGGTAGGTAATAGGTACTCAATACTCAAGATTTTTATTGCACAGCATAATGGTAACCATAAACATTCCACGCATTAGAGACCCTATTTTATTTTTTTGACAAAGAGAAGTCATGTTTGCTTGCATTTATCGCTATCGCTACATTTGCATGTGCATACATTAGCGGGAGGGCGGTGCTTGCATGCTGCATTAAAGCTTGATAGACTAGTGAGTTAGCGGAATTAACACGACATAATATTTTTATTGCATTTTTGTAGGAGAAATAATGTTCACGGCAACAGCGGGATTGGGGAAGCCCGCTGGTTATGTGGAGATCTCTCCCCCCAGCGCCCGCTTCCCTGTCGAGATCCGAAGACCTTTACAGGAACTCGGGAGATGGGGCTTTGCCCACTAAACCTCCTTGTATGAACCCATCACTTGTCGTCAGGGCGGCTGAATTCCACCCTACGAACGCCATGGACACGTGCATTAAGAGGCCTATTACATCTCAAATGTGATTTTTGCGTAAAATGCCCATATTTGCATTTTGTAGTAATTTTGCAGTTGTATTTATCGTTTTTATCGAAAGAGGATAATAAATTCATGCTTAATATTACTAATCTCCACTCTGAGAGAATAAGTTGAGTTCGGACGGCCGGCGCATCGCATTTTGTAGTAATTTTGCAGATGTATCAAAATAGGATATTAAATTCATTATAAAATCTTTATTCTTCGTGAAGTAACAAATATTCTGGTATAAATTTTGCTCAATAATATTATCGTAGATAGGAGAACTACACGTGCTTCGGAAGGCACGTTAAGCCGTTGGTCCCGGTTGTTGTCGTAAGATGGCAGTCGTTAAAACCCACCAACCCGAATTGGGCCAGCGTGGTGGGTTATGGCCCAATATCCCCACGTGCTATTGTCCACGTGGGAGGCCTGTGCCCAGCAGTGGGACGTTAATAGGCTGATGATGATGAGATAGGAGAAATTCACAATTAACTTAAAGCGATTTTCGAAGTTTTTTGGTTGTAATAAGATTTTTTTTCTATATAAAATCAATGATATCTAAAAATTCCGAGGCCGCTACGAACTATTCGACTTTATAAGAGATACCATTTAATTTTTTATTTTTTTAGAATAGTATTATATATTATATAGTATTATATTTATATTATTATATATAATATTTGTTTAGAATAGTAGTTCAATCGAGGAGCTCAAAAAAGTGCCTTCCCGCATTTTATGAAAATCTTTTTCTGCAATTTTGGGTTTAATTAAAAAATTAAGCTAAATTTACAAAAAGCGAGGCCGCAACGAACTTATTCCAATAGCTATTCAATAAGTCAAAGCTGTTAATGTATTTTTGTTGTACGCCGAAATTGGCCATTTTACGCAAAAATCACAGTCGAAATGTAATAGGGCCCTTAAGCACTGTGATGTGAATAATTTGATTGTATGTTCTTTATTGAACTTGGCCCTAGTATAAACTATATTTAGGACAATTATTATTCAGATCTAATAGTTGTCAAGTGAGATGACTATAATATAAGATAATATCAAAGTATCAGATTGTCCGCCGTATGTAAAGGATATTATAAAATTTATATGCATGTGAGACAAGGTAACCTTTGTCTTAAATGAGTCATTATTGTTTCGCCACCGACCATCTAAGATGGCCAAAACACAGTATAAGCACTTGACGAAACAATAACTCAAACGCATCGACATAAGATCTAAAATCAATCCAAGACGATCGCTGCTTCTTTTATAAACAAACCATCGATCAGATTTATAAATATGTGATCAAAGAAATAAACTGTTCTTTTTACTATTCTCCTTAAAACATATACATACTCGTACTATACTTAATGTAATAAACATGTGTTAGTCAAACCAACTTTAAAAAAGGGTTTTTTGAACGTCAACATATTATAACTTAAGCAATGATAATATAAACTATAGATATGTTACGTTTCATAGTAATTTGCGTTTTAAATGTGTTCCGAGCAATCCAAAACTGCACACATTGACAAGTGTCACTGATAAGTAAAACAAAAGATAAGAAATAGCACGCAAACGAAAGAGATAGTTATAATTTTAATGATTGCACTTCAAATGTTTCTTGTGCATATTTTCATTTACAAGACGTCCCAATTGGGACGTATTTTGAGTCTTCACTTCGCGCGCGTTTATAACATATATCTGCTCCTTGTTTTATACATTGACTATTAGCCATACTTTTCGCCTGCTTTTGTATTCCTTGTTCTACCGTATTTGACCACAATCTCACCACTATCATTTTGCTAATAAAATTGAGAAAGACAAGTGTTGAAATAATGTTGATTAATTTCGGCGAGCTGGATAAGTCCACGGTAGCTAAACTGGAAACAGCACCTGTCCCGTATTGCCAGAAGGGTCCGGGTTCGAATCCTGCTTGTGGAATTTTTTTCAACACTTGTCTTTTTAATTTGTAATTTATTTGCAACAAAATTTGCGTTAAAATTATATAAAAACAAAAAAATAACATTACTTTTATTATTTTGCTGTTCAGTTTGCTGTTGTTAAATGCTTAGCGAATTAATAAAACAGAGAGCTAGCGATATTTTAATTTGGTCACGCATCCCGGCATTACAAAAGGTACTTAATTTTGCTAAAGGTCAACCTACCTATTTAGATAAGACGGTGGTATTAACCTTCTTATCTAAGTCTCTCGTTAAAATAGCACTGCTAGCAGCATCGGTATGTCCTGACAAACTTACATACATTACATTCCCGACTATTATCCCAAGAGGGTTGGTCGGAGACTAGGCAATGAGGACCGCAAGATGCAGTCAAAAGTCAAAAAAGTCAAAATATATTTATTCAATAAACTCAATTAATAAGTACTTTGAAACGTCCAGATATTTTTTAACCTACCACCCATTCAGGACATCATTTTTTAACTGTGGCAAAGAACGGGCGCAAGAAACCACAGCGCACAGAAGCAACGACATTTACAAAAAATATATATATTGTATGTCGTTACCAGGTCACAAAATACAAAATATGAATTTGAATGTAAATAGTTTAATTAAATATGGTGCTCTATAAATTAATTATAGACAATTAGAAATAGCTGTTGGAGTACTTGGAGCATTTCAGACCCAAGCTGTTTTGTCTTCTGTATAATCTGACATTTTATAATAAGCTTTTTTTATAAAGCTCTTCTTTGATTTTGATTTTAAATTTATCAAGATCTAATTTCTGAATATCATTTGGTACTTTGTTGTATAATCGTACACACAGGCCCTTAAAAGAATTATTTAGTCCACTGTTATGGCAGTCTACGTTTCACCAAATCACAACTGCACATGTGCTCAGCGCGATAGATGGTGAGCCCATCGCCACTCTATGCTGTCCGATGTATGTGCAGTCTTTATTCCGTCGCCTTTTACGACACCCAAGGGAAGAGAGGGGCTCAAAAACACTTAGGCATCATCATCAGCCTATAAACGTCCCACTGATGGGCACAGGCCTCCCACTTGAACTATAGCACGTGGGGATATTGGAACATAACCCACCACGCTGGCCCAATGCGGGTTGGTGGATTTTAACGACTGCCGTCTTACGACAACAACCGGGACCAACGGATTAACGTGCGTTCCGAAGCACGGAGGAGCTCGAGATATTTTTTTTAATTGTTCATCCATCAGGCGTACCGGCATTGTGAAACTTGCTTAGCGGGCAAGATCGCAAGCCAAACGTGCTAGCCGCTGCACCATCGAGCTCCTCACTTAGGGATTGTTCAGACCAAACGTATTGTCCGCCGCAGACTGTGTGTATGCTCACTGGCAGCCCCAGTGCGAACGTGGACTCAGTCTGCAGTATGCGTTCTTTCTCACCAAGACAATACGCTACAGCTACGTAGCCAATCCACGTCCGCCGTGTAGTTTAAAAATCGGCCACCGAGAGCCAGCGACAACGCACTTCGTAATAGCGAATAGTCTGTTCGGTATGAACGTGAAGTTAAATAGACAGGGTACCTATAAAAATAAAATATAATCATAATGGTACTGGACTGCAATTTTTCAGCCAACCCACTCGCAATATATTATTTAACATATTACTTTCATTTTCCATAAGTCTCATCAGTGGAGGATCAGTCTCATCTTGGACCAAGTTCCATACATTTATGCCCATTGTCCTTTGATATAAAAAACTTTTCATCCATTAACCTTCCCGGTGAAGGTCGTTCTATACTCGGATCTTAGACTACTATAGCAGAAGTACAACCAAATAATGAAATAAAAAAAAAACATATAATTTTTAAATTTTTGTCTCAACTTTGCCTTATAAAAAAATCAAATTATTGTCACCCAGCGCGCGGCCTACCGCGGTTATCAAAGCGCACGCGCGTGACCGGTATTATTCACCCCGTGCACATATCGGTGCCATTGGACAGCGCGCCGTACGTTGCTTTGACCGCGAGGGTGAGCGCACGCACCTAGAACTATAGGATACAAAAAGAAGGCAAAAAATTGTATTTAAAAAAAGAAAACATTTATTATTTTTACGTCAAATATTTTATTATTACTTTCTTTACCCCATATTTACTTTCGGCGGCGGGTCCAAAATTAACCCTGTTTATGGAAAAACAATAAGCTGCGAAACGCGCGCTCACAGTCAGCAGCAGACAATACGTTTGGTCTGAACAATGCCTTAGTGAGCCGCTACACAGACGGCTCTTAAAAAATCGTCATCATATGAGCCCGCAACCACCCACTGCTGGATATAGCCTCCTTTAAAATGTTCCAGTCCCTTCTGTTCTGTGCCGATCTCATCCAGGTGCTGCCAGCGACCCTGACGATATCATCAACCTAGCGGGCCTTCGGACATCCCCGATTTCTTTGGCCAGATTTTGGCCACCACTCATGAAAAATAAACAACATAAATATCGGCAATTTTACAGCGACTCACATGGCGGCGGCTGCTTCCTCTGGTTGTTCCACACCACCAGTATCTTGGCGAGGCTCGGGGTGCGCACCAGCTTCCTGACCAACGCGAAGAGGCTGTCCACGCGATCGTACGTCAGTATGACGGCGGTGAAGCCGGGCGCCTTGGCCGCGGTGACGGGCAGAAACAAAGGGTTCACTGGGCCGTACTGCGAACGATGGGAATGTAAAGTAAAGTACTTAGCTTTATTTTCACACCACAATCAACAAATATATAAATCAATATCTGTCTATCTATCTATCTCAGCCATGGTCGTCCCACTGCAAGACAAAGGCCTCCCTTCGCTCCCAAGACAATAAGGCAAAAAAAATAAAAATTGTACAATTTGCAGAAGTGGCTAGCTGATACCTACGACGTATACGATAACTAGGAAGTATCCCATATTTTATTTTATTGCTACAGGCATAATAACAATATACAGGTTATCAACCCTCCACCCCAAACAATGGTCGGTAAAATGTCTTATCTTATCTTACACACTGACTGCGCTAGTCTTATGAGTACTGAATGAAGAATGCGCTTCAGCAGGTTAAGACCTAGAAGAAGGTGTCCCCTGTGCGAGTTTGGTATAACTTGCGCAGTAACGCTGCAACTCGCACTGCCTGACGGTAGGTCGAGGGTGCCAGTACAAATGAAATTAGTGAAATTATCAGTAGGATTATTTACGAGATCGTAAGTCAGTATGACGGCGGGCGGTGAAGCAGTCACGGGCAGATACAGCTGGTTCACTGGTCCGTTACTGTAAACGATGGGCGGTAACTTATCTATCTTATCTTACTAACTGACTAACACCAGCCTTATGAGTACTGAATGAAGAATGCGCTTCAGTGGACCAAGACCTTTTTTCCTTAGTGAATCCGCTTTATGCATACCCCACCCCAGAAGTGAGGCAAGATTATGTGGGGCTCCATCCGTCCCCCTTTTTATATTGAAAGCATAGCAATAAATCAGGTACGAAATTGAGGGAAATTTACCCAATAAGTCCAGGAGAACAGCAAATCCGAGCAAAGAGCAGGTCAAGAACTAACGTAGTCGGTCCCCTGCGAGTTTGGTTTAACTTGCGCCAGGAACGCGGCAACTTGCATAACCTGACGGTTGGTCGAGGGTTCCAGTACAAATGAAATTAGTGAAATGATCAGTGGGATTTTCCACGCGAAGCGCGGTGCTTTAGCAGCGCAGCGTTGACGGGCAAAAACAGGGGTTCACTGGGCCGTACAGCAAACGATGGGGGGGATCTTATCTTATAGGGGCCTGCCGAGATAGCACGGCGAGTGTCGAACCATTGGGATCTTTTATGCAACCTCTTTATTTTGTAAGTGAAATTATAATCCATCAAATGACCCATGGTCCTTCAAACCAGCGACACATGGACGATTTGTTGGTTTTGTGCAGCAATCCCCAATAAAATTCACTGTTTCAAAATAATTTTTATATTATTTATCGAATTTGGCCCAAGTATAGTCTTAGCCTCTTGGATAGCAGACTATCAGTACTAAAAAGTTAGTTTAAGTCCTTATAGTAATTTAATACAAAAAATAAAATATCTTACCAAATGTTCGGGCATGTTCCAGTCTTCATACATTCTAGATGCTAGAGGAAACAAATTCTCATTTATAATCTCTAAAGTTGTCAGTGTTATCTTCTCTATACTAGCAAAATATCTATCGTACGCCCACCGCAGCTGCCAATAGAGTTCTCCTCTCCTCTCATTGCTCACAGAGTGAACAATTTTCAATAAATTCTTTACATTATCTTCAGGCAAAGACAACGAAAGTTTATTCCAATCTATGTGGGAATTAAACGGCATGATAACAGAGTCAGCAACCATTATAGGAATACACTGTGACGCTAATATGTCCATGAGGACCGCTTGAGTGAGTCTTGCGCTACGTACCACCAAACAAAACATTCCTTCTTTCAATATCTCAGGATAATTGAATATTCTACCTGTTGCATACTCACAACGTTTAGTGTAATCAATTCCAACAGTCTCTGATTTACATCTGTCAAGCAGCAACAGATCATTAGAGGAGGATGCAATATTCTGCAGTTGTTCTAAATAGTTCTGAGGTATATTGAGCTGTGTCGATATTATCATGTAGCTTTTTTGTTTGGGCTGGGTACTATCAATTTTATCGGCAATGTGGCTGTATACTGGTATTGACACATCGAATCCATATCGAAATGACCATGTGTCGAATGCTCCTCCTGCTATAATGGCTTTGCCCGTGTTGAGTGTGACCACAGAGTCGTAGTTTGGTGCCTTTCCAGGCAGCATGTTGAATATGACATGATTCTCGCCATTGTTCCAACTGCATAGAACGTCATTGTATTAAATATGAGTGATACATAGTGTTGGTAATGATACAAAAATAGAATCAACATTTGTTTTATAGATTCATCAATGACTCATTACAATAAACTGATCATAATTAACTTGTAATCTGTTGAATAGTAAAACTTTAAAAAAAAACATCTTTTTCATGTTGGAATTTGAGTGTTTTTAATAAAAAAAGCATCAAGCATTATGTATTTACATTATTTAAATAAACTTTAAGTATAAATTAAGTTTACTTGTTAAGACCCCTTACAAGTTACAGACTAATATTTGTATCCTGTGTTATATTCATATTATTTGATGGTTTAATAAGACAACAAAAAAAAAAACATCTTTTTCATGTTGGAATTTGAGTGTTTTTAATAAAAAAAGCATCAAGCATTATGTATTTACATTATTTAAATAAACTTTAAGTATAAATTAAGTTTACTTGTTAAGACCCCTTACAAGTTACAGACTAATATTTGTATCCTGTGTTATATTCATATTATTTGATGGTTTAATAAGACAACAGAAACTGTTTTAAAATAAGTAGGTAATATATAAAATTAAAAAGAAATGAGTAACTTCCACAGGTTTCAATTTTCAATGTTTTGTTGTCATCGAGTTTATTTGAGCGTAACACAAAAATCACATATTATGAAAATTGAATAAAGGAGACCGGCGAAATTCCATAGGACCTTGGGCCTTGACCGTTACACTGATGATTTATATGTGGTTTTGTAGATCAAAACTAGCGGATTCCAACAATATAACAATTATAAATCTGTTCTACGGGATAACTCAAATATTGGGAGTTAAGTAACTCAAAGTGAGGTTAGTTAACGTAAATTAAACAAATAGCTGTTTACTTAATATTTATATTGTGTATTTGGTATGTTACTGAAATGTTTACATATATGCACTTACCGTAAGAGTATTCTCTGTTGAATAACTGACAGTATTGCTTTGTCTTGTGTCAAATGCAAACCTAAAGCATTGTTACGAGTAAAACGAATGCAATAGTTTATGAAGTTTATCTTTAAAAGAAGTACAATCGGAAGCAATGGTCGGTGTCTCACCACTGCTAGAATACTTAGACAGTACTTACTTAGAGAGTACGTAGTAGTACTTAGAAAGTCAAACAAGCAGTGATCAATGTCCGTTGTGCAGGCGCGGGTTGTTCGTAATTGCAGCTATCGTCAAAGTCCGTAATACGTAGCGTAATCAAAAATCACTAATTTATTTATTATGTGAAGTATCAATGAATAAGTCAATCTCAATACTACCTAAATTGAATAAAAATACAATGATCAATTCGTACTAATCGAAACAATAGGCAGTTTTTCTACTGGCAGCATTGTCCTTCGACTACCACGTGATATGCGTCCTTGGTTAGGTGGTTATTATAATTAATTACAAAAAATTGTTCCCCATAGAATTGTTAGTTGTTTTTTATTCCACAAGTTATTAAAAATTACACTATGATTTTAGTTAAAGTCTGATTCCTGTAATGGTTAGGCCCAGTTTCGCCGATCTCCTTTATACATATTTCTAATACCAGTTTAAAGTGCAAAAGTATTAGATATTAACACAATATGCGAAAATTCAATTTCTGCAATTAGTTATAGAGTTATAAATATAATACTCACTATTCCAATGCCTGTAGGGCTCTTGAAACATATTCACTAGAAAAACTATTTTGATTGAGTGTGTCTATGCTAGGGACTAACAAACACGCCTCCTCGGGGACTGGCGTGTAATATTTACTATGCCTTATAGTATCTAATATTATATAAAACTCCTTTGAAAACTGTGATATAGGTCTCCCATTTTCAGTCTGATAATCCTTCAGTGGGTAAATGTAAATCGTAATCTTGTCATGACCGCCTCTGCCACACTTGTAAACGTTGAAGCATTCCCAGTAACTGCAGTTCGCAAGGCGGGATTCAGCTTTTGGGAAATCCCTTTCCAATTGCAACACTGGCAGACTTGTTGGATCTAAATTCACTGGTTCGTGGAAGTCTGTCCGTGGTGAACTACCCGAGAAGACATTAAACAACACTGTAAACACTAAAGATAGCACAATAAACAATAATAGGCCAACGAAAAACCTATGGTAGAGAATACTTCTATACGATGTATATTTAATCGGCTTGTTCGTTTTTAGAAGCGACTCAGCAGCCATTTGTGATTACGACAGTTAATTTAGCCTTTTTAACTTATGTATGGCACCCATTATTAGGTAAAATCAATGATTTCTCATTCAGAATTCTCAAAAACGCGATAATACTGGGCTGCCTCTTGAGAAACTGACGCAGCGCGATGACTTTCGATGTCAACTTGTCAAGTGCGTGATATTGACACAAGATGTCAGTTAAATAACCACAAGACAACAATAGAGATGGCCGAATGTTCAAAAGTTTCTGAATTGATAAATTCAATTTACGAACTTTATAAGTAAATTAATAATTTTAAGTTCACTTTTGTTTTTCTTTTATCTAGTGTCGCGTAGCACCTGTCACGCTGAGCACATGTGCATTCACTATTTGGTGAAAAGTGGAATAGTAAAAAGGACTAGGTACTTTTGAGGTCATCATTGCCTAGTCTCTGACTAAACCTTAGGGGATAATAGTCGTATTTATATCCACTCGTTTGTTTCGCGGCCGGGGCGCTCAACTTACCTTGTTTGTCACGCAGTTTTGCGTTACCGTAGTGTACTTAAACAGCTGCGTTAAAACCGTTTTTATGACCCGATCCTGTTTGTATACGAACAAATGATGTTGTCTTTCGTATAGCTTATGGATGAAGCTGAGTATCTTAAAAAACGAGAACCAGTAGTGCGAGCACGGATCTTATTATTATTATTAATCTTAATTAATGGCTATCGCGTGTAGCATTAAGCCAATTTCAAGTGGTTTAATTTTCTAAAGTTTATTTATTATTGTACGGTAGATAGAAATAAAATGGAGTCTCACAACACGTGTTGTTGATAAAAGAACACGGGAGAAACTCCGCACGGATCTTTTATCGACCGATAAAGTGACATTAGACGTCGACAAATTGTCATCGCCAGTACTTGAACTGTCAAATTTTATCATCTAATGTCACTTTATCGGTCGATAAAAGATCCGTGCTCAGGGGGCTGTAATGGTAAAATAATTTATAAGAAATTCGGGAATTTCGCTAACGAGAAAATTCACATCTTGTAATTGGAATTGATTTATAGTATTAAATCTAAATAGAAAACTAGTTTGTTTTACATTATTTTAAACTAGAATAATATCCCTTTCCGTACATGCCAAACTTTTTTAAATTGGAAGTCTTATTATCAAAACAAACCACTTCACATACAAAAAAAGTATGGCGTGAACTGACATAAATAAGCAATGTTATTAAATAAGCATAAGCATTGTGGACTAAAAACATAAGCATCAAGCACTGACAAATTTCGACGGGTGAAAACAAGTGGTTAAGGCAGCCGCCCGGAATGCGGAAGGTAACAATAATAATATAATAAATTTATTTACTTCTACAAAAACTTGTTTTACTAGCTAGTTTTACAGTTTAGTGCTTACATTATACACGTACAAGTTATGTGGAAGACTGGAGACTTAAACTAAGCCCACAGGTAGGCTTGATGTTTTCAAGTCACTGGGTCTCCCCCCAGCTGTTACATTACTGCAAAAATATCCACTTGTTACTAACAACAGGTGCGTG
Source organism: Scoparia ambigualis (assembly GCA_963921215.1). NCBI lineage: Eukaryota > Metazoa > Arthropoda > Insecta > Lepidoptera > Crambidae > Scoparia > Scoparia ambigualis. The sequence goes on from OY992522.1 coordinate 4,463,273, forward strand.
GTTTGATTACCGCCTGAGGTTGTTGTCTTTTTCAATGTTTAAAAATTTTACATAAATTCTTCAAAATTACTTCTTCAACCAATCACAGGCCTCTTCTACTTTTTTAAGATATTAGTGTTGCCAAATACATAATCAAAATTACCCAAGAGGTTTTGGTGTGGCTGTTATGTAAAAAAACCTACCGTATGGGTAGAAATCGAAGAGCGATCGGTCCGGTCCTGTAGCACCACGCGACAAACGACCGTCTTTTTTTCACGGTGCTATATTACCGTGAAACAATCAAGTGCCTAGTCTATCAAGTTTAGATGCTGTGCTGCATGCAAGCATTTTATAAACGGGCGTTTATATTGTCAATTGGGATTCGTGGATTATTACGAAATGACGAGTCATTTTACAATTTACCTTCGGCAATTTACGAACAAGCTAGCGTTTACAAACAGACGACGCCGTTTGTAAAATGTTGAAATACAATTTGCCTGCGACATAAACACATCTATTTGAAATCATAATCATTTATCGAATAATCATTCAATTCAAATAGATGAGTAACTGATTTGTCGCAGCACTATTCGGAACGTTTATAAATTAGTTGTGTGCTATCACTGAAAAGTATCAAACTACGCATTTAATTTAGATTAAAATTTTATAATAATACAAATTAATATTTCTAATAATTTAGGTAGGTAAACTCACTTTCGTGTAATTTAATATTACTTTTACGTACATACTACTTGCAGTAAAAGGTAAAACTTTAAATTATGTATTGGTACGCTACGCTAAGTTATTATGGCTTTTGAACGGCGTTTGTAAACAGAAAAAAGTTTAGGTTTCTTGTTTTTGTGTCAGTTTTGTGTTGTGCGTAGTTGTGTTCGAGTTTCTGATGGCTTAATTAGTTTTATTATTATTTTGTTTTTCTTGTCCATTCAAATATTTCGGCTTGAGCTTGACCAAATATGGCACTATTACCCCCCGATCCAGTTTATACCATCAGAAACGTCGATAATGTGCCAGTTTATTCGCTGGCATTCAGCTTCCTGCCCGGCGGTCTGGAGAGGTTACTAGCCGGCTCGAAAAACGGCTATGTTTATGCATACAACCTTCAGGTGAGATCCACAGCCGACTGTCACTACATACCTATTCAATCAGATTGCCCAGGAAAAAGACGCGTGACGTGTCATATGGCTTCAAACTATTGCGTCGCGTTTCTTTGTTGCCTACCCCTATTTTGTGACCTAGAAAATAATTTGGGCCATCAGCCAAAACAAAATGATAACGAATCACAATGTATAAACAATCTTACTGTTTACCACAGTTTTACTGTTAATTTTTATCCAGTAGTACCTATGCTGTTTTTGTTTAACTTCTACACTACAACTATGGTTTCTTTAAAATTTGTGTGAAACTACCTTCCCTAATATAAAAAAAACTGTTACATTTCAGACTAACCGCGTGCAGCAAAAGATTAAAGTTGGTCAAGCTCCAATTCTTCACCTCATCCACACAAACAGTCACCTTATAACGCAAGAGAAAGGTGGAAAGTTCAAGATATTTGAATTAACCAACAGCGGCTACAAAGAAGAAGCTCTTATCGAGATTGACTACCCGGGCTTCTGCCGTTTCGAAACCAACACAAAACTGGAGACTATCTATGTACCTGACAAAGAATCAAAAGTATATATTTATAATTTTTGTGGAGAAAAAGTTGGATCTCTGGTGCCAGATGAAGATGACGCTGAACCAAAATTGGGAGACCCCATGTGTTTGAAGTACATTGAGTTTTCTTGTGACCGACCATGTCTACTGGCAGGCTACGAGGCGGGCTGGCTTCTCCTGTGGGATCTCAATACTAGTCGATGCATTGGCAAACTGAAAACTAAAGAATGCCCAATGTCAGTAGATTATCATCTAGAGCAACAGAGAGGTATGATTGGTAATGCTTCGAATGTGATACAGATCTTTAGCATAGGAAAAAAAGACTTAAACATGACTCTGAAGTTGGATGTCCCAATAAAGAATTCGGGAATCAACAAAGTTCAGTCCAGAATTGACGGAAAAGTATTTGCAACAGGAGGTTGGGACGGACACATCCGTATTTTCTCCTGGTTCTCTCTACGACCATTAGTAGTGCTTACTGAGCACAAGCAAGCAATACAAGATGTTGTTTATTCTACTGAAAAAGTTTCTCTCTGGAAGGCCAATATAATGGCGGCAGGGGGGCTTGATGGTGCTATAACCCTCTGGGACTTATACAATAACAAGAATTAAAATGCATTTAATAAATATTAAAGCAACCTGATAGATGTAGTAGCCTTTGGACAACCTACTTAATTACAAGTAGAACAAGAATGTTTTGTTTCATAAACACTCTTCATAATGTAAAGTTATGAGCGTTGTCTATGGAACCGTGCCAGTATTGCCTTTACTTAAAATATTAGATAAATTCAATCATCCAATGATGCTTTAATTAATTTGAAGATATAATTTTATAAATGCAATATGATGCCATTGTAAATTTAAATTGGATCTCAAGTAACGTACAAATGTTAAAAATAGAGGCATATAATGTCCACAATGTGTGGCAAGCTGTTAGTTGTAAGTTAACATGTTGTTGAATATAGCAATGAAATATTTTCCATTATTGATTTTTAGCAATGTTTTTCTATGAGTCAAGACATTAAAGGCGTATGAAACTCGAAACTTGTTTTTTTTTTTGTACTATAATTGTAGCTTTGAGCAGAAGTAGGTTAGTAAGAGCTACCCATTCAGTAATTGACAACATTGTCTTTGAGTTAATATTAGCACAGATGTTTCATCATGTGAGGTAGTTACCTACTTGGAGTAGTATCTTTTATCAAGTTGTTTTTCTTATTTTAATGTACCCACTCGCTATTTCTCAGTTTCGTCACCAAGCCTATAAACGTACCACCGTTCGTTGGGCACAGGCTCTCCACATGACAACAGCATATAGGCAAATTAAGCTAGAACCACCTAGAAACCTGGCCAGTGTATGAGAATTTCACAGTATGAATTATATTTTTAGAATGTTGGAAGTGTGTTGTAAACAAAGTAGTTTACAATAGCCTTGCACTCTGCACTACCAACTATTGTCATGTATTCGAGATCTTTCCTAGAGATTAAACTATTTGTAACATACAATATCTCTGTTATTCTTTCTTTGTGTGTTAGGTATAAGTATTAGACTATCTATCGACATAGATTTTTCTTTACATACAAGTTAGGTATACTTTGTGATAGATTTATACATAGATCTAATGGCCGCGGGCACGACTGGGCGGCGGCGCGGGGAGCGGCGCGTTCCAATGCGTGTCGTACAGCCAAGGTGTGGAATTCCATGCCGGCGTCTGTGTTCCCGAGTGCTAACCCCAACATCTTAAAGTCCGAGTGAATAGGCTGCATCTGGGCAAGCTTGCTCCATCGTCGCCCTCTTCTTAATCCTATCGATAAGAATGTGGCCAAGAGCCAGCCCATCAATAAATAATAAAATTAAATCCATTTACATGTGATGGGATAAGATGAGACCGTTTATGATCTCGGGGCGCCGCAATGGAACGCGCCGCGTGCCGCCGCCGCCCGCTTGTTCGTGTACCTACGCCTGGCGTACTCACCATAGAATTCTGTTATTTCAAGAATGCCAAAAAACTGTACCTAAATAGTACCAAATAGTGCCCAAAGGAAATAAATAGTACCCTTATGGTTCAAAAGTTATAGACATAGTTTGGTGAGTACGCTAGGCGTAGGTTACGCCTAGCGTACTCACCTCGTTGCGCCAAAACAACCAGCAATGGCTCTCATTTCTATCTCAATAAATAGTACCCTCTAAAGTATAATTGTTATTTGACTTTTACACTAGAAAGTCATTAAAGATAGCAAACTTCTACATACAAAATTACGTGTGGTACAGTCGAGCACAGTGAATGGTAAAATATTATTTTTATAACCAAAGGAATTGAGATTGGAATAACTATGGAGTTCACTAATAGACGACGACCTAAAATAAAATAGGTACATATTTAATAACAGTAAACCAAGGCTGGCCAAAAACGGGGGGTCCTGATGTTGGCGTGTCTGTCTTTGGCACCGTAGCTCCTAAATATCCTAGATTTGGATGCGGATTTTTTTATATGAAGGCTGGTTTTTAGCGGTGATCCTTACTTCGACTATAAATCTTGTGATAACTGTTATTAATCACAAAATTTGTAGTCGAGGGTGAATGAGACCCACTCCAACTTATATCTATGTATCAAGCATTGCTTATTTATGATTTGTTGATCGTGAATGACCGCCCGCCCGCAACTTTGTCCGCGTGAACCCCTTACCCCGTGACGAATTTACAAAAATGTTTATTTTTATACAAACCTTGTCTCGACAATTACAAATACAACAAAAAAGAATTAGCTAATTTGGTGCAGCCGTTCTGAAGTGATGCGCGTACAAACATTTTGGCAATTGATTTTTATTATTATAGATACATACCTACATAAATAGCGACTGCACATGTGCTCAGCGTGACAGGTGGTGAGCCCATCGCCGTTATAAGCTGTTGGATGTATGTGCAGTCTTTAGTCCGTTAGTCGCCTATTACGACACTCAAGGGAAGAGGGGGTGGTAGTATTCTTTCACCAGTAAGTACGCGACACAGTTAACACTTTGTACAGTCCAGAAAACTAAGAATATGATTTAATTTGTTATTCTACGATTCATAAAAAAATAACGTATTTCTGTAGGTAAGTATATATAATATATTCAAACTGAGTAGGTACCTACCTAGCTAATGAAAGATCAACTGCAAATCGACATGAACATAAAATGCTATTACAGATGAAATATACATAGGTACTTACTCATTTAAAGATCACTCACATCACAATGAAACAAAATTTACAAGTTTTTTCATTAATTGTTTCACAAATAAACTATTCGCAAACCTTTGCGGTTGCGGTGGCAAGGCAAAGTAAACGACTAAAAAAATCGGTTCCCGAAAACTATGCGTTCCCACCGCGGCGTCAAGCAAATTGTTGTGAATTGCAATATTGATCTTTAGCACTTTCATAATACAGGTCAGTTTGTAAGTAATTAAAGTAAGAAGTGTGAAAAGCGCCATCTATTGTAACTTGTTTATAACTAAGATGCATCGCTGTCGCGCGTCGATAAGTTGCACTATGATCAACAAAAGTAACAGATTGTTCTCGCACAATATTGAATATTATATAGAAGGTGCTTTTACTTTATGAAATCCGGCAAAAAATACGATAGTCAATATTTAGGAAAACATGGATCTTAATTATTAGAAAAATAATTATAATCAATTATATAACTGATATTAAACTTCCTCGTTACGTAAATACACCTATTTATTTTAACAAAACTAAAAGTAATATGTATGTACCTACGTACATAATATGAAATTTAATAATATTAAAATTATTATGAGTTCGCCTGTACCTCATGTCAATGTATGTAGAAGTTTGCTATTAAATTTAATGACTTTCTAGTGTAAAAGTCAAATAACAATTACACTCTTAGAGGGTACTATTTCCGGTACTATTTATTGAGATAGAAATGAGAGCCATTGCTGGTTCTGTCTTCGCGCAACAAGGTGAGTACGCTAGGCGTAACCTACGCCTAGCGTACTCACCAAACTATGTCTATAACTTTTGAACCCTAAGGGTACTATTTATTTCCTTTGGGCACTATTTGGTACTATTTAGGTACAGTTTTTTGGCATTCTTGAAATAACAGAATTCTATGGTAAGTACGCCAGGCGTAGGTACACGCTTGTTCGAGCCCGCGCCGCGGCATGTCTGTGACCCCAGCGGGATAACCCCTTCAGATCGGCTTCCAATTACGCACCGATTTAGAGGATGATGGGCAATTGTTATATATCCGTACCCAGACATGGTTACGACACAGTGCATTATCACTAGGCTTGTTGAAAAAATATCGATACATCGATACATCGATATTTTTTGTTCAATATATCGATATTTTTAGGCGATATTTTTTTTTTCGATATATCTATACATCGATACAAATTAAGCAATATCGAAATTCGTATCAAAATGAATATTTTTTTATTTATTATCATCGCATCACGATCTAACTTTTTAACTCGTTAGAATTCAAAGCTGTAAAAATAGTAAAAAAAAACTTATTGTTGCTGAATTACATAGATGTAATCCTTGGTAGTGAGTGTGTAACTGTCACTGTCAGTGCGTTGCTTCAATCTACTTCATGTCATGTGTGCATGTGTGCTACGTATACGCAACGGAAATATTTAACACCTACGGCTTCCTCCGTGCCGTCAGAGAGAGTGGCTTTTACGGTAAATATGGCGGTTCCTAACAACAGGAGCCGACTGAGTTGTTCGGCATGATTCACAGGTTCACTGTCCTAAAAATATAACAAAAGGTTAATCAATTGTTATGGCCCTTATGTGGGTAACGGAACTGTGAACCGGTTAAAACGATAATTTAAAATAAAAAATCTGTTTTTATTACTGGGCTAGGCTCACCTAAATAATTTTTTAACCGATTTTAAGAAAAAGCAGGTGGTTTTCCTTTATTTAAATACGGTGAAAAATTTGACCGATATATCGATATATCTAGCCCAATATTGATATTTTTAAAATATCGATGTATTGATATATCGATATTTTTTTCATTTCCGACATCCCTAATTATCCGACTCCAAGGGACCCACAGCTGTCTCATATCATGAAACACCAAGGAACTCTAGAGATAAGTTACTAGATTAAGTTAACTGTCTGCTGTATTTCTTTTAACGCAATCCATTAATATGTTAACAGTAAGACCCTAGAGATAAGTTACTAGGTTAAGTTGAAATGTCTGTTCTATTTCTTTTAACACTCTAATAAAGATTGCTCCAGTTCCCACAATCCTGCCCCGATCCCTATCGGGGCAGGATCCCTACCCACGCCGCGTCCTTTCCTTTTAAAATAAGACATTCTGTACTCTGCATTCTACCCCGATACTACTAAGTCTTTGTAATAAATAAAAGTTTATTTTTAAAAACAACAATTTTGTTCTCACCGCGCTAGCGCACCGTTTAGTTCTCAAAACTGGACGTAGAATCAACAGAGATGCAGTATTCTTAAATATTTAGGTCTCCATGGTTAGATAACGTGATTATGAATTTTATTATGAAAAAACGACGTGGTTGTGGAGAAATGACGCCCTAAAAGTGAAAATAAAATAAAACGTATTAAATATAATTACTTTGCTTCATAATAAAGTAATAATAATCGGTATTATTATATTCAATACTAGTAGTTACGGATCATGGAACCGACACGTAGCAACGTGTTTCGTTACGTCTCCCTCACTCCCCAGTTGAGGGCGGGCGGGCGCCCGTTGTAAGCGGTCGTGTGGTGCGACGATTTGTGTTTTCCCGCGCGAAAAGTCAAAAATAGGTAAGTTTTGCTTTTCTTCTTCAAAGTCGTGTTTTCTGAGCTTTTCGTACCGAATTTTATATACATGTAAAGTCATTATCTAGCAATAATATGGTTATTATGGTTTAAACATATTCCTTGATCAATTGCCTTTTTTCAACATCAAATGTCAAATAACGTAGGTGGTACACAGTGACTCAGTATTGCAGGGTACACAGTGAACAGTGATTCAGTGTGTACCGCTTGATGGTTCATTGTGTACCAAAGTTCAACATCAAATAAGTTAAATAGATACAACTTTTTTTGCTTCAGGATGGGTTAGCAGGGATGATATGGTGCAAGCACTTCAGCTTATAAAAGATGGTGCAAGCATACGCAGGGCCGCTAAAGAGTGTCACTTGGCATATCCTACGCTAAAAAAATCCAGTCGGATGAAAACACTAACTTAGTTCCTAATTTCGAAGTCAATGCAGTATTTTCCCAGGACCAAGAACTAGTGTTAAAAGATTACATTAAACAATGCGCCTTAATGTTTTATGGGCTCGGGGCAAAAGAAGTTCGTCAAGTGGCATACCAAATGGCAAAAACCAACAAAATTAAATTACCAAACGCAACTTTGAGACTGATGTTATAGGATAGATAATAAGTTGATAACATAGATCTCAATTAATAAAAACCGCATTGATTGTATTTTTTTAGAATATTATATTTTATGTTACTGTTCTACAGAAATTTAATTCAATACCTTTAAATCAGGATAACATACACATCACATGTATTTATTTCTAAATACATGTGCTGTGTATGTTATCATGATTAAGTTATAATTCTATTTTTGTTTTTTCTTGACATTCTAAGCAATAAACCTTCTTGAATGAATGAAAAAACTTTGTTTTAATGACGCATTTTTGATTGATGACCGATTTACCCGAATTAGTCCAGTTAAAATATAACTTATCTCGTTTTATTCTGTTATGGTTCACTGTGTCCAACGGTGGTTCACTGTGAACTTCATCATGGATCAGTGTGTACCAAAGAATGTACACAGTGAACCAATTCCCATTTTTTTTAAAACACTTGGTAATGTCTAACCTATCAGTTTTTGAGCTTAATTTTGTAAAGAAACCTTAAGTCTATTAGACACTAAATAGTATGTATGAAAAAAGAAAACGACAACTTTTCATTTGAGTACATGACACAACTTTGAATTTTTTGTGGTTCACTGTTGCCCACCTGACCCTATACATAGTTTTTTTATACTTAACTATTTCTAAACTTTAAATAGGTACCCTGTATGTTCTTAATACACTTGGTTTTAGATTTTTTTTAAACACAAATCATACATTTTTAATATACTTACCTAATATTTAGACATCCGTTTGATTCGAGTTTGCGGTGGACGTCAGTTTTGATGTAACCATACGTATACCTACATAGACTAGTACAGTGAGCGACATTATCAAGTAACTATACAAAATGGCCTTCAATGGTTTTGGCAAACTTTTCAATGGTTTTGTCAAACTGACGTCCACCGCAAACTCGAAGCAAACGGGTAGTACATAAACCTACATTATATTTATTTTAGTCTATGATAATGTAATAATTGGTAGGCGTCACAGCGCTCACTAGTTATTGTTATCAATTATAAGCTATATTTGATGACCCGGAGCAACAAAAGGCTCATATCTTCCTAAGCCCAGGTAGGTACCATAAAACGGAAACTATATGAGCACAGCTTCCTACTGTCCTTCTGCCTGTTAAACATGTAAGGTAATGGTGAGAAATTGCATTTCTGCCAATTTGGGCCCTGTCAATTAAAATGTAACAATTATATACAGGATATTTCTTGTAAGGTGTCAAGCCGATGTGTGGTGATAGGGAACTACCATACATATCTATTGAACCCCCATGTATGTTCAGCGATTTTTGGTAGTTTTCGAGCTATATTTTTTTCTTTTCTAAGTATTTAATGACGAATGACTTTATTTTTTTAAAGAAAGTATCTTTTTTTGCGTAAACATTTCTGTGCACTTTTTTCTTTAATTAAGTAATTATCTTCCTAATATCGATACAAGTTTAAAAAAAATCATTTAAACTGATGTCGTAAAAATACTTAGAAAATAAAAAATATATAGCTCGAAAACTACCAAAAATCGATGAACATACATGGGGGTTCAATAGGGTATGGTAGTCCCCTATCACCACACATCGGCTTGACACCTTACAAGAACACCCTGTATACGTGCCTTCACACGTCGTGACTGGATCCGTATTCTAAGTAAACTGCTTTGCGTAATGTTACATTGATGTAAGTTATATACGGACTCTTCTCTACACATTTCAATCACAGGAAATCGTTCAAGAATGCTTCCATTCTTATAAAGTTAAGATTAATTTTAACTTTTTTACCTGTTTATGCGCTCGTATCTCTTTTCTCCGGCGTCCTAGCTACTTATTGCCATACTAAAAAAATGTAGTAATAATTATTATCTTTCAAATGATGTGTATTTCAATTCTGTTGGTTCAACGTCCAATTTGACCAAGATCCTTTGTTAGAAAATACCAAAATTTGTTGATCAAATAGTTATCGAGATATCCCATGTTAAAGGGTATCACGCTCGTCAAAGTTATTTGACCTAAAACGAGCAGGAACGAGACACGCTACTGATATAGTTATTATGCTAAGTTTTTGGTGACTCAATTACGAATCCATCTGTGAAAATTCCAGGATTCTACCTTCTGTATTTACCGAGAAGTAATCAAATACCTACTTTTCGTCAAAATTCCTCCGAAAAGTACTTAAGTTCTAGTCATTGTGTTAAGTATAGGTAATGAACTACGGTTCTAGTTGAGGTTTAAGAAAAAAGGCTACATTTATAAAATTTGAGGAAGATTTTGTTGACTTAGCTGACTAAAAGTAGAGAGTCTACACTTATTCAGATTATAGAGTTGTTAATGACGCAAGAGAGAATATAAGCTTATTTATGGCTTACATAACAGCCATTACACACTCAATCGTGAAAGTAATATAATAGAATTCGTTAACACAAATATGCAGTCAATTTCTATATTTTTTATAGTTTTGACGGACATACAGCTTGTGTGCTGCTTGGGGGGTAACAGGGGGACATTAATTATTTCTTATCCAACGTTAATTGGAAACCGCTAAAAGTTTGTCTTTGTATATGTTCATTTGCCACCATTTTCTATTTCTATTTTTCTTTTTTTCGACATTTCATCCAAGAGAGTACGTAAGGTAAAAAGAAGTGTGACTGGCTCACTCGCCGTGAGCCTTACGCCGAACACAGCGTCAAGCATTTGCAAGAACGTTACACTACATGGAAACGTTACATGGAAACTGAACATTTGCCTGTATTGTAGGTACTGTACCATTCCTAAGAACGTTACATTACACCGTAATGCTCGAGCAAATGCTTCAGTCTCTATACTCACCTTAATAATACAAATCTATGACGAACTGTTTCTGTGATTATAGATAATATTAGCTATGTTAAGGGGGTGCCGCGCGATCGCAAAATCTGACATTTAGTCTCCTAATGAACTTCAAAGCAAAATCAATTATATTGATATTTAAAATTAGAACAATTCTGCTTTGAAGTTTTGAACACAATTGTATTAATCAATTTTCAATCACAAATCTACAACATGTCAAATTGCACTTTTGTAAGTTGGAATTAAATTGCGTGGAAATTGATTGAACGAATTATTATCGAGATGGCGTTCCGGAATTATCTTTACTTATCCCAATATCGATACATATTAATCGCATTGGAATTGTATTGAGATTGAGTTTGCGTTCAAGAGTAATCCCCCTGGGGATATATACTACAAACCCGCATATACTACAAACCCATTTTCCAAAAAAATTTATTATTCTTTTCTACTTTGTAAGTCGGTTAATATATTATGGTATTTTCATTTTCACAAATGCTTCTTCAATTATTGTTAAGATTTATTCTCATTTATTGATAGAGTCTGGCTAACGAAAGCTGAACCTCGTAGTTATTTGATTTGCAACACTTTGTCTCGGTGTGTCTCATTATGTGTTTGGTTGATCTAGAGTTTAATAAAAAAAATACAAGTATCAACGTCGTTTTTCAGAGTATAATGAGTGTTTGACACCCAAAGAATTTTTTAATTTGCCTCCATTCTTTCTAGTCACGTTTCGTTGGTCAGACTCTATATGGTGATATTAGGTGTATTACATTATGGTGTACTAATATTTGAATAATTTAATGTCCAACCACATCTTATCGGAATCGGCCCTTAAACAAAAAATTGGCCGCCATCTTAGTCTTTATAAGGAATCAACTTAACTTGGTCGGCTTATACGCGTACTTTTAGTACGAAAAACTTATAAACTTTAATTTCTCCTTAAATACTGTACCTAGGAATTTTTTACATGAACAAAATCTTGGCTATGGTCATAAACTCGCTACTTGCTCCATTCCTGTGGAAAAAACCATGTTTAAAGACCGTGACCCCAGCGGGATAACCATAATTAGTGTTACTTTTATCTCAGGATGTGCTGTAGCTAGAGTTCTCATTTTCGTCTAACAAATTTTCTCTCAGAGTCAACAAAATCTTCCCCAAATTATATGAATGTAGCCTTTTGTAGGTATAAGAATATACCTCAACTAGAACTTACTTTTCAGAGGAATTTTTACGAAAAGTAGGTATTTGATTACTCTGTAACTACGGAAGGTAGAATCCTGGAATTTTCACTGATGGATTAGTAATTAAATCAACAAAAACTTAGCACAATAACTATTTCAGTAGCGTGTCTCGTCTCGTTCCTGCTCGTTTTAGGTCAAATAACTTTGACGAGCGTGACTCCAGCGGGATACCCTTTAACACGGGATATCTCGATAACTATTGATCAACAAATTTTGGTACTTACTAACAAATTTAAATATATTATCAATTAATCGGTGCGTAATTTGAAGCCGATCTGAAGGTGTTATCCCGCTGGGGTCAAGGACATCCGCGCGGCCTAACGCCTCGATGGTCTGTGTGGCCTGGGTTCAATTCCCTGGTCAGGAAAAGTGTCACCAATCCACATTTTAACCTTTGGGGAGCGAGGTGATTATCTAAGCCAAAGCCTATTAGTCGTAGCGATTACTCGATATGGGGAGTGGAGGTCTTTGATCTGCAGTGGGACAGTAAAAAGCTGTACCAACTTTATTTTCTTTTTTTTTTCAATATTTGTCCGTTCAATGGTTGATGGACAAGTCCATGAATTCATGATCGAAGGTTTAACCACAGAACAGAGAATCGCGCGTTGCGTCGCAAACTGCCAGTGGTCGTGGTGTATTGTGATAAATAATCTCAATTTTGCCGTTAATAAATGTTTTCGTTGCTTGTCACCAACATAGGGCTTTTCAAATGTTGATAAATTGTGTTACCTTTTTTCATTACAAGCTTCAATTAAATATTACCTATCTCCGTAAAAAGTTTCAGACCCAATGGTCCGGGTTCGATTCTTAGCAAGGAGTACATGTAATAACAATGTTTTTCGTCAGATTGTGAAAAAGAAAATTAGTGTATTTTTGCCTTTGCGACACCCGGACCCCAATTTTCAACATTCAGAAAATTCAACGTAACAAGAGTTCAACTTAATGGTCCTGAAGAAGCATTCAACATAATGGGAATCCAACATTATGGTATCCAACTTTCAGAGACTTCAACATAAGGGGAATTCAACTTAATGGGAATCCAACTTTTATAAAAGTCAACATAACGGGACTTCAACTTAATGGACCTGAAGGCATGTTTGTACCTACTCAGTTTGGTTGCTGGTATAGTGTTGTAAGTAGCTATAGCTACTACCATTTTATCTAAATATGTCGCTGTAACATCAATGTTACTAGCAGGTAGTGTTGTTTCCCGCCATAGTTGATATTTACCTAGAAGTTCCTCAGTAGTTAAGGAATTGGCCTTATCTTAATCTTAACATATCTTCAGGTAAGTTAAACGCCAATTGCTCACCAGTAGATGTAAATAAAAAAGTGACATTAAGTATACCTATTTACCTAAAATGAAAGCAACATCAAATTTATATTTTTTTTATTACACATAGGTACATAAGGTTTATAATAAATTACTAATATCACATTTACAGTGCGCTCTCTAAGTTTTTGAACAACCCTACTAACTTTTCAATAGGTAGCTACAAAGGTACGGTAAAGGTAAGGAGAAAGGCTAGGAAGGTACCTACTTACATTTTGTAAAACATATAAAATAATATTGTCAAAAAAAATGGACTAAGTAGGTACCACAATGTATAATCAAATTGGGATAATAATTACTTAGTTAAATACTACTTCCAATCCAACAAACTTCTTTTACGTGTTTTTTCTTTAATTAACATTTTTTTATATAAATTAAGAGATATACAAGAACCCATCTAGGTAAATAACATGTTTGTTTCCTAAAAAGTTAGTAGGATTGCAGACCTAAAATTTCATATACTTAGCTTAAATTTAAGACTAGCAATTTTATAGAATATTGAACTGTGTTCGAATCGTGTAGTTGTGATATGTATTATTTATATTATTGAATATATTATTGAGATAGCTAAGTCTTTGTTTGCCGAAAACTAATGTTAATTAAGTAAGTAAGGTGTCACCAGAATTAAGTGCGGATATGTTAAGGTTTGGCTTCATATATTTTTTAATCAATAACATAAATAAATAAGTTTGCGTTTTTATATTTTATCAATTTAATGTCTTGGAAAATTTATTAACACCTGAGAATTTTTTATAACAGTTGTTGTTCTTGTCAGCACTAGTTGTTTTATGTATATCCGTAACAAAAGTAGTCTAATGTTTTTTATATATTTTAGCATTTTATTAACGCTTAAATATACTTAAGGCGAGTTCTTTCGAGCGCTTCTGTAGTACTTCAAAATAAATATTTACTTACTTACATGTAAAAATTATGTTAAAAATTAAAAAAAAATTAAGAAATCATCCGTTTTAGACTTTTATTTGGCTTGTTTTTGGAATTTTTTATAATTGAGTAAAGTACATCTAATCGCGTACTTAACTAATTAGCACATTTTTTATGCAATATCCTTTTGTTTATCATATATTTTTTATAAGAGCGTCATTTAATAGTAAATACATAAACCATTTCATCTAGCAAAACAGATTCGCACGGTACTCGCCTTAAGTAAAATTTTAAACACTGAAAAAAGACGACAACCTCAGGCGTGAATCGAACCACGCACCTTCCGCATTCCGGGCGGCTGCCTTAACCACTTGGCTACCGAGGTCTGGTTTTCACCCGTCGAAATTTGTCAGTGCTTGATGCTTATGTTATTAGTCAACATTGCTTCATCAAATCTTAGTTTTCACATCTGAGATCCGAAAGAAATATTTTTACAAATATTTGAACATTCGGTTAAGATGAAGCTGCGTTTATAGATTAATGTATTTTATATATTTTAGCGTTTTAATAACGCTTAAATAAACTCAAGTAAAATTTTAAACACTGAAAGAAACAAAAAAAAATTAAATTGTAGTCGTTTAACTAAACATACTTTTATGGGAGCATAAATAACGTGCAGGTACTCAAAATATTCGCACTTGGTTTAAATGCCACCTACGATACCTAAGATCAAAATGCTCAAGTTCAAGATAATTATTATTTACAATGCCGAATACAGCGACACTGTATTGGTGCCTATACCCACTAAAGCTTAACAAACTCTATGACTGCTTACAATGGTGTATCAGAAAAACAAAAATATCTTTCATTAGGTATAGTTATTCTTTATGATAAACAAAATAGTGTTTGTATTATTTACAGTTATTTAGCATCCTTATAATAATGATAACATTTTGTCACAAGTTTAACCAAAACCGTCCCATTTCTAAGTAATTCGGAACTGACTATCGAACTGACTTTTGCAGATCATAGAGACTTTGAATTTTGGTATTTTGATCTTAGATATCAACCCTTAATAGTTTTCGTAAACGAAATACATCCTCTTTGAGATATTTGTCATACGCGACAGGTCTACTACATTGCATAGTTAAAAGAATTAAACTTGAACAATTTTTCTGGTTTTTGGAATGAGAGCTTCATCGTCAGCGGCTACGTCTACGAGTCTTCTTCGTTTTCTCAAGGGTCTCGAAGACTCCGAGGGTTCCCTGGGTTTGGTGACGATCTTCGCCATTTTATTCCCTAATCTGGTAATTTTAAACTTTGGCAGCGTCTGTTCCGCGTTGCCATTATCGGCGCTTTTGTCTTCAGTTTTTTCATCATCTTCTATTCGATCGTTTGCTTCATTGCTGTGTTCGCTGCAGTTGTTACTCTCCTGAACATCAGTATTCACTTCTTCGCAAGTACCGTTGTTTTGTTCTTTATTTTTTTCACCGTTCATCGTAAAGTCCAACGGCCCTTCATTATCGTCACTCTTCGTTTCAGTTTTGACTTTGCTCGCACAGTGTGCTTGTATGAAGGCTGACATGGGAATAGGAATAGGTATCGGCAGGGGGATGGGGAGGACTACAGGATACGGCACCAGCACCGTCACGGGCGGCGCCTGCCCCGGCAGCATCGGCGGGAAGTTCATGGGCGGTGGGATCCGAGGCATCTCCTGATGCATCGGCATGCCTGGGCGTGGCATGAAGTTCAGTCGGGGAGGGAACATGTTTGGATGCCGGAGGTCGTTCACATGGCTGTTGTCCATGAAGACGGGTGGTGGCATTCCAAACATGGAGTTAGGGAATGGCGGGGGCGGCACTACGTGTTGGCTAATGGGGTGCGGTGGAGAGAGGATTGTGCCATTGCCGATGGTGGAGGCTGAGGAGGATCCGTCCACCGACGGGCTGCGCATCCTTAAGTCTTGAGCTTTGGGCGTCGCTGTGCGGTGCCTAGCGTTCTGTGACGTCACCGTTGCAGAGCACTTGGACGTTCTACGCTTCCTCAAGTTCATTTTATTGCTACGAGCGTCCTTTTTTGTTTCTGGCGACTTTTGTACCGTGCTTCGTTCTTCCGATGATCCTTTTGGCTTCATCAGCTTTGACGTCGGCGCTATAGTTATTAGAGGTAGTGGTGATTTTCTAACAGTATTTAGTGTTTCTGCTTTGTCTGGATTCGCTTTGGCAGTGCTGTCGTGGCTCGGTGAGCCAGACCTCTCGGAGTTGGGTGATGCGGAGCGGCTTTTGCAATTCTTCAGCCAGAGTTCTGGTGTGATGAGGTTGGAGGAAGACGCGGCGCTCACCAGGTGAGGGTTGAGATCGAGGTGCGCCTGCGTCTCGCGGCAGAATATGTGCATCTTGTATTGGTTCAGGCATTTGTCTGAGCAGAACTGCAGCTGCGTGGCACCGTCCTATAAAAATATTTTTCTCTCATTAAAAGGTTGTTTTGGTACTGTCAGTCACTATGATATTGTTATTATACTTATATAATTATCTACACTAAGTGTTTTATCACTTTAAAAAAGTTGTGTTTAAGCGGTTAGACCGGTCTAATCCAATCAGCATCGGTTTCAACTGTAATTAGGCAAACCATAAGGTACTCAATTTGATTGAGCCATCATCGCAGTCTCCTATAGTCCGATCTACATAGTTAGACAATTGATAACACTACAAGTTTGTGACAAGTGGCAAATGCTCCCTGATCGTAATTCGTCGTACGCTGCTGTGTACCGTGGCTGGTCGGAAAATATGAATACTAACAATTACCTGGAAGTCCACGTACGCCACAGTATGCCTGACGTGGCGGCACCAGTCGCAGGTCTTCGCCCGCTTAAAGTTGGCCCGTCGCGACTGGCTGAAGCAGAGCTCGGAGCAGAACGGCGCACCCGCCTGCTGCAGCGCTCCGCTGTCGCTGCCGATGCTCTTGTTGCACCAGGAGCATTCGTCTGAAATTAAATAAGAATAATTTATTCAGTGGAACACACATAAAAAAATATACATGCCCTTACATGGCATCATTTGAGGGCCTATTACTTTAGGCTAGGTGTTAGTGAAAAATTAACATAACACGTTCTTAGAATTAATTTTTGACGTAGTAAACAGTAAACTTAAAATCTACGAAAATTATGAAATATTGGTGTGGCTCATCTTGGCATGGCCACCATCACCAACTCTAAATTTGACTTTATAGAAAGTATGTCGATAGTATGTCGAAGTATGTCGCCAAGTATCAGAGTTTGTCGGTCTACCATTTAAAAGTTTTAAGGGGTCATTGGTGGCCATGCCAGGATGAGCGCTTATCATGGCATGGCCACCTGTATCTCTAAAACTACTGGTCATAGCAAAGATCTGATTTCACCAATAGTATGTCGAAAGTATGTCGAAGTATGTCGCCAAATATCAGAGTTTGTCGGTCCACCGTTCAAAAGTTATAAGGGGTCATTGGTGGCCATGCCAGGATGAGCGCTCATCCTGGCATGGCCACCTGTATCTCAAAAACTACTGGTCATAGCAAAGATCTAATTTCACCAATAGTATGTCGACAGTAAGTCGAAGTATGTCGCCAAATATCAGAGTTTGTCGGTCCACCGTTCAAAAGTTATAAGGGGCCATTGGTGGCCATGCCAGGATGAGGCTCATCCTGGCATGGCCACCTGTATCTTAAAAACTACTGGTCATAGCAAAGATCTGATTTCACCAATAGTATGTCGAAGTATGTCGCCAAATATCAGAGTTTGTCGGTTTACCGTTCAAAAGTTAAAGACCGACAAACTCTGATATTTGGCGACGTACTTCGACTTACTCTCGACATACTATTGGTGCAATCAGATTTTCGCTACGACTTGTAGTTTTTGAGATACAAGGTGGCCATGCCAGGATGAGCCTCATCCTGGCATGGCCACCAATGACCCCTTATAACTTTTGAACGGTAGACCGACAAACTCTGATATTTGGCGACATACTTCGACAAACTATAGACATACTTTCTATAAATTCAGATTTAGAGTTGGTGATGGTGGCCATGCCAAGATGAGCCACACGAAATATTGTTGAGGCTTCATTCTGTGGAACATACCCGATGGAAACACGATTTGATAAAGTTGGCTCTAAGTATAGAATAAATTCATAAAGTTACATATTTTTTTGTCATTTTATCTTCTTTTGTAGGTTTTATTCTTAAAATAAGTGATTTGATATTATGAATCATTTACCAAAATGAAGTTCAGGTATTATAACCGATCGTTTTTTTTATTACATCTATATTTTTTTTTTAATATAAAACGCTCCTATTCGCTCTTTCGCTGTTATACCCGTCCCTTACCGTCGTACCGCTAGAGAGCGAGAGAGAAGCGCTTCTAAGGACTCCCCATAAGACCTTAATATACATACCAAATGAAGCAATAAAGATTTATGATTTAGAAATAGAAATAGAAATATCATTTATTTGCGTTAGAATAAGGTACACAGTAGATGTTTGAAGCAAAATATATAAAATCTGCCTATTCAGCCATTACAAACAGCATGCAAATATCTATAATTAACATTAAAATTAAAATCAAATTATTGTCAAAGTATAAAAACTCAATTAACGTATTTAATTTAAATTACATATTATTACAATTATTATATAAACATTATTAATTATTAAATGTCGAGTTTTATTTAAAAAATCATTAATCGTATAAAAAGCATGTTCCATAAGCCAGTTGTATAAGGCCCTTTTAAATCTATTAAATGGCAATTCTTTTAAGAATTCAGGTATTTTATTAAATATTGTAATACTCATCCAGTAACAGTCTTTTTTAAAACGAGTACTTTTGGGAATTATAGCAGAGACCAACCTATTGAAATTTCGTGTGCATCGTGGATAAACTTCCTTAGCCTGTTTAAAATAATTTAAATTCTTTTTTACGAATTTAGCAGCTTCAAATATATATAGACATGGAAGTGGTAGTATGCCTAACTTTTTAAAGAGTGGTCTGCAAGGTTTATGAATGATTTACCCAAATTTATATACCTACATAGATTTACGACCATTATCGCCAAAGGGTTAGTCAGAGACTAGGCAATGAGGACCGCAGAAGCAGTCCATTGCCATAGTCCACTTTTCACCAAACAACAACTGTACATGTGCTCAGCGTGATAGGTGGTGTGTGAGCCCATTGCCGTTTTATGCTGTTGAATGGGGTTACTCGCATAATGGCTAATTACGTACACGCATATTGACATACACGCATTTTGACTTACACGCTTATTGACGTACACGCATTTTCACTTACACGCTTATTGACGTACATGCATTTTCACTTACACGCTTATTGACGTACACGCATTTTCACTTACAAGCTTATTGACGTACACGCATTTTCACTTACACGCATTTTCACTTACACGCATACTAACTTACACGCATATTGACACACATGTACTAACGTGTTTTTAGTCTCCTTTTACGACACTGAAGGGAAGATTCAATTTTTATTTAATAAAATAATCAGAAACCCTGTTCGAAAAGATTTTCACAGACAACATTCATATCGTACATAACTACTTGGATCGATATCGATATGATAGGTACATAACTACTTGGATCGATATGGATATGATAGGTACATAACTACTTGGGTCGATATCGATATGATAGGTAACGTAAAATATTCTCTCGTTCGCGTATTTAAAATTCGCGGAATCCTTAGTTTCCATCGCTACTTTTATACGGCAGAAATTAATAAGGTTTGGTAACGAGCTATCACAGGCCTGCTGGTAAGCGAACCTCGGTTACAGTATAATGAGTGCGGGCCGGGTGTAGCGTTTCACCATTTTTTAGGGCTCCGTGTAACACGGCAAAGTAAAAACGAAAACAAACAATGTACCTAGTGGTTGTTAGTGCTAGTGGAGTTGTATTCATTAATAGAATACTACCAACCCATCTCTTCCTTTGGGTGTCGTAAAAGGCGACTATAACGGACCAAAGACTGCACATACCTCCAACAGTAAAGAGCGGCGATAGGCTCACCACCTGTCACGCTGAACACATGTGCAGTTGCTATTTTGCAAAATGTAGACAGTGGACTCGCATAGCCTATAGTCTCTGACTAACCCTGGGGAGATAATCGTTGTGCTGTTTTTCTTAGGGCACATGGTAAGTTTATTAAAAGTTAGACTTTCGTATGACTGATGAAAACATTTTAATCTAAGTATGTAACGTTAGTGACAATAATAGGTGCTTTTGAAGTGGCACTACAGTGTTTTTACAGACTGTATTTTACAGTCAAATATCAGTCATAGTCAGCTAAATGATATTTAATTTTATTATCGATAGCTATGAGATTTTCAACTATAATTAATTGGGTTTAAAAAAGCGTACAGAAGTTTTAATAAAAGCAAGGCGACGACTGTTCGAATGTCGTTCAATCAGTTTTTCCAACAAACTTTCTTGCATTCTTTGAATCCAACGCTCCTTCTACCACTAGGTCACTGAAGGCAAGGCGAAAAAATAAACGTAAAACAAGTTCAGGTTTGTTTGCTCCTTTATTATAGATCTGCTATGTACTTCCATATTTATTTGCAATTCAAAACAAACTTAGATTTTCAATTTTTACAACTAAACTTACGGAACCAACTGCGCCTACCTAGAGATTGGCTTGCCCGCTTTTTTCTCGTCCAATATCATTCGCAAATTAATTGCCGATGAAACTTGAGATGTGCCAACAATTCTCGTCATCTCCATTGTTGGGCGCTGCGAGGACAGATGATATTTTACTTTTTAATTAATGCTTTGGAACACTCGATACATCGATACGTTGGACCTACTCATCATAATGTATGATTATTAATTTAAGGTTGTTACAAGGTTGTCTGTTATCTGACACTGTAAGTGCACCATCGTATAGACAGACATCTTTCAATCAAATCTCAGAAGCTAAATAATGTTATTATTAGGTAATTTAACAATTTTGTACAAAACAATAGCTTGGGCAACTGTTGCACCTCTATTAAGATTTACAATTATATTTATTCACGTTTGGATGGCGAACTTGAAAGATTGACCTTGAGCTCATCATCATCATAAAATACGAGTGTAGTGGGTTATGGTCCAATCCGATTTGGATTACCGAGTTTCGGAAGGCAAGTGAAACTGGTAAAACCTTCCAATCCGCATTGGGCCAGCCATGCTAGCGTGGTGGGTAGTACCAATATGTAAACACTTTGACTCTTATACCATTGTATTAAGAGTTACAATTGTTTCAATATTTAAACACTTTCACTCTTATTCCATTGTGTTAAGAGTTACAATTGTTTACATATTTTTGCTCTTGACTGTACAGTCACGAGCACCAATAGGTATACACTTTGACTTATATAAGGTAACTGCTAGAAACTGCAAGAAACTTCAAGGGCTGGTCAGGTCAAGTGTTTTAAACATGACAAAAATGACAAAAAAGATTGCAGACTGACGTAGGTACTTATCGCCCAGCAGACGCGGACGGGTCAACAGGCGGGTGGGTCAACGGCCGGCCGCTGCCCGCGCGTTGTAAATAATCGTTATTTAATAGTTAATTATTTTATGATAGGTAAGTACTCAAAGAGTATCAAACTAAAATTCATAAAATGAATTATTTAATGAAAATGAAATTTAAAAAATTGTCGTTTTTGTCATACTGACCAGCCCTTGAAGTTTCTTGCGGTTTCTAGCAGTCGCCTTATATTTCATTGTATTACCTAGGAGCTACAATTGTTTACAACTGGACCTATCAGCCCAATCTCCCTATGTGCTGTTGGCCATGTGGGACGGCTTATGCCCAGCAGTGGGACGTTTATGTTCTGATAATGATAACGAAACTTACAAACGGTATTCATCTACGCATTGCAAATTATCCGCTATTTTTGGGGCATATCTCTAGCATTTCTGCCTACAAAGCCCGCGCGAGTATCGCACGTTCATTAGGAATGGTAAACCGACCTCGGGATCAAATTCGTTGATCATTTTCCTACATTTACATTATGCTTTCACGTCATAATTATACTAAAACGTGTAGGTTTAACATATCCTTATCTACAATGTTAGTTTTGGGGTTTTAATGCTAGTAACTTTATTTATTAATTAAAACTAACAGTGGGATTCTTGATGTTATGATTCGACTTGTCTAATACTTAGTCGAATTTTAATTCGTTTTGAACCTTATTTAAAAAATTTATAAAATTATTACCTTTTAAAAAAATCCAACATTAAAAAGTCTACCATAAGGTATTCTTCTTTTGAAAAGTTTTCTTTCATACACTATATAAAAACCGAGGTAAGCTTCGCAGTCAAAATATAGCAATAAATAACAGTTAAAATAACAGTAGAAGATCAAAGTTTATTGACAAATAATGGAACGTTGTAAAAAAGAACTACTTCATCAGGTTACAAAAAGTAGTACCTACCTACCGGTAACCGGTTTTTGTAACCTGATGTAGGTAGGTATACCTACTTAGTAGATATTTAAAAGAACTTTCTTTGAAATATTATTATATTTTTATTATGAGCCTATATTTTCCCACTGCTGGGCAAAGGCCTCCCTCCCCTCTTTCCACTTTTCGCGGTCTGTTGCTTCTTTAAATTACTATTGCTGAACATTATTCTGTGGCTTAACTTCGGATGGATTCGACCAAACTGGAATAAGGTCTTATATCTAGATTATATCTATATATTTTTTGGTTGGTGGTAGGGCTGTTAAGTCCGCCTGGCTAGCTACCACCATCTTATCTAAGTCTGTCGCCATAACAACGATGTTTATAGCATAGTTGTGTTCCGACAGTTAGAGATAAGATAGCCAGTTCCTCAGTGGTTGAGGATTCCGGGTGAAGAGCGCTTCCACCTTCGGCCTTGTCGTCACTTACCATCAGCTGAGATGAAGGCCAAGTGCTTACCCGTTACCCGTAAAAAAAAAAAATTAAACGCCGAATTTGTATAGACTAATCTCGGAATAAGTCTTATTCCAGTTTGGTCGAATCCACCCTAAGTATGTTAAAATAAATTAAACTATTGGTAATAGGATCATAGACCGGTAACCATATTACCACTAATATGGTTTTCGAGAATCGCCTTATCTCCTATCCCCTGCTTTCAGTAAATAAAATTGAGTTTAAACAATTGCATGGGTAGGATATTACACAAGTCATGCAGCGACGCAACATTGCATTTTCCAAGAAACCGTGTTATGTTATCACGGGGATCATTATCTGGCTTACCCTCAGCGCAACAGTTTAATCGTCGTTTAATTTAGGAGCTTTCACTCGAAAAGGGGACGCTTTGAGAGCCTCTACAGTTCACGGAACTAAAGCTGCAAGTTGAGGGTTAGGATTTCGGCGAAAAACAATTTCAATCAGCCTTCTATTACGTGATATTTAAATAAAAGCTGTGGCATAAACTTTAACCACTTTTTATATGTGATAGGAAAGATATGAAGGGAATTAAATGTAAAGGTTAAACAGAACATGGAATGGAATATGATTTTTTTTATCCTATAAGTATTTATATAGCATTGAGAATGCAAAAAATTAAATAATAAAGATGGAATTGTTTATACTTAATAATCATTTTTGACAATTAAAAATAATATTTTTATGTAAGTATGTAAGTATAAGTATTACCTATATGTACAGTTTAATGCAAATTTTGTTGCGAACATATTATAATAATAATAATCATTTAATTCAGGCAGCAAAATGTACATAGATGGTAAATAACCTACATTGACTCATATATTATAACAATTTGCTTTGCAAATCTACTGCTCGTGTAATTTTTTTCAAATAATTTCATTTAATGATTATCATCATCATCATCAAACTATACTATGAACACTGCTGGACATACAACGTCCCTAGAGTACGCCACTGAGCACGGTCCGCGGCTACTCTCATTTAACATTTTAAACTTTCATGGTCACTACAATTATTTTTATGAAAAAACGGGATTTTTACCATGTCTGACTTGTTGATTTTGAGTCCCCGATATTTCGGCGTAGTTGCATGCATCATGATCACATGAGTAACTACCATACAGAGTGCAAGCTCTCTAACATCGCGCAAAATTCATACCTATTCTGATAGGGCTGACACCCGTTTCACGTGTAAAAAATTAGGGAAGAAAAATAAAATAAGGTAAGTAGGTTAGGTAGGTTAGGTAGGTTAGGTACATAATAAAACGTGTATTTCAAAAGGTATAAAATAAGGTTTATTGTAATTTGACACATACTTAATTTAAATTATTTCAAAGATAACGAAACGTTGAAAAAATTGTCTTCTGTGCTGAATCGAACCCGCGTCCTCCGCAAATAATCAAATATTACGAATCTATAAAGCAGTCTTATCTTAACTGATTGTTTAAAATATTAAAAAAAGAAATATCCTTATTTTTTCCGGAATTATTGATACACACGGTGCAAGAGTTGGGAATTGTGTAACTAACCCGACTTTGTTTTATATATTTAGATTAAACACTTATATAAATAATTAACCGTGTCGCGTAGCCGTGAAAGAATATACTACCACCCCCTCTCTTCCCTTGGGTGTCGTTAAAGGCGACTAACGGACTAAACACTGCACATACATCCAACAGCTTAGAGCGGCGATGGGCTCATCACCTGTCACGCTGAGCACATGTGCAGTCGCAATTTGGTGATAAATGGACTATGGTAGAGGACTGCTTTTGCTGTCCTCATTGCCTAGTCTCTGACTAATTATTAATATAATTTTATATTTCTTAATGCTTAGTTTGTTTATTTAATGTGATTTCTTTTTGGAATTCTTTGTAGTACTGCTATGCGATTCTCTAAGCGACACATAGACGCTGCGCGCATAGCTGTGATCTGCTGTCTCTTTCCAATTCTATGAATATGCAAGAGACAGAGTCATTTTTCAGCGCTGCGACAGCCGCAGCTATCAAGGCTTTAGCTTAGAGAATCGTACGGCTGATTCAATTAAATAAGATTCATATCATTTTCCCAAAATTACTTCATTTTCATTATTGTCATGTTGTGTTTGCCTATAATGTAATGTAATGCATTGATTTGTAACTATTATTATTCACATTACCATTTTAGATATAAGCTGTAATGTAAAAATGTTGGTAGACCTAATAGTTAAAATAAAAAAAATATGGTGAAAAAACCTTTTGGTGAAAAAAAGGAGCTTTTATTTAAATGCGCTAAAAAGAAAAAAATAAACTTGTACTTTAAAACTTTTTCTAACAACTTAAAACGTCATTACACAATTTATAATGATATAAAAGGTTGTCGCGAGGTTTATGTACTCATATTTTCTTAGATTGAAAATTTTAATAGTTAAAACTTATCGCATCAAGTTATTTAATTTACTTGTTTATATATAGTATAAATCTCGAAAAAACCTTAGTTATCATATAAATTTTGTAATAACGATATAATTTGTTATTATAGTAAAAGTTTTAAAGTAAAAGTTTATTTTTTTCTATTTAGCGCATTTAAATAAAAGCTTGTTCTTTAAAAAGGTATTTTACTTTTAAACTATTTTTTACTTTTTAGTTATCCTTGGAAACGTGTCCAGGGATAACTAATTTTCATCTGTTCATCTTACTGAACGTGTAGGTATACTACAGAATTTATTCACGTCTTCCAAACCACCACCACTCACTACCCATCAAAAACAGTCTATCCATTAAATAATAAATAAATATAATATAATAAATAAATCTTTCCTACAATCACACCAATTATCTAGCCCAAGAGAAGCTTCGAAGAAACTCGTTAAATGGTTACTAGACAACGGATAAACATACTTAAAATACTTAAATACATACTTATTATACATAGAAAACACCCAGACCCGAGACAATTTAGAAAACAATAATTTCTTAATTGACCCGACCGGGGTTCGAACCCGGGACCTCAGAGATGGCGACACCATGAAAACCGGTGTACAAACCACTCGACCAAGGAGGTCGTCATTAAGACGAATCAAACTCGACGCGATTGCGTGCTTAATTACAGTTTCTATGGCCACCGTCCGGCTTCATCATCAAACCCTGGTTACCATCTAGCACCAAAGAACTCGTCAAATCAAATCAGACGAGCCCATACTCAATGGGGTTATGTCGTTTAATTACTGAGTTCCTATGGCCACCTTCCAGCTCCATCATCAGACCCTGATTACTTGTCCCTACGGATCCGGTTGTGTTTTCAGAGGTACTACGGGGTTCCGGTTCAAGCCCCCCGCTGATCGTGCCTTTAACCAGGCGCATCCGGCGGGATCCGGACATGGGTTGGACTCGTAGTGGCGTGTGGTTAGCTGTAGAGCTTGGGAATGTTCGTCTGTCCTGGTATTGTGTGCCAGGACTTCCAAACTCGTGCACAGCGAGCGGGGCCTAGTAGCGGTCTCTGAGGGGCCAGAAGCGAAAAGTCCTGCGGGGTACGTGAGTTTCCCTTATAGTTGGCAGCTTTGTCCGGTGGTTTTCTTTGGACATTGGTGTTGACATCTCCGGTACTAGTCTGGAG
This sequence comes from Scoparia ambigualis, assembly GCA_963921215.1. NCBI lineage: Eukaryota > Metazoa > Arthropoda > Insecta > Lepidoptera > Crambidae > Scoparia > Scoparia ambigualis. The sequence goes on from OY992522.1 coordinate 4,490,170, forward strand.
AACTAGTAGAGGAGGCCTCCTAGATGCCGTAGCCTCCGGTCCAGCCAGCCGCGTAGGACGTGGGAACTGGCTAGGCGCCCGGATGGGTTCCGAGAAGTGAGTGTGCTTACTACTCCGCTACCAAGGTGGACACTTGGGAGTCGACTTTAGAGTCGACGACCCTAGCAGTGGCAACTGCGAGTTGTGCCCTTCGTGCAACGAGAAGTGAGCGAGCTCGACAGCTCCGGTTACCTATCTGGACAATAGGCAGTGAACTACACGTGTTCACGGGGATACTCTCCTGAGACACTAGTCTTATGAGTACCGAATGAAGAGCGCGCTGCGGCGGGCACTAATTTGGCGTCAAGACCTAACGTTGGTGGTCTCCTGCGCGAGTGTTCTACTGGTGCAGGGACGTCTGGCACTTCTTGGATAACCTAACGATTTGTCTCGAGGTGCCAGTACAAATATAAACTTAGTGAAGTAAGGAGAGGGGAGACCCTGATTACTATCTAACACCAAAGTACTCGTCAAGACAAATCAAACAAGCCCATACTCGATGGGATTATGTTGTTTAATTACTGAGTTCCTATGGCCATCTTCCTGCTCCATCATTAGACCATGGTTACCATCTAGCACCAAAGAAATCGTCAAGACGAATCAATCGAGCCGAAACTCGATGGGGTTGCGTAGTTTCATTACAGAGTTCCTATGACCACCTTCCAGCTCCATCATCAGACCCTGGTTACCATTGAAAGACAAAATACTCGTCAAGACGATTCAAACGAGCCCAAGCTCGATGAGGCTGTGCCGTTTCATTGCGAAGTTCCTATGGCCACCTTCCAGCTCCATCATCAGGTCAGTACCATGTCATCATAATATTGCATTGTCACGCGATTTACACATGTATGCAAAATTTTAGCTCAATCGGTTGAAGATATCTGCTTTAAAATTGAGTTGCAAAATTCCACCCGAACAAAAGATAAGTACATACATTACATACATTGCAAGTTAAATAAAAGCTTGTAATAAATAACCATTCGGGGATAAAAGTCCTGATTATGTGTATGTATGTATATAAATATTTAAAACACTGTAATGGTAAAATCCCAAATTCGTCAACAAAATCACTCGAATAACTGAATCTCATCTAATGCGCGCGAACGTGCGGCCCTGTCCGTCATACCACAATGGGACCGGCCGGCGCAAACCAGTTTTTACCACGGCGGCGCGTCGGTGAACCTGTCGGTGATAGGTCACGCACACATCGCCGCGCTTTTGTATGAAGTACACCTACAGCGGGCCGCATATACGCAGCTTGCATTCTGTAGGGTATTTATTCATGTGCCATGATCACGGAGTAACTTGACTCAAAATCAACAACTCAGACATGGTAAAAATCCCGTTTTTTCATAAAAATAATACTCTCATTTATTTTTAAATTAATTTATTGAAAAAAGTACTACCGGATTCGTGTTCCACACGAACACGAACCTTTAACCTTTATTTCAATCAAAGACAAATCTCTTTGATTTCAATATAAATAACATATTATGAATGTAGACGAGCAACTCTTTATTTATGGTGAAGTTTTATCATTGTCATGTCAGATGTATTAATAATTTCATCAACATGTTTTCATCTAGTAAAGTTTTTTAGGAAGAAATTAATTTCATAGCTTCTATCCGGCCTGGCCACGTCCTTAGCGGCCAGCGGCGCGATTAGGCTAGGCGCGGAACGTTGACCATCATGCCACGTACTGTGCTGTGCTTAAACTACTACATAGGTTTATAGGCTGATGATAATGACGAAAATTTCCGAGTTCGAACTACCGCTTACGCCATCCTATGTCCTAGCCCAGTCACTTTGTCCAAAGCCGTTCAGCCACGGTAATATTACCGTAGTTCAGCCGTTCTTATCTGATGCGCTTACCAACCTCGTACTTACCTACATTTCATTTTTATTTACACAGGCTGTTCAATCTATTTATTATGGGTCAGTAGGGCGAAGAAACCCGAGAGAAAGAGAGCGAGATCCTCGTTCAAAAAGAGAAGCCTTAACGGCCCAGGAGCACAGAATAATATATACTCCAGGAGCTCGTTCATGGCCGGCTCTGTCCGTCAGCTTTCGCACGCCCCCATATAATTCATAGCAAGACGGCCGCAACGGCACCTAACACCGTGGAAGACCGTGGGGTTGACACGCCTCGAGATGATGCCCGGGTTTGAGCAAATGCTCACGCCCGCAAGGCGAAGAAACCCGAGAGAGAGAGCTAGATCCTTGTTCAAAAAGAGTATAAATAGGCGCGCACCTTTATTCTTCTGGTCATTCTGGTCGGGGCTGTCGCGGGCGCGCGACGCCGCCCACCTGCGCAGCTCCAGCCGCTCGTAGCCGTACCAGCCCAGGAGCTCGTTCATGGCCGTCTCGGCGAAGTCCTGGAAATAAAAATAAAAAATTCACTGAGCTGGAGCTGGCTGGTGAGTGGCGGCTCATTAAAAGAATACTACTGACCCATCCCATCCCTTCCCTTGAAATTTTGCATTCACAATGCTATATAAATATAGGATCTAATGTTTACTAGAAAAAAAAATCAACCTTCACAGTGACGTAATACCGCTGGCTTGCAGCGTAAATCAAACTACTGGGAAGAATTTAGCGGGTCTTCTGGGGTCTCGGTAGCTCAGCGGTTAGAGCAGTGGACCGGCAATCCAAAGGTCCTGGGTTCGAATCCCATTCGAGCTTCCTGAGACTGGTTGATTTTTTTTTCTAGTAAACATTTTATCCTATATTTATATAGCATTGTGAATGCAAAATTTCAATAATAAAGATTTATACACAATTACGTCTTTATCGATTGTTAAATACTTGCAATAGTATTTCTTTCGAATGTGAGGGTAGACTTCACAGTGACGTAATGGGTTCCCTCTATCTGGCAGAATTTTGTTGTTCCGAATTTTATTTGGCATAACACACGTGGCATAATTTTCTTTAAACGAATATGTTCAATGCATAAAAATCATTTAGTATAATTATTATTTGGTCGAATGTTTATATGTCCGAATTCCCAATGGCATACTTTTAAGATGGCAGATTTTCACTAGGCATAATCTCATATAGCAAAATTTCATTACGCATAATTTTGCTATGCAAAACACTTATTTAGTGCGACCATTACTCGGCATAATTTCACTACGATCGATGATGGCAGTTTTCCATTTGGAATAATTTCATTAGGCATACTATTTCTAATGAATTTTATGGGTGTGTATTATTTCATATAATGACATATAAACTAATTTCAAAGGACATAACGTTCATTGGGTATAATTTTTACTTGTACTAAATACACTTCCTATAACAACATTACGTATATTATTCATATGATATAAATAATAATCATATTCTCTAACAACTTTTTCTATAAAGTTTTATTGGTAGAATAATCATATTCTATAACTTCATTTGATATAATTTTTGCTTATAAATAAAAATAGCATTTTAACCCTAAATTGATTTCAAATATTGTCTTAAAAAGTTAATACGTTGTCTTTTTGTTAAGGTTGTGCTAAAAAGTCAGTGACAGAAGCGAATCGCGGCAAAACCGACTCCACGTAGACTTGTCTGCCCTACGCTAGAGTGTAATTTAAGCCCGCGTAGGCGCGGAGGGGCGAGGCGGCCCGCGAGCTGAGGAGCAGGTGGGTTTAACGCTCGCCGCCGCAGCTGAGGCTGGCCGGCGAAGCAGGCCAGAAAGTTGAAGCTGCGGTGGTGAGCGAAAGCCATCTGCGACGATAAGCTCGCGTGGGACCGCCGGAGTCCCGCAGCGCCGAAGCCGTGACAGAAACCATGCCTGCTGCATGCTGCATGCCTGCCTCCCTGCATGCTGCATGCCTGCTTGCATGCTGCATGCCTGCTTGCATGCTGCATGCCTGCTTGCATGCTGCATGCCTGCTTGCATGCTGCATGCCTGCTTGCATGCTGCATTCCTGCTTGCATGTTGCATGCTTGCTTGCATGCTGCTTGCTTGCTTGCATGCTGCTTGCTTGCTTGCATGCTGCTTGCTTGCTTGCATGCTGCTTGCTTGCTGCTTGCTTGCTTGCATGCTGCTTATTATGGAAATGAAAAGAATGCTAAAAGAAGTTTCTGAATATTGATTTTCTGCGATATGATGGTTCTGCCTCTTAATAATAAGGATATCAAATTTATGCATAAAGATGATTCTGAATGTAAACTTTCTGCGATATGATAGTTCTGCCTCTTAATTATAATGGATATTACATATATGCTTTCAGATGATTCTGACTTATAAAATTATGGGTTTTGAATGTCTGATTAATGAGTGTGTGCCAAATGATTTACTGCCAAATGAAGTTTATGCTTTCCGCTGTTGTGCATTATGACATTAAAAGTTCTGCGATAAAAGGTAGACCCTGACGTTATACCGCTGGCTTGCAGCGTAAATCAAACTACTAGGAAGAGAAGAATTCAGCGGGTCTTCTGGGGTCTCGGTAGCTTAGCGGTTAGAGCAGTGGACCGGCAATCCAAAGGTCGTGGGTTCGAATCCCATTCGAGCTTCCTGAGACTGGTTGATTTTTTTTTTCTAGTAAGTAAACATTTTATCCTATTTCCTGTTTTGCTGCTGCTTTTGCCGCCCTCATTGCCTAGTGTCTGACTAACCCTTCGGGGGTAATAGTCGTGATTGTATAGGTATATTTATTGAAAAAATATTCATATCAATATTTTAAAAAAAATCGTCATTGGTTAGAAACGTCATCATCATATCGGTTCGGAACAATATTGTACAATATTTAAAAGACAAAAGAAAACTTTAATCGTGTTCGAATCCCGAACGATATAATAATAAACAACTCGTAGGCGTGTTTAAAAATAAAAACGCGAAATCAAATTAACTGTCCCCGGTTGACCTCTTAACGCGCGGCGTTTTATTGCCGACGATTACGTACATAAATTATTGCAAATAAGTGTCGCGTCTCAACTGCCTACGAGACGTAATTCAAGAGAAACTGTGCCGTTTAAAAATGAAGATATCGGTTATTTAATGGCCTAGAGCGGGTGGGTTCGCGAATTTCGTAAGATCGTAAGACTGTAATAGATAATATACGTAAAATTTAAGCATTTCGGAATCGTAACTTTTGACGCTTCAGAAAAATTATGATGGAAAACTAAAGAGGTTAAGTGTTTTTGAGAGTTTTTTTAAATGTGGCTGGTAATAGTTAAAATATTAAGGTAAAGTTTTAGAGTCCCGGGTTCAATTTATTCCCAAGTGGAACAAAGTACGTTTCATATTTTTCGATGCATAGCCCGGATGTGTTATAGTCAACCCGCATTTGGCAAGCGTGGTACCATCCCCATCTATTGTAGTGAAGACTTAATTTTAATGATGGTACTAAAGGCTAAAGGCTATTACTGTTTTACTACTACTGTACATATTTATCAATGTTTATAATCTACGGTGTTTCACGATTTCGAGAACAATTAACAACCTAACAACATTTTAAACTTTCATGGTCACTACAATTATTTTTATGAAAATACGGGATTTTGTACCATGTTTGAGTTGTTGTTTTTGAGTCCCCGATATTTCGGCGGTTTCGGTTGTATGCACCATGATCACGGAGTAACAGCGTGCAGTTAGCAGCATTTTCATAAAAATAATAACAAGCTCCGTGCTAAGAATTACCCATCCACCATAATGCGCAGAATAAAGCCCCATATTCCGTGACACAAGGAGCCACACCAACGAATACCGCCGCCGTGAGATTTCGCTACAAAACCTTTCGACAAACAAAATTTAATTCTCATTCCCGTCATCAAAGAACACACGAAGCTCGTTTGCGAAACATAGACGAACACGTACAGTCTGACACGCCGTCTAAAGATGCCTTCATTATTCCAGAAACCGTATATCTCTTTGACACACGAGTATCTAAATAACCCGATTTAATTAATCTGCTGAGCACAAGGATCTACGGTGACAGCGTTCTGGAGACAGGTCACGTTTCAGGGCAGGATGACCAAGCGAGCCTTTATAATTGGACTCCCGTTACAGAAAGTGGCGTCAACAGAATTTGCATTGGTATTTGGAACACTTCTTTAATTTTGGCAGGAGTCTTTTCCTTTCACGTAGCTACTCAAAGTTAAATAATATCAGAATTATATCACCCTTAAGAGTCTTCGTGACGTGCAAGGGAGTAATTCTTGCGACGCCCTTGCAGAGTTCTTGCCGGTTCTTCTCATCTCAGTGGAAGCGCCCCCGCTTATCTTATCTTATTTTAGTAGTGTCTGCCGAGACGAGATTTCCAACTTATAGGTACCTACATGTCGACGCATCGGAACTTTCTGTGCAAAGCTTTCCCGCTAAACCACCGATCGATGGCATAGTCAGTTTCATAAAAGTACAATTTTATGATGAAATTGATTCGTCTTGTATACATTTACTAATAACGCATATAGTTCGATACAAATACCGACGAGCATACGTGAAGAATATTATGAGAGTAGAAATTAATAAATTTAAATTCAAAATCAAAGAAAAGCTTTAATAAAAAGCTTAGTAGAAAGTGTCAGATTACACAGAAGACAAAACAGCTTGGATCTGAAACGCTCCAAGTACTCCAAGTCCAACAGCTATTTCTAATTGTCTATAATTAATTGATACATTATATTATTGTAGTTTTGTATTAATTGCATCATTTATTATTTTTTTAATTCCTATTTTGTATTTTATGCCCTGCGGGTCTATCGGCTAAAAAATATGGATATGAACATGGGCTTCATTTGACATTTGAAGCCCATATTTTGTCCTTATATGGGCATATTATGGGTTTCAAATGTCAAATGAAGCCCATGTCCAAATTCATATTTTTTAGCCGATAGGGTAGCTGGTAACGACATATTCTTTTTTTATTTTGTAAATGTCGTTGCTTGGTTGCTTGAGCCCGTTCTTTGCCACAGTTAAAAAATGACGTCCTGAATGGGTGGTAGGTTAAAAAAGATTTGAACGATTCAAAGTACATATTAATTGAGTTTTTTGAATAAATATATTTTGACTTTGACTTTGAGAAGTGTTTCAGGATCGTAGCAAATGGAAAGTTGTGTTCTCTGCCTACCCCTCCTGGAAACGGAGTAGTAGAGTATACGTAGGTATATAAGTACCTATGTAAATAGCACGTACTGTTAACTCTTTTTTAATCTGTGGTACTGTCTCATTGAGAGATGCAACTTGATTCGACTGATTGCGTTACCGAGCAGGTTTATGATTCCATTCGGAACCATGCCAGAACTGTATATAACTTAGATTTTAAGTAAATTCGCGATTATCAGCAGAGCAATTCTCTTAGTTAAAGCCTTGGTAGCAGCGGCTGCCGTAGCGCTGAGAATTGACTCTATGTCTTTCACATTCATGCCAAACAAATATGAAATTGTTTCTTCTTCTTCTTATTGCGAGCTATAACATTGTACAAGGATTACCAAAATGCAATTGATCTCAGCTTTGATTCTATACCCAGCATCAAGAAAGCAGTGTCAATGTAAAATTTAAGTGTTTGTTTTTATAAATATACCTAATCAAACCAAACATTTTTCTCATTGAGCATGTGGTGCCCTCCTTTAAGTAATGGGACACTTAGTTAAGAACTGTCTGTAACAGCATAAGTATTGATTGTATTAGTGTACTCATTGTCGTGAGAGCCTAATTAAATAAATAAATAAATAAATTCATAGAATTGGAAAGATACAGCAGATTACAGCCATGCGCGCAGCGTCCATGTGTCGCTTAGAGATTCGCATAGCTGTCTTGCAATTGCAAGTATTGCTGCAGTGATCGCCTACTATTAGGAGAACCCACAAAACAGCTAATAAATAAGGTCTCTAACAAACTAACCGATCACACCATAACAGCAGAAATTTCTTACATTCATAAGGAATTTCTGCTGTTATGGTGTGATGGACAGCTGGAGTCGCTTCGCGCCATTGCACGAGTTTCGAGGCGTTTGTGGTGCGAATCCCGACATCAAAGCTGGACATCTTTTTGAAGGAGGACTTCTGGCTTAGCCCCTCGTATGGCGTTTCCGAGGGAAGTTGCCTGTTGCTACCGTGTTAGTACCGCAGGTGCCAATTAAATAATACTCACATAGTAAAACACTTATATTTACTAACAAAACATTGTATTTTATTTGTATGAACGTTAGTCTGTAAGGTATATATTATATGGGCCAATGTAATTTACCATCACTATGTACATTGTGTTGCCTGAATTAAATGATTATGATGATAAACGAGCGTTACAATACAACGCAGCGAATTTCTAATAGAAAATTAACGTTGCGTTCGGGAGCGCTATCTTTCGTTTCAATTTCCCGCCAGTGTTGCCAGTGTAGTGTTGCTTAATAATTATCACTGAAAACACGATATGTCGAGCGAGCGTATGCTGAAAGTGCCGTAGAAGGTTGGGTAACGTAAAACGGACGCCCATTATTCGGATTTTGCCCGATCAAACATTTCGCCTGCATGCATTGAAAATACAGTATATCGAGTTCATTTATGCAGCATATCAATTAGTCGAGCTGTAAATACAGCATTCGGTAATTCATTATAAATTTAAAAAACATTTATTCGGAACGTTGGCAAAAATATTCACGATCGAAAATCAGTAGTAGACACAATTGAAGCTTACAAACGAGTTTGGATTTGATGTGGAAACAAGACCAGGTAAACGTCTCACCATACGAGCTTCAGACAGCTAATAAGGCGGGATACCCGACATTCGAATACCCGGATAAAAACTAGGGTAACAAGGTAACCAAGGGGTCACCTGACAAAGCTTGAAACACATAGAACACGGCGCCAGTAGAAAAAATTAAAAATTCTAATCAATGAGCGCGGCCGCAGTTGAAAGGTTAAAGACAGACTATCGTTGAGCAAGCATGTCTAAGGGTGGATTCGACCAAACTGGATTAAGACTTACTCCGAGATTAGTCTATACAAATTCGGCGTTTAATCTAGATATAAGACCTTATTCCAGTTTGGTCCAATCCACCCTTAGAGCGAAGACTGACGACTGCATCTATATAAGACGACTGCTAGAAACCGCAAGAAACTTCAAGGGCTGGTCAGGTCAAGTGTTTTAAACATGACAAAAATGACAAAATAGAAATTCGTGCTAGTTTTATTTTTCATTAAATATTCATTATATGAATTTTATTTTCATAGTCTTTGAGTATCTAATTTATTTTAAAGCAATAACATTAGAAAAATATAATTAAAGAATTAACTATTTAATACCGATTATTTACAACCCGTGGGCAGCGGCCCGCGGGCAGACTAACGTAGGTACTTATCAGCTGGGTGATAAGTACCTACGTTAGTCTGCAATCTTTTTTGTCATTTTTGTGATGTTTAAAACACTTGACCTGGCCAGCCCTTGAAGTTTCTTGCAGTTTCTAGCAGTCACCTTATATAGGCAAGCAGTGTTGGACAGATTGGACTGACGACCTGAAGATGTCGGGCAATGTATGAATGAGGACTGTCTGACACCGGCACGGTGTACGCTCATTAGAAGACATTCAGCAGTGGGGTAATGAGCCTGATGAATGGTAATAATGATTATGAATTGTTATTTATTAGTTCATTTGTTATTTATTTTCGATATGAATACATTGTAATAATAACAATGCGTTAATACATTAATAAGAGCAAAATAATATCTTTTTATACACATTATTTTTAATGTAACGACCGAGGTGAAAGAGATTCATCAAAGACTTTGGATTAAGTTTCTACCTCGTTTCTACCAAATATACCACGGACGGTTTCTACAGTTTATGTAGTTTTTTTTAAGCTGAAAACATCAAAGTTATTTGTGTACCTTAAAAATTTGTTGAGTTAACCTAGAGTTTCTAAAGCTGTTCCTATTCATTTGAAAGGTAACATTTTCATAAAAAGTTTCGCTTCGCGCAGCATAAGTAATTCCTTTTTAAAGCTTCACTCGTACGTGTGCTGAACAAAGAGGTTCCCGGTCAGAGCTCGCGTAACGTTAGCCGCGCTTGTCGATAATATTGTGATATCCAATATAACATAAATGCTTTTAATGGCAGCCCGGCTAAGGTAAATTTAGGAGCGCTCGCAACCCGACACCGCGCGACCTACGCACGGCAGTGTTGCCAGCAGAAAACTTACCAACTCGCAGCTACCGTGCACACAAGAGTTTCTACTACATTTTATAGTTAGTTTGTACACAATGCGTTTTTTTTTCGTTTTTTTAGGGCCGATTTATCTATTTATTATGTACTTACTTAAACTTTTATTCGAGGATTGAAAATTTCCCCCTAATGGATTAGAGTGGCTTCCATTTTTGCCATAACAAAGTTAGGGAAAGATACTTTAGAATAAAATGTTCTTTGTGTTTATTATTAGAACATGGGTTAAGTGTCGATATAATTATGACGAATGCTACATTATATTCATACAAAATCCACTAGTTTTAGTAATAATTTGGGAGACTTTACGCGAACTTTTTAAGATAATTTGAAAAGTTACAGCACTCATGCATATATATTCGAGAACACTTGATAGTTAATAATCCGCCAACATTTCGTATCAGTATAGTACAAACATACTCTCTCTTTTTTGTGTTAGTAGGTAGTCGTAAAAATTACCGCTAACAAGACTCTTCACCTTTCCGTCAAGCAAGCTTAGCTCGTACAAACTACGAAGTGAGCCTTTGCGGTGTCAGTGCGAAAACTACTTTTTTATTGCATCCGCAACAATAATACTTAAACCGAACTAAAAACTTTTTTGTATAAAAAATAAAACTTGTTTTACGTCTTAGAATGAAACTGTTGCGAAAACTTTCGTGTCCATTTTATTTTCTTCTTTAAAATGTTATAGATTTAGAAGTTTTAGAAGATAGGTTGGGCTAGTTCGTTAGTTTTTAGGGTTCCGTAGCCAAAATCTCTTTGCAAAAAACGGAACCCTTATGGATTCGTCATGTCTGTCTGTCCGTCCGTATGTCACAGCCACTTTTTTCTGAAATTATAAGAACTATACTGTTGAAACTTAGTAAGTAGATGTATTCTGTGAACCACATTAAGATTTTCACACAAAAATAGAAAAAAAAACAATAAATTTTGGGGGTTCCCCATACTCAGAACTGAGACTCAAATTTTTTTTTCATCAAACCCAACGTGGGTATCTATATAAAATAAGAGAAAGATAAAACTAAAAAAAATATATGATGTACATTATTAAGCAAACTTCCAGAGAAAATTGGTTTGAACGAAATCTAGTAAGCAATTTTTTTTTAATACGTCATAAATTAATTATTAAAAAAAAATACACTATTATTATAACATCGATCAAAGTTACAAGAACTTTTATATGATGTTACTTGCTGCTACGGAACCCTTCATGGGCGAGTCCGACTCGCACTTTTTTTGTTTTGCTGTTTGCTTTAGTTTATCAAAATAATCTTTTTTACTCTTAATCGTCGCGTTTTACTTAATTAAATACACAGTAACAGTCACTTTTAATTGGACTAAACCATTGAGGTACAATAAACCTCAATGGACTAAACTAATAGAACAATAAAAGAGTTTATCAAGAGGGATGTCATTTGAATTAGTTTAGTACGGATATCGGAATTGACATTAACGTTTCCTCAGCTGGTAAAGTTCAATACAAATTAAGTTTTAGAAATGTTAACTAACTGCGTGCCTATAAAAAGTACCCAAACCAATTAAGTGATTTTTGCGTAAAATGCCCATTTCCAGTTGTATTTTTCGTTTTTATCGAAATATGATAATAAATTCATGCTTAATATTAAAAATCTTCACTCTGCGAGAATAAGCTGAGTTCGGACGGCCGGTGCATCGCATTTTGTAGTAATTTTGCAGTTGTATTTATCGTTTTTATCGAAACAGGATAATAAATTCACTATAAAATCTTTATTCCTCATGAAGTAACAATTATTCTGGTATAAATTTCGCTCTATAATTTTATCGTAGATAGGAGAAATTCACAGTTAACTTAAAGCAATTTTAGAAGTTTTTTGGTTTGGAATAAGATTTTTTTTCTATGTAAAATCAATGATATCTAAAAATTCCGAGGCCGCTACGTACTATACGACTATATGTATAAGAGATAACATAAGCTTTCGACGGGTGAAAACCATACCTCGGTAGCCAAGTGGTTAAGGCAGCCGCCCGGAATGCGGAAGGTGCGTGGATCGATTCCCGCCTTAAGCGTCAATGAAACGCTAAAATATAAAAAAAAAAAAACATAATCTAAGAGATAAAACTCATTTTTTTTATTTTTTTGTTTGGAACAGTATAGGTAGTTCAATCTAGGAGCTCAAAAAGTGCCTTCGCGCATTTTATGAAAATCTTTCTTTACAATTTTGGGTTTAATTAAAAAGTTAAGCAAAATTTACAAAAAGCGAGGCCGCTACGAACTATGCCAATAGCTGTTCTACACTTTTCAATAAGTCAAAATTGTTAATGTATTTTTGTTTCTGAGATCAAGAACCCCAAAATTGGCCATTTTACGCAAAAATCACAGTCGAGATGTAATAGGGCTCTTTTCTTACGAAGTTGCCGCACGTAGGTATGCACAATACTAGCCTGTAGGAAATATTGAGCTGCGTTTACTAAGCACCACCGGTAACACTACACGGGTCATATTTTAACGGCTGTTGAATGCGAGCTTGCTGCGCAGCGCGACGCAACATTATAGTCGGTTACGTAATAAACTTGAATCTTACAAAAGTTGGCGGGTTTTTTTATTATTTTTAACATATTATTACTTCTTTGGAATGATCAACTTTCGTAAAGAGGTTTGGACATTTTTGTAATAACGTGAATGCTGGCATAATCCTTTCGTCGCCATTTTTCTCTTTTATTAATTTTACGACGCACGATATTATATAGAGAACATAATAAGTACTTACCTACACGTTTTCGAAATTTATGGAGGTAAAGTTAAAGATAAAGCATGTTAAATATTGAGTGTTTTTTTAAATATACACTATTCAAAACGATAATCTTATTGCAAATGTACTTTTGATTTTTAGATTAATCTAATCACATTATTAAATAGCCAGATACCATAGGTACTACGAATATTAAAAACGATACAATGCAGCGTCACTAAGTAAGTATTTTGTAAGTAATTTAATTTATTCGGACATTTGATTTTTTATAAGTTTATAACCCTTTTATACGGTGCCGAAACGACAATTTGTCGTTTATTTATCGCTCCTTTGGCATGTATAAGTATTGCATGCATACCTACTGCATCCAAGCTTGTTAGACAATGATTTGTTAGACCAGTGAGTTATCGGAAACACTGTACATTTTTAATGCATTTTCATATTAACAAAATAAAGATAGTTGACGCCGCACAAAGATCAACCCACGCGTTACGTCACGCGCCCGGGCCGCCGCGTCATCAATTAGAACAAAGTCGGGGTACCCCCGCAGAGCAGCACTAAACAGTATACATACACACAAAACTTTTTGATTATTTATGAATTACTATTTTCGCTGTTGAAAGGGGCTTCGCTCGTTTTAATTTCTCGCGGGAAAAGTAGCATTTATCCTTCTCCAGGGCCTTAATATCGGTCATTATCGATTTAGCGGTATTCTGAGTACCACGTCGTTATTTATTTATTTAGACTTTATTGCCTACAGTACCTACAGCAAATGGCGGACTTAATGCTATAAGGCATTCTCTACCAGTCAACCAGATAAGATGTACAGAAATTTTTATTATTTTTTTATGTTTTGCGACATAATAAACAAAAGAAAACTTTACTTTTTTCATTCAAAACAATATGCAACAGATAAAAAAAGTACAAAACTGACCACTATAGGGTGGTCGCATAACCATTACGCAGACTTGTTGGCGGGAAAGTAAAGCGTCATGCTGTTTGTAGTTTTGCTTTATTTTTACTTTATTTTCTAATATTTAAGTTTTGTCGAATATTAATGTGAAACAATGGTGGATTATAAGCCGTTAACCGTTAAATCACTATCGTCTACTTTATCTCTACCAAAAAAAAGCTACCTACTCGGTAGATTTGTTGTATTTTTCGTAACAAACGTTCTAAAAATCGCAGGGTTGGGCACACCGATGTATTTAGCATGTGGCTATGAAATGAAGTCGAGACGGCACCGACTGCAAACATATCGGGTTGCGGCGACTAGTGGAGCTTATAATTTACCTAATGCCGTGGAAACCGACACCCGTGCTAATGTACGCGGAAACAAATATATACGACCGTTTCAAAACGGCCGCGATATGTACCGCGATACTGTGTACGTACTCTGTGTACTGTTTAGCTCGCTATGTACTCGGTGACTTGGTGTGTTCGAGCTCAGATCATAGAAGGAAGTAGGCTTTGATCATTATCGCCCGTTACGATGTTGTTTAATTACAAAGTGAGGGTTAGTAAACTTGAATAGTTAATAACGTACATACATATACTCGCGACAAATCCCTGAAGGGCAATGAGGACCGCAAAAGCAGTCAACCAGTCCATGTTCAACCAACCTGTTCTATGCTGTTGGATGTATGTGCAGTCTTTAGTCCGTAAGTCGTCTTTGGCGACACCCAAGGGAAAAAAGATGGGTCGGTTTTGGTAGTATTGACACAGCTCACAGTACAGTAAACAAATATTTACTAAACACGATTCCTGTAACCAACCACCACGCGATTTAGGAACTAATTCGTCAAGCAGAAAGAAAGTTCCAATTGGTCAAGTGTAAAGAAAGTTCCAATTGGTCAAGTGTGTTTGTACCGCGTGCTTTGGTTCTGATTTGACCAATTGGAACTTTCTTTACACTTGACCAATTGGAACTTTGTTTCTGCTTGACGAATTAGTTACTCAACCCATCACGCTCATTAACGCCAGCATTGTGGTGGTTTTCTAATCATGTGACATGTTATAGTGTGGGTTAGTGAAACCATAGACAAATAAGGTGAAACTAATTAAAAGTTATGCCTAATTATAACCTAACCAAACCAGATTATTTTGGAACAATAAAATTTGCGCTGCATAGGTACTTACCTATCCAATGGGATGAAATTAAAGGACAGTTTTAATTTTCTAACATAACATGATAAAAATATTCCCTTTATTTTTAATTTAAGACTTTTTACCGACGATACATACATACATATTATAGTATAAATAATAATGGAAACATTTACTTACATCAACACCAATTTAGTGTAACGTGTACATGTAGGATTAGGGTTACCATTTAGGAATTTGAAAAATCCTGACACAAAACCTGACATTTTGATAAAAAGCCGGACTTTTTAGTCACAAAATGGAAACATTACTCACTTTTTATACATATTTTTAGATAAATGAGAAGTTAATAAAGATTAAAGACTTATTTGATATTACTGAAAATGTAGTTTTGTTACTCATATTCCAAAGTCCGAACAAATTAAAGAGCCGGACAAAGTCCGGACTAGAGTCTAAAATCCGGACATGTCCGGATTAACCCCGGACGGATGGTAACCCTATGTAGGATGTACCTACATTTAAGAGGCGTTACACATAAATCTCCTACATACCCATCCGTAACACCCCCGGGCGCAGTACAGTACAGTACAATAGTACAATACACTCAGTACCTACTCGGTAATGAGTTTTCCCAATTATAAAAAAGGCCTTACAAATAAATATATTTTGATAGATATCTGTTGGCATCCTAAAACCACCGTTTAAGTAATGCTTACGTTTAATAAAACATATGCAAAAAACTTACCGAATGCATTCTGGTTTGATTCTCACAGGGTCTCTCATATATCGAACACATTGCTATTATATCGACGTAAAATATAATTATTAATTTAGTATTGGCCCTGTAAACGACTGGTTCAATATACGCTCAAACGCGAACTGTAACCCGAGTACCGACTATTGTTACAAAGTAATTGTTCTCAATTCCGATGACTTGTGAATTCCTTCGTGAAATAAAAGGCTTTATTACAATCACTGCGTTTGCATTTTAAATCTGTGTCATTCTGAAATGCGGCCCAGTTTAGACCAGTCACGTGTGTGTAAGTTTACAAGATTAAGATTTGTAATTCAAGTACTTAGAGTAATATCTTAGGGTTCCGTGTCAACGGCGACAAAGTGGAACAGAACAATATTTATGAATCAATGATTCAAGATCAAAGTTCTTTTTTTTGTAAAAGCTTACATATGAACGTGAGAAGAACTTCCTTTTAGTGAGCTCTGGCCTGGAGTAATTTATTAGAAAGTTAATTTAAATTGATAAAACTGTTTAAATTGAAAATCACACTATCTGAACATTTTTTTACCTTTCTTATAATTTCTTCAAAATATATCTAATAACCAATATGGTTCCTACCCTCCGGAAAAAGAAAATTGGTATACTTAGTGCTTTATTTTAGTCTCTATTTCCTTAAGTGTTGTTATAAGTATAAAAGATAAATGGTGTCCTGGAGATTCCCCGCGATAATAATAGTTGAAAGGGAGGAAATCACGGACTTTGTACGAAACTAACTTCTTAATGCGTATTTTACTCCTATTTGCTTCTAACTTCGAATGCAATATTGTTTATAACAAATAATTAAAATCTGCATTATTTTTTTCCACTTAGGTATAACAGTCGACTAAGAGAATCGATTGACAAAATCAACTTTAACGTAACAGTAACGTCAATGGTCTCTCACACACATCCACATCACATCACAGCGTTACCTACATTTGCTTCCCAATCGCGGACATTGTAACCCGAGCACCCAAAGTCTGATTCAAGGGCAAATCTAACTATCGACATCCCACCGTACGGTACCGGTGTCGAGTTCTACAGCTAAAAATACCGAATAAGCATCTGGTGTTGGATTACATTACAGCTTACAGCGTTAGCGCACACGCTGCGCACGTTTGTACCGAAATAAATGAGGCACGCGACGCGCACCGTGCTATAAGCTATAAGCACTATAAGCTAGCATTCATTAGTTTACCTAAATCACAGTTAAACATACACAAATTAGACTCAAGACTCTCAAACCCTTGGTCACCGATGACCGACAAACAATTAAATTTCTAATACATGACAGGTTGAGGCACGGACATTAATAAAAAGTAGGCAAACAAATAAACGTCAGCAACATAAGCACACGAGCACCCGCATGTGACTTAAGTACAATTAAACCTTATTCAGAGAAATGTATTTAAGCACCGTTGACTCTTTCCATAAACCGACAATGACGTGAAGAGTGAGCTCACTCGTCCCAACGACGACGACACAGTCATTTTCGTGCGCCAGAAGCATGGGAAAAGCGCATCTAACGATTCAAAGGACAATGGCAGGGTACTATGGAGATTTTGTACAGGCCTACAATTTTCATGTTTGGCAATGAGACTTACACATTTGGTAGATTATATTATTGAGAATTACTATATAAATTAACAGAAATTTTAAATGTTGGGGTTTAAAAGTTATACTTGTATTTCGATAAATTTTTAAGGTTATTTTTTTTCCTGTATTTGATTGACATTGACAGTTGAGTGTCAGGGAGGGACGGACAATGATCTGGCGCAGCGGACCCGGCTTGACAGTACCTAACAAATTAAATAATTAATCTGAAAAAATGTACGTTCGCGCCTTGATTGATTGATCTATAGATCAATCGTGAATCGAACTAAAATAGGTAGGTAATTAAGTAGTGCATTTCAATATTAATTATGTAAGTACCTATGTATTGTTAAGCCCGAGTTATAGATTCTAGAAGATAGATAGGATAAGAATATAGGCTAAGTACCTATCAGGAACTGCTGCGACTGTGATAATTCAGATCTTTGTGCTTGATTATTTAAAACACAAAAAGAAACTACCTACCCATCTGTGTTTTGATAAATAACAGCAAAATACTTAAAGCATGATGAAAGTCATAGATGTAAACAATAGTAGGTATACCTACACGTTCCCACTTTAGTAGTCGCAACTTTAGACTACCTACCTACCTATACCAACATTAAGTGGAAATCATCTCCTATCCTACATATTTATTATTATAAATGCGAAAGTGACTTGTTTGTCCTTCCTTTACGCCCTAACTAAGCAACCAATTGACTTGATCTTTGGCTTATAGATTTTGAAAGAACAAAAAGTAACATAGGCTACTTTTTATGCCGATATTCCTATAGGAACGCGAATCACGCGGGTGAAACCGCGGGCGGAAGCTAGTGGTTAAAATAATTGTCTCTGAGATAGGAATGTTAGTCTACTAGGTACTGCTCAGAATGCATACTTACTTATATTTACAGTACAATCGAGGATCCTTCCAGTAGATACTACTAATAAATTACTTCATCAAAGGCAAACAATATAATATAATCCTAAAAATATGATGAAAACATTTTAAATAAATCAGAAACTAGACTGGTCTTTCTACAGGGAAGATTCACAATTGTAATCACACAGACGAGTAATGTTTTTCCATATTAGCATTGGCTCAGTGGAAATAAACAATAATTTAGTTTGGTCACATATTTAATATTAAATTATAAAGTAATTAAGGGCACTCTTAAAATAACATCATCGAAAAGTGGAGCAGGTCTAGTCATGCCTTCATGGCGAGCAAATCTGTGAGCAGCACCCAACAGTTCGTAGCCCCACAATGCAGTTAAAACTCTGGCTGTCCACTTCTACGTGAAGCTCTTTGAGCTCGGAGCCAGCAAGGAACACAAGCTTCATTTTCTGAAGAAAGCTGAAATAAACAATCACAATTAAATTGCAAAAGTAACAGAGTGTAAAGTAAATATTTTTTAATCTTACACCAATTAGCCTAGCCCGCTGACCTTTCTATAATACAAGAATGCTGACCTAAATATTTACTATCTTGGGTGTCTCAGGTAACAAATTGATAGTTTAAGTAGGTCAGTGGCCTAGCCCCAAAGTAAGCACTGTAAGGCTTGTGATATGTTATACTAGGCCAATGGGCAAAAATGCAGTAGTAATAACAGTGGCGAGGGATGTGTTTAAGCCGGCCAAGAATTTACAAATCAGACAATAAAAAACATGGAATCTTTAACTCATTGGTGGCACTAATTACTGACATAATTATTAAGATCTGCATGGTGGATCCCTGGAGTGGGATTTTTTATAGGGAAGCCGATGGGAATCGGAATGTATGGTATTTAAATGTATTTAGTAGAATTATTATTCAGTAAATAGTCATGACGTCAGGTACAAATGCTCGTATTCGTCATAGAAACATTTCCCCTACTGGGATTCAAACCTAGGAACTCAGAGTAGGCATCACGACGAAAACCAGTGTACATATTATTCCACCACGGAGGTAGTCAATAAGTAAATATATGTAAGGTGTTACCTCTCGTGGTCTAATCCAATTCGAAATTATGTTAGTAATCCTTTATTCCTCTTCATTTGGCTCTTGAAAGACACTCTCCGTCTGCTCGTTCTTAAAATAGAACGTCCACATACAACACGTCATGGCGATGGCCAACATGCCTTGTAGTTTTGCTTTCAGATGCAATAGAATGTGTTGCTAATTCCCAGGAAGCATGACAAATATAATCAGGTGTTGCCTAAAACAATAAGAGCATGGATGAAGTTTATTAATTGATCAACAAAATAGTAGAACATTAGTAGTAACAGATACAGAGGTGCATTGCTGCACCAAGTATGTACCATGTGTTCTCGGTTTAGATGTCTAAAATGGTTGACGACATATTTCGTACTATGTACGACTTACCTCTCAGAGATATGACCAAAAACGAATAGTAAGGCTTGACTCTCCTTCGTCAGTAAATGCCGCCTGATGCGATCCACTCGAAATGCATTGCATACTCGACATTGTGATGGTAATGTATCACCTAATCAGACAATAAAGCTATCACGAAAGTGCAGTTATAAGTACTGCGCAAGCACAACACAATATTGTTAGTGTTCATTTCATTATCACATTCACAAAACAAAGCGGCTTTTCGCAAAATAAGTAAGAATAGGAATTTGGAAGGAACTTTTAAAAACACACAATTTTTTTATTACGTTGACCAAAAGCTCAATGATTGACATTGACAGTGTTGCAAGTAGTTTCATTCGTCTTTTTACCAGAAACAAATCGATAAGAAAATCAATCTTATAAATATAAATTAAAATAAAAATAAATATCAAAAGTAAATAATCAACCATTTTAAGATAAAAAGTGTGTAATTATATAGGTTTAAGCTCGAAAATAGTTGCAGAAATAAGTTTTTAATCGAAACTAGATTAACAATAATAAGACTTAATTAGCTATTTGAGAATCGATTTCAAAATCGATAAATCGATATTTTTATGCCAGGCAACTCTGACAGCAGATTTTTCGTTTTGCGTATAGTATCTGCTAGTTGAAATGCGTTTCGTTATTAGTTTTAGTATTATTATTTCGCTTTACGATTTTTCTTTTCCCCGGACTTCTAAAAATATAACATTTACTGGAAAATAATGAGAAAAAATTAAGGAACCAACTATGCAAAAAAATGGTACCAAAACATGAAAATTGTGGGGTTGTACGCCAGTACGCGTTCTCCTTTTTGGTCATAACCGTTTCGTCTTTCCCTTGGGTTTAGATGATCCAAAAATGGAGGCATTAAAAATATAAGGAGACTGTTTAAAATGAGAAAAGAAAGCAAGTCAATACCTACGTCAATTAAATATAAACTAAGTTAAACATTCCAAAATAAACAGCAGAAGGACGATGACATGAAGAAGAGTAAAACAAAAGAGCGTTGACAGTTGATGGTTAAAAATTAAAGTAGGTATAAACTGACAAGGAGTATTTACCTCGTGCCGTCGATTCTCAGCGGGGGGTATTAATTTATGATTGCTAAAGATTATTGCATATCAACTGTTCAACATTCATAGAGGGATTGTCGGATGTAAGAACAGAATACCCCTATTAATTTAACAAAATGTCTTGAGGTGCATCGTGCTGGGAATGATAGCTTTATATTTTTTTTAGGAGTTGGTGACTCAGTGTAACTTTGCAATCTTTATCTTTGATTATCCTGGTAAAATGATACTTAGGAAGTCTTTTGATGGTGGCAAGGCACTTTTTAATAGCCAAGCCATTAATGAAATGTGATATTGTAAATAAGGGCAATGACTCAGATAGATTCCGCTTTAAAAAATGTGATAAGTACTATAAAATCCGTGAGAAATCAGTAATCAAATGCTGCTGTAAGTACCTGCTTTACCCTCACCAACAACGGTAAGTTCTACGCTGTCACTACAAATCGTATGAATTATTTCTCTTGCGTAGGATTCAAAGTTTCAAGTAGATATCGCGTTACAGACATGTACTCCGCTTACAAAGCAAACTCGCTTAGCGCCGAGGTCTGAACGCCTTCCGAAGAACCGGCGTGGCTTTCAAAGTCTGCTGTGTTTGCTTTTAGAAAATATAATTACGTAATTTGGAAACAGCAACCCAGCGTGATACGTTATTATGATGTATGACCATGACCAATGACCATGACTTATGATCCCCAATATCCTCATGTGCTGTTGTACATG
The DNA here is from genome assembly GCA_963921215.1 of Scoparia ambigualis. Lineage (NCBI taxonomy): Eukaryota > Metazoa > Arthropoda > Insecta > Lepidoptera > Crambidae > Scoparia > Scoparia ambigualis. The sequence goes on from OY992522.1 coordinate 4,511,730, forward strand.
AGGGAAAGGCTGTATCCAGCAGTGGGACGTTTGCAGGCTGATGATGATGACGAATTCGGAAGTGTTGAAGAACTGAATCCCAAATATAGGAAATCTATAATAGCTCTGTAACGGTAGCTCAGCCAGTAGTCTTAACAGAGCTATTATATACACTACGTGAATCCATTGTTCACACTAGTGTATTAAGAGCCCTATTACAATTGACTGTGATTTTTGCGTAAAATGGCCAATTTTGGCGTTCTTGATCTCAGAAACAAAAATACATTAACAATTTTGACTTATTGAATAGTGTAGAATAGCTATTGGCATAGTTCGTAGCGGCCTCGCTTTTTGTAAATTGTGCTTAACTTTTTTAATAAAACCCAAAATTGCAGAGAAAGATTTTCATAAAATGCGCTCAAAAATTCACGAAGGAATTTTTCCTAAACAAGTGAAATTAAAAAAACAGAATGTTATCTCTTAGTCGTATATAGTTCGTATTGGCCTCGGAATTTTCATATAGGAAAAAAATCTTATTCTAACTAAACCAAAAAAGTTTGAAAAACGCTTTGATAGGTCAAGGATCATAAGACCGCCGGCGGTCGCGAAACAATTGATTTTTAATTGTGTCTGGTTTTGCGATCCTCAAGGGATTAAGTTAACTGTGAATTTCTCCTATGGACGATAATATTATTGAACAAAATTCATACTAGAATAATTGTTTCTTTATGAGGAACAAAGATTTTATAATGAATGTATGATCCTATTTCGATAGAAAACGATAAATACAACTGCAAAATTACTACAAAATGCGATGCGCCATCCTGTCATCCGAACTCAGCTTATTCTCGCAGAGTGGAGTTTTGTAATATTAAGCATGAATGTATTATCCTATTTCGATAAAAAATTACTATAAAATGAAAAAATGGGCATTTTACGTAAAAAAATTTATGTTAATAAAAAATCTTACTCTAAACCAAAAAACTTCCAAAATAGCTATATGTTAACTGTAAATTTCTCCGATCTACGATAATATTATTGAGCAAAGTTTATACCAGAATAAGTTACTTCATGAGGAATAAAGATTTTATAATTATAATGAATGTATTATTATCCTATTTCGATAAAAACGATTTAAACAACTGCAAAATTACTACAAAATGCGAAAATGCGAAAAAGTGGAGATGTATGATGATGTGTATAAATATTTCCACATGGAATGAAGAAAAAAAAATTGAATCAAGACAAGCGGTCCAATCTTTGACCTTATTTCTCCTCCTAACATCTTTACCTGTTTTTTTAAAATAAATTTTAATTATTGTCCACTATGTTTAGAAAATTGGTTTATTACTTGTGCTAGGAGTGGTGGCAGCCTGTTCCAGTATTCATTACTCGGCTGCTCAGTAAGTGTTTATGTGGGTTGTTATCCGATGCAGGTTTTGAAAGCTTAACCCCTTGGGGATCGTAAAACCAGACAATTAAAAATCAATTGCTTCGCGACCGCCGGCGGTCTTATGATCCTTGACCTATTGGTGGTATCCTCTGAGATGTGTTTAATTGTAGTATTACAACAAGTAAATTGGTGTGAAAATATTAAATCGGTGATAGCGACTTAACCTTTAGCGTTCTGCTTCCCATAGCTCATCTCCTCAACATACTTTTGACGTGCATAATTAGACGGTTGGCGCATGGCGCTCCAACGTTCCATTTCTCTGAAAGCGGTCTTTTCTCATGAGCCCCCGCTTCGGAGAGCCGGCAACGCGCGGAACGGAACCCGATCTCTCTTTGTTTCAGACGCGCGTAATGAGAAACATGTGCACGTAATCGATTGACGGTTACGCGACACGTAAGCGTAACGTAACGCCGCCGGGTTGGTGCTTTACGCCTTTGTGAGGGTTGCGCATCGAGAGACGAGAGTAGGGTTGCCATAATTATGTGAAATTGATAAACTGGGATTAGATTGCGAAAAGCCGGGATTTTGGGTGCTTCAATGCGGACATTTTTAGGCAATACTTTGAATCGACAAACCAGGGCCCCGAAAGCCCCGCGTTTTGGAGTTGCTACCCGCATTTATGTTTATAAAATTTATTTTTATCTTAACTACCAATTAAATAGCTAGGTATGATAATCCTAATAACTGTAAAAACTTGCGTGATCGCTGCGGCTCAACACACAATTGGTATAAAATAAATATAAAGGAGGTAAGATATTTTAAATTCTTTAAAACCTAACCTATTTAATGTAGATTTACTTTTTTTCATAAAAACATTATAACAAACACGCGCATATTGCGGTCTGTAGAAATAACAGTAGCAATATGTTGAGCGAAGGCCTTTAGCATATGTAATGTAAAAGTTTTTTGTTTTTTTTTTGTAATATTTTACAGGAGTGATGTTACTTTGGTTTTTAATTGTTTTGTTCCACTTATAAACTTTTCTAAAGATATTTCCTTATTATTTAAAACGTATGCTCTCAATAAATGTTTTTTTTTATTTCTCCTTTCTTTATAATCCTATCCCGTCTTAGACGCTTCTCAGAGAAACTCTTTACTAGGTCCTGTCCGGGAAAACCCGGACGGATGGCTACCCTAGGCCAGAGCTTTGATTTATTAGTTCGTACATAGTTGCGTGGGATATTAAATTCTACACGTTACTGTATTAGGTTACCTACATACAAACAGTGCAAATAAAACGGCGAGGAGTCTCCGCTACTCTAGACATATTTAAAGCTTAAGGACGCTACTGCTTTTCGTTACGCATTGTTTTGTTTATTTATTCTTTACCACGTTATTATTATTGATACGGCAATTGAGATTGTTTTTTCAGATTATACGGTACACAGCATGCTTTTAAATACCGTATCAATGATGATATTCGATGTTACGGACGATGATCTGTGTCGAAAAAGATGGCATATACCAATATTGGGTACTGCACTGATACCCGTGCGACTTTAATGAGTCAAGCAGCGTCCAACGCAATGTCATTGATATGTTAATTACTGTTTACACACTTAGTACACTTAAGCTAATATGGTAAAGCGAAATGTGTTTGGATTGTTTTAGTTTGAGTCACGTCAAAACGGAGCGACATCGGCGACGGATCTTAGGCATTTTTGGATCTACGGGCGGCCACAGTCACAAAAGTAGCTTAACACTGCAGTACCATATCATACAAAACTACTTACTGCTCATACACAATGGTTGGAAGAGCGCCATCGTTCCGAGCGAGTGTGACAATATGTTACTGCACGACCAGTTACTTTTTATCCTTCAAATGAGACATTAATGTATTTTCACAATGTTTTTTTTCTGTTTGTATTATTATAAGTATGTCTTATCTTGTTAAAAGTTTTTTAGTCGTCGTGTAATAATCGTTAAGTAATAAGTTTTTGTTACATATTTTATATTGTTTTAAACAACAAAAATAATATTTACAAGACAGCAACATCTTTTTTTAACATAACCAATCTGAAAACAAAACAAATTTTAAAAAATCAATCGCTATAATAAAAGATACTTATCCTGTTATCTGCAGCTGTGGCTGTGTCATATGGGTCGTCGTAAAAATGCTGGCGACATTGCCTTTACGGTGTATTTTGTATGCTTTGACGAGTTCGGTACAACTCACTATCGAGTGAGATAAGTTTTTCATTAGCTCCCTAACTCATATTTTACGATAAAGACTCAAGATAACAACGCAACGAAAGGCAAGATCAATGTTCAACACTGCACAGCTACCGACAAACAAAAACCCAACCATTAAACGGTGACAGACACAAACATACTTGACGTACGAAACAGAAATAAAAGCGGCGCGGCCGAGCGGTGTCGGGTTACCAGATTTCGGAGATACGGGGTCGGGTGGCCGCGCGCCCGTGTCGAGTTGCGGCCGCGTTTGCCCATTTCACCATTTGAAGGGTTAAAAAGTAAAAGAAGTATTTAGTTGTGTTTGCAGTGATTGCGTAGTAATAGGTTAATTAATTACATACATAGATTCCCGATTATTATCCCCAAAGGGTTAGTCAGACTCTAGGCAATGAAGACTATAGCTTAGCAGTCTACTGCCATAGTCCACGTTTTACCGAATTACAGCTCAGCGTGATAAGAGGTGAGCTCATCGGCGCTTAATGCTGTTGTGCAGTATTTATTCCGTTACTCGCCTTTTACGACACCCAAGGGAAAAGAAGGGCTGATAATTATCAGCCCTAGGTAGTATTCTTTAGGTGAGCTATATACTGTGGAACTGGCTACAGTATTATACTTAGTAGGTCTTTACCTATGTAATTGGAGATTCTACAACCGACATTTTCAGATTGAAATATCTGTGGATTGGCGCGCAATTCGAAATTAACCACTCACTCGTGGCAATTTTCTAACACAAAAATTGGCGCAACTGTCAACGTCAAATTTGACAGAATCGAGCATAGACTATGCGATATTTTACGATCACGATGCATAAAATGTACCACAGAACCGAAATAATCAAACTTGTTCATACTAAAGTAGTCTGTAAATTTATGAAAACACGGTACAAAGTCAAGTGTGTTTTTGTAGGTGCGGTCTCATGCGACCGCTTGGGGGCTGAGGGGTAATACATTTTATTCGAAAGCCTTGTTAATTTAATTTCAAATTCAGTCATTTGTTTTTAGATAGCTTTTTGTTTTTGTGAAATTGTGGTAGTTTTTGGCGCCATGGATAAACTGAAAATTCGTACAATTTTCGAATATGAGTTCCTCCTACGTAGAAATACCTCGTTTTAAATCAGGAAATTTTGAGTTGAAGAACGAGCCTCGCGGTCGGCCGGTAACAATTTTCGACAACGACGAATTGAAGGCGATAGTAGAAGTGGATCCAACTCAATCTACGGCTCAGCTTGCTGCGGGCCTTGGAGTTAGTGTCAAAACAACATTGAAGCACTTGCGGTAAATCGGAAAGATAAACAAACTAGACGAGTGGGTGCCACACGAACTAAGCGACGTCGTAAGCGTTCGTTTCAGTGGGTGGACCCGGGTACAGCACCTAATCAGTGCGCTAAAAACAGATTACTCATAGGAAGATGATGGTGACTGTCTGGTGGACCAGTGCCGGACTTGTACATCACAGCTTCTTACCGAATGGCATAACAGTGACGGCAGATGTCTATTGCCAAGAATTGCAAACAATGATGGAGAAGCTCGCAATTCAACAACCAAGACTGGTCAATCGCTCTTCCCCATTGCTTCTCCACGACAACGCGCGAGCTCACACTTCACAACATACTTTCGCAAAGCTACAAGAGTTAAAGCTGGATGCTCTCCGTCACCCACCGTACTCACCGGACCTTGCCCCAACAGATTTCTACTTTTTTTTTAAATTTAGACAATTTTTTAAGTGGGAAAAAATTCAACACCCGAGAGGCAGTACAAAACCCTTTCTCTGACTTTATCGCCTCCCGTCCGGCAGACGTCTACAGTAAAGGGATAAACAAACTGCCATCAAAATGGCAAAATTGTATAGATAATTTGGGCCAGTACTTTGATTAGCTAAAATATTTCTGAGTGGTAGAGCCACGCTGCGTTGCAGCACGCATTGGGCCGGCTTACCCGGCGTAATACCACCCTAATTTATGGCACTTGGTGCTGTTGTGTTTCGTCCGGCCAGTGAGAGTTCCGGAGGCCCCTTCCCCCCCCCCCCCCTCACAATTTCTATTCCTTCCCCTAATCCTATTCCTTTCTTAAAGATCGGCAACGCATCTGCGACTCCTCTAGTTTTGCGGGTGTCCATGGGCGGCGGTGATTGCTTTCCATCAGGTGACCCGCCTGCTCGTTTGCCTACTTCACATATTTAAAAAAAATATATTACTTACCAAAAATTTTTACATTTTTAAATTTTCATACAAATCTCCAATTTTATAGGTAAAGACCTAATATTACCTGTAACTACTTAAATATCTCCATATACGAGATAGGGTAATCGGGTGGCCATGCCGTGGCGCATAGTGTTGCACAAGCGGCCTCGTGTGCCCATTTCACCATTTAAGGGGAGGTATTTCGAGCGTCGTCGTCCCCCACGGGGCGATCGCATCATATGAAGCCTATATGAATATCTCCAGGTTCATGGCAAGTTCATGGGGGTGTTTAGTCAGTAGGAGTCTGACATAACTTCGCCAGCCGCCTGGTGTCGTACTCATGCAGAGTTCACCTCCTCCCTCCTCTCGGTGTCCGGGAGGGTGTCTGCTTCACAGGCGAAAAAAAAAAAAAAAAAAGAGCGCTTCTCTCTCGCTCTCTCGACGGTACGACTGTAAGCGACGGGTATAACAGCGAAGCGGCACGAAAAAGCGCGTTTTATATATTTTTTAAATTGATAGATGTTTAAAAAAAAACGATCGGTTATAATACCTCAAGTTATCTATGAGCTTCATTTTAGTAAATAATAAGTCATAATATCAGATTGCTTATCTTAAGAATAAAACCTAGAAAAGAGTATAAAATGACACAAAAATATGTAACTTTGTGAATTTATTTTATCTAGCCAATTTTATCAAATCGTGTTTCCATCGGGTATATTTCACAGAATAAAGCCTCAACAATATTTCACAATTTTCGCAGATTTTAATTTTACTGTTTACTACTTCAAAAATTAATACTAAGAACGTGTTATTTTCATTTTTCACTAACACCCAGTCTTAAAAGGTTAAAAAGTAAAGATACGACTTGTTTTATTTGCAGTGACTGCGTTAGAAAGTTAATAAATTTTGTTTTATTGTAAATCGTGGAAGCTAATTGCCTTCATATCAACTAAAGGAAACGCTATTCGCCCGGATCCTGATAACTTTCTATACATAATTATGCTTTATTTCTTATGTAAGACAATTCAATAGTACAATTTAAGGTAGTTTAAGGAAACTATTTATGATGGGAGTATTTTTTTATATCTTGTACATATTTTTCTATGTTTGCCCATTAACATAATATCAACTAGTAATTTAACAAGCTATTTAACAAAATTTTATTTTCAATAATAGATTGGTATGAAGTCAATAATAGATTGGTATGAAGAAACAGCGTTGTAGTATCTTATATTCATCACCATAAACACCTGAACTCTAAATAACTATTTAATTACCTACCCATTCGTATCATCAATATTACCATATTCGATGTGAACATATATTATGGATTGACGCTAAAACAGCGGCGGGGTTACGTTACACTAAAATTAACGTCAGCGACTGACGCGAAAAGGCGTCGGGTGACGCCGGCCGGTTGAGACGAGCGTTAATTATTCCCGGCTCATGTTCGGCAACTGAGCCGGGCTGGGGTTCCGTTTACAAAAGCCTTTACACAATGTGCATTTAAAAGCGGCAAACTCGAGGTTGGTTACGTTAATACGTCATTCGTTTATGTGGTAGATAATATTAAATTGTTGATATAACGTGACAATATTGTTTTTAATGTAAAGAAAAGTCCCATGTCTGTCGCGAAGATTCCTAGATGTTACTAACGATTAAATTTTTATTGTGCTTGGTTTACGGCGGCTGAGCTCATAATGTGATATATAAGTTGTTTACATAAACTAGACAAGACAAGATTGAAAGATTTTGAAAAAACAGATAAACGTACCTAGTTGATAAAAAAAATCAACGTTGCTGATGATGTTCATGATACAACATTATGCTGTATATGAGTCTTTGTCAGTTTCACTTTCTTTTTTATTTTATTTAAAAACAATTTAAATAAAAATAAGAAAATATGCAATTCAAATATATTTGGACCGGAATTAAACTTATGAAAAAAATATGAAAGGTTTTGACAGACTGCGAATATCTTTATAACTCTCTAGATGATTACATTATTATCATCATGATCATTTTTTATAAAAAAAAGCTTAATTTCACATCACATACTAATGCTGTATGTCCATAATTATAATTATCAAAACGAGGCAAGACAATACTCCCAGACAGATCGCGTTGCACGAAAACGAACGCGAGGCTGGGGATGACGCGAATCGGCGTCGGATGGCGCGGCGGTGGTGGGTTGAGGCCTTAATTAACGCGGCTCACGTTCGACAGCGCCGCGCTACTGATTATAAAAAATATGTATATTATATTTAAGTAAAATATTATGATACATTTCAGCCGGTAGTTTCTATGGTTTCCGTAAAACAGAGCGTTACGTATGGTGTTGCAAACGTCCAGAGGCTACGGCATAGCTATACGGTAACACTATTTATCTCGTCGTCTGTGAGAAAACTTACTAACAATTGAATTTATATTGTATCAGGTTTTAGGGCAATTGACTTTGCGTGGTTAATTTGGATAAAATCTTGACTAAAATCTTGGTAGATCCTTCTAAAAAAGGTTTTTTAACTAGGAAAAATGCTGTCTGATACACCGAGGCCTCTTCCTCCACTCAGTTAGACAATCTTGACAGGGAAAGGGAAGACCAACCAACAAAAAACCTAGTACCATCCCGTCTATGCCACGGGGATGGCAAGGGACCACGAACGAACAATTTAGTGTTCAACGCAAGCAAAAACAATACTCAAAACGTAATAACTATAGAAGGTAATATCTCACGTCGCCAAAAAACAAAAAGCAAATTGTTTTCACATAAAAACGAGAACACGCCGTGTCGGCTTACAATGAAATTAACGACGATACGGGCGTCGGGTGTCAGCGACTTAAAATAATTAAAACGCGATTGAAACCTCCACCGCCCCGGAGCCGGCCGATCTTCTCAAATTGTACGCTAATTAAAATTATTTTAATTACGCACAGGCAGGCAATAAAAAAATATTTTTTAGATATAACACAATATTCGCTGCCAGAGTTTTTAGTTTCACTTTCGCTCGATCGCGAGTGGAGAGGTATTTTGAGGGCTTCCTTTAGACAAATTTCATCGGCACGTGTTTTTTGACACACAATTAATTTTTTTAAATAAATTCTACCCTGTATAACGAAAATGGAAAAATAACCATAAGAAGAGATCTTTTCATTTCCTAAGTACAAATAAATTAAAGAAATATGTTTTTTTTTATTAAAATACTTAAATACTTTTACAAAGTTAATTTTCGTCTTTAACAGATAAAACCGAAGATTTAAGCGCACTTCACCTGGAAATACTTCTACACTTCACTTCACTTCACACTTCACATTGATGTTATGGCGAATTATTTAGTAAGATAGCGGGAGTTGACCAGGCCAACTTAACAAGCCCTTCCACTAACCGAACAGAGTACAAACATGTATCCTCCGCTAGGAATCGAACCCGGGACCCCTGGGTCTTAGACCGGTGGTCTAAACCACTAGACCACAGAGTCGGTTGAAATTCGATTTAATTAAATTACTCGCTAGTGTGAGCTAGGCAGGCAGGACTTCAAAGCACGGAGGATGTCCAAAGGGGGCATTCATAGAAATAAAAAAGTAATGTCATAAAAGTTACTGTAAAGTACCTGAGGTGTCTCACAGCAGCTCACAGTTCATATTACCCTGACTTTGCTGTCTTTGTCTTTTATTAGCTCAGTAGGTAACGTGACACTTTAGAATTTTTGCCACATTTGTTTGTTGCTATGAAATCCCATATTGAATTAAACGTATCTAAAGAATCAATAGAAATATCTGGACCTTTATAGGGTTAACACTTTTTTACTATTTATTTAAAGATTTAAGGGGATTTTGTTTAGTCAGACCAAGATTTGGTATGAGAAAAAGAAATTTCCAAAGTAATTGTTGCGACAATTTGATAACTTCAACAATATTTATTACTATTATTTACAAAAATACTTTATGCGGCGTCCACACGCTTGGCAAACCTCAACAAACCGCCACAAATTCAAACGTGTGAATAGAGCGTTTGGCTTGGTTTGCGTAGGTTTGCAAGCGCTTGTAGTTTACAACGCTACGCTAGCAAACGTTTGTTGAGGTTTGGAGTTTGCGGCAAGTGCCAAGCGTGCAGACCGGACGCGGCATTAGCATATCCATCCCGAGTCCCGACCGCGCCTACGTACCTACCTATAATATATTCTTTGCCTACGTGCCGTAGCACATCAATGGCCGTAGCACGGTAGCACAGACGGAAGCGTACGCGTAGATGTGCAATCGAATATCGCCGAAAAGTGGTGCCATTACAAATAAAACTTGGAATGCACCGGGGGGGACCAACACAGCAAACCGCTGCAACTTCTCATTACACTTTCAACTTTCACCGTCACCAAGCTTTAGACGAAATACTACGTGGAAGTGGCATGCAAAAATCTCATACAACACATAGATCTAAAATAGAAAAACGACGTTTCGTAGTCCCCTGTTTCCTCCTTCAGAACTGGACCAATTTTTATGTTTTTTTCAGCATCGGTTAAAGAAAGAGATTTTCTACGTCTGTATGTTTAATTTTTTTGCATTACCTAAATCATTTATTTAACAGCCTTCAAAATTTAGCGAAATCACTCCGTTTTAAGGCGTCTTCAGAAAAATTAAGTGGCTGGTTTGAAAAAAATCAAACATACTAGAAAATCTCTTCCTTTAACCGATGCTGAAAAAGTAATAAAAATTGGTAAGGTTCTGAACGCTGAGTGTATGTTTGTAAATGTGCAAAGCGTTTGAGTTATGTTTTGACAGATAGAATTTAATGATAAGTAAATTAGATCGAGAATCAAAACTCTTAACTCAAACGCGATAGTAACGTTTGCACATTTTCAACTTACACTCAGCGTTCTGAAGGAGGAAACAGGGGACCGCAAAACGTCGTTTTTCTGTTTTAAATCTGTGTTTTGTATGAGAATTTTGCATGCCACTTCCACGTAGTATTTCCTCTTAAGTATATTAGCCATTAGTTTCTCCGTCAGTAGTCGATGCGCATATAGATAATATGAATTCCAGTTTTGTCTGTTCGTAACTCGGACCGGTCAACTTGTAACCTGAGACAACGCCACGACGACCCGTAACTCGAGCTCCAACTAAAAGGCAACCGTCCAAATTTTCTATATACTTACATACATACATCATTCATAATACCACATAGCTATATTTGGTTACTAGTATTGTGTAAATGTAAAGGGTAAGCCGCATTGTTGTTAGGTAACACCAAGGCTTAGGTGTCATTTAGCGCAAGCATTCGTTTTGTTGTTGCCAAGATTGGATTTCGTGTGAATGTTTTAGTGTTAAGTAAGACGATGTGGGCAGATGTGGGCTATGCCTTCTGCTATGTGCTTGTTGCCAAAATTGAGTAAAGAAATATTTGCTTTAGTCAGTTTAGTGTGAGACCTGCGGCTAAATCTATAGCTTATAAAAAACTATAATATACTTAGTCCTCGCGGGATTTTGATGTTATTTTTAAAAGTCTAAAATCGTGACTCGCTTAATTAAACAAGTTTTCGTCTTTATTAAAAGCTATATCCGGTGATGGTTTTGCTAATATTACCTATTATTTGTTACAGATATACATTTCTTTCATACGATGATAATAGCATCCACATCACAGATGTTCACTCAGACGAAGTCGTGATAGCCGCTAGTGATAAATCAATCTCGCATTGGGTACCTACTCTGATTTTTACATTTTTCCCATGTCACAATCAAGCCAGGTGTTTCTTAAAGGGTAGTCAGAAGTTTCCCCTTCAAAAAATGCGGGTATCCTAGCATCCACTGGCAGCGGGCACCCATTAATAAATCTCCAGCCAGTCGCGGTGTCGCATGACTGTCATTTGATATCCAGGCAGGTTGTTTTTTTGTGTCAAACAAACCAACACAGTGTAAGAGAGTTACATTTCATTTCTTTTTTTAAGATTGATTTCTGTTATACATTTAAATTTGCTTACGCTCACACATTATCTAGACCAAGATAAGCTTCTTTTCAAAACTCGTTAACATGGGAAGATAACGGATAAATATACTTAGATATAGAAACACACCCAGACCAGAAATCATTTTAGAAAAATAGTTTTTTTCCATATACACCCGACCGGGAATTGAACCTGAGACATCAGAGATGGCGCGACGCCAGACCCGGCGTGCTAACCACTCGACCACGGAGGTCGTCGAATTACCTTATTAGGCTGGTTTCACAGTCACGCGTTTGACCAGCGCCGGCCACACGCGCGCGCTACACTAATAGTAGTTGCGGGTTTGAACTGCGTGATGACTGGCCGGCGCTGGTCAAACGCGTGACTGTGAAACCAGCCTTAGTTTGAAGAGCTCGCTCGCGCAGAAGGCGAGTTTGCGATTTTGTCAGTTAAGCAATTTTCGCAATGCTAAAAGATTTATCTAGTTCAGGGTTTAGATTTAATGATGAACGTAGCGCATGTCTATTTGTACTTGCTACTAAGTAATATTACCATGGTCAGCTCTGAGATGGAGAGACTAAAGAATAACCAGCCTACGTTGGCGGTGGGTTTTAACGACAACAACCGGGACCAACGGTTTTACGTACCTTCCGAAGAGCGAAATAGCTCGAGAGGTTTTTAAATTATGGTCACCCATCCACTGTCTCACACTGTCTTAGTCTCTCCAGCATAAGCTGGTCCATGTGGGAAAAAATGTAGCTGGCAGTAAGACGTTCACTTATTTAAATGGAAGGCCAGAGTTTAGGAGTGTGGCATTTTTAAGCTGATCATGGTAATATTACTTAGTAGCAGCAAGTACAAATAGACATGCGCTACGTTCATCATTAAATCTAAACCCTGAACTAGATATATTTTTTAGCATTTTAGTGTTTGATAACGTCAATCTTACTGCAGTGCATATAGGGTTGATATTTGCATGTCAGGAATTTCTGCTGGACACTGGATATTTGACTATTTCACGCACGCCTCTGCCTGTGAGCTGTGAGGGGGTGTTTGCAGTTTGCACCCCCTCGCCATAGGGTAAAAAGAGCGTGGAAGAGCAAAAGAGTTTTAGCAAGGATTTTAATTAAAAATAAATTCTGAAAAAGTTAACTAACAACCCACCAGGTGAAAAAAAGTTCCCATTGTGTATAATTATGTAATCTATCGACTTGTTGGCGAAGTTGACTGGCGAGCGTGAAACTCGCGAGTGCGCGCGAGTTGACACCTTCTATCTATCTTATTATTTCTTTGTAATGCTTGTAAATGTCAGAACAAAACTTGTTTATATAAATTATATATTTTTTAATTCATCCCTGAGTACGGGCTGTTTACGAGGACGAATTCGCGGGCGGGCCACAGTAATAAAATCACTACGACATTGTTACATTAGCTTTATCATTTTAATAACTGACAATCGGTATTGCCAATTCTAATTTTGGTATTCCGCTAAGTGTAAAGATAACGATAAAAGTATTCCTAAGTGTAATCCAAAACTCCGTCAGATTTTCGTCACGTTCATAGATTTTCCAACAAGACAGAGAACAGCTATTTGCTTGCTACCGAGGCGTGTATGTTTATTTATTATTGGGAGACAGCAGCGTCGCGGTGTCACTGTGACATTTCGCCATAAGCTGAGCACAAGCATAATTGGGTGGATTCTACAACATTCGATATCAACAATCTACCGTTGATTATTTATAGAATTTCAGTTTTTCTAAATTAATTTTAGCTGCAAATTATGAGTAAGTACACGATTATACTAACTAGGTAAGAAACAATTACATGTGTTTTATCACTCTTTAAAAAAATAAGCTTAAAAAACTATGCAAAATGTCAATCAGACGCTTGAAGCCAACTGGGCTCCTTAGAATAACAAAATTATAAAAATAAAACTACTACTAGGACCAACAAATAAAAAAAAACATTATGACTTGGTGAATGTCCCATTAAGTTAATAGATATAATTAAAAATAATAAATATTTTGGAAAATAATTCAATTCAAAGTTTTGTCACCGTAAATCCGTCATTCAGTTCACGATAACAATTCGACTTTTGACATTTTTTAAATTCATGTTTGATCGTGCCGTGACCTGCCGAAACCTCACTAAACACCTGCCCACCGGCCTGCCTTCATTGGTCGACCGTGATGGGTTATCTGTGACCGTGATCACTGGAAGAAAGACGTTTGATATAGATATTTTTTTAACCAACTTTCGTTCGCAGCATTTTGTTACTACCTACTTTATGTCATTCCGTTTGAACGTATAACTGTAAAAGGATCAACCATATGTAAATTCTAATTTATGCATTTATTAGACCCTGGTGCCCAACGATAAATGTGTGGCGTTTTACCTATTAACTTCTTATTTAGCAAAAATTATAATTTAATATTGCTCGTCTTGTCATTACGCTCTTAGTCATTACGTTCAAAAGCCCAAGAAATAATAGCCTACTATTAAGTTTAAGCTTCTTTTTTTATTTTATAATCAGATTACGAACTTAAAGTACCTACTTAGGTGTTTCTGAAACTAAGTAGGTACTTTACGAATTAAAAATTCTCTTAATCTCGAAGATGCTACGGATTTTGGAATATTTTTTTATTGGGTAAATGTACATCAAAGTTGTAATTTATGTTCCTAATTAGCACCTAATTATTCCTTGCTTTTTTATATTGCAGTTAATACATAATTGTTACCTATTATATATAAGAGATTAAGTATTGTTACTGTTCTGTTACTATAAAAAATCAAAGCCTTGTTAATTCTACGAAGTATATTGTTGTTTATTTTTGTTTCGTGTTGTTTTTTTGTTTTGAGTTGTATTTTTGTTTCGAGTTGTATTTTTGTTTCTAGTTTTATTTTTCTTTTTTGAATTTATTTTTCAGTATATTATCTTTTGAGTAGTATTTGTGTTTAAATTTTTATTTGAGTTTTTTTAGATTTTAGAGAACCTAGAACTTTACGGCGGCGTAGTTATCTTGCATTAACCCTGAGCATGGTCTCCTGATGAGACTGAAACTGATCGGCCTATCCGACGAAATCGTACGTATTATTATAATAATGCCTAAATATATATTGTTGTGGTTATTCAAACTGACTTTTAATATTAAATACTCACTTAGGTACTTACTATTGTTATTTTTTATTTTTTTATTGAATACGAAGTATTCATTTTTTAACTTTTTTTAATTAAGTTTGTATAATCCTTATAAGAAAAATAAGATAATTACAAGAATTAACACCTACATGTATTCATAATACCTACCTATTACCACTAAATACCTTCATTCCTATACTGCAATATGAAAATGTCATTACACTCCTATATATTATGTCATTACATTCACGGCAATAAATAAAATTTTCTTGATTACTCAAAATCTACAAGAGATAACATGCTCCAAATACTTGTAAAAAGCTGTCAGTAAGGTAGACTATAGAATGTATCCCAAAAGATTGATTTTATAGAGAAATTCCCGTGGAAGATAAAAAATGCATTAAAAAAAATATTTTTGTGAGATCCACCCAATTGTGTTTGTAATTTTTGTTTTTGAGTTATAATAACACTCAAATATACCTACTGAAAAACAACTAAGTACTTGCCTACTAGCCATGAAACAACGTAGCTTTGTAAAAAAAACTTAAGTAAGAGGAAAGCATCGAACAATTTCGACAGGTCTAAACAATACCTCGGTGGAGGACTGCAGGCTTACTCTTGAAACACAATGGGCGGATTCCGAGATCAAAAAAAAAAAGAAATTGGTTCGTAAATGACTTCATAGATGGCGCTTAGCATAGATTAGTATGGCGCTTAGTAAAAGGCGGGTTCATGAAGAGCACGTGTATAGCTGCGTAATATTTATTCTATTCCGAAATAGAAATAGGTTCTGGATGTCCTGAATATAAATAGGTAAGTAAATACTATTTTTTAATTCTTTTGGTAGACAAGTAGAAGTGTAGAATTTATTACAGCCCAAAAGTAGCCCAGCTTTCATAAAACGACATCTATCGAGTGTTTTTGAACTAATTTTTACTTTTTAATTTGGGCTGTCAGAAAATCGCCCATTGCACTAGTCAATTTCCAATCACAAATCTAAAAACTGTCAAATGGCACTTTTGTAAGCGACAATAGCGCCACATTGTAATTAAATTGCGTGGAAATTGATTGAACAAATTATTATCGAGATGGCGTTCCGGAATTATCTTTAGGTACTTATCCCAATATCGATACATTATATTAATCGCATTGGAATTGTATTGAGATTGAGTTTGCGTTCAAAAGTAACCCCCCAGGTCACACTGGCGCCCGGTATGCACATACGTCCAACAGCATAAGCGGCGATGGGCTCACCACCTGTACGCTGAGCATATGTACAGAGGTGCAGCTGTATTTTGGTAAAACGTGGATTATGGCATTGGACTGCTTCTGCGGTCCTCACCTAATCTCTGACTAACCCTTTGTGGATAATGTCGTGAATCTGTTTGTTTGTAAATTGTTTTTCTTTCTCTCATAATTTGTCATAAGTTTGAAATTGCCAGCGCGAGATGTTTCGAAGGACCAGCCATGCCAACCGGTCTGAAACTCTTCGCACAAAGACGTGTACAATGCGGCGCGTCGCATCGCCCGGTGTCTGTTACGGCGCGGTGTCGGGTGTCCAGTGTCGGGTGTCGGGTGTCGGTGGCGCTCCCATCGCACCCCGTGCGCGCTGTTTATCCGTGTTGTTGGCGTAATTATTGTAATAACCTGAATTTGGGAGGGGGTAAGGTAATCGAGCTTTGTGGCAAGTAAACGCTTGACCAATTGGATAGGTGGTATTGTAAACTCATCCTAACACTTGTCTTTGTTACTGCCGGGTTTATCAATAAAATAGAATAATATAGGTAATCTTGCTCATCCCCAACACTTCAACTTTGTTTTTTCGTGTTATGTTATATTGTTGCCGTAATTATTGTAATAACCTGGCTTTGGGAGAGGGGAGATCAATTGGTAATCGAGATTTGTGGCAAGAGTGAACGCTTGACCAAAAGAATAGGTGCTATTCAATGATATTATATATCATATATTGGTGCTATTGTAATCTTGCTCATCCCAACACTTAGATGGTGTTACTGCTGGGTTTATACGTGTAATATATAAATGTTATATTTTGGCGCAGGCTATTATTATAATAACCTGGCTTTGTGGGAGAGAGGGGATCACAGTGTAATCGAGCTTTAGAAGAAGTGTCTTGACAAAGAGGATTTTTATAATAACCTGGCTTTGGGATAGGGAGAAGGTCGTATGGTAATAGAGCTTTATCAGGAGAATTCTCTTGACAAAAACTGCTACATAATCTAGCTCATCTCAACACTTCAACCTATGTGACTGCCGACACTGCTGTGTTCATCGGTGTTATATTATTTTTCATTCCTCATACTCGGAAAGTAGGTCTAAAGTTGTCTGAGGAGCGGGTGGAAAGTAATACTTTTCCGCCCTAGGGAGAACCATTTTTCTGACAGGTACTTTCATGTGTAGTTGTGACTTATTATTAAAATAATACTAACGACCCATCTCTTCCCTTGGATGTCGTAAAAGGCGACTAACGAAGTAAAGACTGCACATACATCCAACAGCATAGAGCGGCGATGGGCTCATAAAAATAATAAGCTGCTAACCCCTCTTTTCCCTTGGGTGTCGTAAAAGGCGACTAACGGACTAAAGACTGCACATACATCCAAACAGCATAGAGCGGCGATGGGCTTATCAAAATAATACTACCAACCCCTCTTTTCCCTTGGTTGACGTAAAGGGTGACTAACGGACTACAGACTGCACATACCTACATCCAACAGCATAGAGCGGCGATGGGCTCATCTAAATAATACTACCAACCCCTCTCTTCCCTTGGGTGTCGTAAAAGCGACTAACGGCGCTAAAGGCTCACCACCTAAGCACATGTGCAGACTGTGCAGTTGTTTCTTGCTGAAGCGTGGACTGTGCGGGGTGGTCTGTGTTGTCCATAGATTCAAATGATTACTAATTTTACCATAAACTTTAAATACTTAGGTAAATATCTCAAAAAGTTTGTTGATTTACGTAAAATAAACTTATTTTTTCTTTAGCTAATTCATGATTTATTTTTAGTTAATTTCCTTGTACGACTATTCGTAATGAAAAGCACAGTGTTTACTTCGGGTGAAAGACTTATTTAGTACATCCAACCCCGTCTCGGAACTAAATAAGCTACTTTCACCCCTAGGGTAACAATGTACTATTGTTGTCCTTATTATTGTAATAACCTGGTTTTAGCAAGGCAAGGAGGGCAAGTGTTTCTTAGGTAATCGAGTTTGTCTTGTGGCAAGAGCAGTGTTTATAAATAGGATGGATGTAATCTTGCTCATCCCAATGCTTCGACCGATTTAACTATTGACTTTGTGACGATGCTGTTTATCCGTCGTAACAGACAATACGTGCTACATTTTTGGCATAGGTAATTATTGTGATATCGAATAGATCTTTGTGGCAAGAGTATAGTCTCTTGACAAAAATAATGGGTGTCATTGTAATCTTGCTCATCCCAATGCTTCTGAACTTCTTCTTCTTTTTCAATAACTTAGGAGGAGAAAAAGAGATATTTTACTTTAAAACAAGCCGGATCAGGCGTCTTTTATATCAGCCAACTGTGAGTTGACCATATCGTACCCGTGCAAAACCCTGTACTTTTTGTAAAAAAATATAGTAATAATGTATCATGTCATAGTAATCTTGCTCATTCCATCCCAACCGATTTAACTGTACACTTTGTCGTAAAATAATTATTGTAGGGCAGAAAGGGATTTTTTAAATCCGTGGCAGCTTATTAAATAGAATACTACTACCAACCAAGCTCTTCCCTTGGGGGTCGCAAAATGCGACTAACGGACTAAAGACTGCACATACATCCAACACAGATAGAGCGGCGATGGGCTCACCACCTGTCACGCTGAGCACAATATGTGCAGTTGTGTTGTGGTGAAACGTGAACTGTGGTAGTGGACAGCTTTTGCGGTCCTCATTGTCTGACTGGTACCCTGGACTAACCCTTCAGGGATAATAGTTGTGACACTTGTGAGTATATGTATGTACCTATGTATCAACTCCAAATACGCAGCTTACCAATACATAATCATGAAATCAAAGATTTGGAGATAAACATCACATGATGCCGCATTTAAAGGTTGGACACGCAAAAAACATATCCTTGACATTGAATACACCGAGCACAGGGATATAATGACTGCATCAAACGAACGAGATGCGACTAAGTACACAACCGTAAATAAAACGGATGATCTGAGCTCTGAGTCCACGGTGCAAGCCAAAATGACATGATGCAACACCCCATTATAAGTCTTAATTGCGTGGATGAGAACTCATTTTACCCTGGTACAAGATTAAGAGAGACCAGACCTTGGCCTGATAAAACGGTGAGTGTAACTGCAGCGACGTTAATTCAAAAGGTTGTAAGGAAATATCAAGGTGTTCGTTCTATTTTCGTTTTTTTTGTTGACGCTATTTTAGGATTTGTCGCTTTTTTATGATTCCAGTGGCTAATGGAAAGTTTTGGACTCTGGTTGTAATGTATCTGCGCGTAGCAATGTAGGGAGTCAGTCGAAATCAAAGGAGAATGACCTTTTTACTATGGGAGTTAGGCTAGTTTTTTAGCTAGCTAGCGTAACACAGCGCTTTAATGAAATAAATAACAATCAATAGCAGCAATGCTCTGAATTATGAAGAAAAAATTACATTAAAATATCATGCGGGAGTTTGAAGCTATCTTAATTTTTAGCTTAAGACTTTTTAGGTATTTTGAGGTTATGACAACTGTTTTTGGGGGTCAAAGTTGCTCGCGTCCGTAGGTTTACCCTTGAAACCCTACACGTGATCCCTGGGTGGTGCTAAATGAGTGACACTGACTGAGTGGTAGAGCCACGCTGCGTTGCAGCACGCATTGGGCCGGCTCGCCCGGCGTAATACCACCCTCTCACTAATATTCGGCGTGAAATAATGGCGCTTAGTGCTGTTGTGTTTCGTCCGACCAGTGTGGGTTCCGGAGGCCCCTTCCCCCCCCCCCCCCCCTCCCAATTCCTATTCCTTCCTTAAACCTAATCTCCCTTAAAGGCCGGCAACGCGTCTGCGATTCCTCTGGTTTTGCGGGTGTCCATGGGCGGCGGTGATTACTCTCCATCAGGTGACCCGCCTGCTCGTTTGCCTCCCTCTTTTATAAAAAAAAAAAAAAAAAAACTGTTTTGGTATGACTATCAGTTCAGTTCAGCATTTATTTATCACTTGACTCTTAACGCAGCGTGCTATAGAAAACCTCTTTTAACAGTTTTCATTGCAACTTAAGACCTTGTCCAGAAGAAGGCGAATTCGCCGCGAATTCGTCGCGAAACTCGCGCGATGCTTGTGGACGCAATGTATGGGCAGCCAGTACCTCGACAACGCGCGTATGTATTTGCGCGAGAAGATTCGCGGCGAATTCGCCCCTTCTGGACAAGGTTGTTCAGTTCTTACATGAGAATATAAGTTTGCATTACTGAAGAAAATACTAAAGAAAATGGCTGGATAATTATCCAGTCATTTTCTTAAGTAATTTGTATGCGTAGGTACAGAATGCATACAGAGGATAGAAGAGATAACCTCTTGAAAACTTTGAAGTCATTGCAATACAGTCACGTCACAAACGAAAATGCACCAACAAGTAATCTTATTACTATTGCCGTTAAGTTCCTCTTTCAGTGGTTGTTCTTTCACATTTACATAACAATACACATAAATGCATTTGTCTGTCGCGTGTTGCGTTTCGTGTATCGCCAAAACGAGTAGATGATTCCCCACAGTCATATTTCACCACAATTCGGGTCTAAACGCTAATATTAATACGTCAATGCATTTCGATAACTCAGGACATTTGCATTTAGAACGATATCGGTTCTTTTGTGAAAAGTGCATTTGCCAGTGTTGTTATGACTATGATCAAACTCTTTATCGAACAGTTTGGGTTTTTACATCGCATGTATGTGCCTAATGCTAACTAATTTCGCCTCGGTGGCCGAGTCCCAGGTTCTATACCCAGGGGGGCGATCACGCTAAATAATCACAACCAAACCACAACTGATACGCAGCCGTTCTGCCGACTTCGTATAGCGCCATCGCGTGTAGCAAACGCGATAGCACTATACAATGTGATAGAGGTGGTACTTCTAACCCGTTAAGGCTTAAGTACTACATCTAAATTCATCGACAAAAAAAATAATATGGGGGGTCCTACCCCCTCCCCCTATAATTTATGACCATTTTTACTTTATGCGATATCAAAGGTTTCATACGTCGGAGAAACATGAAAAAAATGGCAAACGGTAGCTAATGACACTGGCTAACTAATAAATTACTTTGTTTCGTATGTTTGAGATTATTTTGGTAAGAAAAATCATTACTTAATTACTTTGGGATTTAAAATCACTTTTTTTAAAGTCCATATTATTTTTTTTGTCGATGAATTTAGATGTAGTACTTAGCCTTAACAGGTTAGAACTACCACCCCTATCACATTTTATAACGTCTTAGGTTCAGTTGTAGTTTGGTTGAGATTATTTAACGCGATCGCCCCACTGGTCGGGTAAAGTGAGTTTTATATTTTCGATATTGCCCGGGTTAGTGATCGCCAACCTGCATTTGGATCGTGGTGACTTGATTTAAATGATGAAGGCATTGGCCCAGTGGCCCAGCAGTGAGGCAGTGTATAGTAGTAGGCACTTTGCTATTTTTATTTTACTAATTTAATTTTTTTTTCTATAGCATAGCGTTTTGCGAGTTCTATCTTTTCATCTTTAGCTTTCGCAATGCCGGATCCATAAGTGACCAAACTAAAGTTTTTCGAGCTCCTTTCGTGCTTCTTTAAGTGCCAACCAGTGGGTCAGCTTGGTGGGATAGGCGACGAGGAGCGCGCGAGCCGAGCGGCATGGCAACCAGCTGAAAACGCCTGCCCGGGAAGCGCGGCCCGGCCGAACGAACCGATAAAGTTCATTTTTTTTTTAAGAAAGGAGAATGACCTTTTTACTATGGGAGTTAGGCTAGTTTTTTAGCTAGCTAGCGTAACACAGCGTTTTAATGAAATAAGTTGTAATCAATAGCAGCAATGCTCTGAATTATAATGAAAAAATTACATTACAATATCATGCGGGAGTTTGAAGCTATCTTCATTTTTAGCTTAAGACTTTTTTAGGTATTTTTAGGTTATGACCACTGTACTTTTGAAATTATTTAAATGCTTAAGTATCTACCTATTTACTAACTGATCCTACTTTAAGAAAAATATATATAGAATAAAACAAGTTTTTAGATCATAGAATAGACTTGGTCTATTATCGTATGTTGACTATCAGTACAGTTCAGCATTTATTTATCACTTGACTCATAACGCGGCGTTCTATAGAAAACCTTTTTTAACAGTAATCATTATAATTTAAGAGAACATTTTTGATATATGAATGATTAAGACGCGATAGATATCGAATAGGCTGGTTTGGTCATTCTCCTTTGACATTTTGTAGAAGGTTGACGTTGGCGTCTGTACAAGCGATTCCACAAATAAGTACCTACGTGTAAATTGTAGCGATGAACTTGATTTCAATGATGGATCAGTGAGACAGTATTTGGAAGCGCACTTAAGCCCATCTTCCCCTTAAAACTAGCAACCGCTAAGAAAGTAACTTTCTTTATTTTACAGATATACATTAAAATTACGACTATTTTCCCCGAAGGGTTAGTGATGAGGACAGCAAAAGCAGTCCTCTACCTTAGTCCACTTTTCACACAATAGCGAAATAAGTAAATGTAATATTAACTATAAATTACTTATAATAAATTCATTATTAAAAAGAAAAATAAATCTTTCAATCATGTAAGTACCTAATCTAAACCTTTTTTCCATTTTGTATTATTGTGTTAAATGGTTATTATCCTGGTTTTAAACTGTGCTTAGTGTAGGTAATGTAATCCTCTTTTTATACTGTTTCGATTTTGAAGTAAAATGGGAAGAATTGTTCTGTACTTACCCGTGGTACTACCGGTGGTCCTACTGGTTACTACTATCCTGTCTGGTACCACGGGAGATTTTACATTACCTTATCAATTTAATATTCCCTACAAACGTATTTCGAGGTAGGTATGCATAAGCTTGAAAAATCGAGTGTTGTAGAACCTTTTTTTTGTGTTTTACTTATTCATTATTCGTGACATTTGGAAAATCGAGAGTACCTAGAAAACAATGCCGCGCTGTGACAAATCTCAATGAGTCTCAGTTTCATATAAGTAATGGTTGTTCAGGAAGTATTGGGATTTAAGAGGCCTGTTACATCTCGAATGTGATTTTTGCGTAAAATGCCCATTTTCGCATTTTGTAGTAATATTGCAGTTGTATTTATCGTTTTTATCGAAATAGGATAATAAATTTGTGCATAATATTACAAATCTTCATTCTGTGAGCATAAGTTGAATTCGGACGGCCGGCGCAACGCATTTTGCAGTAGGTAATTTTGCAGTTGTATTTATCGTTTTTATCGAAATAGGATAAGAAATTCATTTTAAAATCTTTATTCCTCATGAAGTAACAATTACTCTGGTATAAATTTTACTCAATAATATTATCGTAGATAGGAGATATTCACAGTTAACTTTTAGCGATTTTCAAAGTTTTTTGGTTTAGAATAAGATTTTTTCCTATATAAAATCAATGATATCTAAAAATTCCGAGGCCGCTACGCACTATTCGACTATATAAGAGATAATATCACAATTTTTATTTTACTTGTTTAGAACAGTAGTTCAATCGATGAGCTCAAAAAAGTGCCTTCGCGCACTTTATGAAAATCTTTCTCTGCAATTTTGGGTTTAATTAAAAAGTTAAGCAAAATTTACAAAAAGCGAGGCCGCTACGCAGTATTCCAATAGCTATTCTACAGTATTCAATAAGTCATAATTGTCAATGTATTTTTGTTTCTGAGATCCATAATGCCAAAATTGGCCATTTTACGCAAAAATCACAGTCGAGATGTAAAATAAAATCTCGACCAATCTTAGGTACCTACTTATGTGCATTTTTTTGTTCTCAAAGTTTTAAATTGCATACTTGAGCTACTTAGCTCAGAGCTATTATATTGTACAGTATTATTTACAAAAGAGTAAAAATGTATGAGCATACTCTACTACTTTCGTACTTTTTGACTGCACAGTGTACACATTTTCTGCCTATGAAGTGAATTATTAGGTAGTTAAGTAATATGAAACAGTAAACATATTAATACAAAAGTTCGTTGATAATTTATAAAGGACGTAAATTTAGTGCTGCTGAATATAAAACAAAATTGTTTAGCGTGTCTATTTTTTTTCGTTACGCATAAAAATACTCAAATTGCAGGCTCATAACTATCTGGGTCGTCTACGTGGGTAATATTATAAATTAAATCGACCTCATACTCTCGCGCACAAATCGTCGCGGGTGTCCCGTGACGTCACGTCGCGTGGACACCGCCAATAGGGTTATTGACATAATAAACTATTTCGGTGGCGCCAAAATAAAGGCCGCGAGGCGGCGGTGGCGGGCGACTGCCGAAACAAAAGACAATCCGCTCGCGCTAGATCGCGACAAAACTAACTACTGAGATAATCACATGAAAACAATAAATTGAAGCGTCGGCTTGTGGCCTGGGACGGTCTCGGGTTACGTTTTGAGCAAAGGAACGTCTAAAATTACCCGCACGCACACAGCGGCGCGGCGTGCGCACACACACAAACACACACACACCGGCGCGCCGCCTATATCTATTATCAAAACATCCAGCGACTCTGGTTACAGCGATCCGAGCGCGCTTCAGATATCGCATTACACACTTTAATGGCTGGAAAAGGCCTCGAAAACGTGATATTACATGCGTTTTATTGTGTATCGCGAAATGTAATTAATACCGTATACAAGATAATTTATTCGGCGTAACCCTGAATCGAGCTTCGTAGAGGCCCAACACGGGTCGCTACGAATAAAATATCGAATTTAAAAATACGACTCCGCCATCTAATGTTACGAGACGAGACAAAACAGGCCAGTTGCCAATAGGACTGAGACGTAATACGATGATGGTGCTCCGACGGAAATCCGCGTCAGCCGCTGGGGAATGACTCACCTTGATTTCTTCTTCATTTTCCTTCTTCACTTGAGCCCTGAGAGGTGGCGGCGACAGGTCCGCTGGCGTTTTATTGTCCATCGTACCGCACTTTTGATGCACTCAGTTCAAAAACACACGCAAGCGTAAAGAAAATCCCTTTAAAACTTTTCTGTGACGCAAGGCAACTTTGTTGTTCGCGTAAACATTTTCATGGCACGGACGATAACACCCAACTACACGTATGTCCCGCGCGACTGCCGAGGCGCGACTGGTGCAAACTAGCGGCCGCCATTGGACGGCGCTTTGTGAAAGCTCATTTTCCCGCGCGCTGCTGGGCGGAGCTTCAGGCGCACTGGCTGGGCAGATGCAACTTTAGCATAATTAGTGGGGTAAATCTCCAAAACTTATTTTTTTTGATCAATACTTGTGGATTCTTAAAAACCTGCTGCTTCGCTAAGATTTTTTAAAAGTTTAAGATACTTAATAAGATTCTAATTAGAGTTCTTTCAGATAAGTAATCAAAAATTATAAGGAATAATGATGTTTTTTTAAAAACTGTTGTTGAGGATAATGATAAAAAGTGAGAAAAACGATTTTCAATGTAAGGATAATGACAATTTCTTGAGAATAATGATAAACTGATGAATTTTAATTTGTTATATAGGTACTTACCAGATGTATAATTATCATTGACGTACCTAATCCGTAAAGGGGTGCCTCAACCTGTCCAAATAAACAACTTTTACTATTGAAACAATGCAGGGAACTTAATCATCAAAACGACTACTTATTTCATACTAGTATTTTGCCATTTGTATGAAGATGTCGAAATTTTATCGAGTTCCCAGCATTGGTTCCGTAGTTAAATTCCGTTGTTTATTATAACGTGGTAGGTAGTCACCCCTTCTCGGCTGTGTCGGTGGTAAAACACGAGAGAAAAAAACAACGTAGTTACCTACTATACATTTTAGTTTTATTTGGTTCATACAAAAATAATGTCAAATTTTTATTATTTAAGTCCAACAGAAAACTATTTCTAACTCGTCTATACGTTATTCTGTATAATATTTCACTTCATTTCATTTCACGATTGCTTTTTTCAGCTTTTCTTGGATAAATTAAATTGTATAAATTAAAATCATCAAAACCAACAATCAATATATTTTGTCTATTAAAAGTCACAATAATTACTTATTTACCTTTGAGAATTTTCTTTCCAACTTTTGCGTTGCTCTTTAATAGCGCGAGGAGACTTTCCTGTATTACTTTCTGCTATCTTTTTTAAGTAGGTATTCCTGTCTCCTTTTTCTTTTTCTACAGCTAGTAATTCAGGATCGTTCTTTATTTCTGCATATCGTCGTCTTTGGCCTTAGAGCATTCAACCATTTAATGCTCTAAGTCTTTGGCATAGTCTTTGTTTAGCTAGTCTACATAGTCTCTGTCTTTTTTTGATTTAGGTGGCATATTATATTGATTGAAAGAGTGATGCATGAAACTGATCAGAGTATTTGGGATGTGCAAGCGGGATTAAAAAAAATATCATATCGGCTAAAAAATATGGATATGGGCATGGCCTTCATTTGACATTTGAAGCCCATATTTTGTCCTTATATGGGCATATTATGGGCTTCAAATGTCAAATGAAGCCCATGTCCATATTCATATTTTTTAGCCGATACAGGGGCAGGTCTTCTCCTTAAGTTGCTTGACCGAAAAACACCTGGCTAAGCACAAAAAGGTTTACTGTGCCTTTGTAGACCTGGAGAAGGCTGATTACGGATTGGAGAGCAAATTGATTCATGCACTACAATCTCTTTATGAGAATTCCCGTGCATGTGACAGGGTTAACGGCTGGGGGAGTTACAAGATAACGGTGTCCGTTATGAATGATGAGTTTGTTAGAAAAGGGATGAAAGTCAATGTATCAAATATGAAAGTGATGGTGTTTGAAAGAGATGAAGAAATGTCTGACTGTGCGATAATGATAGGCGGCGAGAAAGCGGAACAAGTGCGTGAGTTTGTTTATTTGGGGAGTTTGCTTACATGGGATGGAAAGTGTGAGGAAGATATAGAAAGAAGAGTTAAGAAAGAAAACTTAGTGAATGGCGCTTTGCACTCGGTTATGAGTAGTTAAACCGTGACTGAAAAGGCGCGAATGGGATGGAAAGTGTGAGGAATTGTTGGGTCTGCAGACGACAGCACGGTCACAGAGAGGTATCTGTCTAGCGCAAGGGTCGGCGGAGAGGTAGTTCGTTCCTTAAGAGAGGCCATGGTTGAGCGGACAAACTTGACTTTGAGTCTCCCAATGGGATGACAACAATTTGGTCAGTTTTAACGCCACCTAAACGCAAGAGTGTTTGTTCTCGGCCAAAAGAGTCCTTTTAACCTGGTTCCTACTTTCCGGGGTGTAGATGCACCAATTACCGACAACACGTGGATCTTGGTTCCGAGAGCCATGTCTACGCTTGCCTTTGCCGTTCCCACTCCGGAGACCACGAGACAACACGGCTATTCGATTACCTGAGCCGCAGTTGAAGACGTACAGGAGCGGTTTCCGTCTGCCGATGTGGTACTTTTGGGAAATTTTAATGCCCACCATGAGACCTGGTTGGGCTCTTCCAAAACAGATCACGCAGGCCGAACTGCCCACGCATTCGCTCTCACGCATGATCTGACTCAACTAGTTCTCCAGCCCACCAGGATTCCAGATATATCGGGTCAATCGCCTTCCCTGCTAGACTTACTGGTGACGAGTCGACCAGCCGGGTACAGAGTGTCGATAAGTGCTCCGTTGGGCACTTCTGACCATTGCCTGGTTGATGCCACCGTACTGCGCCGTAAAAGCTCACCCTCAGTGGAGTCTAAACGACGTTTATGGCACTACTCGTCGGCAGATTGAAATGGTATGCGCGACTATTTTGCGTCCATCCCGTGGGGCCAGCGCTGCTTTGTGGGTAGGGACCTATCGGAGAGTACCTCTGCTGTCGCTGACGAGGTCATGTTGGGGATGGAATATTACATTCCCTACACTGTTGTCGTCAGCGGAAGTAAGGCGCGCCCTTGGTTCAATCGCGAATGCGCCAAAGCTGTTGAACTTAAACAGGCGGCGTATCGCGCTTGGACCAAGGCTCGCACGCTCATCGATCGTAACATCTCTTCCCTCAAGGTAGTCTTCAACAAGGCCACCCAAGTCTGCAAGAGAGCTCTCTCGAGAGCGAATGCCCAGAGCGTTGCTCGCGTTGGCCAAGAGCTGTTGTCGCACCCAACGGGTAGCCGAAGTTATTGGCGACTGGCCAAAGCGGTGCAAGCCAACTTTTGCGCGCCTTCTCTGCCCCCACTGCGGTACCCTGATGGCTCGTTGGCCCATCGGCCGCTAGAAAAAGCTAACCTCTTAGCGAAGCTCTTTGCGGCGAATTCGCGTGTCGATGACTGCGGCGCGGAACCACCTGCCATCCCTCACTGTGGTTCCTCAATGCCTGACGTCCAAATCAGACAACGTGACGTCCGTGCCGTGCTGCAGTCACTTGATGTGCGGAAGGCTAGCGGTCCTGACGGTATATCGGCAGTCGTCCTTAAAAAATGTGCTCCCGAGTTGTCTCCAGTACTGACACGCCTATATCACCTCTCGTACTCTACTGAAATTGTGCCGGAGGCTTGGAGAAAGGCAAACGTCCAGCTGGTCCCCAAAAAAGGGGATAGATCCGACCCAGCCAACTATCGACCTATTTCTGTCACCTCTGTCCTTTGCAAGGTTTTTGAGCGAATCATAAACAGGCAACTCATTTGCTACCTAGAAGATCACTCCTTGATTCATGTTCGACAATACGGGTTCAGACCGAAACGATCAACGGGTGATCTCCTGGCGTTCATAACACACCTGTGGGGTGAAGCAATGGACAAGCACGGAGAAGCACTGGCTGTTAGCCTGGACATCTCCAAGGCTTTCGATCGAGTTTGGCATCGTTCGCTTGTCTCCAAGCTTTCGTCATACGGCTTGCCACCTCGCACTGAAAAAAAAACTGACTTATACATAACCAAACTTTCGTGAACCTATAACACAAAAAAGTGACCACATAACTTTTTGCAATATGTAACCAAACCCAGTTGGCTTATTATTCTGACAAACTATGTGTGTTGTGTATTGCAAAACAGTTTTTGCTACGTGTTATGAAAAAGCTTACGTTACTTATGGCCTAAAATTGGTTACAAATAAACAATTTGTTTGTTTTCCATTTGTAAAACACTTAGACTGGATGTAGCCAAAATAATTGTTACTTTTTGGGTTTATTTAAATTCAGCAAAACTTTTGTGTTGATACATTGTTTACGTATAGCAAATCTTGTGTTAATTATTTGTTTACCTATAGCAAAACATTTGTGTTAATATTTTGTTTACGTGTAGCAAAACTTGTGTGATAGTACTTGTTCACGAATAGCCAAACTTTGTGTTAATATTTTGTTTACGTATAGCAAAACTTTTGTGTTAATACTTTACTTAGGTATAGCAAAGCTTTTGTGTTAATACTATAGCAAATAAAAATTGTTATTCTTAATGCAGCTCACATACCTGCAAGTTCCACAGTGAAGCTTACAGGCACGTGAACCACATTAAGAATATCAAATTTTATTTGCTAAATTCGCTAAAATCGCTATTTCTAAAAAGATGTAGTTGATGGAATAAAACAAAAAGATACATAGGTATATCAAATGGTTTATTAAATTTTACAAAAACAGTTATGTATCAGCCTTTCTTTACTTAATTCTTCATTAATTAATTAACCTTAATTAACTAAAAAATAAGTGTTTATATATATTATACCTAATACCTATATAATTAAATTTTAAATATTAATAATAATGAATATTAAAAAAATAACTACATTAAGTATATAAAAATAAATACAAAATATTATTTATTGTTATTATCATTTATTTCTATTATTTATTATAGGTAATTGAATATTAAATATAAAACGCTCTCGTAACGTAAATGGTTCAATATTATGTACCTTGAGGTTATCTCTTTCAGTGATGAACGCAAAGTCCATTTATTGAACTTTTGTTTGCGACTTTGTATGGTTTCTTCTATCTCCGCAGCGCTTTTTAAGTGGCAGATGAAGCTATCCAAGATTTCAAGATTTCTCCACTTTTTCTGTCTTGTTTGTTTTCAGCAAGGATGTTGTCATTAAAAAGGGCAGTACCATAAACGTAACAACATTCAAATCCTCTTCCGTGTCTGTAAGAGATAATTTAACATGTTAATGACTGTCATTGTAATATTAAAATACTTAATAGTAGGTACTACGAAAATTCGAAGAAAATTATCTCTGGAACTAAGTTCTTTTACTGATAAAAAAAATCGATGACGCACCATGCTGGTTCATCATTAGCCTATTGCAGTCCACTGCAGGACGCAGGCCTTTCCCAGGGAGCGCCCCAAAGCCCGATCTCCCGCTTTCGCCATCCAGACAATGCCAACTACCTTTTTTTAGGTTATTGGTCCATCTGGCTGGTGGACGTCTAACACTACGTTTGCCGAGCCGTGGCCTCCACTCAAAAACCCGTCTACTAAATTGGTCATCGGTTCTGCGACAGATGTGACCATGCTGGTTGAATTTGATATAAAGAATAACTTACCTTTGAAAGAAGCGATGTACGTTTCCAGACCCCATAGACGGAGATAATTATCTAAAGAGTCTGAACGTTCGTCATGCAGGCACTGGAGTCTCTATTGAGGTTCAAACCTTTTAATAATTGACGCACATTCACCACAAATATTACAATAACTATAATCTAGCAACATCGTGACTGTCTTTGCCGGCGCGTAAATAAAAATGAACGAACACGAGCTGTCAAGTTTAGCGCCGATTCGGTTACAAATGTAAACAAAATATTTTGTTAATACTAAACGAAAGTTGGGCTTAATATAACTAAAGTTCCTTTATTATTAAATAAACGTTAGGCAATATGTTCTAACCTGCAGTTTTGTCATGCACTACAAAATATATTATGCTATTTGTTACAAAATATTCATTTATGAATAAGCACATTATTGCTGAACTGCTTTTTGTTATGGCTTACAAAAACGTTGGCTGTACGCAAAATAAATACTTTTGTTGCATGTTATCAAAGATAATGCCTAAAATGGACAAAACGGTTTATTAGCCTGTAACCACTTGAGTTTGTCTAATTCAGTATGTTTAGAGCAAATCAAAGGTTTATTTACTAATAACCCAACTTGAAATAACATAAGCGGTTTTGTCTTATAAAGACAAATCACTTTTGTTAAATCAAGTTAACTTTATTAGAATATTGTCAAACTTTGGTTATTCCTGAAATAGCCAAAGTAGTTAGGTTAAATATTTTTTTCAGTGCGCCTATGCGATTGGGTCGCCGGGTTCCTGCATGAGCGCAGCATTCGCGTAGGGTCGAGTGTTCAACATTGAAACAGTCGTACACAATGAAACAGCGCCATATTTTTGAAATGCGACATTGACAGATAGTGCAGTATAGCTGGTCGAGTTAGTGCCATACACCCCCTGCTCCTCCCCAGCTAGCGTGCGCGCCGCATACAAACCGACGTGTCCCCGGAGCTTTTTTCGATTTTATGTCTAAAAAGTAAGTTTTTTTTAGAGTTTTATTTGATTTATCAGTTAATTACTATAGTGAATTTCGTATTTCTGAGTATTACGTCGCTTTGTACATGTATCATAGATTCGCGTGGATTAAAAAACCTATTAAATTGTTCAACTTTGGTAGGTTATTTTTTGGGTTTATTGTAAAATATCCTAGGTGTCCAACAATGACACAGTTCAAGGGTGGACACATTGAAACAGTGTTTCATTGTGTACTACTTTGTTTTGTTGTATACCAAGCGAAAGCGTAAAGCAAGAAAGCTTGGTAAAAGCATAATTGCCACGGACACGCCAAAAAAAGACCAGATAGCTAAATATAGTAAAAAATCTCAAGAAAGAAAATTAGCGGCAAAAGTAGTGAAGCGACCAGTTTTATCTAATAAAAAAAGAAAAAGTAAATCTAAAAAGACTAGAATTGAACCAGATTCTGAAACAAGTACCGACGAAGAAGAGGAAGTGGTATGCCTTAGTGAAATTGATTTAAGTGGATTAGACGACGCAGATATGATGCGGATGGGATGTCTTTGGTTACGGAACATTTTAAGAAGCTTGAGCGTAAACCCCAAAATTACGATTATATACGTTCTAAAAAAGCGAAGGTATATATGTCGCAAAAATAATTGATGTAGTGAGAGTTAATAGATACGAGGTTTTGTTTATGAGGTTGAAACTAAAAGACATGATAAATTTTACATGCCATTGGAACCCGATATGTCAGAAATTCTCATCGAAGAGAAAAAAACGATTCTTCCGCCACCAGAAATAAATGGGACCAAAAGCCGAAACTCTTTTTATTATTTTCCAGTCCGCGTGTCACCAAATATAAAGTTGCGAATTCCTAATATTTGTGTTTTTATATAGTTATATTTAATATAACTCTGTTAATTATAGATAATCATGTATTATGTTACTGTTGATTGTGAGTTGTTAATATCTATTAGGTACAGGTACTAAACTGCGATTTAAAAAAAATTGAGACTGAGTATAATAGGTTACTTAAGTTACTAAATAATCCAAATAAATTCTTTACTGATTATAATTAAACAGTTTTTATGGTTTACTCGTTCCAATAACCACATTAAGTACAAATGGCCAATATTAAAACTAGTGTTTCATTGTCAGACACAGTGTGTTTCACTGTATCCACCTAGGTGGACACAGTGAAACAATTCCCATTTTTTTGAAAAACTATTTTTATTCCTAATGTATCTATTTATAAATGAAACTATAAATGCCATATTATACCCAATTAAGTAGACTCTGTTCCTGCAAAAAACAGTATCCATATCTACAAAAATTAGAGAAATATGAGACTCTGATTTTTTAGTGTTTTATTGTTGCACACTCCACCCTACTCTGCGAAAGCAGTGCCTCACAGTTTCTGCAGGTGAACGCCGGAGTGCCGCAGGGTTCTATAATATCGCCCACGCTGTTCCTTCTGCATATCAATGATATGTTATCCTTGGGTAACATTCATTGCTATGCAGACGACAGTATAGTACATCGGCGTTATTTGGGTCACCTTGCGGCAAAGCATGCCGATGTAGTGGAGTCGAGACGGAAGATTGTCATTGAGGTGGACGAGGAGTTACACCGCATTTATAAATGGGGCTCTGATAACCTGGTCCAGTTCAATGCCAAAAAAACACAGGTCTGCGCTGTCACTGCTAAAAAGTCCGCATTTCTCCCCCAACCCCTCCTTCCAGAGCAACCTATTACCTATCCAGACTGGTCTCAGTCTCTTAGGTATGGACATACACAGCGACCTCAACCCGAAGAGCTATATTGAGAGCATTATAACCACAGCCTCACGTAAACTCGGAATCCTGAACAAGGTGAAGCGGTTCTTCACGCCAGAGCAACGTTGTCTTTTGTATAAGACTCAGGTGCGCTCCTGCGTGGAGTATTGCTGTCATCTTTGGGACGGATCCGCCAAGTACTTGCTCGAAGCTCTTGACAGGTTGCAAAGCCGTACTGTCCGTATTATCGGTAACGATGACGATACGACCAGTCTGGAGCCGTTACAGCTACGTAGGGACATTGCTTCCCTTAGTGCTTTCTACCGCCTTTACCACGGTGAATGCTCTGAGGAGATCTTTGACCTCATCCCTCCCTCTCCTTTCCTTTCCGGATAGACGCGTGCAGGTCTTAGAAGCCACCCTCATACCGTGCTGACCATCAAGACACGTACCAAAAAGTTTGGACAATCGTTCTTTTGCCGCACTGCCCGTATGTGGAATGCGCTTCCCGCACACGTGTTTCCTTCCTCTTTCTCTCCCGGGTTATTTAAGCGGGGCGTGACAAAGCATTTATGCAGGCCGCCAAAGTGTGAGCGTTCGGCATAGCGTGGTAGCGCCGTGATGAACGCTTTCACTTCTTGGGCTTCACTGGCTGCTTTTCATCAGGCAGAGTGAAGCCATTATGGCGTGCCATAATAAAAAAAAAACCTCGATCTTCTCGGCATGAAGTTGACCTCCAATCTCAACTTCGGCGACAACATCGAAATCAAGGCTCAATTTATGGCCAAAAAGCTGGGTGTTCTAAATAAAGTTAAGCGATATTTCACGCCGGGACAGCTTCTAACTCTATATAAAGCACAAGTCCGGTCGTGCATGGAGTATTGCTGCCCCTTTGGGACAGCTCAGCAAAATATCAACTTGTCGCGCTCGATTTGGTGGAACGCAGAGCCAGGAAACTTATAGGTGATGATAAGCTTGTGAAAACCATGCAAGCTTCACAGTCTCGCTCACCGTCGCTCAGTTGCTTGCTTGTCGGTATTTTACACGTTGTACTTTGGAGAGTGTGCTGTTGAGCTACACGAGCTTATTCCACCGACCCCTTTCTACCATCGGGAGTCCAGACGTACGGCGGGTTACCACCATTTCTTGGTTGATATTCCACTCATACGCATACGTACCAAACGCTATTCGTCTTCGTTCATAATGCGTACAGCTAAGGTATGGAATTCCCTGCCGGCGGCGTCTGTGTTCCCGAGTGCTTATAGTAGCCCCAACATCTTTAAAGCCCGAGTGAATAGGCTGCTTCTGGGCAAGCTTGCTGCATCGTCGACCGCTTCTTAATCCTACGGATAAGAATGTGGCCAAGAGCAAGCCCATTTATTATAAAGAAGAGGAAGATATAGAAAGAAGAGTTAAGAAAAGAAACTCAGTGAATGACGCTTTGCACTCGGTTATGAGTAGTCAAACCGTGACTAAAAAGACGCGAATGATATGGAAAGTGTGAGGAAGATGAAAGTTAGAAGGCTATTCATAGCGGAGTGAAATCCAAGGATCCACATTTATTATGTCGTCAAATAAACTGTTCAACTGTTCCTGCTTCTCAATAAATACTCCATCCTATCAATGGGTATGATAAACACATTTTTAGATGCGGTAGCTTGTTATTAATTTGTAAGTTACTATGTGTTGTCTCTTTTGTAAATGATGCTGTAAGCTCCCCAAATAAAATATAATATAAAATAATGCACCTAATAATAATAAAAAGCGGAGTTAGAACATGGTGGTTGAGCTTTCATTTTACATATTTATTTTTTTAAGTTAAATTAAAATCCTACTAGTGACAACTGACAACCATAGACCTAGGCAAAGTTGTTTTACTAAGGTTTACAAAACACTTTGCAACTATGCCTACTAGGTTATTTAGCTGAAATTGTGTCATTTTCATAAAAATATTACGCACTACGGAAAATAGCCCTTATATTCTTACCCTAGGACGTTACTACTTGAAGGAAACAAGTATATTTTTGCAGAAACTGATAATTTAAACGCACTCTCGAAATTTTTCAGCACTCCAGTCGCATTAGTACATTCAACTGTCAGAGAACGTTTGAGTTGCTAGTAAAGAAAAAAATAAAATATGATGCCTCAATAATGTAAAATTACTATCAAATTGTAGAAAATGAAACCACTTAACAAACCTCTAAGATATCGTAATCTAAATTAAATAGGCAAAATTGCGCTTAGTTGGCAAAGTTGCAGCATCTTACGGTAATAAAAATATTGCTGATATCTTCACAAAGGCTTTAGCAATTAATCAGCATGCATATCTTACATTTAAAATGTATGTAAAATAATAAAATAACTTAAATTCATTAAAATTCAAAATTCATATATAGTATAGTTAATTTTTTTTAATTAATACTATGTAGTACTCAGTAACTAAATATATTGCTCAAGTAGATTGTATATTTACTGTGTTACCTATGTAAAGCTAAAACTATTTTTGTTATAATAATGTTGTATTGTACTTGTTTTAAGTTAGAGACAATTTCAAAATTTAAAGTAATCATGAAGTAAGTAGCATTGTTTAACAGATTTGAAATTGAGAGGGGGTGTTGGAATATGTACATCACTAGCCCTGTAGTTGTAGTACATCACTAGATCAACTACGTCGCGATGGTCACAAAAAAAAGGATAAAGGTGGGACCGCATTTGAGCGACGCGGCGGCGCTGCGTGTCGTTTTACAGCACCCATAGAATATTTAGTTATTATTCTATCTTCTCTTCTTCTGCCTAGCCTTAATCCCATTTATTTGGCTTGCCAGATAAGTTTTCTTGGTACACGGTCGAATGCTTTTTCCAAGTCGATGAATACCATGTGTAGAACGGTTTGGCTCTCTCTATGTTTCTCCATCAGAATTCTGATCGAATGTATAGCATCAGTTGTTGACCTTCCTGCGACGAAACCACATTGATTTTCAGTCACCTTGGTGAGCTGAAGTATTCTGCTATTGATGACTCTTTCCCATATTTTGAAGGAGTGTGATATGAGCTTAATGGCTCTGTAGTTTCCACATAGTATGATGCCACCCTTGTTCTTATAAAACGGGACCAGGGATATCATCAGGTTCACAAGCTTTGTTGTTAGTCATAGATTTAATTGCTGAGTGAACTTCTGCGGGTGATATGGATGGTATCGGGCCTTCAGTAGCAGGTATTTCGGTAAAACTTTTGAATCGAGTCGCTTGAATTGGGGGAGGGAAGGGGGCGGGCGATGATAGGAGGAGGGGGGGAGGAGTACCCCCTCCTGCCGCAAACAAGTGGTTTTTATATATGTCTGTGTTATACGCTATGCTATCAGCTTCGTCTTTTGTCGTTTGCCATTGCATAAAGAGAATTTTCTTGGTGTTCAATACCTCCTTGACATCTTTTTCCAACCATTTTGTGTCCCTGTCGCCGCTAAAGGCTCGCGTTCACTAGGCGGATCGGGCCGAGGCGCATCGCAAGTTCGCAACGCAACAATCCGCCTGCCTGTGTTTATTATGGAATAGCGTCCACTAGCGGCGGGCCGGGGCGGGGCGGGCCGCAGCGTGATAGTTAGTCGATGCGGCTCGTACCGATCCGCCCCGGCCCGATCCGCCGCTAATGGACGCCTACCTTAATAGCGCCTTTTGATACACCTAGGTACTGTTTGGCTTTTTGGTTGCAGAAAGATTGGAAATCACTCCACATCTCGGACCAAATGGTCCGAGCTCCACATGTTATTAGTCTATGACAGCACCATCGCACTTTAACTGCGCGTAGCGGCAGCTCGCGTCATTCCTTTGCTTATTCGCGTGAGAGTATAGTGCGACATAAAAGAGTAGAAATTAAATAATCCAGAACTAAATTCACTCATTTTTTGGCAACATTGATTATTTGTCATTAATGTCAAGTGGTTGTTAACTCTGTCCGTGGTTACCTCGGACCAATTTGGTCCGAGGTGGTTACAATATAAATTGTTGTTTAATGATATTTCTACATTCATGGATTTAAAACACTGATGACATGATTATGACCATCCGTGGCGGTTCTCATAACATAGGTACCTAATATATAAGGTTTTTTTTGCGAAGTTTGGCAGAATTTCAAGACGGAGCTTTGTTACGTAATCTGGAGGATATTTACCAACGTACAGCAGATTATACTGGTAAGTAAGTTATTAAGTAAAGTTACGTTATGCCGGCACTTCACTTGGCGTATCGTGTTCGCGTATTTGCATTATTTGTCCGAACACGGCAATGTGTAGGTAGACGGTCTATTTGAATATGTTAGACGCATTTTTCCTGAAATAAAACGCATATTAAACTACTTACCTCATTAGAAGCTTAAAATATTGAGATAGGCACATCCGTTTCCCGTCGTACTTTCCTTCTCTTTCTTCCGGTATATCGCTGTCTCTCTCGCTCATCTCACTCAGTGGCGTCACCAGCACCAGGTGGCGCGGTGGGGGAACCCGTAGATTTCACACCCGTGTAAAGATGGGCGGTGGGTATTTACCCGATGGGTATTTACCGGGTAAATTCCCAATTTGGGTATTTATCTGGGTATTTACCGGGTAAATACCAAAAACCTGGGTAAAAACAATAAGCACGTTGTGGTTTAGTAGTATTTTTTCTTTTCGTCTTTCTTTCTATTCATTTATGTTTAATTGTATGTTTTGGTACAAATAATAAATATTATCTTGATTGTTGACTAAACTAGTAATAATAAAAATATAATTATTTGGTAAAACTTTTGAATCGATTCTCCTGAATTGGGGGGAGGGATGGGTAGGAGGGGGTAGGGTGAGGAGTACTCTCCCCTTACCCCCCCCTCCCCCCCTCCCTGCTGCAGACAAGTAGAATAAAAGTTTGTGGTGAAACCCAATGACCTTATTTTATGTTTAGATACGTTGCCTGGCCTCCGTAGTGGCAAGGACAAATCAAGGTAATTGCCTGGACTTCACTCAGTCACACGTCAGTCAGTGTCACGTCAACACGATTTACACACGATCGTTACCTTTATAAGTTTTTGATTTGTTAATTGGTTAAAATGCCTTCCTATATATCCAGAAATTGTAAAAATTATACTGCAACCGTAAGAGACAATAAAAATGTCTTATTTCATTCGTAAGTATTGTAAATATAAATTTAAAATACAAATTTTCATTAGGTGATGACATTTGCCATGTTGCCAATCCGATATGCATGAGTGACGAGCGTATACTATGTTTTCTGTAAGAGTGAAAGAGAAAAACAATGGCGGCCGAGATAGCGCATAAATTCTATGAGCTCATTGGTCAACTACCAAAAGTCAAAATATTGTCTATCTCTTTTTAACAATAGGCTAATGATATGATTTTCCCTTTCGACGTGTATTACGTCATAGAAACAATTTCGCCATTTTAAAATGCAATTTATTCACGTATAACTAGTCTTATCATTGGGTGAAACCACCGTTTTACCTCATGCAACTTCACGTCGTGTCTTGTTACTCTCATCTCATTTCACTCGCCTCATTTTTATTTTTCCTCGCTTCTGCAACGATACATATTGATTTAGTAACTACACACTACACTAGACACATCGCAATTCCTTTATCTAAACACATTTATTACGTGATCTAAATCACGAAACTTCGAACACTATTTTTCGACACTTTTACGTATCCCACAAGTTTCGGATCACTTCGATAATCTTATTATGCGTTTTTCCTTGTAATATTTACATTTATCTCACCTTAATTGTTTTCTATTTACTAAATATTGTGTTTTGGTCACGTTTTGACGTATCTGACAACTTATTTTTGCTTCGTTGCTATGCAACTTATCAACAAAATTGAATGAAAACTTTTAGACTTTCTCATTTTTACATTTGGCCGTCTACATTTCAGCGTTTTAAAAACAATATTTTGAAATTTATGCAGAACTCAGAAACCAAGGTTTCTTTATAAAGTTCAGCCGACGACTAATCTCATCACACATTACATCTCATTACATCTCTAGCTTTTGATTCAAAAGGATTAGTCTACTGAGACGATCACCAGCTTCCGAATTGGAAGGTCTAGTCTTCTTACTTTCTTCTTCCGAATTGGAAGGACTAGTCTTCAGATACAATCACCAGCTTCAGAATTGGAAGGATTAAGTAGTCACCTCATACCATCTCCAGCTTCTGATTTGGAAGGACTAGTCTAGACTACAGCCTCCAGTCATCGCGTGCGTCTACGTCTGCCTGTGCCTGTCTCGCCTGTCTGCCTGCACCTTCGCCTGCCTGCGCCTGGTGGCGCCTGTCTGCCTGCGCCTGGTGGCGCCTGCCTGCCTTCACCTTAGCCAGCCTGCGCCTGCTGGCGCCTGCCTGCCTGCGCCTGCCTGCGCCTACCGGCGCCTGCCTGTCGGCGCCTGCCTGCCTTCGCATGCCTACGCCTGACGGCGCCTGTCAAGTTCAACCCTTGCCTCCACACCTTCGCCTGCTGCACCTGCCTCTTCACCTTAACATTATCATCCGCCATCACCTTTTACATACTCACCACATTCTCATTACTCACCACATTCTCATTCAATTATTCTTTCACTTTTTTTGTTATTTTGTTATTATTATAAATACTGTCTAATCTTATCATCTTTTCTTTTTTAAATGCCGCTTCACGACAAGTTATGTTATTTTTTGTATTTTGAGGTTATGTAACAATTGAGGTTTTGGTAAAACTGTACAACCGCGTAACCAATATTTGGGGGAGTGGGGATGGGCGACCCCCCATTTAGGTGGCGTAAGGGGAGAGAGTATATAAAAAACGTCGCACGTACAAAAACGTCGTTTCTGGCGTTTCGCCGGCCGCTCCCGCGGTACGCTCGCTTCGCTCGCTCGGCTCGCGCGTTTTTGGTCAACATACTAACCTAACCTAACCTAATTAACTCTTTAGACTTTTGTCATGGCAGGGGCCTTCGCCCCCCGAGCTACCCCCACGCGGCGGGCGACGGCGAGGGCGCTTTTTTTAATCCAGAGTGAAGTGAGGGATTCTAGAGTAAAATCCCGAGCGTAGAGACGGATTTTTTAGTAGAATCCTGAACGTAGCGAGGGATTCAAAGTACGTCGCCCGAGCCAAAAACATAATTTGCGCCCGAGTAATACACTCTACTTTTTATCACCCACTATGAGAAAAAAATATTTTGATGAGCCCATCGCCGATCTATGCATTGGATCTATGTATGTGCAGTCTTTAGTCCGTTAGTCGCCTTTTATGACACCCAAGGGACGAGAGGGGTTGATAGTGTTATTTTGATGAGTCTATCGCCGCTCTATGCTGTTGGTTGTATATGCAGTCTTTAGTCCGTTAGTCGCTTTTTACGACACCGAAGGGAAGAGGGGGATTGGTAGTATTATTTTGATGAGCCTATCGCCGCTCATGCTGTAGGATGTATGTGCAGTCTTTAGTACGTTAATCGCCTTTTACGAGACCCAAGGGAAGATTGGGGTTGGTAGTATTATTTTGATGAGACCACCGCCGCTCTATGCTGTAGGATGTATGTGCAGTCTTAAGTCCGTTAGTCGCCTTTTACGACACCCAAGGGAAGAGAGGGGGTGGTAGTATTCTTTCACCGCTACGCGACACGGTTTATTATCTTAGTGTGGCTTATTTTTAAAATAATACTAACAACCCATCTGGTTGTTAGTATTATTTTAAAAATAAGTCACAACTACACATGACAGTACCTGTCACAAAAACGATTCTCCGTAGGGCGGTAATACTACCAACCCCTTTCTTCCTTTGGGTGTCGTAAAAGGCGACTAACGGACTAAAGACTGCACATGCAACCAACAGCATAGAGCGGCGATAGGCTCATCAAAATAATAGTACAAAAAGTGCGGCGCACTTATAAAGAGGATTAAAAACTCATTATTGCCCGCTGAAAGTTTCTTTCAGAAAACACCACCTTTGGGTGCACTTAAAGGCGGACCAAGTCGTCCTTTTCGAATAGATGGAATGAAAAAATGGTTTTATTTCTACTTTCTTGGGGTTTAAAAAAAAGGGGAATAAAAAGTTATTGCTCCAGATTGAAAAAACTTACCCGACACCCAAAACACTGACGAGGGATTGTTTTGAGACATGGGGGAGGGTGGGGGGGAGGCTGAAAGGGGGAACAGAAAAAGTCGCGTCCGCCATCTTGCATCTCGAAATAGATGATGTATTCGAAATCAGCACCGCTGATAAACATGGAAATGATACCCATAATGATTTAACATAAAAAGTCACGTCCGCCATGTTGTAATCGAAATCGGCAACCGCGAAAACCATAAAAATACCACCATTTTTGATCTCGATTTTAATAGCTAATTATATCTTGCCTAAATATTAGCGAATTCTAAAATGGCGTTTATCCATATAAAAAACATTGAAAAAGACTTAACGCATCGCAACGCATGATATGCATTAAATATTACATTTCAATTCTCATTAAAAAAAATTGACTACACACGTTTTAATACAATGCGCCACTCCACGCGTACTATGTCCCCAGTGGAGTGTATGGACAGACCCAGTTGCGCCGCATCCCGCCCGCCCCGCACACCCCTCACGATTGCCCTGTCTAGACGTGCCCGTTGGCCGACTGTAAGAATTAATAGAATGTGATGGTACTATTATAACCTAAAAAGTGTCTTAGCGTTTTATTAACGCTTAAATATACTTAAGTAAAATTTTAAGGCAGCCGCCCGGAATGCGGAAGGTGCGTGGTTCGATTCCCGCCTGAGGTTGTCGTCTTTTTTCAGTGTTTAAAATTTTACTTAAGTATATTTAAGCGTTAATAAAACGCTAAAATATAAAACATTAATCTATAAACGCAGCTTCATCTTAACTGAATGTTCAAATATTTGTAAAAATATTTCTTTCGGATCTCAGAGGTGAAAACTTCTAAGATTTGATAAAGCAATGTTGACTAAAAACATAAGCATCAAGCACTGACTTTCGACGGTTGAAAGCCAGACCTCGGTAGCCAAGTGGTTAAGGCAGCCGCCCGGAATGCGGAAGGTGCGTGGTTCGATTCCCGCCTGAGGTTGTCGTCTTTTTTCAGTGTTTAAAATTTTACTTAAGTATATTTAAGCGTTAATAAAACGATAAAATATAAAACATTAATCTATAAACGCAGCTTCATCTTAACTGAATGTTCAAATATTTGTAAAAATATTTCTTTCGGATCTCAGAGGTGAAAACGTCTAAGATTTGATGAAGCAATGTTGACTAAAAACATAAGCATCAAGCACTGACAAATTTCGACGGTTGAAAGCCAGACCTCGGTAGCCAAGTGGTTAAGGCAGCCGCCCGGAATGCGGAAGGTGCGTGGTTCGATTCCCGCCTGAGGTTGTCGTCTTTTTTCAGTTTAAAAATTTTATTAAGTATATTTAAGCGTTAGTAAAACGGTAAAAAATAAAACATTAATCTAAAAAGTGTCATTTTTCGTGTTTATGGCCGATTTTGACAAAACTTTCAAGTGGTTTTTTAATATTCTAACGCAACTGCGGCAGCTAAAATGTTAATAATAAACCTTTATTTAACAACCCTTTACCCCCCCCCCCCCCCACACACAGTGTTAGTTTCTTCAAATTCAGGCGACTCGATTCAAAAGCCAACCCAATTATTTATATAAAAATCAACAAAACGTTTTCTAAGTTATGACAAAAGCATGTGCATAAAAGAACAACAATTAGTAACATGGTTCACGAGCGAGCTAGCCGTTAGCATGGACGCGAGTTTGCCTAATTTACCGTTTCAATTCTATGTCTCACTCACTCAATACCATATTCTTTGAATTTGAAACGCTCGGCTTTAGACTAACGCTATTACACAAGAGTCAGCAGAATAAAGGACAAACTAACTCATGATGATGACACAAATAAATACTATAAAATAAAATAAAGTATCGATAAACACTGTTTAAAATAACTGAAGATTATTATATTGACTACATTACACGATTTAGGTAAAAAATACATAAAATGTTAAAGATATTTGCCATATCGTTAATTTACCCATTAAATGGGTATTTACCCGGGTATTTACCCGCGTTTTTACCCATTTTGGGTATTTACCGGGAATTTACCCGGTAAAACCCCATCTCTGCACCCGTGCCCATTTGTTCATCATTGCGTCGAAATATGACCAGGCGGAAATAAAAACTAAGCTTCTAATGAGGTAAGTATTTAATATGCGTTTTATTTCAGGTAAAACGCGTCTATTAAACACTTGACCGTCATTAGAAGCTTTGAGACCTGTTTGTTATCGCCTGGTGAAAACGCCAATGTGAGAAATAAATAAAACAATAAGTGCGAGAGAGTTAATCATATGATTATGGTTTAAACAAAAAGTTATAATAAGAGATTTAATTACTCATTATTTACAATTTAAGAAAAATCAACTAATTTAGCTTGTAAACAAACATTATTATTAGGAAATAAATATTGTTTACTATTGATTTCAATCACTTTACAGGGTAAAAATAAAAAATGAAAATCTTCGTGACGCCTAAATCAATATTTCACGACAATAAACCTT
Organism: Scoparia ambigualis; assembly: GCA_963921215.1. Taxonomy (NCBI): domain Eukaryota; kingdom Metazoa; phylum Arthropoda; class Insecta; order Lepidoptera; family Crambidae; genus Scoparia; species Scoparia ambigualis. Next base: position 4,555,639 of record OY992522.1, read on the forward strand.
ATGAAAAGCATTAACTAATCTCCAATTACCCCTAGTTAGTATATCCTCAATGGGTAAATCATATTAATCTAGTTTGTAGATGCTACAGCGGAGCAAAACACAACCAGGTGTGGCTGTAATATCCATCCATAGCTACCACAGTGCGTGAAGCAGGTGTAGGTGAACCACTCGAAGTTTTAAATAAATTAGTTTATCCATTTTGTACAATATTTATTGATCCTTTTAACCAGTAGCAATTTCCAGCTTGTTTGTCTGTAGTCCCTACAGTCAGTTTTTGACCCAAACTGTCGCCTTAATATTACTGCATTGTCCTGAACAAAATAATGTTTGGTGTCCACAGCAAGGTAACAAAGGAGCAATGCGACAATAATATTGCAGTGTTACGAACTGGTTTGAAATCTAGTTGATCCTAGGTTTGAAATACATTACAAAGGTCTACAGACTAATATTACTAAAACCTGGACAAAGTAGGTTTTGTTGTTTTTAAATGTTTATTTGAGATTGATTTTAAAACATGTTTAACTATTACCTCGTCACTAAGATTTCCATACAATTGTGAGCTGCATAAAGTAGAAACGACAATTTATGGTAGTGTATAGTATTGTAAGAAATATTTAATATATTAAGTGTAAATCTGCCAAAAACTGGACTGACTGGACCCATTTGGTACGCGTTCCGCGTGTGGATGGCGCCGCTGCTGCTGCTTACGCCCTTCCTGTACTACTGGACCGAGCACCAGTGCTCATATGTTTTTATAATAACCGGAACTTGAGTAGGGAAATTTGCTTGTGGTTCCGTAACGATATATCATTTAAGCACACCAAATTTCAACGTCAAGTCTTGAACCTTGGGGGTTGGCAGGCTTGTGGTTATGTCTACCAGGCGTCTACGTTTCGAATTTCCATACTGTGAATGAGGCAGCAAAGGGTACCACAATCAGATAAATTCCTGTTGAGGTGTGCTAGCACCCGGGGGATGAGGGAAGGTGGTGCAAATTTCCAAGCCAGAGGGAATTTCTACTTCAGGCTGAGAAAGCATTGTGAAATATCGCTTCGTGATCATTGAGATAAATCTGCATAGTTTACCCACTACTCGAGCGTTCTTGGATACAAACAGGTAAATTACTGGCCAGGCCCACTTCGCGAATATCGTTTGTGTGAATTCTGGCAGTAGATCCACTCTAGAGCTTGGCTATGTCGAGACAGTTGATCTGCATGGCTGTTCAATTTCCCAGAAATGTAATTAATTTTGACCATAATTTGGTTGGTGGTCATTTGTTGGTTGGCAATTTGAAGGATTAGAATAAAATTGTCGCAGGCTTCATGTTCGATGCTTGTAATTCTAAGACTTAGAACAGCCCGCTTTTCTTTTTGATTGCAGTGCAGCTTTTGTTAGGATGCACTCCACCTTCCCGATAGGGCAGAATTGTTGAGTTGTGACCCCCCCCCCCCCCCCCAATCCTGAAGCAACGGTTGTCAAAAATAATGTTGGCGGAGGTATATGTATTGGTGTTTCTGATAATTTTTAGCTACCAATACATTTATTTAACCATTTATTTAAGGTAGAGTCTATTTTATCGCCCAATTTCTTCTCTTAGGGTATCGTAAAAGGCGACAAACGGACCATAGATTGCACATACATCCAACAGTATAGAGCGGCTATAGGCTCATCACTTGTCACGTACATGGCAGTTATCATTTGGTGAAACGTGGACTTTGACAAAGGACTTCTTTTGCGGTCCTCATTGCCTGGTCTCTGACTAACCCTTCGGGGATAACAGTCGTGAGTATATGTAGGTATGTAAGGACGCTTGTGATTCCTCCATGTATCCTAGTATGTCCTTGCGGAAGACATTGATTTTGGTAATCGCCCTGCGAGGGCGGTCAAACAGACTTTTTGAAGTTTATGTGGACACCAAAATAAGTAAGTGTTTCTATTACAATGTTGGCATGTATGGACAGAACCATCTGGTATTTATGTCTATAAGATAATAGTCTAAGAAAACATTGCCGTGCTCATCTCAAATGGAAGGCATATAATTTTTAGTAATTCGCCTTTGTAGAACGGACGAAGAAACCGTTGTGGGATTTGGCTATAGTCAGATGATAGTACCTAGGTCTGAGAAAAGTAATTTGTACATACCGTCTCTTGGCCGTACACAGTCCGGAATTCATATAATAATTTAGCGACTTCAGGTTGAAAATTGGACGGAGTGACCTTTCTTGAGTGCTCTTTGGTACTAAGAACTAGGTCAAAACGAAGATGTATGATAGAAAACTTGAAGCACCTATTTTTGTCCCAACGGTGTCGATAAAGTGCAAATTGACCTGTTGAGTTTTTCTGATTATGTACAAACTCTTTTGAGAACAAAGACTTCTTTATTTCGTAAGTATTATTGTGTGTCAAATGTCTTTGGTGAAAACAGATTTGTAAAACAAATAAACTAAATACAACCATATTCTATCGGATTATAACGTGTTCTTATTAAACTCTACTGTGCGTAAACCACTGCTTTTAATAGGTTATACGGCCCGCATAATGGAAAATTTTTCAACAAAAATTTCGATTGGTCATCTCGACGGAAAATTGAACTGGATAACTTGGAAGTACAAAATTTCAATTTTACTGCGCGCAAACAAACATGTCATTGAGGTAGTTGAAGGCAAGTTGACGAAATCAGTTCTTCCAGAAGGTGCAGGGGACGCAGATGTCAGCGCTTACAATGAAGCATTAGAAAACTTCAAAAGGCCGACTGTACCGCCCTGCTAATCTTGACCACGAACATGACGGAAGAAGCGTTACAAAAAGTAATGAGATTTGAGACAGCTCATGAAGTCTGGCGAGAGCTTCACCGATTATTTGACGGCGAACCCGAAGACAGAGTCTACAACTTGTGCCTGGAGTTCTTTTGTTTTAAACGCAACATGTCGGATGACGTATCCACCCACATGTCAAAATTGAAAAACATCTGGAACACTTTGAACATTGAAATCAACAAGACTGATTCTAGACATCTGCCTGATTTGTTCCTGATATGTAAGATCCTCGAAACTCTCGATGAAAGATTTTACGCGTTCAAATCCAGCTGGTTACATTTGAACAAGACCGATAGAACAATCGACAACCTCACAACTCAACTTTGCTCGTATGAAAAAGCACTCGAAGGCAAAGAAGGGACTAGTCAAGAGACGCTAGTCACACAAGAAGTCCATAAGTCGAAAAAGAAAAAAGATGAGAAAGTTAAGTGCAATTACTGCTCTCATATAGGACATAGGGTAAAGAACTGCAAGAAGTGGATTAAGGATGGGAGACCCCCTAAGCCAAGCAGCTCAGTGCCTTACAGGTCAAATCAGACTGTTCAAAGCTTAACTTTAATGGTGGCTAATACATGTTCACAACCCGCAAATCAAGATAGAGAGAATTGGTTTGTGGACAATGGTGCAACGACACATATCACTGTTAGAAGAGACGTGTTTCACACATTTGAACCCTTCGATTCTGAAGACTGTGAAGACGGCAGATGGAACAGTTATTCCAGCGTTAGGGAAAGGACTTGTTATGGTTGAATCGATTGTAGGTAACAAAAAGGAAACTATACGAATGGAAGATGTCTGGCTTGTACCATCTTTGACGAAAAATCTTTTTTCGACGTTGGCAGCACAAGACAAAGTGCGGAATAGTATGTTCACATCAACCGCTACTAGTTGTCAGCTAGATATCGATGGAGTTACGAGGATTGTTGGGAAATGAGAACCCAAAGGACGACTGTATAAAGTACAGTTGAAGACAATCGCTCCATCAAAGATATCAAACTCAATTGAAGTGAACGCAATCACGGGCACCATTATGCTACAGGTATACCATGAACGTTTTGCTCATCAAGATAAAAGACATGTTAAAGCCCTTGTCAAGCGAGAATTTGGGATTAACTTACCAGCAGATGAAGTAAAATGCGAGGCATGCATATTTGGGAAGGCCCATAAGCAACCGTTTGGAAGAAGGGAAAGAGCAACCAAACCTGGTGATTTAATACACGCTGATGTTTGTGGACCTTTCGAACATCCCAGTGTATCAAAATATAGACATTTTGTGCTCTTTAAAGACGACTTCTCCTCTTACCGTCTAGTCAACTTCATGCGCAAAAAATCTGAAGTCATAGATAAACTAAAGATGATGCTAAATGAAATCAGAACGACCGACCATACTGTCAAATGCCTCTTAAGTGACAATGGACGAGAATTTGACAACGAAGAAGTTAAGGAAGTTCTGAGTAAACACGGGAATGATCAGCGAATTACGATGCCATACACTCCGGAGCAAAACGGGTGTAGCGAGCGTGAGAATCGCACTCTAGTCGAAGCCGCAAGAACTTTGTTACATGCAAGAGGTGAACTACCGCAGCAACTCTGGGCTGAACTAATAAATGCTGTTGCTTATGTTCTCAACAGAACTGGGCCAACTAGAGAAAAGGATAAGGTTCCCTTTGAACTTTGGTTCGGAAAGAAGCCAAAGATATCTCACCTACGTGTAATTGGAAGCCAGTGCTATGCTCACGTCCCCAAACAGTGCAGAAAGAAGCTCTGCAAGAAGGCTATCAAAGGAGTACTCATCGGATATGAAAACGACGACGGTTTTCGCATTTGGGATGGAACAAAAACCACCCGGTCCAGAGACATTACCATTGCGAGTGAAGTTGAATTTAAAGTTTTGTTAAGGACAAGCGAACGTAATCAAGTCCCTGCAGAAAAAGAGGGAGTTAATTTTAGCGATGAAGCATGTCAGACCGAAAACGAGCATTTAGAAGCCTCAAACGAACAAGAACGTGATCTAGAGGGAGATAGTTCTGGAGATCACGATCAAGTCGATCGTCACAATAGAGTCGATGAGGAGAATAGCCAAGTAGATGAAGACGTATTTCTCGACTGTGATGATGCAGGAAACATTATGATACAGGAACCTAGATACCATCTTAGGGATCGCAGAACTCTACGGCGTCCTAAGCGGTACGAAAACTCTACCATCTGCACAGTGGCTTCCTTATATGACTTCCCTAACAGTTTTGAAGAAGCCATGAGGAGGGAAGACCATGAAGCATGGATGCAGGCCATGAAGCAGGAGATCAACTCTTTGAAAGATAACAATGTTTGGACACTGTGCGATTTACCGCCTAACAAAAAGGCATTGCCTTATAAGTGGATCTTCCGCATAAAGACGCGACCTGATGGATCCATAGAGAAGTATAAGGCTCGCCTAGTGGTGAAAGGCTTCAGGCAGCGAAAAGGCATTGATTATAATGACCTTTAGCCCAGTCGCCAGAATGGCCACAGTAAGAGCACTACTTAGTGTGTGTGCTAGAGAAAACATGCACTTGATCCAGTTCGACGTAGCAACCGCATTCCTAATCGGAAAACTTGAAGAGGACATTTATATGAAACAGCCAGAAGGTCTTAGCGATGAAACGGCCAAAGTGTGGAAGCTCAATCGGAGTCTATACGGCCTAAAGCAGGCACCGCGCTGCTGGAACTCTTGCTTAGAGGAAATCCTCCTAGACTTAAACTTCAAGCAGTGCGAGGCTAACGGTTGCCTCTTTGCAAAGAAAGTAGGAGAAGGAAAAATTCTACTAGCCCTCTACGTCGATGACGGACTGGTGGCAGCTTCAAATGAAGAGTTAGCCAATCGCTTTCTAGAGGATCTGCGATCAAAACTGAAGATCACCTCAAAACCGGCTTCCTACTACCTGGGCTTAGAAATTAGACAGGAAAATAATGCAATTACTATCAACCAGGCGTCTTATACAAAAAGAATTCTAGAACGGTTTAACATGATAAATAGCAATCCGGTTTCAACGCCTATAGAAAAGTTGGAATATATAGGAGAGGATACAGATTTAGGGAAAGCTTGTGACTTCCCTTACAGAGAAGCAGTAGGCGCTCTGATGTACTTAATGACAGGTACTCGCCCTGATATTGCCTTCGCAGTGGGTGTGGTATCCAGACATTTAGAGAATCCTTTAAAATCAGACTGGCTCAAAGTGAAAAGAATATTTAGATAACTAAGGGGCACTTTGAACCTCGGCATTAAATATCATGCTGGAAAAGGAGATGGAACTATAGAAGGATACAGTGATGCGGATCATGCTGGTAATGCCTCTACTGGCAGATCTACCTCAGGTGTTGCATGCTTGTACGCAGGAGGGATAATATCATGGTTAAGCCAGAGACAGGCAACCGTAGCTATATCGACCACGGAAGCAGAAATAGTCGCTGCAAGCGAAGCTGCAAAAGAACTCGTGTGGCTTAAACGAGTCTTCAGTTTCCTGTCTAAAGACCAAGAAATGTTGCCAACTCTTAGGGTCGACAATGAAGCAGCAATAAGACTGGCACACAACCCAGAATTCCACAAACGCACCAAACATATTCGTGTTCGTCATTTTTTTGTAAGAGAGATGGTGCAAGGTGGTTTTCTGAACGTAATTAAGACCAGCTCGGCAAATCAACTGGCGGACGTCTTAACCAAGCCTGTCCCAAGGCCTCGGCTAACTGAGTTATGTGCCAAACTTGGACTAAATAAGCTTTGAGGGTGAGTGTTGAGTTTTTCTGATTATGTACAAACTCTTTTGAGAACAAAGACTTCTTTATTTCGTAAATATTATTGTGTGTCAAATGTCTGTCTGAGAAGAAAAGCTGTTGGTGTCGTATTGTGACTTTTGGTGAAAATAGATTTGTAAAACAAATAAACTAAATACAACCATATTCTATCGGATTATAACGTGTTCTTATTAAACTCTACTGTGCGTAAACCACTGCTTTTAATATGACCGGCTCAAAATTTCGGAGCATTGTCTACGTCTTTTGTTACCTCTGTTAGCAGAGAAGATGGACGTTTTTGTCCTAGAAAAAGTTCATGGAGGGTAGATACCACGTATTAAACACAAAAACACTTTTAAAAATACTATCTTTGCTTTCTTATCTTAAAAGAAAAGGTGTATTTACATCTCTTGCGGGTAAAATTAAAATTCTGATATACCAGATAAGTTTAAATTAAAAATTCAGCGAACGGTAGTAACACCGTTAAGTTAAGAATAGTTATAAGTACTCACGTGTATTGTAGAAACTCACGAGAACTGTGTTGCAGTTTAAATAAAAATAATTCTATTTCTTTGTCACTTGATCACCTATGTAGTCACAGAACACAATCACGGAGAAGAAAGGCAACTTCATACAAAGTGGTTTTAATAACGCCATCTTACTTTTTCCTCGGAACTAGAAGTACCGCGCGGGAATATTTAAAATGGATTCTTGGTGTAGGGATAAAATTTTAAAGAGGAAGTGCTTTTACTTGTAAGGAAACCTAATATTAGTGAAATGTATTAAAATGCACTATATATTAAAGTTTCCTTACAAATAATTTGCACAAAAAGTAAAGAATAAAACATTACAGTAGTATAAAAATAATGGTTTATTAGGTTCAAGAAAAACAACGATCAACAGCATATTTTCTCTTATCTGCTCAATTTACAAAGTTCGAAATTAAAAAAAAACCGCGGGAAAGTTGATCAGTTTCATGGACTGAAACACTACACAAGAAATTAGGTATTTCTGTAGTCCTAGTACTCTTAATTTTAGGTGCATCAGTAATAATGTTTGCATAAAGTATAATAAATACCTAGTTACATGCTTTTATAAAAAGTGCCCATTACACAACTTGGTTTTTTATACACACAAATATACGCTCAAATTATACAATAATCATGGACTGAAACACTACACAAGAAATTATGCGTTATTTCTGTAGTCCTAATACTCTTAGTTTTAGGTGCATTAGTAATATGTTTGCCTAAAGTATAAACATAACATAACTACCTAGGTACATGCATATAAAAAAGTGCCCATTAGACAAATAGGTAAGTACTTGGATTTTTTTATACACACAAAATATAAGCTCAAATTATACAATAATCAAGGGCAGATTTGTAATATTGTACCTCAGATTTGTATACCTATTAAGGAAAACAATTTATTTATGTAAAATTATATCCATTTTCCGTTTAAGGGCGGATGCTGAACTTTCTTCTGCCAATGACCGATTTTTTAAAATGCAAAACCTCTTAATACATATAAAAAATACACTTTGTGTGATAACATTAATATTACTATCTTTGTGACTTGAACAAGCTTCCATGAAATCAAAATTTACATTATTTTTCAAGTCTTCGATTATTGTTTTTTTTAAATAACATCTGTGAGAATTTATCTTTAAGAATTCATTAATTATTGAAGCACAAAATTCCACACATGCTATCATATTTTTGGTAACATAATTTAAACTATTTTCAAAGTCCCTATATTCCCTACATTCAACAAACAAATGGGATTCATTTGTGCAATCAGACAGAAATATTTGTTTGCAATTTGCGCATTCCTTAACTGGTAATTGTTTTATGAGAAACCCACACACATATGCACATGCTTGCACATCAGCAGTATTTTCATTTATTGTTTCGTCTACTTCGAAAGAAAGAGTTGAAGAAATACTGAATGTTAATTCGCATTCCACTTCATGTGAGCGTGTAGGTTGTGAAGCTGATAACAATGTGTCGAAATTATTTATGATGACATTGTTATCATTTTCACAGTTCCCAGATGTACCCATGTGGGACAGACTTGTTAAAATTGCTGTTTTTAAGCCCGCCACAAATTGACCACAAGTCGGGTTTGTATTTGAGCCACAGTTGCCCCGAATGCACCCAAAAAGATTTTCTAATGCTGTCTGTCTTGCTGTAACCTGCGTGTAGCGATACTTTTAATTTTGTGTTTTTGGGCTAAATTGCGCCACAATCTTTCAACAGCGTTAATGGTCCATATCCATCCTTCCTGTGATGGAGGCTTTCTTAAGATTCCAACAAACTTCATTGTGGAGAAAAATATTTTCATTTCTGGAAATAAATGTTTATGGGGGCTTGTAGCCGTCAAATTGGTAGCATGCGGCTTCCCTCTTCGCAAATCCGAGGAATCACTATTTAACAAGTCAAATAGTTTGTCCATATTGGATATAACATTTGCTGTCACAGCAGCCTCTGCAGTTAACGATCCTGTAAAAAATTATTTAGCATTACCAAGTAGCATAAGAATTTTATTCCATTTAAATAAACTATACAAAAAAATTAAGTTATAATTTTTTTATAAAAATGCATACCTTCAGATATTTTTGCAAACATTCCTGCTGCAACAGAATGGCTTAGCACTTGTGCTGCCAAATTCACCTTCATCTTCTGCTTATTATTAGGATTTAAGTGATCCTTCTTTAAACATGGAGCAAACACGAAATTCGGATTGGCGTTATCCATTTCAAAGAACTGCTTAATGTGGCTCCACTTTGCAACACCTGGAATAAAATTTAACAAAATGATTATTATTATTTTTTAGTTAGAAAAATTAATGTCCAGAAATGACCCTATTTTATTTTTATAATATGTACTTTACCCAGAGAAATAGATGTTATATTTACCTTTGCCCACCTTGTCAGTTGAGTGTATATTTGAAGTGCATTTAATATTATACAATATTGAATTCATAAATAAATTGCGGAAACATTTCAGTAAATGTGGCGTGTCAAACATTGCAACAATATCTTTGCCTCCCACTGTTATATAAGGATGCTCTGACGATGCGCCCAAGGTTGACAGTGCCCTTCTATTCACGCCATCCATGTCGCATACTGTTGCCGCTATATTTACTCCAGCTTCAGAGCATTGATTTAAAACCTGAAATACAGAAACAAGATATAATTTTGCAACAAAATACAAATTATAAAGAGGATGAAAAGCAAGCACTAGCAGTGGCTTCTGTGAGTTTTCTACATTTATGATAAACTTCTATCTCCTAATTTATTGCAATATTATGTAACATTGGAAAACATAATTGTAATGTTTATAAAAAATATTTGTAAGAAACTAATTACCTCTTTTATAAGAGCTGCCAGTCTGTCCGCAGTAGAAAAACCACTTGAAAAATAGTGAGCAATTGGTTGTTTTACTCTTTGTCTGATACCTCCAATCATAAACACCAATGCATACCCAGCAATCAGTTCTGATCGTCCTTGTGATCCATGGTCTTGGTATCCCTCTATAATATCACCTTTTGGCTCATAATGTAAATGCTTTTTTAATGACATTTCATCCCACATTAACATGAATTCATTAGTCATTGGTGCTTGAGTGTTGACAAATTTCTTTAAAACTTTTAAAACTGATTCATTGCAACCAACACCAAAGGGTACCTTATTCAGTAAAGTCTTTAATGTGGTTGGTGATGGCAGTAGAAATATCCTCCGTAGCAAGCGATAGCAGGTCGGTGACCTTTTAAATATTCTTAAGGCGATGATCTTTTCTTCTTTTGACCACCTTCTGCCTTTAATTTTTCGATCAAAATTTCTGATTTGCCCTTGTAAGAGCAGAGCAAATGTAGGCGTAATCTTATCACATAATTTTTTAACATTCTTTTCATTGGCTAGTGTATTCAGAATAGTTTCGTTGTTTAATTTTTTGATCTGTTTATGCAGTTGGCATATCCTTTGGAGGTACTTATTGCATTTAGCCTGCAGGATCTTCTCCTTCTGCGATGTAGCTGGTTTACTTTTGGTTGATGTTGAAGGGAGTGATTGATCTTCCGTGAGTTTATTTGTTAGGTCTCTTAGTGGTGGAACCATTGTGGAAGGTCCTGGTTGGTTTAGGTCATAGATAGGCAATGCAGTCTGAAAATGCAATACAAGATGGTAAACTAAACTACTCCATTATTATTATTGGCTAAAAAAACTTAAGGAAAGTTAAAGAAATAACAAGGATATTCAGTAATTACTTACATGTGCATCTCTTTTGACAGTGGTTGTTGTTGATGGTGGTGGTTGATCTACGGTGAACTTATTTGTTAGATCTCTTAGTGGAAGGTCCTGGTTGGTTTATTTCATAGACAGGCAAATGAGTCTGAAAAACAATACTAAATTAGAAAAGGGTTTACCTATTATGTAGCACAAAAGTCTAAGACATTAAAAAAAATACTATAGTATTTCACTTTTTTAATAAATGGCAATCAGCCATTTTAAGTTACAGCCATTACTGGCAGTTTTTTGTTGACAAGAGCACAGTTTTAAACGATTGACCGGTTACAATAAGTGGGCCAAACCAAATTTTATTTATTTTCCAACGAGATGGCATCTTTGTATCAAGTTTGACATTAAATGAGGATATTCAACAATTACTTACTTGTGCATCACATGGAACAGCAGTTCTTAATAAGTATTTTCTGGAACTATCTCTGAAGTCCTCATCTTTAAAATGCCTGGCACACACCATCCTGTGCTCATTAAATAATTTCATTTGAAATTCAACAGAACTGACATTCTGTTCCGGGAACAAGTACTTTGCCCATTGCTCGCACCTGTAAATATAACGAATTAGTATTAAAATATAATTTTTATTGCACTGGAAAACTGGACGCTAATATCATAGGACCGTTTGTTGATTTGTGTTTTAAATGAAAATTTTGGTGGATGTTTACTTACCGGACCAAGTTCCAAAATCCCGGCTTCAAAACTCTGAACAATTTAACTCCATCTACAGAAGGCGACGAACCACACTTAAAGCACGTGCGATTGTTTTCTTTATTATCACTCATTATATCACATAAAACAGAGTCCTTTCTCGTAAAATTATAAATAATATGAATGTAAACAGAGCCAAACCGAAATCACTAATAACTACTTAACTAATAGAGTCATTTTCTCGGGTATCACAGCACAGAACTGATGAAAATTTCTGACAATTTATCAGAGTCTAACTCAACGATTTAGAAAGAAACCTCAACTTCAAAGCAAACTATAGCAAGATAACACGAGTACAAAAACATGCACAGCACAAACGCCATTAATGTTATGAACACCTTTGACAGCAGTTTGACAGCGTGACGTTTGGTAGAAATGGTAGATAATTATGGTAGCATTGGTAGTTATCCCTGGTAGGTGTCGGCGCCCCGTCCCATACAAAGTCGACGGGGGCTGAGCGCGTGCGGCTGTCCTGTTCAGTCGTGTATAGTTTTTTATATGTAAACGCAATGACCTTTTATATATAGACTAGTTATACGTGAATGAATTGCATTTTAAAATGGCGAAATTGTTTCTATGACGTATACACGTCGAAAGGGAAAATCATATGATTAGCCTATTGTTAAAGAGAGACAGACAATATTTTGACTTTTGGTAGTTGACCAATGAGCTCATACAATTTATGCGCTATCTCGGCCGCCATTGTTTTTTCTCTTTCACTCTTACAGAAAACATAGTATACGCTCCTCACTCATGCATATCGGATTGGCAACATGGCAAATGTCATCCATCACTAAATGAAAATTTCTATTTTAAATTTATATTTACAATACTTTCAAATGAAATGAGACATTTTTATTGTCTCTTACGGTTGCAGTATAATTTTTACAATTTCTGGATTCATAGGAAGGCATTTTAACCAATTAACAAATCAAAAACTTATAAAGGTAACGATCGTGTAAATCGTGTTGACGTGACACTGACTGACGCGTGACTAAGTAAAACTCAGGCAATTACCTGAGTTTGTTCTAGTCACTACGGAGGGCAGGCAACGTATCTACACGTATAATATCATTGCGTAAACGTAGTAAAATGGATTGGACAAAAGAAATCGTATTGCGATTTTTGGAATTACCCATACCAAATGCATTCTTTTATTTGGGACCCCAAAAATTCCTCTCTTAAAAACAAAAACGGACTTAACGATACATGGATCGATATTCAAAATAACTTAGGAGAACCCTGCACAATAATGAAACAGGTGTTGGTAAGCCGCATTCAGGTAAAGGTAATAAGCTGCTGCCACTGCCACGTCCATCACTGTTACATTCAATTTGTTTGTGAGCAAGCAAATATTGTGCAATATTTGAGTTGTTTGCTCGTACCAGTCCATGTGTGGATGGCCTGTTTGACGCCAAGTGAAGTGCCGCCTTTAGAAGATGGGAGAATACGACAGTTTTCAGGGATTTGTTAGTTGTGTCTTTGTTATGTGCTGAAGAAGAACGCAATAGAACATAAAAAAAAGACTGAATGGATTTCTGAGATATCAAGGTCGCGCTTATGAAAAAGATGAATACTCTGCTTCCTCGTCTACTTATAATGACTGCACGATTTTATACTTACTTCAAAATGTGTAAGACAAGATTTTATGAACTATTCCATTAAAACAATATAATATCCTCACTAAGCGCAGTGCGCGGACTGACGCGACGCGCCGCTTGCTATATCGCACTAGCGTCGCTGCGCAGCGCGTCAGGGCGCTGCGCGTCAAAATATTCTTTTGGAGGCAACAATGCAGCGACGTGCAGCGACGCTCACTGCAGCGCCGCCCTAGCTGAATATCTTGCTGCGCCGTGCCGCGCAGCACCGCTCAAGTGCGGTCCCACCGAACTGTTTGATGATGATGTGTGAAAAGTATAATGTGTGACCTAAATATAAATAGTTTGTTCCCTCATAACGTAGAAATCCCAATAGAAGGAACTAGATCCCTTTGCTTTACGTTTATGAAAGGTGTTAGGGTGGTTACTTGAACTAGGGGGTTTCATAAGGTTGAAAATTAAACCAAATAAAAATTGCTCTCAGATTGGTAACAGTTTATTATTGTATGTCACAAGACCTAATGCTTTTAAAAGGAAACTTCGATAGCGTGATTCAGCAGACAACTAGCGCCATCTAGTTTGAAACCTAGGAACTAATGTTGTATGTAATTCATTATTATTGTAGTTGCATCTTTAACATTCCGCCCACCAAGGACATTATGTGACAAAATGTACTTTAACATAAAATTATAACAAAAAAACAACAAAAAAAACCGCTCACCGTGGCAGTGTGAAAGCATGTGGGTACGGTACAATATTATTGGTGAACTAAACTAACAAATGTTTTATCAAACATTATAATGAAATATAGATAAAAACGTACCTACTACAAGCTTTGTTTTACTAAGAACAAACATGCAATTATTTTTATTACAATTTAAGCTATACTATAAACATTTTCAGCAAGTACCTATACACCCATGAACTGAAATACACTTTTATATAAAATACTATCTCATAAACATGAGTAGGTATACAAACATGAAATAATACAATATAAATTAACATAAACTTTGTACTAACATATTTCTTTCTATGTCTAGTACCTAACACTAATTGTTAATTGGTAAAACACATATTTTTGATGTTGGTCTTTTAAACAAGGTTGACCTTACGCGGACGGTGACCACACGGGCAATATTATCACTACCTGGGTGTTTTTCTACAATACGTCCCATCAACCAACGACTTGGCGGAAGGTCATCTTCTTTTATGAGAACGACATCACCTACTTCAGGCTCCGGCACTCTAGAACTCCATTTATATCTATTCATTAAATTAGATAGATATTCTTGCGACCAGCGACGCCAAAAATCATGTAACATTCTTTGAACGAATTGCCATCTACTCAAGGAACTAACATGAGTGAAATCATAACTCTTTAAATCGGGGCAGCCACTAGTGGCCCACCGATGAGAAAATGTCCTGGTGTCAAGGGAAGTGGATCATTGGGGTCTGTACTGTCTACAGTTATGGGCCGCGAGTTTAGACAAGCTTCTACTTGACAAAGAAAAGTCGACATTTCCTCGAATGTTAGAGTCGATTCGCCTATTATTCTTTTCAAGTGAAACTTTGTCGACTTTACCGCGGCTTCCCATAAGCCTCCAAAATTGGGCGCATGGGGCGGTATAAAATGCCACTCAGTCCCGTGTGTTTCTAAATATGATGCAATAGTACTATTTAAATTACTTAACTGACGCAATTCAGTACAAGCACCCACAAAATTCGTACCATTGTCGCTCCACAGTTGAGCACAATGGCCACGCCGAGACACAAACCGCCTGAACGCAGCTAAAAAGGCTTGAGTGCTCATATCGCTCACTACTTCCAAATGAATGGCTTTCGTGGCCATACAAACAAACAAGCATATGTAGCCCTTATGGGCATGATAACCTCTACCTTTGGTCGTTCTTATTTTGATAGGGCCTGCATAATCTACGCCACTATGCAAAAAAGCTCGAGCGGGCGTACACCGAACTGAAGGGAGAGAACCCATGAATTGGTTTTGTACCTTGGCCTTTTGGCGCACACAAATAACACATTTACGAATATGATGTTTGACAAGACTTTTTACGTTAATTATCCAGTATGCGCTTCTCAAATAATTAACCATTAATTGTACTCCCCCGTGTAGAGTCTTTTGATGTGCATCATATACCAATAATTGGGTAAAATTTGAATTACGAGGTAGTATGATGGGGTGTTTGGTCTCTTCAGGTAAGTGTGATTTTTGTAATCTACCGCTCAATCTCATTATCCCATCATCATCTAAATACGGACATAACGATTTTAACTTACTAGTTTTAGATTTTAAATAAGTTTTAGCTTTTAATTGTACATATTCATCATTAAACTCTTCTATTTGTACTTTTCTAATGCAACATTTTAGTGCTTCATCTATCTCTGTTCGGGTCAGGTAAGTATTACGATTAACTTGGCTCTTGTAAAATCTGCGACAGTAAGCTATGACTCTTAGTAGCTTCTGCAACGAAGAATATCTCTGAAATATATCGTCATCAACAGTAGCGTTAAAATGTGATCTCACTATTTCTTCTTCTAAATTAACTTTCATATTTTTTTTCTTTTGGTAATTAATGTTTATTTCTTTCAGAAAAACTGGACCGGAAAACCAAAGTTTATTCTCAGCAAGAGCACCTGGCGGTACACCGCGTGAGGCGCAGTCGGCTGGGTTTTCTTTAGATGGCACGTGACACCATTGCGAGGAATCCAACATGGTTAAGACTTCTGATACCCTATTAGCCACAAAAGTTTTCCACTTACTCGGGTGGCTATTTAACCACGCAAGTACTACGGTTGAGTCCGTCCATGCTCTAATGTTGTTCTTATTAATGCTTAATATTTCAGATGTCTCCGTAAGAAGTCGTGATAACAGCACCGCGCCGCATAGTTCCAATCGTGGAATGCTGACTTGCTTAATGGGCGCTACTCTGGTTTTAGCTGTCAACAACGAGACTCGTATCGCTCCAGTGCTATCAACTACTCTCAAATAAACGACGGCTGCGTATGCCATTTTAGAGGCATCACAGAAGCCATGTAGTTCGCAACTGCCGTCATCTATACTCATCGTGCCTAACCATCGTGGAACTCGGACTGCAGTTAATTGATACAGTTCATTACGATAAGTATACCATTCTTTATTTAACTCCTCAGATATCGGTTCATCCCAAGCTATGCCTGATAACCATAGCTTCTGAATAAATATTTTTGCTAATATTATACTAGGTGCAATCCATCCTAGTGGATCATACAACCGTGCTATTTCTGATATAATTCTTCTTTTTGTTTCAGGTGCAGACATCATCACTGGGAGGTTCACTGAGTATTGGAAGCGATCTTCACTGCGATCCCAGGTAATTCCTAAAATCTTTGTTGTACTTTTAGTTCTATTTCTTTATTGCTGTTGTCCTTATTAAATTCTGTTTTCTCTTTGTACTGTAGTTTTCCTTCTTCGTCCTGTTTTTTTATGTTCTCTTGGCCTTCATGCTTGCGTATTTCCAACAATAATTCTTGCTTACTGCTATTCCATTTTTGTAATTGGAAACCACCTCTCAATAGTAGCCCTGTCATTTGCTTGTATATTTCGATACCCTCGTTAACGTTCGCGCACCCTGTCATGAGATCGTCAATATAAAACGACTGTACTACTTGCGAAGCCAGCGGGTAATCTTTGCCCTCATCATAACTGACCTGATTTAAAGCTTTGACAGCTAAATATGGACCTGCGGCGGTACCAAAAGTCACCGTTAGTAATTCATAGTCTTGAATTTCCCTTTCAGGATTTTCACGCCATACCAAGCGTTGAAATAATGTGTCCTCTTCTGAGATTCTAACCTGTCGATACATTTTTATTATATCCGCTACTATTACTATAGGGTGTACTCTCCAACGTAAAACTAAGTGACGTAAGTCTGATTGAAGCTTAGGTCCTACCATTAAGTTATCATTTAACGATACGCCATAACTATTCTTACTAGAAGCGTTAAATACCACTCGCACCTTAGTAGTAGTTTTGTCTTCCCTTACTACCGCGTGGTGGGGTAAATAAACGGCTTTGTCATGTTTTGTATCGCTTTTATCAACTAGACGCATGTGCCCTAACTGCAAGTATTCGTTAATAACTTCAGTGTAGCTTCTTTTTAGATCTATATCATTCAATAATCTTTTCTCTAATGATTTAAATTTTTTTACAGCTATTAGCCGCGAGTCACCACCTACGCAACGTGGTTCCTCTTCACGGAATGGCAGTCTCACAACGTACCGACCATCTGGTGTCCTATTAGTTGTACTAGCGAAAAGTTGTTCACATTTTTGTTCTTCTTCTGTTAATAAACGTTTTGTACTATGTGTGTGTTCTTCCATCTCCCAAAAACGTTTTAAAATATTGTCCTCATTTATCTGCGCGTGCATGACAGATATGTGAAAATTGTCCTCTTGTGACTGATTTATGTAATCAGTTACTGTTCCCGATAAAATCCAACCAAATGTGGTATTTTGGGCAACAATTGAACTATTTGACATTTTCTTTATTCCGTCTTTTAATATTTTACTAAAAACATTAGCTCCTAATAAAATATCAATTTTATTGGGCTTGTCAAACTGTGGATCTGCTAGGCATAAATTGTCGAGCTCTATTAAAGGTAAAGATTTTAATTTAGTCTCTGGTAAATATGACGTAATATTTTTCAATACATAAGCTTTAAATTCAATACTAAATTGCTCATCAACCCTTGACTGCAGATTAACGTTTACGACCCATTTTGAAATTAACGGTTTGCCTCCTCCTAATCCCGTAACTGTTCCTTTAATCGAATCCTTCTTCAGACGTAAGAGTTGTACTGCCGCTTCTGTAATAAAGCAAGCCTGAGAACCCTGATCTATTAAGGCTCTTACGACATGATTCCCGTTGTATTGAGATTCGGCATTAACTAGTGCTGTTGCTAGAAGAACCTTTCCGTTCTCGGGAACTTTATGAGTTGAGACATATGATACGACTGGCGAAACAACTGCCGACGAACTAGTAGTCGGTACCTGATCCTTTGGTTTACAGTCAGTTATTTTGTCATCGAGATGTAAGAGTGTATGATGACGCCTCTTACAAACCCTACAAGTGGTGGGTTTTTTGCACTGATACACGGTGTGATTACCACCCAAACAGTTAAAACATATTGAATTTTTAGCTACAAATTCACGTCGCTGTGAACATTCTTGCTTTGCGAACTTTTTGCAGAAACATAACTTATGCCCTTCGGAACAAAACTCACAGCGCATACCCGAGACATTGGTAGAAAGTAAGACCCTTGATTTCGTATGAGGACCACTAGTGTACTGATGTGGAGTATTTTTAGTATCCACGAACTCCAAAGCACGAAAGCGACCTTCCATAAAACACTTAAATTGATCTATAGTTGGCAGTTCATTCGCATCGTTACTGGATATATGCAACTCCCATTGTTTGCGTGTTTCAGAATCTAATTTAAACGATACTATGTGAATGATAATAATATCCCACGTGGTCACGTCTACATCGATATTTTTTAGACCATTTAAGCAATCTAATGTGGTATCTAAAAGCTCCTTTAATCCCGAAGCAGATTCAACATACATGCGCCTTTGACCAAATAATCGTTTTAATATGGAACTAGCTAAATATTTTTTATTGTTATACCGTTTTTCTAATAATTGCCAACACTGAGTATAATTAGATTCAGTGATCGGCGTGTACCGTATCAGCTGTTCTGCTTCTCCGGTTAAATGAGTTTTTAAATAATGTAATTTTTGAATATTTTGCAAGGAATCATTACTGTGTACTAAAGAAATGAATAGATCACGGAAGGTGGTCCATTCGGCATAATTACCCGAAAAGGTGGGGATACTAATTTTAGGAAGTCTAACTAACAACTTGGGCTTATCACTGTTATTTTTGCAATGCGACTCGTTTGAATTAAATTGCTTTAAATTAGCTTTTAAAGAAGACTTATAAGAAAAATAAAAATCTTCTGTGGTCTCGTAAATCGTTTCAGTCACATAGGTAGATTTTTCTAAAGCTTCCGGTCTCGAAATTTCGTGTAGTTTTGTATTATTTGATCGAAATAATTGCCAATCACTTTCTAAGTTTTCTAATCTAGCTTCTAAATATTCTGTAGTAATTCTATCTTTAGGACTTTTTTTAAAGTTAGTTAAAGCTCTTTTTATTGAGTTATGTAAATCTAACTGCACATTTAAAATGCTCTCCATATTGAATAGTTAAATCTATAACTAGTTCAATTTAATAACAAAATAATTACGAAGTGAAATTTCAATTTTTTTTACAAGCGTTTGTTAAATGTACAACACTAGGGAAAATCGGGCATGGATTCCCCGTTCCCTCGTTTTTTATAAAACTATTCTAAGTCCTAAAACATGCAAATTATTCTAAGTCTTATACTAACTAAAACTAACATGCAATTATAATATGAAATTTTACAAGTCCCAAATGTCTTGCAAATCTTTAAAGTTATTAGAAAGGAAAGAATAAAGTTCAAAATCGCTTGCTGCACTTATAATAAAATATCTTGAAATAAAGTCTAATATCGTTAATAAAATAAATTACTTACACTTGTCTTGACACTTCACTCACTGTTGAACTCGTATGCAAAGATACCTCGTACTTTCCTCAACAGTACTGTCAGTACTGTTACTGCTGCTGCTGCTGCTCTCGTCAGAATGGTCCGATAGCTCATCTGTCACCATCAGGCTCCGTTCTCCTTGGGCCGCTGCTGTTCCGTTACTCCGTTACTGCCACCACCGGCAGTATGCACGTACTTTATCCGCAGCGATCCACTGCGAGTACGGACTGTGGTCCACTGACCACTCTTCTCAAAAATATAGACCTAAATGCCCTAAGCTAATCCGGCTCTCGATAGGATCAAATGTTAGGGTGGTTACTTGAACTAGGGGGTTTCATAAGGTTGAAAATTAAACCAAATAAAAATTGCTCTCAGATTGGTAACAGTTTATTATTGTATGTCACAAGACCTAATGATTTTAAAAGGAAACTTCGATAGCGTGATTCAGCAGACAACTAGCGCCATCTAGTTTGAAACCTAGGAACTAATGTTGTATGTAATTCATTATTATTGTAGTTGCATCTTTAACAAAAGGAGATAGCTAAGAAAGAAAGTTACGCGGACTTCTTGGCGGAAAGTGAAGCGTCATGTCTGCAGTTTTATTTTATTTTAAAAAAATTGTGTTTTTTCGAACATTAATGTGAAATAATAGTGGATTATTAACCGTTAAGTGTTTGTGAACGTGCATGAGTGTTGGCAAATGAAACAAAATAATGCAACATCACTTTTCAAATTCTCTCAAGAAGTCCGCGTAAGACCTTAGTAAAGTACCACATCTTTACTGAGGACTCAAGAGGTTTGGCGAACATCATCTATCATTTCACCACTCATTATCATCAAAGGAAAAAAAGAAATAAAAAAACTAAAGGCAGTATGGTCTTAGACCTTAGCCTGTTCCTTCACGAAACAAATTAAAAAAAAGTCATGCTGTCACTGTCAATATCAGCTGATAATGATATATCTGTGATCAGCTGTTCCTTCTTAATCAATTTAAAAACATTGGAACATGAGGGCTTCTTATTAATATTTTATTTATTCTTGCAAAATGTCATCGAGAATACCAGGGGCTGCATTGAGTCTAAAGCAGGTGCTGATTAATTACTTTATAAAGTTATCGTTATCTTAGTAGCCTCATCATCAACACTTTTAGAGCTTTATTAGAGATCATGCAATTACCTCTAACCTTCACTGTTGATCTTGCTACAAAAGTAGCATCGGTCGGTACTTAAACCATTGAGGTATAGCTAGAGACACACCGCGTAGCAAGTTTTTACGCACAGTGTTGCTGCCCATGGGCTGCAATGCAAACGCCTTAGTGATCGTGAGTGATCCTAGCAATTGTGGACCATGAATTGCTTCACAGTGCCGTCTCATTTTTATAATATTTACCGCAATGACTTGGACTGACCAGGCAGGGCACATGTATATAAATAAAGACCTTGTTTTGTCCATGTTACAGTTTATGCTACGTCAAGAAGTTCTCAAGTTATATCGGGAAATTTTTCGTACCATAAAACAAGTACCTGACAAAGTAACACAGAAAGAGCTAAAAGAATGGGCTCGGACCGACTTCAGAAACAACATGCACCACAAAGATGAAGCTACAATAAAAACAATGCTATATTATGGCAAGAAATCATTAAAAGACTTACAAGGCTCTGTAGCGCTGAGCAAAGGATAACTAGGTATTGGTCTTAGTAAAACAATAGTTGTCAATCCTATAAATATTATATTTATATAATAGAAATAATATGTACATATTAGTGTAATTAAATGTTAAAAAGATTACTTTTGGTATTACAACCACCTTTGTTTTATTAGGTTTATTACATTTTTGTTTATAGGTATAAAGGGTTACATCATGGCACTACACTAAGATAAGGTTAGCAATGGAATATGCATAGTATTAATCATCACATAATTAATAACAAAAACAAAGAACACATTACCAAATCAATTATTAAATAATAATACAAATGTCTATTTAGCTCAATAATCATCTAGGCGGACATCTGACTTAAATTAAAACATTAAGTAGCTTTTGATGAACAAAAATAAATATATAGGTATTTAATTTTCTACAATAGCTTTGTAGAACAGATACAACAACATAGGCCCTGTGATGCCTGTACCTACAACTACTGTAAATACTGTGAAGAAAGTAACAAAATCACCATTCTTATTCAAGTACTTAGCTAACAGTTGTATTAGGTTTCTTGCGATATGATGGCCGTCAGTCCCATAGCAAGGCACGACATTTAAAAATCCAATGCCCATTGAAAATATAAAAATGTACCTCAAAAGCTTCTCAAAGTGTGATGGAGAGAAGAAAGAAAACAAACCAATTCTGGGAAAATATTGATCAATAAAAACGGTTTTGTGCAAATCATATGGTAATCCTAAATAAAGAACAGGATTATTTTCCTCCCTCTCAATTATCAACAAGTAGGTGTGGTTGTTCATAGATGGTTTGAGGCAATGTTTATTTCGCGGACATGAATACCCATCATGTTCAGTACACTTCACCAACTTCTTTTTGATCATATCTCTTGGCCTAAGACAGGAGTATTGTCCTGGCAAAATCGAATCAGCCACTACTTTGGGCTCCATATACTCGAAGCAAAAGCTGTATAAGTTATCTTTTCTACAACATTCCACCACATCATTCTCTTTGATAGTTTCCATCATGATTTCATCATTTTTAGCAATGAACTCTGCACTTGTGCATATGCCAAAGCGATTGTGGGCCATATGTAAACAGTATGACCAGTCATTGGAATTTTTTATTTCACATCCATTGATTGAAGTTACTATGTCATCTATTTCCAGCCCTCTAACATCCTTCAGTGGAGAATCATTGGTAAAGTCTGTTACTCTTACACCAATACCAGTCTCATATGCAATATTAAAAAGAATTGGTGCAGAGAAAAATAAAAGCAAAGCAACTAAAGCTGTTGCTATATTGTGCCACACTCCTGCACAGTATATTTTCAGTCTTTTAGTTATTGCTAGGTTGTTTAAATGCTCTGTATTCAGCTGCACAAAGGCTACCGGTATTATGGTGAACACGTAAACTCCCACAGAGATTAGCTGGACATCTTCCTGGGCAGCAGCCAATGCATGACCAAGCTCGTGCAGTGTGCTGCACAAACCTATTGATAAGAAGTAGACCCAGAAGTCTGAAATCGGTATATTTACTCCAGGAAGCACAGCTTTGACTTCAGGAACCGTATCCAGCTGGATAGTCTCATAGAAATGTTCATATATAAATGACATCAATGTCCAAATAGCAAATGGTAGGAACAAAAATATAGTCAACACATAACCGCACGTGAACCATTTTTTCAAAATGCGCGACATATTTTTGCTCCATCGGTAAATGCATCTATTGAATGCTGTGGTTGTCCATGAAAAGTTTAAAAATCCAATTTTTAATCCGGTTCCTTCTAGGAATGCGTAGTAAGGGTAATGCATGCAACTCTGAAACAAAGGAAATATTCGTCATCTTATAATTAAACACGATATGTAGAGTTTTATAAATTTTACATAATTTGCAAAAGCATTTTGGTACCTTGAAGAATGAATCGAAAAACCAAATAACTACATAGAATGCTAGGACAAACGTGCAGAGCACTGTAAAAGACATTATTAATGATAATTAATGTAAGAAATTACAGATATTTTTAACTAATCTAAGTCATTCTCAGAAGCCGGTAAAATATAGATTTTTCGTTTGTGGCAAAAGGGGCAAGGGCCGGGGCCAGGCCATTTTGACATTTGACATTGACAACATGACACACAGCTTTTTTTTATTTATTTTTTTTATTTATATTTGTTCCATGAAGGAACAGGCTAAGGTCTGAGCTATACTGCCTAGTCATTAGTTTTTTATTAGTTTTTTTCCCTTGATGATAATGAGTGGTGATTAAGATAATGATAAATGATGTTCCCCAAACCCCTTGAGTTCTCAGTAAAGATGTGGGACTTTACTGAGGTCTCACACGGACTTCTTGAGAGAATTTGAAAAGTGATGTTGCACTGTTTTTTTTCATTTGCCAACACTCATGCACGTTCACAAACACATAACGGTTAATAATCCACTATTATTTCACATTAATGTTCGAAAAAACACAAATTTTAGAAAATAAAACAAAACTGCTGACATTATTACGTTTCACTTTCCCGCCAAGAAGTCCTCGACACACAGCTGACTGACACTATTTATCGTTTTAATTTTTTATTATGGCCAAACAAAGGGTTCTAGCCTAGATCGCTCTTGCGCTATTATTCGAGTTCATTGCTTCGCGATTCGTTTTAAAAATAAGTAAATTAGGTAGAAAAGCATTGAGCTTTATAACTATAGAGAGAGCATAAGTTTGCTATCTCTTTCTGCCTTAATCCATTACAATTTTTGATCCGTTTCGGCACATCATGTTTACCCTAAGTAAAACAGAGACAAAACATAGGATAAAAGGACCGTGTCGGTGAAACTGTGCAACGTTTTACATGGGGCCAGCGACACTTGGCCCCAAACAAATAGCTGTCATTATTTTACCTACCAAATAACGATTTGTTTTTTTAGTTGATTAAGTGTATATTTTAGGTGTACATATAATTCCGGTGGGCTTAATTGAACAATGAGTTGTTCAGTCAAACATTGCAATAATAGAAGTGAGTGTGGCAAGTGCCTGGAATATCGTTTCTTACGTAAGTTTTGTTAGTCTGGTTTCGCAATTATTTGCAATTTATGATGCAATATTTGATTTGTTTCTATTCAAAATGCTAATAAATGTTTGCAAATCTCTAATTCTAG
This sequence comes from Scoparia ambigualis, assembly GCA_963921215.1. Lineage (NCBI taxonomy): Eukaryota > Metazoa > Arthropoda > Insecta > Lepidoptera > Crambidae > Scoparia > Scoparia ambigualis. The sequence goes on from OY992522.1 coordinate 4,580,274, forward strand.
TCTTAAATATGAGTGCTTTTGGTTTTATACGGAAAAAATATTTTAACATAACCTGTAATCAGTATTGTCAGCTAATTGGCAATACAAAGTTTACCCCAAAAATACTTAGGTTTTAATATGGAACGAATAGCATAAAAGAAATTATCTAATTGAATTATATCCATCTGCACTTTGTACCTTTCCTGTCTATTCGAGCGTTAGACTGAGCGTGGTAGAAAATACTAAATTTAGTTTTAAGGTTTTAGGGGCCTCACGAGAATCAAGCCAGCCTAGTAAAAATTAAAGTTTGTTTTCTATTTATTTTAGATTTCCAAAGGATGAAACACTCAAAAAAATGATGATAGAGACATAAAAATAAAGAAAAATGAAATTTTAGCGAAATCGCGGCCACTTATCAAAACTTGATAACACGAACACTATTGACAAAAAAATCAAGAAGTAAGTATCACAAATCATAAATTGTGTCGCTTTTGAGATTTTGGTGTCAAAACTTGCATTTTTTTTTTTGACGTGACAACGTCTTAAATTAGGTTGCGGCTGGGAGTCACTTATGAAAAAGTGTAACGCTGGGTAACGTTACGATGAGTCACCGAACGAGAGAGAGGCCCGCCGAATGCCTTGCGTCTCTCTCCCACTCAACTATGATAAATTTGTGCAATTCTTATTTTCATTCAATTCCTTGTTCCTATTGTGCAATTTAATTATATTCATATCAATAAATATTCTACCGAGAAAAAGACGTTGTCACGTAAAATCTTCGCCCGTAAAACCGACTTTACAGGCAAACAATTTTTTTTAATATATTTTTCCCTTAAAATAAAAATTTTTGTTTGTTTTTAACTTCTCTATTGGTTTTATCAGTGACCGCGATTTCGCTAAATTCTGTTCTTTTTTATTATGAATTTTCGGTATTCCACAATGTTAAGATGAAGTATTTATTTTACAGGTTGTTGAATTGTGCAGTAGTTGCAGTACTGAAGAAACATTAGAACCAAAGCAGCAATGCATCTTTTTCACTTAAATAATCTTGACTTTGTTATTCAGATTGATACATATCTAAAAACAGCGATTAAAAGTTAAACTTCCTTTAAAATAATGTTAGAAAGAAACAATTTAGGCCACGGATTGTTTCATAAATAAGAGTAATTATAATTGGGCTTCACGTGTTATTTTATTTTACATTGTATAAAATTTCTCAAAGATTAATTGATATTTGATCCACACACATTGTTTTTGATTTTATATTTTCGTTTCTTTTATCCTCACCGTTCTACATCCGACACAAAAATGAGAGAAGTGTTATGTCGAGAGGTCGAGACGTGGTATTTGTTCTTGACATTGTGTAACATTTACCCATATTTAGGGAGTGACAACTGTGTGCTGGCAACATTTTAGTAACGCACACGCACACTCGCTTCTTTTTGTGCCTAAGTGAAAATTTTGCACATCGAAGTTACCTCTTTACTATTTTAATGTAGAAAAGCAATGATTTTTTAATCAAAAAAGTGTTTTCAGAATCAAACTGACCGATAAAACCAGAAATGTAGAGCTCCACACCAAAAGGTCATATTTCCATCATAATTAAGATTGTATAAAAAATATAACTCACAGAAATTGAATTACAAAATTATTAAGGCGGGTCTTCTGCGACACTGTTTTGTGTTTTCTAACACCTAACCTCAAACATCTAACAAATATGGGCGTGGCCTACATACATATTTTGACATATATTGTTAGATGTTTGATGTTAGGTGTTAGAAAACACAAAACAGTATCGCAGGAGACCCGCCTTTACAGTTTATAAAAATGAACTCTAAGTTCCATGCTTAATTTTGGGATTAAATCAATTTATTGATACAAGCTTTTTTGTAAATGTTGCATTTTGGTGCGACAAGTGGAAATTATTACGTTTTGGTTTGAAAGCATGGAAAAATAATTCTTTTTTGTGCGAACCACAGGTGAATCTCTTTCTTTTTGAAATGATTTAATAAAACGATCAACATTTTGAAAGTATTTTTTTATTATAAAATGTACCTTATACAAAGTAAATCAATAATCTGTGTTACAGCAGGTCAATGAAATTACTTCAATGGGCGATTTTCTGACAGCCCAAATTAAAAAATAAAAATTAGTTCAAAAATACTCGATAGATGGCGTTTTATGAAAGCCGACCCGTTCCTACCTAAGGGCTGTAAGAAATTCTACACATTTGCTTATCTATCAAAAAAATAAAAAAATAGTACTTACAAATTTTTATTCAGGATCCCCAGGACCTATTTCTATTTTGGAATGGAATAAATATTACGTAGCCATACACTTGTTCTTCATGGACTCGCCTTTTATTAGGCGCCATACTAATCTATGCTAAGCGCCATCTATGAAGTCATTTATGAACCAATTTTTTTTATGATCTCGGAAAATCGCCCATTATACTAAAACTCAAACACAATTAAAATTACAATACATTAGTCGCAATAATTCTCATCATCTGCGAACTGTTCTGTTCCAAAGTTTACTCCATTCTGCTTCTAGCACTTCTCTGAAATATTTTAGTTCTTCCATCTGTTGCCAATCTTCCCTGAATTGTTTTATTAATACAGCTCTGAAATTAAAATTTATGATTAGAAAAACTTGCATTCTATAGTGACCTACTAAATCTAAAGTGACACTGAAAAAAAGCTTTGAAAAACTTGCATTCTATAGTGACACTGAAAAAAAAAGTTGCTCACTAAACTTACTTTTCTGCTCGTTTTTCTTTTCTGATGGCTTGCCATTTGCTCTTCTTTTTCCGCTGTCCTTCATTCAGTGCATCTACCGTACACTCCATGGCGTAAATTAATAAAAAAAAACTTGAGAGGTGTCAAGGGACACCCGGATGGAACGAAGTTCCTTTCGATTAATTAGTGAAGGAATTGTAATAAAATGTTATTTAAGTTATAATAATATTTTTTTATTATTAACAAATATAATGTTATATAAACTTAATCAGTAGGCTCAATTTTCGTAATAATGGGCGATTTTCTGACAGCCCAAATTAAAAAGTAAAAATTAGTTCAAAAACACTCGATAGATGTCCTTTTATGAAAGCTGGGCTACTGTAGAATTTATTACAGCCCATAAGTAGCCCAGCTTTCATAAAACGACATCTATCGAGTGTTTTTGAACTAATTTTTACTTTTTAATTTGGGCTGTCAGAAAATCGCCCATTGCAGAAAGGTGTGAGACAGGGAGACGTCATATCTCCGAAACTGTTCACAAATGCGTTGGAGGACGTTTTCAAGCTCTTGAATTGGAACGGATTCGGCATCAACATTAATGGCGAATACATCACTCACCTTCGTTTTGCCGATGATATAGTCATAATGGCGGAGTCGCTGGAGAACCTCAACACCATGCTCAGCGACCTCAATATCGTATCCCAACAGGTGGGTCTTAAAATGAACATGGACAAGACGAAGATCATGTCGAATGTCCATGTTGAACCCGTACCGGTAATTGTTGGGAGTGATACTATCGAAGTTGTCGACCACTACACCTACTTAGGACAGATTGTCCAGTTAGGTAGGTCCAACCTCGACAAAGAGGTCGCCCGGAGAATCCAACTCGGATGGGCAGCGTTCGGGAAATTACGAGATATCTTTGCATCGAAGATTCCGCAGTGCCTAAAGACAAAGGTCTTTAACCAATGTGTGTTGCCGGTGATGACATATGGCACCGAAACGTGGTCCTTAACTGTTGGCCTTTTAGAAAAGCTCAGAGTCACACAGCGAGCAATGGAGAGAGCTATGCTCGGAGTTTCTTTGCGCGATAGAATCCGAAACGAGGATATTCGCCAAAGAACCGGAGTTGCCGACATAGCTCGTAAGATTTGCAAGCTGAAGTGGCAATGGGCAGGCCACATCGCTCGACGAACCGACAACCGTTGGGGAAGAAAGGTTCTCGAGTGGAGACCACGCACTGGAAGACGCAGTGTTGGTAGGCCTCCCACTAGGTGGACCGACGACATCGTGAGAGTCGCAGGCAACCGGTGGATGCGAGTGGCGAGTTGTCGGTCAGGATGGAGGTCAAAGGGGGAGGCCTATGTTCAGCAGTGGACGTCTTCAGGCTGGTGATGATGATGATGATGATAAACCAAATTACTATTTTATAGATTAAATAAATTTATGGCACAGACTGCTCCTTTTTGTAGAATAAAAACGTTGTCAACATTAGAGCTCCACAAAATAAAATCATCTAAATAACTAAATTCAACGATGCCAAAGCCATGTTCAATGCAGTTTCATTGTTGGATATGACATGTAGTACACATCCCTCCTTTCTTGTGAGCCTGATGCAGCATTAAATATTGATGTTATTATCATTAACCATGTTTTTGAAGGTATCCAGAATCTCCTAAGAAATTAGAACAATATACTTACTTATAGAAAATTGTCATAGATAAAAAGTTAGTAGGTAAGTACCTATCTTATACAAAATTGCTTGATATTGTTTTAACCAAATAACCATGTTTGTTCAGCATTCTGAGGAAGTCCATCCACCAAATTATGAGGTAACATTTAAGATTTTTGAATCGTCGTCTCAAAACTGCAAAACGACATAAAATAGTTTTATCTTTATGTCAATACTCTTTATTCTAGCATTTTTAACAAAACTGATATTTCCTGGTAAAATATAATAATAGGCATAATACTTACCTTTATTTTGTAAGTAAGTAATAATTTATTTATTAAAACTTACCGTTTGAACATAAGGACTGATATCTTTTCCTATTATGAAAGATGCTTGTCTGTATAAGATTTAGCAGCTTTAAGGGTATAGTCAATAGGTACACCTTACTACACTTAGAGCGTTGGATTAATGCTCTAAGCTACTAACGTAGTGGCGCCAATGTTGGTTATGGTACCAGTCATGGTCAGTTTCAATTTAAATTATTGTTTTCTGAAGTAAATCTTCGTCTTTCAATACCGGCAAAATTTAATCATACAGCTTAGACTGTCAGCTGTCATTTGACAAGAAATGACCTGTGTCGGCCATTAGGAATAAAAACGGCGAACTAAACCGTAACGCCGCGAGTGAGGAAACTTAAAAAATCTCGTTTTCTTTAAGGAAATCACTAAGGAGGTTCATGATTAATTTGGCTTTCAATGGGCGTTTTTCTGAGATCAATAAAAAAAAAAGAAATTGGTTCGTAAATGACTTCATAGATGGCGCTTAGCATAGATTAGTATGGCGCTTAGTAAAAGGCGAGTTCATGAAGAGCACGAGTATGGCTGCGTAATATTTATTCTATTCCAAAATAGAAATAGGTCAGGATGTCTTGAATAAAAAAGGTAAGTACTATTTTTTATTTTTTTGGTAGACAAGTAAAAGTGTAGAATTTATTACAGCCCTTAGGTAGGTACGGCTTTCATAAAACGACATCTATCGAGTGTTTTTGAACTAATTTTTAATTTTTAATTTGGGCTGTCAGAAAATCGCCCATTTTGCTTTGGTGGTATGTTTGTGAAATTGCGATTATTTCCATGTTTCCTAATGAAACATAGAATGCGTTTTGATTATTAGGATATGTAAAATTAACTCAGGGTTGAATTTGGAGCCGGTGCCCATGACTGGTTCAGGTAAACGTCTATTATCCAATAATGGTCAAAATGCCCATGACTGGATGACCATCACTGGCTTTAATATTCAAACGTACGCCGAATATCCATTATTGCATGACCATCACTGGCTTTAATATTTAAACATTGTTCTAACGCCCATAAATGGATGACCATTACTGGTTTTAATATTATCTTAGCAATATATTAATATTGCTCGAGTTTTCTAATGAAACTTTCTCAGAACTGTTATCGACTAATGATGATGATTTTTAACCACCTGTGGTCTAGTGGTATGACTGCTTGTATTAGATCGAGGGGTGCCGGGTTTGATTCCCAGCGGGGCCTAAAAATTAAAGCATGTCTCAAAGAGTTTACTTATTCTTCTAGTTAAACTTATGACTTTAACCATTCTTCAAATTTCCCACATCCTCTTTTCATTATTTTTAGGTGTGTACCTAAAAGAGATATTCGAGCGACCAAATGCTGAAGGCTATATCAGCAGTACAAAGAGGAGAAAAAGTATCTGCAGCTGCAAAGCAGTATGGTGTTCCCCTGTATGACTCCACAATAAAATTACTGGAAAAAGTCCAATGGAATGCCCTATGGGACCTAGCACCATTCTATCAAGACAAGCATTTTCCTATGACTAGGGATCAGCTTTTGGACAGCCTCCAAAGAATCAGTATGAATGGAAATAAGCCCAACCCTTTCACCAGGTCCATAGCAATCACATCCCTCCTCTCAAAGGTCAGAGAGATCGCATCATCAACAAGCAGCTCCTCCTATATCTCGAGGATCGCCAGTTGATTTCCGACCGCCAATACGGCTTCCGTCATGGGCGGTCAACGGGTGATCTCCTGGTACATCTCACACACCGTTGGGCAGAGGCCATAGAGAGTCGAGGTGAAGCTCTAGCAGCTAGCTTAGACATTGCAAAGGCATTCGATAGGATCTGGCACAGATCTCGCAAAGTTACCAGCATATGGAATACCCGAGGGAATATATAAATGGGTCGCTAGCTTTCTTCGTGGGCGCATTATTAAGGTCGCTGTCGACGGTTGCTGCTCTGATGTCATGCCCATAAATGCTGGCGTTCCCCAGGGCTCGGTTCTGTGTCCCACGCTGTTTCTGCTGCATATCAATGATATGGCCAACATTGAGAGTATGCATTGCTATGCGGATGACAGTACGGGAGACGCCCTGTACATCGGGAGACCTAATGTGCCTCGGACTTTTACACAGGAGAATCGGCTGAAACTTGTGTCCAAAGTTAAGTACTACTTGGAAAGGGTATCAAAATGAGGTGAATCGAACTTAGTTCAGTTCAACCACTCCAAGATACAGGTTTGCGTGTTCACCGCCAAAAGGGATCTATTTGTCGTAGTACCACGGTTCCAGAGCACTCCACTAAACATCTCAAGCAGCATTGGGATCCTAGGTGTTGACATATCAAGTGATGTACCTACAGTTCCGCAGGTATCTAGAGGACAAAGCGAAGATGCCATCCAAGAAATTAGAAGTTCTTAGGAAAGCGAGACGGTACTTCACGTCTAACCAGGTTTTAAAGTTGTACAAAGCCCAAGTTAGACCTCACATGGAGTACTGTTCTCATCTTTGGTCCGGAACTCCTAAATGCCAGCTTGACCCTCTGGAATCTTTGCAGCGACACGCCATTCGATTGGTCAGCGATCCCAAACTCACAGACCGGTTAGACATCGGCTCATTGTGTGTGTTCTACCGCCTGTATAATGGAGAATGCTCTGAGGAACTCTTTAATTTGGTGCCCACTTCTTCCTTCCACCATCGCATCGCTCGCCATCGGAACAAAGCACACGCACATTTCCTGGAGCCACTGTTCTCTCGAACGGTTTGCTTCCAGAAGTGCTTTATTCCACGCATTATTAAACTGTGGAATGAGCTGCCATCAGAAGTTTTTCCATTAAACTACGACATGGACTCTTTCAGAAGTGGTGTAAAGAGGTTTTTCTCAGGTCGGCAACGCAAAAGCAACACCTCTGGTGTTGCTGATATCCATGGGCGGCGGTGACGGCTCACCATCAGGCAGCTCGCCTGCTCGTTTGCCTCCTTCTTATATATATTTTTTTCGCTAGCATATACTGTCACACTGCTGGGCAAAGGCCTCCCCCAAGTCCCTCCATCCATCTCTATCCTGAGCCACCTCATGCCAGTCATTCTGGTGTGCGTCCAGATCGCCACGCCATCTTTTTCTAGGCCGACCTCGGCGGCGGCGTCCATCTCCAGGGACCCATTGTGTAGTGATCCTTGCCCAGCGGTCAGGATGCATGCGGCTAACGTGACCAGCCCAATCCCATTTGAGCTTGACAGCTTTGTAGCCTAGTCGGTTATGCCCGTTGTAGAACGCAGGTCACTATTACGCACCCTGTCAGTTCGTTTTACCCCCAAGATGCTGCGCTCCATTGCTCGTTGGCAAACCCCAAGACGAAACTTACTATTTAAAAAGTTATTCTTCTTCTTATATATAGAAAAAAGTAACTTAGATTAAGATTTGCCTTTGCTCAATTCAATAGTTTTACAGTAAAAGCTTGTAATAATAAGTAAAATTAGCGGTTACCTAGAAGATAAGCTGATTCCAAGACTTGCATCGTAGGGCAATTACGATTACCAAATCCATAATCATCATCAGCCTTTTGTGATATCCCCACTGCTGGGTCACAGGCTGGGGCAAAATCCATACATATCTACTTATTTATTCTTACCTACCACAATGTCGCACATTTAATACTGTAAGTACATTTTATTATAGTTAACTCATGACCATTACTGGGTGCCCATTAATGGATTTTGAATGACCATTATTGGTGTATTTTGAGTTTTCAAGTATTTATTTTTTTATTAGAAAAGTGTTCAAAGAATATGAATTACAAGTATGTAAAACGATTCCCTAATGGTTTTTCATTTTATATTTAAATCTGATCACCTATTGATTCAAAACCTTGTTAGTTATGACCAAACAAAGACAACCATATCCTTAAGCTGACCATCATTGGTGCCGTTACCTTACACCTGGCAAATTAAATCTTCCTTGGAACCTGTAAAACAAATAGGCAATCTAAGTTATAAATTGATAAATGGACATTATGGATAGGTTAATTTAATATTTATAGGTACAGAAAGTCCCTTACTGTTGTCTTATTCTTGACCTTTCTTGTCATGATTTATTTGGCCAAAATGTTTGTATGGTTGAGAGCCTCCACAAATTATCATGCAGTGCCTTGCTCTTCGTTGCGGAAAATGTTGCATGACACACAATTATTTCGTCACTCACGTCACAGCAACGATATTAGCACGCAATTCCCGGCAGACCTTAGTTAGATATTTGAAAGTTTGTAAACGAGAACTCTGAGAACTATTCACAAGTAAGTACAACAAACTCGGGATTTCATTAATTTGCTCCAAGCAACGTCGGAAAACATTTCTTCCTTAGCGCCTGAGCACCATTCTTTGATTATTGCAGTTCACAATAGCCCTAAAAAGAGCAATAAATACAAAACTTTCAACACAACACAACTCTTCCTTCATTAGCTGATCAAACAATCGCCATTTTGTGTGACGGTAAGCGTTATTTTTTATCTTCAAGGTTTGAGTCATCGCTAGATTAGCGATTCTTGGCTTGTCAAACTGTCAATTAGGTCTATTTTAGCGTAAATTTTACGACGTAGGTAACTTTTGCTTATGTCAATCTACATTCTGTTTATCGTAGCGTTGATTTCGTAGCGTTTAATTTGTTTGCCAATTGACTAGGCTCTCAGTAAAATAAGAGTGTTTTTAAAAAACACTTTAATAAAGTCTTCTTTATCTGTTTTTAACTTAGGCCTCTAAACCCACAGACATGTAATAGAAGCAGACCAAGCAATATTTCACAACTACATAGATGATTATAAAATAATATTTCTACTTCTTTCTCTCCAACCACAAATTGATAAGACCATCTCTTTTCTTTTTACTGTTGCAACACTTCCACACGCATAGACAAATTGGAACGTGAGGCAAAACGCCATCTTGACAAGCTACAAATAAGCTACAAAGACTTGTCAACAAAAGACATACAGGAGATTGTTTTCGCTTATTTTTTGTAATATAATAAAGTTTATGAGCCAAAAATATTAAAATAAAATGGTGAAGTGTAGTGCGCCTTTGTGCGGCAACTCCTCTTTAAAGAAAACACCTGAAATTACTTTCCATCGGTAAGTTTTGTTGTGCCATTTAATCTCCTAGTGGTTTTTTAGTCATTGTGTGATTACTACGAATCTTTAAGCATTGTAGAAGCAGTGAATAATAGATAAAAGTGTAAATCTCTTAAAAACTTAACGTAAAGTAGTTTGTAAAGGATTCTTGTAGTAGCAATAACCCATTATTCACTAGATTCGATCTCGTTTGACGTTTTATATACTTGTACAATTTTACGGGGTCGTATTTAGGCTCCAGTTTGGTTTTCAAGATTGATTAGATTAAAATATGCAATATATTAATTCTTTAAGGATAAATTTTAATAATGAAATAATTTTTAGGTTTCCAAAGGATGATTATTTAAAAAATGCCTGGTTGAGTATCATGAAAAGAGAACATTGGCAGCCCAAACCATCTAGTGTGCTGTGCTCAAAGCATTTTGAAGCTCAGTTACTGGATCACAGTGGCTTCCGTACAGTTCTTGCTCCTAGTGCGATTCCAACAATTTTCGATTTATTGTACCAAGAAGAAGTAAGTGTCCACATCTTTTTTACATACCTATCTACCTAAGCCAACTTCAGTAAATGAAATATTAACTGTTATTGCTATTGAATTTAAAATTTTACTTTAATATGTATTGTAATTAAGGTTTGTAATAGTAGGTATAGATAAATTATTTTAAGAATATTGTTAACTTAAACCCTATCCTGCCTCTTTAACCCTATGCTATTTGTGGGAATGTATTCTTGTATGAAAATGTGCATAAAAAATAACTTTGTACGTTTGTTTTTCAGAATTCATCAAAACCTTTACTAAAAGGTCCGGTAAAAAGAAATGCAAGTGGAGATCATCTTTTGAGGAACTTAGAAAATTTACAGCCGAGTACAAGTGTACTTCATTATGTGAGTTAATATAAGTATTAGATTGTTGTACAATATTATATAGTATAACATGAAGAAGATGGGTCTGAGCAGTCCCTCAACTGTGTTACTTTGAAATATACTAAAAATAAATTTATTTATTTTAAGGAACCTTCATCATCTCTTTTTGAACCAGACTCCATAAAAAGTATGCCTGGATATCATGTTTTGCGGGACTTGAAAAATATACAACCCAGTTCTTCAAGTGTAACCCCACAAAATGTGAGTATTATACTGTTGTATGGTATTTATGGAGTGTAAAGACAAGGAGGACCATCTCGTATAGAAAAAGTGTTCGTCTGGTGGCGCCACAGCTTAAAGTTGCTTTTTATTACAAGCTTCTATTTAACTTGCAATGTATGTTTGTTCGGGTGGAATCTTGCAACTCAATTTTGAAGCCGATACCTTCAACCGATTGAGCTGCAATTTTGTAAGTTTGGATGACAGTGCATAGTTAATTGTGTGACGTCATTCTAAATCCAAGATGGCGGATTTTTTTAAAATGCATTCTTACAATATGGGTATCAAATGAAAGGGCTTGCTGAGGATAACTCAAAAATAAAGTGAGGTTACTCTAAATCCGATATGGTGGACGTCCAGGGAAAACTAAAAAGTAAAAAACCTTTTTTAAAAAAAAGCTTTTATTTAAATGCGCTAAAAAGAAAAAAGAAAACTTTTACTATCAACCTTATAACGTCATTACACAATTTATATGATATAAAGGTTGTCGCGAGATTTACATACATACATATAGTCACGACTACAACTATAATAACGACGACCGCAAAAGCAGTCCTCTGCCTTAGTTCGCTATTCACTAAATTGCGACTGCACATGTATGTGCTCAGCGTGACAGGTGGTGAGCCAATCGGCGCTATATGCTGTTAGATGTATGTGCAGTCTTTAGTCCGTTAGTCGCCTTTTACGACACCCAAGGGAAGAGAGGGGTTTAGTATTCTTTTACCGCTACGTGACACGGTCGAGAGATTTACTTGTGTAAATAAAATAAATTGATGTGATTGATTTAAACTATTAAAATTTTCAATCTAAGTAAATACGAGTGCTTAAATCTCGCGACAAACTTTTATACCATATATATTGTGTAATGATGTTATAAGTTGATAGTAGAAGTTTATTATTTTGTTTATAGCTCATTTAAATATAAGGTTGTTTTAATAAGGTTTTTTACTATTTATTTATAATTACATAGCAAGTGTTTTCTTTTTGTTTTCAGATTTTACCTGCTCTATCACTGTCAAGTCCAGGCCCAGTAAAAATGGTTTCTGGAGACCAAGTTTTGCCGAGCACGCAAGAGAAAAAACTTAAACATAAGTACTTACTTCAAAATAAAAAAATAAAAGCTTTAAAACCACAAAACCGACGTTTAAAAAATAAAGTGTCGAAGTTCTCAGATATTATATCTACTCTTAAAGAGAAAGTAAATCAGGATGAATTACATATTTTATCAGGAGTGCAGGTAAAAAATAAAGATTTCTTTGTAAGATATTTAAAGAAAACAAAAAGTTCTGGATTAAAAAAGTCGTTTTCACCAGAACTGAGGTCATTTGCATTGCAACTAAACTTCTACTCTCCCAGAGCGTATAAATTTGTTCGAGAGTCCTTTAATACAGTTTTACCACACCCTGTTACACTATCGCGCTGGTATAAAAAAGTTGATGCAGAACCAGGTTTTACCTCTGAGAGCTTTGACACTTTAGAGGCATTAGCGAAAAATAGCGAACATAAAGTATTTGTAAATCTGAGTATCGATGAAATGGCAATAAGAAAAGGATTAGTTTGGGATGGGACTGAAAACAAATTTAAAGGATATGTCGATACAGGCACAGACATTTCCGATGACAGTCTACCCTTAGCTACACAAGCTTTGGTTATTCTAATAACAGCAATTAATTTTAGTTGGAAATTACCTATCGGATATTTTTTTATAGCTTCTATGACAGGTGAACAGCAGGCCAATATTGTGAAAATGGCAATTGAAATTTTATTTAAAATAAATATATTTGTTTGTGGCTTGACTTTTGATGGCGCTGCATCTAACATCAGTATGGCGAATCATTTAGGATGTAACTTTAACTTAAAAAGGTTGAAACCTTTTTTCATGTTTGAAAATATGAGAGTTAACGTATTTTATGATCCCTGCCATATGATCAAACTTATTAGGAACGCTTTAGGTGAATTTGGATGTTTAATCGATAAAGATGGTAACATGATACATTTTAAATATATTAGTCTTTTGCTTGATTTGCAGACAGAAAAAGGATTACATCTAGCCAACAAATTGAAACAGGCCCACATTTTATTTTCAAAACAGAAAATGAAAGTTCGTTTGGCGGTGCAATTGCTCAGCAAGTCAGTTGCTGACGCACTTTCTTTTTGTGAGGATCATTTTGAAGAGTTTAAAGGTGCTAAAGCTACAATAACATTTATAAATATAATCAATGACACCTTTGATGTTTTGAATAGTCGTTCTACTTTAGCACCTGGTTATAAAAAGGCTTTATGTAATGCTAATATTCAGAAAGTCAAAGAACTGTCCGAATTATGCAAAGATTATCTTATGCATCTAAAATTACCTAATGGTAATTTTATAACTCAATCGGCACGTAAAACAGGTTTTGTCGGGTTCATAGTTTGTCTACAAAGTGCACTAAATATGTATGAAGATTTAGTAAGTAAAGAAAAATTAAGATTTCTGTCGATTTATAAAATTAGCCAAGACTTTCTAGAAATGTTTTTCGGCAAAATGAGAGCTAGAGGTGGATTCAATGATAACCCCAATGTAGTACAGTTCAAGACGGCATATAAAAAGAATATCATAAGGATAAAATTAAAAATGCAAAACGATGGATTTGTAATACCCAATCCGATACTGACAGTTAGCAGCAGCAGTAAACCTGTAGACACTGTAAATAATACAACTCCTAGTTTTGAAAAAAATGTAATGGAAATTTGTAACATAGATGAAGATGATGTTGATTGCTTCCTTGAGAATATTATTTCTACTCCTTTAGATGATTACACTCACCATGTCACAGTTTATATAGCAGGGTTTATAGCCAGAAAAATAATTAAAGTGATTCATTGTTCGGTATGTCAAATGTTGATGATAGGAGAAAAAGAACATCTTTTATGTTCTTTAATCAATAAAAAGGACAGGGGAGGGTTGATTTACCCATCCAATGGATTGATTAAAATTATTCAATCATGTGAAAAGTTTTTAAAAATGATTAAAAACAATATTAATTATAATAGTCTGATTTTGTATATTGCTGATTCATCGAATCATTGTGATTTAAAAACCCATGATGAACATGATTTCAATCATTTGCATTTATTGATTAAGGTGATTGTTAAATTTTATGTTGATTTGAGAATGAAATATAATGCAAAGCAGAGCAACCTCTCTGAGAGAAATTATTTAAAAAAAATTACATTGTTTAAAAATCAATAAACACACATGACATTTATTTAATGAGTTTTGTAAATTTTTGTGTACTTATAATAACGAAAAATATATTTATTTCGATTAAAAAAAATCTTTTTTATTAAAAACATAAACAAAACATTTAAACATTTTGAAAAAAATTAACAGGTTTCGCAGTCCCTGCAAGAATCGGAGCATTGAATAGAAATACAAAAACTTACGAAAAAAAAATTTAATTTCGAATAACACATACAAGATGAATAAAAAGAAAATTTTTTGAGAAATACTTCCCTAAAATTACACAAATACATTATTTACAACAATGATATTTTATGTTTAGATACGTTGCCTGGCCTCCGTAGTGGCAAGGACAAATCAAGGTAATTGCCTGGACTTCACTCAGTCACACGTCAGTCAGTGTCACGTCATTACGTTTGTACCTTTTAAGTTTTTTATGTTGTTTGTTAGATAAATGCCTTCCTGTGTATACATAAATTGCAAAAACTATACTGCAACAGTAAGAGACAAGAAAACTGTTTAATTTCATTTGTAATTATTGTAAATATGAATTTAAAATAGAAAATTATAATTTAGTTATGACATTTGCGCTATTGCCAATTCGATATGCGTGAGCGAGAAGCGTGTACTATATTATCTCGGGCTGTGGATAGACGACCGATTAACTTGGAAATGTCACATTGAGCACATGAAAACCAAATTAACTTCATTACTGGGCGCATTATATAAAGTAGCGAATTGCATTCCTACTAAGGTGCGCCATATAATTTACAACTCATTAGTAAAATCACACCTCGAATATCTTATTGAAATATGGGGATCAGCCGCTGCAGCTCATCTAAATCCGTTACAAAGACTACAGAACAAAATGATCAAGGTGTTATACCGTTACAATTATCGAACTTCAACAAAGCAGTTATACGAAACTACTAAAATCCTTAATCTCAAGCAAATATATACGTACTACACTTGTATACTAATTAAGAATATAACATCTAGTTCCATCCAGTCTAATATAACACTTCATAAAAAGGTAAATAAACACAATCTTAGAAACGCAAACAAACTTAAAATAACTTGTGCGCGCACTAATTATGGAAAAAAAACTATACTTTTTGAGGGAGTACAGCTGTATAATAACTTACCTAATGATATAAAGGATTGCGATAGTAAAACATTGTTCAAAAGTAAATTTTTTTTTTTTTTTTAATGTATAATGTATACAAGTACCTACTTTGATGTTTCCAGCATTTGATGTGAAAAATGTCTGGCTTTTGTATGTCATCGAAGGCTGAGTTGAGTTGACACTTTTGTTTTTTTATTTTCATTTTCATTTTATTTATTATGCAAACTTTGTATTCTTATTTTATGTAAACATTTTTGTTTTTATGAGAATAAATTCTTTGAACCCATATTTTCTGTAAGAGTGAAAGAGAGAAAACAATGGCGGCCGAGATAGCCGTGCAATGGGGAATGCGCTGTTGCCAATTGGTCGGTTACCATAAATAGTTTTTATCTCTTTTTAACAATAGGCTTGACATGATTGTATTTATTTTCTTTCCCTTTCGACGTGTATTACGTCATAGAAACAATTTTGCCATTTTTTAAATGCAATTCGTTCACGTATGACTAGTCTATTTATAAAAGGTCATTGATTTACAAGTCGAATTATAACATACGAATGTATAATACTGCACAACACAGAATGCGCCCGATGAATTGTTTGTTTGCCCCTGGCGGGATCCGAACCCACGGTGTTTCGCAGTCACGGTCGCTGATTACTCGACCGTCCGGCGCGGGCGGTCTTATCACAAGTTCAAAAATTGTGATATTAAAATTTATTGTACTTAATTATTATTTTTATTAAAAAATTACCACCACAGTTGTTTTTTTTATTTGTCATTTCTTTTTAGTTTACCTAACTGTTCTACTATTTCATTCATTTTATTTAAGAGGGTCAGGCGGTCAGCAAAAATTTCAATGTTGCGCGGGGCCTTGCGGGTGTTGCGCGGTGCGGGGTCCGCGGTAATTTGTAAGCCCATTCATATTTTTATCAAAAAGTTAATAAAAATGATTAGTTTTTTGAAAATCCAACTCGGTCAAGAAATCGAAAAGGTAAATAAATACCTATGTGTTTATGATTTCATAATAATTATTATTGTAAAACACGGTTGTAATGTGTATTTATATTTTATTTTAGAGGTAACTTCAGGATTTTTTTCTATCGTAATCGAGCAAATGTTTCCAATTGTGTTTTAGCTTCGTTCATCCCCTCACACATACGTTCTGTAATACACATTGAAAATTTCAGTGCGAAATATCAAAAATATTTTGATTATCGGCTAATAGAAAACAGAAAATTTTTCCGTTTTCACCGCCTGGCCCCTTAAGTTAATAATATGGCGTCGCAGGCAGATATAGATACAGAGATAGCCTGACACTCAATGATAGATAACTTAATTAACGTATGAGAATCTTCAAATCTCTTTTTATTATTATCCTCTTTATATGGCTGTAGATGTAGGTACTTGAGGTCCCTTGCGTGCCTGAGTCCGGCCCCTTTTATTGTAAATGTGTGCGTGAAATTTGTCTGTAGGCGTAATTGGCACGCTTTTTTGTTCTTATGTTACGTCTGCTTCTATTATACGTCTGTGTCTAAACCACAAACGTTAATCTCGTAGTATAGATAGGTTCACGGTTTTTAGTTCCTTTGGATATTAATCAAATTTAAAAAAGTAATAACATAATGTCAGTTGTCTTTGTCTTCGTCCGTCTGTCACATTTGACATATTATTTTAGTAGTTTTGTTCGTGCTGGCTGTGTAGGTCTAAAAATCGAAGTAAAAAGCAATATTGTGACAAACTATAAAATATTTTAACATGTGAGTGATGAGTTGTACGGAAAATGAAAGTGGCCCTTTTGTCGTATTCTTCTTGCCAGCAGTCGTTGGCTGTCTGACCATACTTCTGGCGCGACGCTGGGCTAACTCTCAAGTTAGCAATACATCTTCGACTGCCGTCTCGAGGCGGCGGAAGATCATAAAGGACCCCCTTGTCAAGCGAACTTTACCACCGATCGCTTGTAAAATGGTGGCACCCAGTTCTAAGTCTACATCTGGCGCGACTAAAAAGGTATAGTGTTCATTTAAAAACAATGTTATTAAATAACTATTAGGTATGTTTTGCGCAAACAAGTACCACACACAACACAGCTATCTTATGTGATTAAGAGCACAAAATAATGACAAGCTTATAGTTGCGCAGAATTAGGGTTTTTGCTAGTTATGATAATACACCCAAAATGAATACCTACTTCATTCATTAACACCGAAGAAACATGTGAGACAAAAAATGAAAATAAGCATCTAATGGGTGATATTATCAGTAACAGTGAGTTCTTATAGACAACTTGTTAGTGAGCTTGTCGTAGTATTACTTGTATCCTTATTAAACACTGTTCCAAAAGTTAATTTACAAAGTTTTGCAACAATCTGAGCCAAAGGCAAACCTTGAATACCAAAAGCTTGCTCATATGTAATTGTATTTTATCTCAACCTTTACTAATAGTACAAATGTGTAATTTTGATACAACTGAATTATGTACACCATTATATAAAAAGTAACAATTTCAGGGGAGTTTTGCGGTGCCGGAAGATGATAGCAATGGTGGAGGGAATGGTTATAGTAAAAAAGTGGGTCGGCTAGCCCGCACCCCCGCTGCGCCTGCTCCCACAGTTGCGATGCCTGAAGTCAAGTTACTAGAGGGCCCAGTCCCTCCCAAGCACATACCGTTTCCATATATACCGCAAGATGGGAATCTGCTGTTCGAAACTATGACATTTGTTTTCAATCTGGTTGCCACTGGGCTGCAGTTTCTAAATCTGTACAGAACTGCTTGGTGGCTTCCACATTCGCACACAAACCAGGCTATGGTGAGTTTAGAAATAGATATAAGTTTATTCATCAATAAGTTATAATAATTACAGCTGAAACTGAGAGATAAAAACTCGTATTTGTTTTTATCTCTCAGTTTCAAACATGTTTTCCCTGTACTCATAGTGTATAAAATGAACCACAAGTTATTCATTATTTGGTTTATGGTTATTTTATATATTTTAATCTTTAATTTTTATAAACTTCCTCACAACTATTATATATTTTAATATTGTTATCTAAATTACTATTAATGTCTTTGCAAAAGACACATTAAGCCAATTTCAAGTAGATTATTTTGTAAAATATCCTGTTTTTACACAACGTCTTAAAACACAAACATTTTCTCATGTCCAGTTTTTTTAACTAATGTTCCGTTTCTTATATTTATAATACAATTTTTGTATTCCTAAGTATTTTGTTTACTTAGTGAATACATTTACATAGATTATGCTAATTTTAATGTTGAGTTAGTAAGTAAATGTTATAATTAAAAATAATAATACACAATCTATGTCAATTTTCAGCACTTCTACTTGATAGATCCACACTTGGTAGCCTTCATAGTAACAATAGTGTCCAGAAGGTTTTTGTTGGCTGTCACATTAGCTGTTCTAAAGTCGTTTGTAGCTCCTAAGCTGATGCCTCATGCAACCATTGCAGCTAGGTAAGTAAATAATTTATAAACACGAAATAAAACATTAAAATCTTATTAATGAGAAATTAAATATGATAGCATTCAGCTAGCTCTTTTTGATTAATCAGAGTAAACTAATTAGGTAAAAACAGTGCAATTTTTTTGTTATTTAAATTTCCCAATTTTTTTTAATTTTTAATTTTTCTCTCTAAATAAATATTTAAACTGTGGACTTTACTAACAGTGTTAAACATAAACATATTATTATGTTGCGCATTTTTGAGCTTAAAGATATAAAATGTGTCTGTTGTAGGATGTTCATATTGGGGGTAGTGCTGGGCGCTCTCACTTGGTGTACATACTTCTTAGTACTGAAACATCAAATCCTCCAAATATTCTACTTATGTTATCCGTAAGTATATTGCTATATTTATTAATAAACTTTAGCACCGCTGTGTAATAGTGAGACTGGGTTGTGAATGTTGTGATTGCAATCTTTTAAGATAAGCAATACCATAATTGGTGAACCATATTTAAAAGTGCTGTGCAGGTAGCAGCTCATCAATAGAATACTATCGCCCTCTCTCTTCCCTTGGGTGTTGTAAAAGGCGACTAACGGACAAAAGACTGCACATACATCCAACAGCATAGTGCGGCGATGGGCTCACCACCTGTCACACTGGGCACATGTGTAGTTATCATTTGGCGAAATGTGGACTGTGGCAGTGCTTCTGCGGTCCTCATTGCATGGTTTCTGACTAACCCTTTGGGAATTATAGTCGTGAAAATATGTATGTACTAGCGACCGCTCGCGGTTTCACCCGCGTTATTCCCGTTCCCGTGGGAATATCGGGATAAAAAGTATCCTATGTGTTAATCCAGGGTATAAACTATCTGTATGCCGAATTTTATCCAAACCCATTCAGTAGTTTTTACGTGAAAGAGTAATAAACATCCATCCATACTTTCAAACTTTCGCGTTTATAATATTAGTAGGATATTCAAAAATATCTGGTGCTTCCTGTGCTTTAGAAGTTACGTTAAGCGGTTGGTCCTGGTTGTTGTAGTGACATGGCTGGAAATAAAACCCACTTCAATGCATTGGTTTATGGCGCAATCGCCATATGTGCGATTGGATAGAAGACTCATGAGGCCTGCTTTAAGACGTTCATAAGCTTTGAGACGTTCATAAGCCCATCTCTCCCCCTCCCCCCTCCACAATTCCTACTCTATCCTCATATCCTCAAGGCCGGCAACGTATCTTCGACTTCTCTAAAGTCGCGGGTTTCCATGGGTAGCGGTGATTACTTCCCATCAGGTGATCAAAATTAAAATCAAAATTTCTTTATTCAGTAAACTTAAAATAAGCATTCTGAATCGTCAAAAGTTAATGGATGGATTAATGGATAGTGTGACCAGACAAGTCTTTTCACATTAAAAAAAATAGTATGATAATTTTATATTTTTAATGCAAGTAAGTAATACATTTTTACCTATTTTTACAGTGCCGTCATTTTCTTCCTACTATTTGGCTTCCAATCCAGTCCATTCTTAGAGTTAAGTAACTCTGAAACTCCTCCGCTCCACTGCTGTTCTCACGATCCTGAACAAGTCAGGTCCGAGGTTGATGTCCTGAGACATGACTTCAACTTGAGGGTCAAGAAGATTATCTTCAATTCAGTTGTGGGGGCATATTACACAAGTTTCATACCATGCTGTTTTGCACAGGTGAGTCGTATTGATAAGTTATTGATTGTAAGGTGTATTTATTCTTGCGATTCGGTCAAAAATAAAAATATTGTAAGGTAGGCATTTATTTTATGAAACACTAATTTATTGTGCAAGCAATTATGAATACTTAAATTGTTTTATGCGCGCCGCATACACTGCATTCTGTTTTTTCTTCGATGGCCTGGATTTCAATCATCGCGGGCGGTAGTGTCCCCATCCCTGCCTAGATGGCACTGTTTTATACTCTTTTGATTCCGCTCCAGTCGTATCTGTTCTACGTTCGTTCTACGACGTGTACGCGGCGTGTCGCAGCAATTAGCGTTTGTCTACTGCGGCCGACTGGGTCGGTACGCTGGCCAGCTGTTTGCATTTGATTTTTAGTTCGATGGATTTTAACCGTTCGCGTTCGCGGGCTTTAGATTTCCTATCTCTGGGCTACATGGCGCTGTTTTACACTACCCTCTTTTTTGCCGCTCCAGTCGTATCTGTTCTACGACGTGTACGCGGCGTCGCAGCAGGTAGCGTTTGTCTGCTGCGGCTTGCTGGGCCGGCACGCGGGCCAGCTGCTCGCGGCTGCTTACTGCGACGTGCCGCACCGCGCCGCGCTGCATCTGGGTAGCTGGCGGCGTGATCAAAGCGGCGATGGTACGTACACTGACGACTGTTTTCTTTAAAGTCTCTCCCGGCAAGGAGTATCACGAAAGCAGTACACTGCTACAGTCCACGGTACAGTCACGAGCGAAAATATGTAAACAATTGTAACTCTTAATACAATGGAATAAAAGTCAAAGTGTGTACATATTGGTGCTCGTGACTGTACACCAAACAACTGCATATATGCGCTCAGCGTGAAACTCAAGGGGTTGGGGTGGACAATCATTTATGATAAAAATCCTCTATTCACCTTTGTACCAGAGTACCAGAAGATCTAAACACACTTATCTTGGATACGTATTTATTTCACAGGACATACCAAACAACAGACTAATTTATTAGTCACCAGTGACACATTAGGTACATAAAACATAATAATAATATTGCTGCCAGTAGTAACTGTAAGCTTTGCATAATAAGCAACTTCCAATAATTTACCATTCAACATTCATATTATCACTCGCTATCAACTAGTTTGTGCAAAGAAGCTGTTACTATTTGCTATTACCTGTTACTGCACATTGGCTGTATGTACTCTATATTAGTACTTACTTAGTTGTAGTCTGACTTTTGATTTTTCTGTACTGTTAGACATTGATTACATTGATTATTTTATATTGATGAATACCTGAACTTTTTATTTTTATGTCATTGTCGTTGTTTTATGTTTTTATTATTGTGATGGAAAGTGCCCTTCTATGTTAGGGAGGGCATTTTTTAATTCTAATTGATGCTGTAAAAGAAAAGGAGAAAAGTTATGCCCTTGCTGAGTTTCTTGCCGGTTTTTCTCAGTACAAGGCTCCCAGACTTACAAACCGATGGCATATTGACTTTCCCCTTTCGAACCTGAGTCAGTCACATTTTCAAAAAATTCAAAATCAGCGCGCAATACGTTTTTAAGCACCAAACCGAAATCATATCATCTTGAGTTCGTCAAGCAACCAATAGGAAATCGTTTTTGCGGCAAAGTTTAGTCGAGTCGCACAGTGTTCCCAGAGACGTCGGAAGGGGACATTTTTTACTGATCCCAAAAATTCGATTACAGTTCGATTCAATTAGGATGGCGGTTGTGAATTTAGCTGCGAATGCCGCAGTGCGCAGTCGCCGAGCGGCGGGAGGGCCACCGTGGGTTGCGGTCTGCTAGCGGGCGGGGGTGACACCTAAAATTCGCTACTGCGACGCGACTTGTGACTAACTTCACGGACGCCATTGTATTTGCATCAGACTGTAACTATGCTGATCAAATGACTAGAAGTAACTCCGGGTCAAATATGGTCAGTTTTCGAGAAAAAAATTCTTAAAGTTGGCTGTTTAGGAGGGGTGAAAAAACAGAAAAATTGTAATTTTTTTTTTGTTTTTGGTTCTTATAATATAATTTATTTATTGTATTTTGTGCTAGTAGCAATTATGGTTATTTTAGACTAGTTATAAAATAGAAATTGTTTTTAATTTTGTGTTAAACGCCTGCATAATTTTTTATGGCATTTTGAACGGAAGTTATTTACGTGCAATTTAACTTTCCGATGAAGATCTACACGGAGCTCGGGAGGGGTCCACCCTCGGTAGGCTTTTGCTAAAACCCCAAGTAAAACCCCAAATACACGTAGACTGGAGGAGCGGGGGTTTTTGTAAAAAAAAACAATTCAAAAATTACCTTTTTTCAAAAAAACTTTGAGTTAAAAACAATTTCCATTTTATAACTAGTCTAAAAGAATCATAATTTAGTAGCACAAAATCCAATAAATAAATTATCTTATATGAACCAAAAACAAAAAAAAGATTAAAATTTTTCTGTTTCACACCCCTCCTAAACAGCCAACTTGACCATATTTGACCCGGGGTTACTTCTAGTCATTTGATCAGCATAGCTAACTACGTTCATTTTCGGGGTCAGTAAAAAATGACCCCTCCCAACGTCTCTGGGAACTATGTGAGTCGTCACATGCGGGCCGGCAAGATTAGCTGCGTTCATTGAGTCCCAGACAAGAAATCGTAAGTTTTATCTATTTTTATTAATTTTATATCGTTCTTCATAATGTTTATACATTGTTCAAAGTTTAAGAAATAGAATATTATAAACATCTTGTGTAAAATATATCTAATTATGGAATTATATCGTTGCAAAGTAGATATAGCACGATCGTGAGCTCAAGGTCGCAATTGTACTAACGCACAACAGTGAGTTGGCCTAGTATTTTGTTTAATTTTAGGAGTATCATTGAAAGAGCTCGTGCTTAGCTTGCTACAGGATGGAAACTGTTCTGACTTAGAGGTAGACGAATGCCGATGAAGAATTTTTCGCGCCGCAGCTTGAAAGTGAAGACTTGGCACCAAACGAAGTGCCTTGTGTAGCTGCCTCCACACCACCGCGCAAGGAAGGAAAAAAAGAAAGACTTACTATTGGTGCTCAAGATAACGATAAAGGAGGACCATCAGCTTCAAAAAAACGTAAGAATCTGAGTAAAAGTTTCTCAGCGTCCACGTATTTGAAAAAAAAACTAGTTTTATCGATAAGCCACACGATTACTCTGGCCACCCAGAACTGGTTGTAATTAGATCACCATTTGAATATTTCCAAGATTATTACAATGATGATTTTTTCGAACACATGTCAGTATGTACAAATATGTATCAGATGAGAAAAAAAACTGGCGATATATTAAAAACTACTAAACAAGAAATTAAAATACTGTATGGTATTCACCTTATGATGAGAATTTTATCTTATCCTAAAATGGCTATTTATTGGAGACAAAAAAATAACATTGAAACACAGTTAATCCTCTCTGGAAAGTGTAACCGGTAATTAACGCGGTCATAAATGGCTGCAAAAAAATTTTAAGAACGCCAGGAAGGTATTCAGTAGATGAACAAATGATTCCCTTCACAGGGAAGTGCCACCTCAGGCAATTAGTTAAAAACAAGCCTCGCCCAGTAGGTCTTAAAAGTTTTGTTGTCACCACTCATGGTTGATTTCGAAATATATTATGGCCAAAATCCCGCACTTTCGCACCCTCTTGGTCTCTGACCTGCAGTTGTGCTACGCCTAGTCCATAGTGTACCTCGTGGAAGCTGTGTCTTTTTTGATAGATATTTTACGACCATCCCTTTGTTTGACGAACTAATGAAACTCTTATATCATGGAACCGGTACAATCATGGCCAATCGTATTCCGCAACGTCAGAAACTGAGCTTTAAAGACGACAAAAAGATGAAGAAGGGGGACATTGAGCAAAGAATATATAACGACATAGTTTGTTAAATGGAAGGACTGCAAGGCTGTGCTTACTGGTGGTATGGCAATAGAAATTGTTAAACGAAACGAGAAGAAGCAAAAATGCTAGGTTGATGTTGATGCTCCAAAGATAGTAACGTCCTATAATGCATTTATGGGCGGTGTAGATGTTTTAGACCAGTCTATGGAAAACTATAGAACATTTATGAAAACACGTAAGTGGAGTTTGAAAGTTATACTTCATTTTATGGACTTAGCTGTAGTAAACGCTTGGCGACTATACAGATGCGATTCTTTAGGCAAGGTATTCCAAAACACCGCATTCCGGATTTACTGGCATTCACATTTGAAATAGCTGAAACGCTTATTAATACTCCTGATAGAGACCGGCTTGAATCGTCTCCACTTGTTGACATCCAAAATAATATGTCAAGTCGATACAAGTCAGCAAACAATCCTTCGGTTGGGAAAACATTTTATTTTTATTGGCTATGGGTAAGCGCTTGGCTTTCATCTCACCTGACGGTAAGTGACGATAAGGCCGAAGGTGGAAGCGCGCTTCACCCGGAATCCTAAAGCTCTGAGGAACTGGCTATCTTATCTCAAACTGCCGGAACACAACAATGCTATAAACATCGTTGTTATGGCGACAGACTTAGCCCAAGCGCTCACTGGCGGCCAGGTCGCAGCGGCCAAAATTGTCAGTTCCGAGTACAGAACTACAGAGTGCTTCGAAATGGACGTCGAGGAAATAGCTGTGATGGTTTTTTTTGCAAGTAAGAAGTGAAAAAACATGAAGTAAAGATTCTGGATTCATCCATTACTATGTGAAAGACATTGTAAAGGATTATTTCAGACATACTTTACTGACTTCAACAACATAATGAAAAGTTTTTCAATTATTTAAGAATGAGCAAGTCCTCATTTGACAAAATTTTCCAAAAAAGTAAGCCACTCTATTTACTGGCACAAAA
This sequence comes from Scoparia ambigualis, assembly GCA_963921215.1. Lineage (NCBI taxonomy): Eukaryota > Metazoa > Arthropoda > Insecta > Lepidoptera > Crambidae > Scoparia > Scoparia ambigualis. The sequence goes on from OY992522.1 coordinate 4,605,629, forward strand.
AATAACTTTCGGCAAAAAATCAAATCAAATCTTTAACTATCATATTTTATTTTACTTATGGAATTGTATTGAAAAATCAAATTACTTTATAATTTCCTATACTATTAAAAAAAAATTAAACACAATTGAACACAACAAAGCTTACGCTCAAACAAATTTCCTCGAATGACGGGAGTTGTCAAAATTGCGCGCATAGTTTGACAGGTGCGGAGTTAGTTATGATTGTGGCACATTATCTGTGATTGGAGGTTAGTTTGTGGCGTTGGCATATTTGCCGATAACGCGTTATTTTGTTCTCTTTCATTTGATACCAAAAAGTCAGTTTAGTTAAAAATTGATTTAGTAGTTTAGAATACTTAGCCGACGAAAATACTAAAGTTCTTTATTTTCATTTATAAGTAGTTGAATTTTCACTAGTAAATAGTCTTGGTTTAAATAGTCGTCGCACGATATGTCCCACAATGCCTGTCTCGAGCTCGCAAAAAAACCTCTCCGTGTCAAACGACGTTATGATGTAATTTAAACACTCTGTAAACAAATAACACGTCTGCTCGCCGCCGCGGCCAGTGCGCGCATCAGGCGCACGATCATACAATTTTTTGAATCTCAGTGGCCGCGGCGCGGTACGCGGCCAGCGGCCCGCAGGTTACGTCGCAACGATCTCATTGGCCGCCGCGGCCGCTGCAAGTGCGCGCGCTAACGATACAATGCATACTTTTCGCTGGCCGCTAGTGCGCGCTTGGGCTTGTAGCTAGCCAAGCGGACTTAACAGCCCTACCACCAACCAAACCGAGCACACAAAGATGTACCCCCCGCTAGGAATCGAACCCGGGACCTCTGGGTCTGAGACCGGTGGCTTAGCCACTAGACCACAGAGGCGATGCATACGATGGCTACGACCACTTGCCTGCATTTAATGACATAAAAGCTCTACGTTAATGTCTTTTCGAGAGTTGTGTTTCACGATCTAAAATTAGATGTCGCAAATGTGACGTTTATTTATGCCTTAGTCGTGACAAAGACTGCTTTTACCTTTATTATACCTACTAAATAAGACTAAGAAACAATTATTTCAGTTTATATTTTACAATGAATACTGAAAAAATGGGGCTAGGTACTCTACTTAAGGCTAAGATTAGAAGATTTTTTTATTTGTATCGCCAGGAAAGAATTTGGTTTTTGTTTGATAAAGAATTTTTAAGATATGTTTTTGACTGAAAGACTTTAAATTACCTGCCTATTTGTTTCTTAATTTTAAGAATAATATAAGTTAATTAACTTGACTGTGATTTAGAAACTAAAAATAAATATAATCTTTCTAATTAACTTCTGGTTTCATTTACCCAATAACACGTACGCTTATTTATGTAGCTTAATGTTTAAAACCTCCCCAATTACTATAACTTATGTGAACATACGCAAATAAATTCAATTTAACTCGTTAATCATTTTAATTTTAAGAACTGACGATCGTGCGCAGGTAGAAGTAAGACCCAGAGCAGTTTTTTTTACTATTTTTCTCATAAATCACATTACTACAAGTTACTACAAAAAACATAAAAAATACATTGATCTAAGTTAAAAAAAATCTCAGGTCTGAAAGGGATAAGTGCTGTAACCTAAACATGGCCTAACCTGAATAAATGATATTGATTCTTGGTTCTTGATTCTACTCTTGCGTGGTGTTTAGCGGCCGACTTGCCGGCGTGGTCGGCCGATAAGCTGTGGGTGCGCGGCGCTCGCGTGCGCTGGCGCGGCGCTGCGCACGTCGCCGCCGCGCCCGCCGCCGCAGAGCCCGCGAACCATGGACACAACAGGTTTTATGTGAGTTACGTTGAAAGATATTTATTTTCTCATAAAGATTTACAAAAATCACTTACTTACATGAGAAACAGAACATTTTGTTGGGCTATTTTATAGGTACCTAATAAAGGAAAACTGGCACTTTCCATAGAAAAAATGCTAATAATAATAATAATAATAATAATAATCATTTAATTCAGGCAACAAAATGTACAGATGGTAAATTACATTGGCCCATATAATATATACCTTACAGACTAACATATATACAAATAAAATACAATGTTTTGTTAGTAAATAACTTAATAACTAATGTTAGTATTATTTAATTGGCACCTGCGGTACCAACTCGGTAGCAACAGGCAGCTTCCCTCGGAAACGCCTGTAGACTACACCCTTAGGCCAGAAGTCCTCCTTCAAAAAGATGTCCAGCTTTGATGTCGGGATTCGCACCACAAACGCCTTGAAGCTCGTGTTATAGCGCGACTCCAGCTGTCTAATCCTCAAATTGAAGTTAGACTTCATGCGAATGTACTCTGCTACCTCCTGCGATGTGGTGGTGTAGTGCAGGCGGGACAGGTACACGGCCGTGGTCGGTGTCGCGGCACGCAGCAGGAAGGCGGGCCCTGTCGGTGCAGTACCGCAGCGGTTCTGGCTCGCTCGCTGACGACGTCGCTTCTTGCTTTGAACCTCGACGAAGCCATCCTCGTCTTGATCCGGGAGCGCGACGTTTCGTGGAGCGGCCTTTGCCTCGGCGACAGGTCGCTGTGACCGTGTTTTTGCCTTAGCGGCAACAACAGCGGCGAAATCACGACGTCGGCAGTTGACGGGCGCACACATGATAGGCGCATGCGTCGTCACGGCCGGCGATGCAGGCAGCGGCGCGGCGGCGGCGGCGGCGGCAGGCGCGCGGGGCGTAGAGACTGCGCTCGCGGCTGACAGCTGCGCCGGCGACGCTCGGCTCGGCTCGGGTCGTATCGGAGACGGGGCCGAAACTGCTGACTTGCAGCTCGACATCGACGTATCGAGGCAGGCCCCTCGTCGAGTGTTGACATATGAGCCCGCGATCGATGACCTACTTACCGCGAGCGATTCGCGTAGAAAATCAACTTCCTTGCGCAACTCACTCACGGTATTTTCGGATGTCTGAAATTTCAGCATCACTTCAGCCAAACTCGCCTTAAGGGACACGATGTCCTTCAGGAGGCAGGTGACGTCGACATGGTCGAAGGTGACGGGAGGCAACTTGTTGAGGTCTCTCGCCACAAACGTCGGCATGTCATCTGGATCGGTTGCCTTGATCAGTGTTATGATCTCCTGCAGACTCTTCTGCGTCCCATCTCGTCTCAGGGACACCATCTGGTCGCTCTTGCCGACAGACTCGTAGAGCAGCTTCTTCGCACCAGCCACCTCATCTTCACTGAAGCTAGACTTGCAAATTTGCACTGCGCTCACCTCGTCCATGACGTCCAGCTTTTGTTGCAGGAACGCCAGGAGTTCATTTGCCACGAGTTTGTCACTCATGACGTTAGTCGAGCAGCGGCATGCGCCGCGCTACGCGTAATATTATTTATTTTAATTTGATGCGTCTGCACCGATCCGCATCGCTTACACGACTTGTTAGTATACGATAGAATTTGGTCATAAAGTAAAGCTACTATTATTTGCTACCTTAACCAAGTTTTGACTTATTTTTATCGAATCGCGGATAAGAGTTCTTTAATTATTAATATTTTTTAATATGGAAACAAAAGGCAGACATGTAACTTTAAAAATGTCTAACGTGGCTGCATAAACCATAGTTCTTTTGCTTTTAAAAAATTGAAATGTCAACAATGCCGTCACGTCATGTCTAATTTGACATTTAGCGGCTGTACAACTGTCATATTGTTGACATATTGACATAAATATTGCCAGTTAATGAATCAAAGATTAAAAAATTAAAAAAGCATACAACTTAATTAAGCATAAACCGCCGGGTCTCCTTTCTATCACACTATTCACACTGCAAAACGTTCGAGAACAGATTATTAATTTTAACTAAACAATAATTAAGGAGGTAGGTCGCTCCAAATGAAAAGCAAAAATCGGCCTGCGCTTAAGAGGCCTATTACGTCTTGAAAGTGATTTTTGCGTAAAATGCCTATTTTCGCATTTTCTAGTAATCTTGCAGTTGTATTTATCGTTTTTATCAAAATAGGATAATAAATTTGTGCATATTATTACAAATATCCATTTTGTGAGCATAAGTTGAATTCGGACGGCCGGCACATCGCATTTTGTAGTAATTTTGCAGTTGTATTTATAGTTTTTATCGAAATAGGATAATAAATTCATTATAAAATCTTTATTCCTCATGAAGTAACAGTTACTTTGGTATAAATTTTGCTTAATAATATTATCGCAGATAGGAGATATTCACAGTTAATTTATAGCAATTTTCGAAGTTTTTTGGTTTAGAAAAAGATTTTTTTCCTATAAGTATAAAATCAATGATATCTAAAAATTCCGAGGCCACTACGCATTATTCGACTATATAAGAGATAACATTATATTTTTTTTATTTCACTTGTTTAGAACTGTAGTTCAATCGATTTACTCAAAAAAGTGCCTTCGCGCACTTTATGAAAATCTTTCTCTGCAATTTTGGATTTAATTAAAAAGTTAAGCAAAATTTACAAAAAGCGAGGCCACTAAGCACTATTCCAATAGCTATTCTACACTATTCAATAAGTCATAATTGTTAATGTATTTTCGTTTCTGAGATCCATAACGCCAAAGTTGGCCATTTTACGCAAAAATCACAGTTAAGATGTAATAGGCCTCTTAACTTTAGCCCGGTCACGGATACCACGGTAACACAGACTTCGCGCAACTGGATGTGCAGTTAGCATGTTTAAGTCTCCAGTGTTAGTCGCGAGTCTTTACTCTCAGTGCAGTCACTGGCCCGCCGCCGCAGGGCCCGCTAACCAGGGACACAGCAGGTTTTATGTGAGTGATCATGTTTAAGGCATTGTTTACACCAAACGGATTGTCCGCCGCGGACTGTGAGTATGCTCACTGTCAGCCCGTGTGAACGTGAACTCAGTCTGCAGTATGCGTTCACACTTAGCCGACAATACTTACGCTATAGTGTACAATTCGCTACTTTCGGTCTCAAACATCACGAGATACACGTCTGTACTCATTGAAGTTTCCGTAGGTTTACACTTAAGACTCTACACGTGACCCCTGGGTGGTGCTAAATGAGTGACACTGAGTGGTAGAGCCACGCTCTGAGTTGCAGCACGCATTGGGCCGGCTTGCCCGGCGTAATACCACAATATCCGGGTGAAATAATAGCACTTGGTGCTGTTGTGTTTTGTCCGGCCAGTGGGGGTTCTGGAGGCCTTCCCCCCCACAATTCCTATTCCTTAAAACGTCTAATTGGAAGTAATGTTATATATTAAGCAGAATATTTCACAATCATATCAAATGAAGTTACAAAATTTTGTACACGACTGTACATCCATAGAAATGTAGGGATAATAAAAACTTTTTATTTTGAAATTAAATCAGCTCAAATTTATTTTCGCTTCATACGACTATTTCATGACTATTTTGTGGTACAAACTTTAAACCGAAAATCGTAGGCGTTACGGAGAAATTTGAAGTTTTCAAATGTTCAAGCCATAATCCTCACCAGGGTACCTTTATATCTCTGGAATCTTTTAAGGACTATTTCTGAGATTTGGCATGTCGTTGCGACTATTTAATGACTATTTTTTGGAACCTAAACCAATTCGAAAGATTTTACCGTTTGCTTGCACCAGAAATGAGAATTACAGCTTGACGTTCAAGCCATAATCCTCACTAACCTATAGCTATAACGCCGAAACTATAATGCGACTATTTTTTTTTACATGTACGACTATTTATGACTATTTCATGACTATTTTTAGCGTTGTCAAAATTAGTTTTCATTGAGATTTCAAAATGAGGATTACAGCTTGAAGCACACAAGATACTGACGAGCGTTCTGAATTCCGGATCGGAATATTTTCATAACGCGCGTATTTTTGTACATTTTAATAGAGCGGCAGTGTTTGCGTTGGCATTTCTTTTTTTTATTAAGTAGAACCAAAAACAATGCGATTAGTATTAATTCCTCTTCCATGAGACGTTTGCATGTGCCGGGAATCACGAGACTACTGATCAATCTGAATTATTAAGATATGTGTAAGGCTCGGACTACATGCATCCGGAATCACACGGACCCGAAAAAACACGGCCCCGGATTCATTCCGTAGCTCAAACAAATATATGAGTTTTTACTGCATCGACTACATGTGATCAGAGGCCTTCCGATCCCGATTTTCAACCGGAAGCAACCGAAACATGCTCCGGACGTCTCCGAGTAGCCGGTCCGTTATTTTTCGGCACGGCGGGCGGGGCCTATCAATATCGTATGAAGTTGTATGGAGCTGACCACACGAGAACACGAGAAACGTCCGTTCCGGTCCGGTCCGGAGGAATCACGCGCCAGTCGATGACAGACGCTCGAAGCGGTCGGTCGCGTCGCGTGCGCAAGCAAAACTGCAAAATAGTAGTTGATTCCGAGCGCCTCATTATGGTGATAGTAATAGTAGCACAGAATAAATAATAGTACCCTACTACTAGTACACTAGTAGTAGTAGTGTTCGTAGAATTTATCAGAAAAGAACCTTATTTTTGTATAAGACTTGTAGAATTCATATTCCGTTATGCGGTAATAGTACCCTACTACTAGTACACTAGTAGTAGTAGTGTTCGTAGAATTTATCAGAAAAGAACCTTATTTTTGTATAAGACTTGTAGAATTCATATTCCGTTATGCGGTCTATGTGAAAAGGATTAACCCAATATCTTTTCACTTTCTTCTGTTTCCATTTTTTTACATTTCGACTGCGATTTTTGCGTAAAATGGCCAATTTTGGCGTTGCGGATCTCGGAAACCAAAATACATTAACAATTTTGACTTATTGAATAATGTAGAATAGCTTTTGGAATAATGCGTAGCGGCCTCGCATTTTGTAAATTTTGCTTAACGCATACTGCCCGGAGGTGCTTCTATATTTGCAACTTTAAAAATGGATCTTATCCATACAGACAACATAGTCCTGGTGGCAGTCTTAACTATTCCTGTTACTGAAATAAACAGGTGGTCTATGTTTGGTGATTTAACAAATGCCAACCAGACTGTTGATTGTAGCTGTTTTAGACCCATGTTCCGGCCATAATATTATTTCCTTATCTTTTTGTAATAATTTGTCCTTTTTAATTAAAATGTTTAGTAGAAAAAAACACACGCACACACACTTCACAGTGACGTAATACCGCTGGCTTGCAGCACTACTAGAAAAAATCATAAAATTTAACCGCCTGTGCGGTCTAGTGGCTAAGCAACCTGTTTCAGACCTAGAGGTCCCGGGTTCGATTCCCAGCGGGGGGTACATCTTTGTGTGCTCGGTTTGGTTGGTGGTAGGGCTGTTAAGTCCGCCTGGCTAGCTACCACCATCTTATCTAAGTCTGTCGCCATAACAACGATGTTTATAGCATTGTTGTGTTTCGGCAGTTTGAGATAAGATAGCCAGTTCCTCAGTGAGGATTCCAGGTGAAGCGCGCTTCCACCTTCGGCCTTATCGTCACTTACCATAAGGTGAGATGAAGACCAAGCGCTTACCCGATAAAAAAATAATAATTCAAGAGTCTTCTGGGGTTTCCGAGAGGTAGCTTAGCGGTTAGAGCAGTGGACCGGCAATCCAAAGGTCACGGGTTCGAATCCCGTTCGAGCTTTCCAGAGACTGGTTGTTTTTTTTCTAGTAAACATTTTATTCTACAACTATATAGCATTGTGAATGCAAAATTTCAATAATAAAGATTTTTAATTAAACCCAAAATTGCAGAGAAAGATTTTCATAAAATGCGGGAAGGCACTTTTTTGAGCTCCTAGATTGAACTAGTACTGTTCTAAACAAATGAAATAAAAAAAATAGAATGTTATCACTTATATAGTCTTAAAGTGCGTAGCGGTCTCGGAATTTTTAGATATCATTAAATAAATAAATAATAAATCTTTCCTACAATCACACCAATTATCTAGCCCAAGAGAAGCTTCGAAGAAACTCGTTAAATGGTTACTAGACAACGGATAAACATACTTAAAATACTTAAATACATACTTATTATACATAGAAAACACCCAGACCCGAGACAATTTAGAAAACAATAATTTCCAAATTGACCCGACCGGGGTTCGAACCCGGGACCTCAGAGATGGCGACACCATGAAAACCGGTGTGCAAACCACTCGACCAAGGAGGTCGTCAATTTGATTTTATATAGAAAAAAAAAATCTTATTCGAAACCAAAAAACTTTGAAAATTGCTTTAAGGTATCCGTGAATTTCTTCTATCTACGATAATATTATTGAGCAAAATTTATACCAGAATAATCGTTACTTACTTCATATTGAATAAATATTTTATAATTAATTAATTATCCTATTTCGATAAAAACGAGAAATACAACTGTAAAATTACTTCAAAATGCGACGCGCCGGCCGTCCGAACTCAGCTTATCCTCGCAAAAGGACATTTGTAATATTAAGCATGAATTTATTGTATTTCGATAATAACGATAAATACAACTGCTAAATTACAACAAAATGCGAAAATGGGCATTTTACGCAAAAATCACAGTCGAGATGTAAGTAATAGGCCTCTTAACGGCTACAGCTAAGCATACAATTTCAACTAAAGTTAAACTTTCCATTGTCGGCAGGACGACTATCCAGCGCAAGTGCTAGAGACCGACTGAGTAAATTTCTCTCCGGATTCAAAACGGAGCGCGTGTAGTCGATTACTTGCCGAATTTGGTTTTTTCCCGGGCCGGACTGATTCCGTATGCATGTAGTCCGAGCCTAAGGCAAGGTGCCGGAATTTAGATTGTAAAATGAATTTAGAATTAATCCAGAGAGCCTTTCCGGATGTATGAGGCCAGCCTAAGTCTAGTCGCGAGTCTTTACTCTTTAGTGTAGTCTGGCGCCGACGCCGCCGCCGCCGCAAAGCCCGCGCACACAGGACAAATAGGTTCTATCTGAGTCTTTGATCTTCAGTGTAGCCCATAGATATAGATTGACATAGATAACGCAAATGCATGTAAGTACTTTGGGTCTCCGAAAACCCCGACCAAGCGTCGGGGTTGGTCGACGCTAACTTCAGTCCGCACGCGTCTGTTATACTAAAATAAAATTAAACTAAATAAATGGACCATTGCGTGATAATTAACTGCAATAGCCCTAATATTTCGCCCTAAATTTTCGGCTGTGACGTCATTGTAGGTGTTAAAAGTCGGCACGCTTGGTTTCAATACAAACCGTGATACTTGCGTAATCTATGCAAATCTATATCTGTAGTGTAGCCTCTTGTGTATGTATATCGCCGCCGCCGCCGCGGAACCCGCAAGCCAAGGGCACTACAGGTTCCATGTGAGTGTTAACTCTTCAATGTATGCCAATAGATCTATATTACTCTTCAGTGTAGTCTGTGGCGGCGGGACTGTGTGTCTATAGTAATTAGTATACCGCCGCCGCAGAGCCCGCGCACCAAGGGCTCTTTCATGTGAGTCAGCATGTTTAGTCTCCTTTCCACGTAAGTCTAAACTCTTCAGTGTTGCTGCACTTGACGGATGAGAGCCAAAGTCAAAAGTCGAAATATTTTTATTCGAGAACTTAATTTTATTACTTAATTAAATTTTTTGAATTACCCGAACCCTTTATAGTATAACTCAGTCTATGTAAGGTTTAGTAATAGGTAGGTATATAGTCCCGCAACAACTGTTTTTAAGGCACCAACACTGATATAGCGAAAAAATAGAGAAAAAAAATCAAAACTGCAAATAAACCAGCTGATTATTATTTCGCGATTTCAGATTTGATCCCATTATTTAAAGTCAAACTTTTTTTTGTAATAGTCTCCATAATACTAATATTAAAATGTTTCGTTCCCAGGCGGTGTTTATAAATCCATCAACGATGCTGTGTCTCCTACTAGTCATGCAGCTCTCGCTAATCGTTTTAGAGTTGTGCCTGATATTCAGCTCAATAGCGTGGCACAACTTCGTCGCAATAGTCACCTTACTATTCATCAACTACTACACCCTATTCAAGATGATGAGGGACTACCTGATCGCGTGGAAAGTGTACAAAGCAGAGAATATGATACAAGACAAAAACAACACAGCGCAGACAGTGAATTAATGTAAAAAGTCAATACAGAACTGTTTCAAAGTGAATTTCCTCGCATATAAATGCTTCCGATGATTAAAGTATTGTTAGGTGCGTAACAAACATGTGCAAGCTATTTTGACCAACTGGGCTTTGGTTGCCTTCATTGTTATTAAATATGGCTATTTAATATACCAGAATAGCTAAATGTTTGATTTGCACATAACAAAGAGCCAGTTTCCACACTCTTTATTGGACATTCCATTGTTATACTTGAAAAGCGTGTGCAGAACCTATTTATTGTACTTAATTATTGTGAAAAATGCCTCATAATAAGTATTTAGTCCGAACAAAGAAACTCAATTATGTAAAATAAATTTGATTGTGAAATTATATAAGACTGACATTAACTAAGGCACTGTTTCGTTTTTAATATGACCATCTCTTCCCATAAATATGTGTAAAGCCATTTTGACTTGTATATTCAGTTTGTTTTTTCTCAGAATCATCACTCAAGGAAATCTGAACAATATAAAACTTGCCATAAATTTTCAAGTGTTTGATTTGACCCGAGTTTAATTATTATCTCTCTGACCTCTTGCTATTGTAATTGTTGCAGTGTAAAGATGTATTTACCTAAGAGCAGACCAAAAGGTATGAGATAGGGTTTTTTAAAAAAAACTCTGTTGTAGATATTACGATGACTCATACTATTGAGGCTATTTAAAAAAAAACATTTTGTTATTGTAAGTTATTAGCAAGTTCATCAATCATATTGAATTAGATTTTTGATATGTTTATGTGGCCTCTTTACTTATACAATTGATAGAATGAACTGAGCAATAACAAACCTTATCTGTAGAAAGTTTCAGCCTTCTCAATATAGACTCATTTGATTATCCAAATAAGTCAATGGTGTAAATAGAGTGGTCAAAGCAGCCGCCCGGATTGCGGAGGACGAAGGTTCGATCCCCACCTGAGGTAGTCGTTTTTGCAACGTTTTGTTATCTTAGAGTCGAGCTTATTAAGCGTTATAATTGGTGTTTTTATTATTAAAATAGTTGTTTAGTAATTGTAGAGTAGAAGCCAATGTACGTTGATGACCAAATAAGTTTAGATTTTTTGTTTAGACCTTCGAAACCTTTGATACCAAACCACATATTTCATTAAAATATACATATAATTAGTATAACAAATAAACTATGTCAATATCATTGAGTTATAATGTACTACGTACATCAATATACCTATTATATAACAGACTAACTGTTATTTATTTACACTTTTTACATATTTTTTAGAGTATGTTTGTTAACATAAATTAGTACCTACTAAATCAACTGATCAATAACGTGTCTACATTACTTTGTGTGCACCCAAGAAGATGCTTGGTTACTGTCAATGATTTGAACTTTGACTGACTTCATTTTGTCTCGTACAATGTCACATGAACTGAGTAGGTCCTTGTCCTTTCTTGTTAACGCATTTAACCTCACTGTATGACGAAATTCTACCAAAGTATCAATAAGAGAGTCTGAAACGTTGTCTTGGGATGCTTCCTTTAGGGTTAAACCAAACTTTAACAAAACATTGGTCACATATTCAGCAATCAAAAGTATAGGTACTGGATAATATTCACCAGTATCTGCTTTTATAACTCTAGTTGTAGTAGATATTAAACTTAATAAATTGTTGATGCAAGATGCTGTATCAAAATCTGATTTCAGATATTTTAAGTTTTGATGTTCTACCTTTTGTAGGTCATTCAGTAACTTGTCTTTGTAATCTCCATTTTGAACAGCATTGTTATTGGCATAAACACACACATCATTCAAGAAGAATTTAAACTTTTTTAGAGTTTCTTCGGCTGTCTTCATCATCTCATCACAGTATTCCATTGGGTATCTGTAATTTGACATGAGGCATGCCATCCTAAATGTGTCTGCATTGTATGATTCTAAGATTTGTGGTATTGAGATAGTGTTTTTCAATGATTTTGACATCTTCGTATCTCCTTTGACATGTAAATGGCCAACATGAATCCAATAGTTTGCCCACTGTCGAGTATTATGGAAAGCGCAGGATTGAGCTTCTTCATTTTCATGATGTGGGAACTGAAGGTCAATACCACCTGCATGGAAGTCAAGTTGTGATCCAAAGACTTTGCTGACCATAGCCGAGCACTCTATGTGCCAGCCCGGCCTGCCCTCACCCCAAGACACAGGCCACGATGGCTCTCCTGGTTTTTGGCCCTTCCAAAGAGCAAAGTCCATCTTACTCTTTTTAAAATCATTTGAAGGTTCTCCTGACTCCTGCATTTTCTGTAGTTTTCCATAAGATGGGAACTTACTTGTGTCAAAGTACACTGATCCCTCTGTTGTTACATAAGCCATACCAGAATCTATGATTTTTTTGACAAAGTCCTCTATTGAGGCGATATGATCTGACACTCTAGTGATAATTAATGGCTTTTCGACATTAAGACTTGCCATATCAAGCCAAAACTCATGTTCATACTGTTTAGCAATAGTCTTGAAGTCGGTGTTAGTTTCAATTGCCTTTTTTATTATCTTATCGTCAATGTCAGTTACTCCCATTGCTGTGACGAGTTTAATGTTGAAAAATGACTTCAGCAGTCTTTGGACAATGTCTAGCTTCACATAGCAGCTTGCATGGCCGATATGCGAAGAGTCATACACGGTAGGACCGCAGGAATACCATGTTGCTATGTGGGGATCACTCAGGATCACAGGAACCTTCTGGTCAGCAACGCAGTTGTACACAAACACTCCGGTCGGATTACCATTCGGCATAAGCCACCTGGTTTCCTTAAAAGGTTTCAAACTGCACACATGGGAAAGTTTTCTATTAAATACTGCCAAAGTTTTAAACATCTTGATAATAGTGATCTTTACATGGTTTAAATTTAGGAAGGCAGGTATGTTACTGAATTTTGCCGCACCACAGCTGATTTTCGGATCCGGAGCGGAGGACAAGACAAGACGACAGTGTTGCCACCTCAGATTTTTTCTTTACCCTAACGCTCGGCGAAATTACCCTAAATTAGGCACTTATTTTTTTTTAACCCAAAAATTATAAAAATAAATAGTCAATAGTCAATAGTCAAAATATATTTATTCAATATACTCAATTAATAAGTACTTTGAAACGTCCAAATATTTTTTAACCTACCACCCATTCAGGACATCATTTTTTTACTGTGGCAAAGAACGTGCGCAAGAAACCATAGCGCACAGAAGCAACGACATTTACAAAAAATATATGTCGTCACCAGGTCACAAAATACAAAATATGAATTTAAATGTAAATAGTTTAATTAAATATGGTGCTCTATATAAATTAATTATAGGCAATTAGAAATAGCTGTTGGAGTAGGTACTTGGAGCATTTCAGACCCAAGCTGTTTTGTCTTCTGTATAATCTGACACTTTATAATAAGCTTTTTTATAAAGCTTTTCTTTGATTTTGATTTTAAATTTATCAAGACCTAATTTCTGAATATCATTTGGTACTTTGTTGTATAATTGTACACACAGACCCTTAAAAGAATGATTTATTTTATGGAGCCTAGTATAAGGCACTGCTAATTTGTTCTTACTTCTAGTATTTAATTTGTGAATATCACTGTTTTTTGAAAACATTTCAATATTTTTATGAACATACACAAGATTTTCATAAATATATTGTGATGCAACTGTCATTATACTTATATCATTAAATCTCTCTCTGAGAGAGTCACCAGCCTGTAGGTTATATATTGCTCGAATAGCCCTCTTCTGCAACACAAAGATAGTTTGAATGTCGGCAGCATTTCCCCACAGTAAAATGGCGTACGACATTACACTATGAAAGTAACTGAAATAAACTAATCTAGCTGTATCAACGTCAGTTAACTGACAGATCTTCATTACTGCATAAGCCGCATAGCTAAGTCTATTCGACAATTTAGCTATATGTGGGCCCCACTGAAGCTTGGCATCCAACGTGATGCCTAGAAACACAGTGGTGTCCACAGGATTCACATTCTTATCTTTAATTTGTACACTAGTTATTACCTGCTTAACATTAGGCAATACAAATCTTACACATTTGGTTTTTCCCTCGTTTAATAGCAAGTTATTAACACTAAACCAGTGAACAATCTTTGAGACCGCATTATTCACATCGTCATAATTTGAGTGTCGTCGTTTCACTTTGAATAAAAGTGAAGTATCATCAGCGAACAATACTATCTCATGGCTGTCTTTTACAAAATAAGGTAAGTCATTAATATAAACCAAAAACAAGAATGGACCAAGTATTGAACCCTGCGGAACTCCCATTGTAACCACTGATCCCGGAGATCTTTTACCGTTAATGTCGACCTTTTGAATCCTGTTACTCAAGTATGAGATTAGAAGGCTCAAAGAAGCATCCCTAATTCCATAGTGGTTAAGCTTCCTGACCAAAGTTTCATGTCAAACACAATCAAAAGCCTTGGATAAATCACAAAATACCCCTAGGGCATCCTGTGATTCCTCCCAGGTATCAAATATTTGGATTAAAAGCTCAATACCGGCGTCAGTTGTAGAGCGACCCCTAGTAAAACCATATTGTTTACAATGTAAAAGTTTATTTTTATAAAAATGAATTTGCATTTGGTCTAGCATTAACTTTTCAAAAATTTTACTAAATGTGGGTAGCACAGAAATAGGTCTAAAATTAGAGGGGTCAGAAGTGCTACCTGATTTAAATAATGGAATTATTTTACTATATTTCATGAGGTCAGGAAAAACACCACAGTCAATGCATTCATTAAATATGCAAGCTAAAACTGGAGCTATTGTCATAATTACAGATTTAGCGACGACGACGTCCACGGAATTACCCCACAGCTCAGCAGTTTTCTTTTTATTGAGAGTGTTAAATGTTTTTATTATATCTATAACACAAATTTTTTGAAAACTGAAATTACTTTCACAATCTTTAACATTCTCCTTCAAAACAGATTCAGCTACAGTGGGGGAGGAAATCAAGGCTTTTGTAGTTGAAACTGGAATGTCAGTAAAAAACCTCTCAAATGCTGCAGCAACATCAGCATCAGAAGTCAAGGTTTTATTATCACAATTTAAATTGTACTCATTATTACGACTTTTGACCTTTCCTGTTTCACTATTTATAATATTCCATGTCATTTTTATTTTGTCATTACTATTCTTAATCTTAGAACTCAGATAGTTTGCCTTGGCTAATCGACATACTCTTTTGAATAACTTTGAATAATTTTTAACATATAATTTGAAGTCATCGCTGGTGTTATAGTTGCGTTCACCATAAACTTCATAAAGGCGTTTCCTACTTCTGTGAATACCAATTGTAGCCCATTCATTAAAAGTTACAGTACCACTAACTGAGATCTTTTTTGGAATAAAAGTTTTATTAAATTCTGAACAATAAATGTTAAAAAAATTATTATAAAAGACATTAGGGTTGTCATTGTATTCTAAATAATTTAATTTTGTATCTAGATTGCTTTTAAAGCGTTCCAGCCGACCTGCAGTTTTTGGTACAACAGTGATATTCTTTTTCGTCACTTGTTTACGCTGGTGTGGAAAGCTGACCATTTGGCCACAATGATCAGAGTCCAGGTTATTAATAATTTGCTTAGCCAGTGGTTTTACATTTGTATATATGTTATCAATACAGGTGGCCGAAGTGGCACTTATTCTTGTCGGATCCAAAAATGAATGATTTAAGTTGTATGATAGAAATAGGTTTTTAATTTTAGTTGACATTGTGGAATTTTCTAACAAATTAATATTAAAATCCCCGCAAACAATTATTGTTTTACCTACATTACGGACTTTATGTAATGCCTTATCCATAACTTTTTCGAAAAAATCATATGATGCTGAAGGAGGTCTGTACACACTTAATACAACAAACTGCTCCAACTCCACACAAGCTATTTCTATTGTTCGCTCAACCGAGAGGCTCACTATGTCTTTGCGTTCCTTGAATTTAAACTTTTTACTAACAACAATATCTGGAGCCACCATGTATTGCATTTCCTCGACTGAACGAACTTCCTACCAAATGATTCTTAAAATTGAACATGAACTGATGGTCTTTAAGCCAGTGTTCTGTTATGCAAAGAATATCAATTTTATTACAGTTAAAAACAAATCAATTTTCGTATAACTGCAATTTATTAATAACAACAAACTAGGTACGTTCGGAAACACTTTTTTAATCAATCACCAATTTACTTGCTAGGAGTTTTAAACATTCTCTATATTATTTTACCCTGAAAAATACCCTAAATAATTTTCTACCCTAAAAAATACCCTAAAGGCGTAAAAATACCCAAAATTTGGGGTAAAATACCCTAAGGTGGGAACACTGCAAGACGAAGACGAGAGTCAAGTCAAGTCAAGAAATGGCAATTGTCAATGTCAATTCAATTGTCAGATTGTCTGTAATGGCACTAGTGATGGGAATCTCCGAAAAATATTCTTTCAGTGAGAACTTTGCTGTTAAGTTCTCGAGAATATTCTTGTGGAAGAGAATTTAAGGAAATTTATAAGTTATCCAATTTATAAATTCTCTTCCTATCTAACTATCTCAATAATCTGAATAAATTAATAGAACTGCGATTGTATTTCTGCTTTATTTATAAATATTTCATACAGAAAATTTAAATTATTGTCTTTCCTGAGGTTAAATCCTTTTAAGCGAGAATGTCCTCGAGAATATTTCGAAGAAAATTCTCGTAAGATCTTTTTAAATTTCCTGCAAAGTTTAATAATTCATTTTGGCGATAAAATAGACGCATCAGTATTTTCAAACAATCAGCTTTAATATAGATCTAAAGATTTAACTACTCTAAATAAATCAATTTCTTCAAAATCAACATGAAAAAGACAAAGTAATCATGACAAGAAGTTTTAATAATATGTAATCTGAAATACGAAAAAAGTACTTCTTCTTCTTCTTTTTGTGCAGTGGCGTTTCCCTTTGGATTTCGCCAATATCCAGTTTTTGGCTCAGTTGTTTATTTCTACAGACTCTTTGCTTGTATCGGTTTCTCGTAAGAGCACAATGTACAAGTACAGAGGTGGTGAGATCTTAAATTTTGTAGACCCAGTTGATGATCTGTACTCTGTAATGCCTATGGACAAACACAATTCTTATATATAACATTTGTTAGTGGCAGACAGACAAATTATAATTTTATATTGTTAGTAGTTATATAGGAACATAAAACATCAATGCAGGGGGGTTTCACATAACTGAGAACAATCTTAAAATTTGTGGGTTTGAGGAAACATGGGGGGAGGAGATCATAAAAAGAAGTTAGGTATTTGGGACAGTTAAAAAATATGTGGTCAGGTGTTCCCTCCTCCAGACCGCATTCACAAAGGGATGAGTCCCTAACCATAATTTTGGCCAGATGAACAGGGGTGCATGCATGGCCTAACCTTAAACGGCTTACAGTGGAGGTGCATGCTTTGGAAGCTTTTTTATATTTAAAAAACCATGGCTTGTCAGGTAAGGAGTGCTGAATGTCCGCGAAATATTTCCCTACAGTTTTGCTTTTCTCCCGCTACTGAGTTTCCCATGTAGATCTCATTACTTGAGTGGCCAAAGGGTACAGATCGTAAGAAAAAACTTTATCATGGTCTGGACATCCAATGACAGTTGCCTCTTTTGCAATTATGTCAACGGCTTCGTTACCTACTATACCTGTGTGTCCTGGTATCCAGGCCAGAGAGACTTGGTATCCAAGCGTGGAGCATTTTAAAAGAATTTTCCTAATTTGGAGGATTATAGGAGGATTAGATTTACTATGGAAAGGATTGGATAAGATCGCCTGGAGACTGCTTCTGGAGTCTGTGAGGATAACTGTTTTACCTATTTTATGGAATCCCACATATCGAACGGCTTCAAGAATTGCAGTAGCCTCTCCAGTAAAGACGGATGTAACAGGGGGGCATTTGAAATTTAATATTATTTTATATTTGGGAATCCAGACCGCAGCACCAACACATTCCTCGTCTGATAATTTGGAAGCACAAGCCAGTCTTTCCAATTTTTCCGGAAGACTTCTTGTAGCTGGAACTCTGCATCTGGTGAGTCTTTTGAGATACCTAGGTCTAGATGGATGTCAGGTTGCAGTGTCAGGGAGTGGTACGGGTTCCCAAATATGGGTTTAAGGGCACATTGGTAAACAGGGCAGGGAAGACGGATGAATTTGATGAAGCTACGGAACAGGCAAGGGGACTCTCTGA
Source organism: Scoparia ambigualis (assembly GCA_963921215.1). Taxonomy (NCBI): domain Eukaryota; kingdom Metazoa; phylum Arthropoda; class Insecta; order Lepidoptera; family Crambidae; genus Scoparia; species Scoparia ambigualis. The sequence goes on from OY992522.1 coordinate 4,623,968, forward strand.
GTTTCCAGAATTTGTCTGATGATATAAACTCCGACAGTTGGTGAAGTTTGGCAAGGAGTGGGTGAGACGAATTTTGGACAATTTTAAAAAGAAATTTGTCGGCTAGGTATTGTCTTCTAATGGCCAGTGGGGGGTCCCCACACTCCACCTGCAAACTATTTATCGGAGATGATTTCATCGCTCCTGCAACTATCCGAAGGCTTTTGGACTGGATTTTATCGAGCGAGTTCAAAGACGATTTAAGACAGGATAAGTAATGAACCATAGTCCAAATGCGATCGGATCAATGCATTGTAAAGGAGTTTTTGACAAAATGGATGGGCGCCCCACCAGGTACCAGAAACGGAACGGAGGATATGGGTATTTTTCTCACATTTTTTTGGAGACATGGGAGACATGTTGAGTTCCACTCATTTTGGAGTCTAGTACCGTTCCTAATAATTTTGCATGGCTTTTTAAAGGGATGTCTTGGTTGTCATATTTAACTGACATAAAAGGTGCATTCCTTGCGCGATTGAATACAACCATATTACACTTGTCTACCGAAATCGAAAGACCATGTTCTAGTAGCCAATCACGGTGGTAATCTAATGCGGCGTTAAGTAATTCAGTAGCTTAATCGGGATCGCTGTGTGAAATATACAGGGCCAGGTCGTCGGCATACTGCAGGACATTACAAAAAGGGGTTAAGGACAATTCGAGGTCATAGGTGTAAATACTATAAAGTAAAGGGCTCAAGACTGATCCCTGGGGAAGGCCTCTCCAAACAGTTCTTGCGGGGTAAAGAGCATTATTGTGACATATCTGTATAGATCGTGACGAGAATAGATTAAAAATTATATTTACAAGCCTCACAGGAATACTCAGATTAAGCATTTTCTGCCTGAGTACCGGAAGCAGAACGTTGTCATAGGCAGATGATATGTCTAAAAAGACTCCCGTCACATTCACACGTTTGGAAAGGCCTATCCAGATATCAGTCAAGAAGACACTGAGACTGTCCATTGTACTCATTCCCTTACGGAACCCAAACTGGCTTTTGGCTAGTAGACCCCTACTCTCCGCAATCCACTCCAACCGGTTTTTAATTAGATGTTCCATGATTTTGGCCATTGTGCAGGAAAGTGCAATGGGTCTATACCCGTTAGGGTCGTTGCCAAGTTTTCCAGGCTTTAGGATGGGGATTATAATTTGGGCTTTCCACTCCTCAGGAGGAACTCCCCTCAAAAAGATGTTGTTGATTAAATTAAGGAATAGGTTCTTAGTGGAAGAGCTGCTGTTAACTAGTAGCGAATAGGGAATACCATCGATGCCTGGGAAGGAATCTTTGAGACCGTCTAGGGCTGTATTAAGTTCCTCAAGAGAGAATGGAGAGTCAAATTCGGAGTAAGGGGATGACATTGACGGCGTACATAGTGTAGCCTCAATTTCTGTTGGGACTGAGAGGGGAGCGAGTTTATTTTGGAAGAGTTCCAGCCAAGCTGATGGATTATTGGAGTTTATGTTGTTGTTGCTGGAGGCAGAGCAACGGAATTTCCTAATGTTTCTCCATACCACCGAGGGTTGGGATCTTGGGGACAGGGACTCACAAAACTGGCACCAACCTAATCGTTTCTTTTCAGTGAGGACTCTGACAGCCTTAGCCGCTGCCGATTGATACTTAATGAAGTTGGCCTCAGTTATGGACAACGAATATTCACGTTCCGCTGCCTTTCGCTCCTTGCCACACCGCCGTGCATTCTGGGTCCCACCAAGGTGCAGAAGAACTTGTGCCTTTGTAAATGTTCTTGGTAGGCAGGCAGTTCTCTGCTGAAGACAGCAGGCTGTTTCTGAAGTCAGTATACACTGCTAGGTAGTTGTAGGGTGTGACTTCAGGGAGGTTCTGAATATTCTGGTCTAAAGCGAGTCCATATTCAGACCAATCAGCCTTGGATGTATTAAATTTAAGGCGCGGACGAGGAGCGTTTGGCAATGGATTGGAGCGGGAGTGGCGGTTATCAAAAGTTAGTATGACGATAACATAGTGATCGCTGCCATAGGTTGTGGGAAGAATAGTCCAATTGTGTCAGGAGCGAGAGCAGGAGAGCATAAGCTTAAATCGACGGCGCTTTTGATATTCTGGGACGGGTAAACCCTGCATGTAGGTGAGCCGTCATTTAGCATGCAAAGATCGAAGCGATCGCAAATGTCGAGGAAGGAAGGGGATAAATGGTCGGATAATAGGAACCCCAAGATGTGTGATGAATATTAAAATCACCTAACACAACCAGAGGGGGGGAAAGGGAAGAGAGTATATCGGAAAACTCAGCAAGGCGTGAATGATTGGGGTGGGGGATGTAAATAGATTAAAAGGTCACGTTGGAAATTCTCACAGCTACTGCATTTACATGCTCACTGTGGGAGGGGAGGCTGACTTGAACACATATATAAGTCTACGAAGTCTGCCAACTAGCGTCTGTATATGAGCCTTGAAGCTGAGTGTATTGTCCAAGATAATACCAAGGTATTTTATGCTGTCACATCGCTGTAGAGGGGGACAAATACAAGCAATTTTGCTGTCACAATGTTTATGGGCAATTAACGTAACATCAGTAGAGTGCAGTGAATTGGTTAGAGCAAACGTAAGATATTTGGTTTTTACGACATTGAGCGTGAGTATATTATCCCTTAACCAATCAGAGACCGTATTAAAAACCTCTTGTGAAAAACGAGTGACTTCGCTCCAGGACTCACCACAGAAGACCAGGGCAGTATCGTCTGCAAAGGCGAAAATACTGCCCCCACAGAGCTGGAGCTGGCAAAGGCTATTAATATATACCAAGAATAACAATGGCCCCAGTATGCTACATTGAGGTACGCCAAAGGTAATTGGTAGCTCATCACTAAGCCAAGCTCCTTTTTTCATTCTTTGTACTCTATCTGTGAGATAATCAGTGAAAAGAGCGAGTGGTACGCATCTTACGCCAATGTCTTCCATGCAGCGTAAATCAAAACTACTAGGAAAAATTCAACGAGTCTTCTGGGGTCTCGGTAGCTCAGCGGTTAGAGCAGTGGACCGGCAATCCAAAGGTCGTGGGTTCGAATCCCACTCAAACTTCCTGAGACTGGTTGACTTTTTTCTAGTAAACATTTTATCCAATGTCTTCCAGCTTATGCAAAAGAAGAGGTACAGAAACAGTGTCTAAGGCGTTCGCTAAGTCCAGGAAGATCGCTAAGCACTTGTGCCCTGAGTCCAGTTTATGCACTATTAGATCTGTAAGCTCGTGAACAGCATCATCAGTCGATCTGCCTCTACGGAAACCATACTGAGAGGGGGATAGGATGTTATTATCTTCTAAGTAGTGGACCAGTCTTTTATTAAGTCGCTCAAGATTCTTAGTCACAGCTGAAAGTATAGATATTGGTCTATAATTGTCGACACTGTTACTGTCTCCAGACTTATATATATTGGCTTGATCACTGATATTAGTGCTCTAGGAAAGCAGCCAGTGCTAATAGCTAGATTGCAGTATATATAGTATATACTGCAATCTATAGTATATATAGTATATACTATATATAGTATATATAGTAGATATACAGTATAGATGTACGTGACGGGTCTAGTCAAAGTAGCACAATACATTTTGAGAAGCTTCCCAGAAATTCCATCAAAGCCTGTAGCACAATCATCTCGAAGCCCCATTACAGTATCCACAACCTCAGTCTCATCAGTTGGCAAGATAACGAGTGAACTTCCCCTAGAGCAAGCTGACAAACATCGGCTTGACGTCGTACCTTTAGTAATATCACCAGCAAGTCTACTGCCTAAGTCAACAAAGAATCTATTGACTCTATTTATACACTCGGCGTCAAAAAAATCGCACCTTTTAAAAATCATCTTTAAAAATTCTTAAACCTTATGTAGAGGATAGTGTTGGGTATCATTAGAAAGGTAACAAAAAGGAGTATCAAAAAACAATTAAATTTAACTTTCTGTTTAATTATAATTATACAAACAACATTAAAATTAATAAAATAATAAAAATCCTTAATTAAGTCCTAATTAACAACAGATAATTTACAAAGAAAAATGTACAAAAAGTGTCTTAAAATTAACTTAAAATCTAGTGTTACCCCCCCTTGCCCTGATCACGGCTTCCATACGGTCCCTCATGGACCTCACCAACTTCAGGAGCTCTTCTTGAGGGATAAGCCCCCATTCTTCAATCACCGCGTCTTGGAGCTCCTGTAGAGTCGAAGGAGCTGGATCCCGAGATCGAACCTTACGTTTAAGATGGTCCCAGAGGTGCTCTATAGGATTCAGATCCGGACTTCGCGCTGGCCACTGCATCACAGAGATTTGGGACCTCTGCAAGAAGTCGCTCACGATGCCTGCAGTGTGAGCGCGAGCGTTGTCGTGCATTAATGTGAACCCCTCGCCAAAAGATTCGGCAAAGGGGACCACATGCACTTCCAGGACCTCAGTGACATAGCGGCGAGCAGTCAGCGACCCTTGTCCGCGAGCACCTCCAGTCCGGGAGACGCAGACAAGGTCGGTTTTGCCGGCAGCAGACATACCGCCCCAGAACATGCAGGATCCGCCACCATATTCCACCGTCTCCTGGATGCAGGCTTGGGCGAAACGTTCACCCTGCCTCCGGTATACTCTTCTCCGTCGGTCGTTGCAGAAAAGACACACTCGCGTCTCGTCTGAGAAGAGAACAGCTCTCCACTGCTCAAGGGTCCAATCGACGTGGTCACGAGCAAACTGCAAGCGGGCTCGCCGATGCGCTGCAGTCAATTTTGGACCCGTAGCAGCTCTGTGGGCCGCTATCTTCTTCTCCTTCAATCTTCTTCTAACCGTAGATACGCTTACGGTGCGTCTGCGAACTGCCTGGAGCTGCTGTTGCAACTCAACAGCGTTGGAGAAACGATTTCTCAAAGAGTTCGACACAACGAACCGGTCGTCTCTTTCCGAAGTGCAGCGACGTCTACCCGAACCGTGTCTGCGGATATAGCCACCGGTCTCTATGAAGCGCTGGTACACTCTTCGAACGGAATAACGGCTCAGGTTCAGTTGCCGGGCGACATCACACTGCCGCACCCCTGATTGCAGTAGTGCAACCACTTGAGCGGCTTTATCAGCTGTGGTATCCATCAAAATCTGTGCGTGTGTCCTCTTCAACGGTTGAATAGCGAATGACCCACATTGAACCCGTGTTGACCGTTTTATACCCACAAAGGAAGCGCAACTAGCAACTCTCACGGGTAGCAAAATTTGCATCGAATTTTTGTGACACTTTATTTGTTGCATTAGGTTTTATTTGATAATGAAAAGTAATGTTTTTTATTAAGTTAATTAAGTAACCTTGTAAATAAAATCATAATTAATGCGACTGCATGTGCATATCAAGAGTAAATGACATTTGAAAGTGATTTTCTAAGAGGTGCGATTTTTTTGACGCCGAGTGTACTATCTTGTGGCGAGTGTTCAGATAAGGATAATCACCATTCATTATCATCAAGGGAAAAAAAAACAAATAAAAAACTAATGACTAGGCAGTATGGCTCAGACCTTAGCCTGTTCCTTCATGGAACAAATATATATATAAAAAAAAAACAAATATAAAAAAAATTGTATGTCGCTGACGTCGCTGTCACTGTCAGTTAGTCAAAACAACACAAAAAATTTGGAAAAAGTTGATAGAATAATAGTAGACTCTAATAAAAGAAATAGTATTTCAAAAATGGTTACTTTTGCCCCCGATGAAGTTGGCTTAGTAGATAGATCACCATGCGCAGGTATCAGAGCGGATCTTAAGACATGTTTACTGAATAGTCCCTGCTGTAAAAAGGTTATGTAGTGTTTTTATCGATGTCAGTAATAAGTAATTAATGTTTTAACGTAGGTAGTAAGATAAACAATAAATTTAAATTATTCCAGGACAAGATGACACCGCGAGAGTGCCTTCGAGATGGTAATGTGCCAGATGAGTGCACTCAACTACGCCAGTCTTTCTTTGAATGCAAAAGATCCTTGGTAAGTGAAAAAAGAAAGAAATCTAGCATTAAGAATAAGTTGTTGCTGTGTTTTCGAAGTCTACGATTAGAGCTAGACTCAATCACTCACCGGCTATCGGAGCGGGACTAACTAAAGAGCTGCATTTCTTCATTTACTTAAGGTTTTCCTTGTTATGGTACCTACCTACTGGAATGCAATATACACCTACTGTGTTATTTATTGCAAAGTGATATTCATCTAAGCGCAATAATTTTAGCTTGAGCTTAAAAAAATTAAAGAGATCTGAGAAAAGATTTGGTTAGTTTAATGATTTGGATTGGAGTGTAGCAAAAGGTGTGCAAGCCTTAGAAACTTTTTAATTAGCTAAATTTGTTTGTGTTCGTAATAATCAAATTTGTAAATGTAATCTCCATGTAATTTTAATATTTGCATGCCAATAATTCTGGCAAGACATGTGCATGCACACTATAATGTACCTACGATCTTCGTATACCATGTACTTATGCATATAATGTTTATGAATTACGAATTAAGATTAGGCTAGAGATATTTTTTCAAAAATGGAAAAACTTATGAAATTAAAATTGATCTATTCTATCGTTTAAAACTAACAAAAATAAACACTTTTATTGGTTTAGTGGGAAAAAAGATGTAAAGATCAAAGATGTTGGACACTTTGTCATGTCTTTATGGACATGATTTTATATATATAGGTACATAAGTACATAGATACATAAGTATGTAGATACGCACATGATTAAATAAGTACATAATTACAAAACTATTGTACATAAGTGCATAAGTAGGTACTTACATCCTGAAACCACCATGCCCCATGGAATGAAAAGCTCACGTTTCTAAAGTGTTTTTTTTATTACCTATTTTATCCAATAGGAATCAGTAAATTTAAAGATATGGCATTTCAACATTTCATGTAAAATTGCAACAAGACATGAGACGTAAAGAGTCCAACTTCTTTAATCTTTACATTATCATTATAAAAATTATCAGAATAATAAGTGTTTATTTTTGTTACTTTTATTGTTTATCGAAGGTTTTAAAGGATAGAATAGATCAATTTCATTTTCATTAATTTTTCCATTTTTGTGAAAAATTTTCTGGAAGTCCTAAACGCCTTGCACTCCCTTTGCTATACTCCAACCATGAATTTGTGATTTAATGGAATTACTAATCCTATGAAACACTAAACACAACTTGAGAAATTTTTGTGTTACTTCCTACTAATATTATAAACGCGAAAGTTTGTAAGTATGGATAGATGATTGTTACTCTTTTCCGCATACAGATAGTTTATAACCAGGATTAACACATAGGATACTTTATATCCCGATATTTCCATGGGAACGGGAACCACGCTAGTGAAACCGCGAGCGGCCGCTAGTTTCTATTAAATCAATTTAACACATGTGGCAATAAATACTTGATTTAGTCATAGTCATTTAAAAATAGCCACAGAATAATATTATTTGAATAATTTTATGTAAGTATCTTATTCATTTTGTATTTCAGCTTGACAATAGAAGAAGATTCCGTGGTCACAAAGGTTATTGAGATGACAGTGAGTTCACTACTGCAACAATTAGTCTTATTATCTTATTGTTAATGTTTTATTTATGTACTGTAAATAATAATAAGTTGTTTAAATAAAAAATAGTTGTTAGCAGTGGGTTTTTATTTATATGACATTAGATGTCAGTTGGCAAAACTATATTATGTGGTCTATAACATACAATCTTCAATTTTCACATTAGGAAAACTCCTTCATAAGAAAAGGTGTATTACCGTCTAGGGGGCAGTCCATTAATCACGTGAGGCTCGAAAGGTATCACGTGTATTTGGTTTTCGTCAAACGCGCGATTTCTAAACCGAAAGCGGCGTGAAGTGAGACCTTGACTCGCCGTTGAAAAAAAAAACAACCTGCAACCTTTATATCTAGACATTTTTATCATGGTCCTTAATTTTCTAGAATAAAATGACTAACATACATACATATAATCACAACAATTATCACCGAGACTAGGCAATGAAGACAGCAAAAGCAGTCCTCTACCATAGTCCACTTTTCACCAAATAGCGACTGCACACGTGCTCAGGCGACGGCCCCTAGCATTTAAAAGTAGTGTTAGGCACTGCGCTGCTAAAATTGATAATGTACCTAGCCCTGATTACAGAGACTCCATCCCCTTTCACACACCCCCAATTTGCACGCTTTGAGCTATTGTAGGCTAGCCAATTCATACGTAATGGCAAAATAGACCCATGGTTGCAGGACGGAGTGGAAAATATTTGATATTTGAAATTAGGCGTTTTCCTAAATGGTTTGAAATAAAAAAATCACAGGTACCTAGTAAATTTATTTTTTATTATAAAAATAATTGAAATTCAATTAAACTCTCTATGATCTATGAGCTCAGCTCGTATTGCAAACTAGCTTTTCAAGCCAACAATGAAATAACTTTTATTTAAGTTTTTTATAAGAATATTAACGAAATTTTTAATTTCTGCCCTTCATTTGCTTTTAATTTTGCACCTTTTAATTTTGCGTTCTCATCTTTCATAATATTTTATATAATATAACACCTATTTTATAATACAAAGTTTATACAATGTTCATGTAATTGTTATAATAATATTATGTTACATATTTTGTTGTTGTTATTTGTAGTTAAGTATTACATATTTATAGCGATTTAATTGTTTGCTTTGGTTCCCATAACCATTGTATAAAGTCTTGCATCTAAGTACATGTTTCAGAATATAAAAACCTTTTTCCATTGTCCAGTTGTACAAAATAGATGGAAAAATTCGTATTCGTATTCACAATGCTTTGATATTCCCACTAAATAAATATTTGATATTTCTTTCTTTATTCTTCTTTAAACAAGGCAAAAGTAAGTCACTTAAATTAATCAAGCGTTTCTTACTTTTAAATATAATTATTTTTAAACAATTGATTTAGAAAATACACGAGTGAGTAGGTAATCTAATATAAGTAATCTTAAAGTATTTCGTCCTAGGATTTTTAGTAAAATATATTTTAGGATAAGGTGAAAATGACAAAACTGTTCTCTACATAATAATATTGTAGCTAACATCAAAATGTGTTATTTAAATAAAGCAATAATTGGACTCTAAAGAGAAAATAGTTATTGCAAGCTTATAATAATCTAATTTTAAATTTACTAGAATTAGCACCGTAGCAAAATAATTCTGCACGACCTCCGAGAAAAGCAGGTGAGTGTTACACAAAAAATGTAAATGTAATTAATAGATACTTTCTTATTCATTTTTATTCAAAGTATTTATTCCATATTGTTTTATAATATTTCCAACATTTAAAATTAAATGTTTGTATTATTATTTATTACTCTCTGAAGAACAAAATAATACTTACACAGATGTTGACTTATGTTGTTGCTACTTTTCTCGTATAGGCACCTATCTAAAACTAAATAAACCGTGTCTATTCTAACACTAACTAAATGTAAAGTATGGCGACCTAGCGATAGTCATATTGTTGTGGCACTTGCAGTTACAGACATAATTATATAATTTCGACATAAATTTTATCTTACTTAATACCTACAACATTTATAAGCCAACACGATTTATATTTATGTGCGTAAACCCATAATTAGAAAGTACTTGGTTTCCATAACTTTGGTCTTGTACCTAATGTATATATATATATAAATGAATTCGAATATAATAATATTTGGAATTTAAGGAACTAAATGACAAAACAAAGTCTGTACATAAAATATGTAAATACTATTTTCATTTCGGGATACATGTTACACAAGAAATGATTAGTAAATCAATTTTCAAATATTATACATGTTATAACCAGTTATAACATGTTACATATAAGTAAGTTGCAATTTTATTTATATCTCCATCTCATTTTATAAACTACTTTCTCATTTTATAAATACATCTTTTCAGGGCGTTTTTGTCACACAATTGTGTATGTATCGCATGCTGAGTGCAGATTTAGTTCCTTTAAAACCCCCTTATATTGTCGGCAGTGCGCGCAGGAACTGAACCTGCGACCAAAAGACCGACAAACAAAGCAGTCACTGGGACATCTGCATTACCTCTGACAAACATTTTAATATATATTATACTTAAGTATCTATTCCGTGGTCGTTCTGTGTAGGTATTTGAATTTATATTTAATCTATATAAATATATTATTATAAGTAGGTATGTATAAGTAATTATTTCGAATAATTTGATCATCATACAACTAAAACAACTTTTTTTGTAGGTTTACATTGTTACAATATATTATGTGTATCTATACTTAAAGTAGGTATAAGGTGACAAAATATCCATGTCTGATAATTTCAGATAATTTCCATAAAACTTTTGTAGTTAGGTAAGTAGGTAGGTATCTATGCAACACGCAAAACATAACATTGTAAAATTAATTAAAACGTCTTTCAATAAAAAGAGGCTGCGTTTGTTATGCTAATAGCGTATCTATAAATATAAAGAAAAAGGTTAACACATCTATTCTGTTTGTAAAGAGATAAAAGATAATACGAAAAAATTTCAAAATATTATGTTTGGAACATAGATATAAACCCTCTATTGTTTATATCTATGGTTCGAAAAGAAAAAATAGTGCATCACGATATGTATTGCATGATATGTAAGGAACTACGAGATAGATTGGAGTGGGAAAGATACTATTATTTATTAGCAATAAGTACCTATGCATAATTCTTTTACTTCACTTTTAGGAGATCCCATTCCCTTATTTGAAACAACTAAATGTTAATAAAATGTTATTTCTGGTATTCCATACCAAAAATTTACAATAATAATACTTCATAGAAACTATATAAATAACATTATTTTGCAACATCTTTCACATGTAGCAGAAAATTATTGTCATCAATAATAATTATTTCAGTTACAAGAATGTTTCTTGGCAGTTTGTAATAAAAATATACAATCAGAATTAATATAACCTCTTGAGCGTCGGCCGGATATAAAAAAGGAAGAAATTATCGGTGTAATGAAAATGTGCCTTACGATAATTACGACATAATAATAGGTCTCACTTCCAATGTTTTTTTCTTCGTACCATACCTTTTATACCTAAAAAGTATTTTCTCTATGACAAATTGGCCTGCTCTTAAATATTGTGTGACCATAACTTTCAACATGATCGAATGACCATAATATTAAAATTCTACACATCTAAAATCTCAAAAAGATTCAAATACGAAAGCAACCACTGCCGCACCCAACGGAAATTACTACTAATGAACACGTGATCGCAAAATCAGATGACTTATCCGGCTCACTGTCCCGCACACCCTATAATTATGGTGAAACCATTTATCATATTGTTTGGACAGTGAACCTGTAACTTGAGGAACTGGTCGACTTGGTGCCGACGTCACGCTCGCGTCCAATCAAACATTTTACAGCGCTCTTACCATTAAATATATTAGTTTGGTCCATTTTGTTCACAACAGGTGTTGTTCAATGAACGTTATAAATTTTGGGTTACACACTAAGGACCTCTGGACCGGCAGGGCGACTGCGCAACTTCCCATAAAGAACACGAAGTTAGACTTCATTTCGAAGCAAATGCGAGAGATTCGATAATTCTTGGTTCAATTCAAGCATAGCAACGTAAGTCTACTGATGTGAACCCACATCCTAGCACAAGCATATGACCCGCGCGCGTCGCTTACACCCGCGCGTGCGGTCAGCGTGACTCTGAACGCTGAGTGTAAGTTTGTAAATGTGCAAACGTTACTATCGCGTTTGAGTTAAGTTTTGACAGATAGATCTTAATGCTAAATAAATAAGATCGAGAATCAAAACTCTTAACTCAAACGCGATAGTAACGTTTGCACATTTTCAACTTACACTCAGCGTTCTGAAACCACCCTTAGGAGTTAAAAAGATCAAGAGCTTACTCTTAATGAAGAGCTTCAAATACGTTCCATTGTTCTATACAATAAAGTCAATGTTCATGTTCATATAAATTACACAATCGCCCGGCAGAATATTTAAAAAAAAATTAACTGATTTAACAATGAAATAGTACATTATTTGTATATTAAGAAATGAACAGAAAGAATCCTGAACCGATAATTCACATAAATTTATTTGCAGTAACTATGTATTTAACTATGTGTTCTATTGCTTTTTATAAATGCTATCATTATTTCTCATTAGTGTTATATTTTTAAATTAATTAGACCCGATATAAATCTTGTATTTATAACGAACTCAATTTACGCAGCAAAGACATACGACAAAACTACTAAACAGTAAATTAAATACGGTCCCCAATAGAGATCCCTGTGGAACCTCCAATCTACAGAACAACACAGAGGCCTACCCGGCCCGCGGCCTTCTACTAGAAAGTCTGTATCGGCCGGTACAGGCCGGTGTAGCCGCACAGGCGCGCCCGCAGCGCCGTCACCAGCATCGACGCGCCCGACAAGTCGTCCAGCAGGTTGGCACACTCGCAGACCAATAAGTACATTTTGTCTCCGTGTGACGCGACTGACTTGTGCAGCGCGATCTTCCGCATGCCCACCGAGTGGGGCAAGTGCCGGTACAGCATCCGCGCACCGGTCCAGTACAGCCAGTTCCTTTCGAAACGCTCGCCGTCGTCACCCTCGAATACCTGAAGCCGGGAAGGTTAGATTGGAATCATGTGATGAAAACTGACGACTGACTGAACTTTTACCAAATTTTTAAGTTCATTGCGTGCGGAAATGCTGTCGACATTCAAACTATTTTTCTGCTGCAGTAAAATGGTATAGATAGTTGGGAATCCCTTGCAGGTAAAGTTAACGGGTGGGATGAAGGAAAAGCGCTTTCTAATCGTTTTAAAGAATAAAGTTGAGCGTCACTAACCTTATAAACACTAATAATAAATCCGGTGGAAGGCGTGTGAGATTTCTTCGGCCCGCCAGCCAGATCATTGAAGGGCGGCCGGCATATCATGGCCACCTCACTGTATAAGTCCAGGGTGTGCGCCGCGGAGTATCTTATCGCCTTCGGGTCGAACTTGCTCAAGGAAGCACTTCGCATGTTGTTATAAAACAGTAAAGGGTCCGTTTGCGTTGTATTTATCACATAGTACGATATGAATGGGAATTCGGCATTCTTCTCCATGTTGGCTAGCAACATACCTCCCACCGCCGTGTTAGCTTGCGCAACGTCATTCAGTAGCTCCCCTGCAGCCATTTTCTGCTTAATTATAGGTTTGGCAAGTGGCGATTCCAGTATGGGCTCTATTGGTTCCAACGGACTCATGAGATGAGCTAAAATGCACAGCTTAGGATCAGCTACTTCGAGAATGCTCAAAGCACCTGGCACAGTCTTGGTGAACCCCCCTTTTTCGGGTGTCGGTGGTGGCACTGGGAGCTGAAAACGAAAACATTGTCATTAAATTATATTTTACTTTGGAGCGAACTTACGTGTAGTCTACTCTACTTTTAAAGGACGAATGGCTTTTACGCTTTTGAAAACCAGACGTGGCAACGCATGATATTCGGAATGTCAACCAGGTGGTCTACACCTGGTGAGAGGGACGCTATGTGTTTGGGGGTAGCTATAGCGAAGCGAGATGGCGGGACTAGCTCTTGGAGTTTGTGCACGCACACTTAAAGTGCACGTAAAGCAGTAGTTCCTAACCTTTTAAATCTTAGTACCCCTATGATCTATTAGGGAAATTGATTTTACCCCTCCGTAAAAAATCTTGCAGAAAATTATCTTAATATCCAAGAGTTGGACTGACGATTATCCATGTTCAGAAAATATTACTCAAGTGAATCTGGTACTGCAGATAAATTCTAAACCACAAAATTTCTCCTACGCCTTATTACCCCGCAAAATAACTATTTTCCCCCAGGTTCAGAACCCAGGACGTAGAGGCATAAGAACTGAAACTTCAGGGTTGGCAAGACACGCGCAATACCCTGTTTATGCTGCGGTGGCCATTTTCCATCAGATTAGGTCGTATATTCACACGTTGCACACTCTAAAGTTTTGTCTGGGACACGGCTTGGTTCAGCTCAGCCGGCTCCAACGACCCCAAATGACGATAGTTAAGGAGGCTAAACTTTAACTGGTCTGTGACGGCTAACGTGCAGACTTACCGGTACGCCATCAGGCAGAAAGCGGTCGAGCGCGTGGGCAGGTACCACGAAGCAGTGCCGCTCGAGCGTGGCTAGTGACACGGGCTCAATGCGACGGCGGCGGTCCCAGAGCACATGAGCGAGGGGGATGGCTAGTGTGGAGACGTACCGGCACGCCATCAGGCAGGAAGCGGTCGAGGGCGTGCGCAGGTATCACGAAGCAATCCCTCTCGAGCGTAGCTAGAGACACGGGCTCGGTGCGGCGGCGGTCAGTGGTGACGTGTGACGAGGGCCGGTCCCAGCGCATGTGCGAGACTGACGGCTCGCGCGTGACCAGCGGTTGTGGCGCTTCCGGCTCCGTCCCGATGCCCCCGCCCAGCACGGGGCCACATCGCTCTGGAAACAGAGAACGGGACACCTTACCAAATGATCTTTGAATTAGAGTAATTGTTGACAGGATTGTTACCATGTTTTTGTCGTTTTTGAGTATCTGATCAGCCTTCCTAGACCAGTGGCAAACGCTCACCCCTTCGTAATTCGTCATACACTGCTGTATACTGTACCAATCGCTTCTGTGGTCTAGTGGCTAAGCCACCGGTTTCAGACCCAGAGGTCTCAGGTTCGATTCCCAAGGGGCTACATTTTTGTGATCTCGGTTTGGTTGGTGGTAGGGCTGTTAAGTCCGCCTGGCTAGCTACCACCATCTTATCTAAGTCTGTCACCATAACAACGATGTTTAGATGTTTAGGTATAGCATTGTTGTGCTCCGACTTAATCTAAGGTTCCGACAGTTTGAGATAAGATAACCAGTTCCTCAGTAGTTGAGGATTCCGGGTGAAGCGCGCTTCCACCCTCGGCCTTATCGTCATAACATCAGGTGAGATAAAGGCCAAGCGCTTATCCGTTACAGAATAAAAAATAGCTTGTGAAAAATAAAGCAGCGCACGCGCATTGTACGACGAATCACGAATAGACAGGGGGTGAGCATTGGCCACTTGTCTAGGCAGTACATTAAAAACAAAAGGAACATGGTTAATAATTTCTTTTATACTTTAATGTAAATGTATGAGGCTATCAAGAGTAAGAATTCGCCAACGGACTTCTACGCGGGTGATGATAATTAAGAAAAATTAAATAATGGAAAGACAGAAATGTTTTCAAATCAAAGAGTTTCCAATATTTACCTATATCATTAGGTATTTTTTCGTTTAATTAAGTATTTCTCTTCGTTGATTGTACTCGAAACTTTTGAACTTTGACGAAATCTGCTCGCTGCTTATTTTAAACATCAAATTAATGATACAACAAAATAACGATAGAGAAGGAAGAAGCGATATTAAACAGATTGGTGGTTTGGTCTTGTTTAGAGACAATGGTAACGATTTCTACCACCAGCGCTACGACGCTATACACTGAAAGTAGACGAAACTCAAAACTAACAACAATAACAAATTAATCACTTCGCTTTTAAAGGTTATGTCGCTGGTCAGTAGACTTTCATATAAACTTCAAACAGCGACTGACAAAAGTTGATAGTTGCAAACGAAGTTGCATACTCTTAATAATAAACCATATTTACGTATGTTCGTGCGTGGTGTGTTTATGTTTCCTTTCGGCTTCACTGAAATAGAAGTGTTAAAGAATTTAGCGCCAAATGTACACGAGCAGTGTGAACCGGCTTGCTCTGGTTATTGCCGCTTTAAAACACATTGCAAACATTCACATAACCAAACAGTCATAATCAATTTTACGCTTCACAAGGTGTCAGTCAGCCTGTCATGTTACGTATTTATAACTTTCGACGGCGTCGCACCTGTTAGCAACTAAACTAATGAGAAGGTTAAACGGATATGTGTTCCGATGTTGTTAAAAATACATCAACATTGACGTGCCCGCAACACTTTCAGTAAAGTTTATAGAAAAAACAAAAGACAAACTTTCGGCACGTCACCGCGGATGTCATAAACAAAAACATGTTGTTTCGCGCGCGTGACAGTCGGTCAGCGTACCTGTGCCATCGTTGTACTGGGCGCTGGAGCGCGGGGCCGCTGACAGGAACAGGTGGGTCTTCAGCGTCTTGTAATGGTTATCCTCCATGAAGGAGTACCGGTCGCGCTCGCGTCGCTTCGCATTCCGCCCTGCACCGAGCGCCCCGCGCGCCTTGCCCCCGCCCCCGCTGCTGCTCATACTCTTCTCCCCGCTGAAGTTCTTCCGAAACATCAAATTCATCTTGGAAGATTGCCACGGCCTCTTCTATTTCACTCGCACTCCTAGACCTGATATAGGTCGGCACCCCTCTAATGTTATGTCTAACACGGTAATTAGTTCACTCGTGCCCGCCAAGAAATTAAGCCCGGCTATATTCAGAGGTTTTTCGTCTCTTTCTGTCTAATGAGATACTACGAACAGTTGTTTTAGTGCTGTTAACGCTGTTTGGCTCAAACTGGATGATAACGGTTCTAGTTTAGGTTTAACTGATACGAGGACATTAACTACGCGATACAAGTAAGAATTGCTAATCGACGCTATAATGTTTTTGGCTGGTATAATGCAATATTTTTCGATGTGTAGTTAATGTAATATGCCTTGTGTCTGTTTTATAATCTTGTAAAAGATTAAATCTTCATCAAACTTAAATCTTTTCACGACAAAGTTCTATGAAGATATTGAGAAAGATATAGGTCACTTAACCGAATTGCAAGAAAGTCATTTTCATTCCGCTTTATGTGGAATTCTTGGAAGTGCAAGTCATGTCATGTCTATGAATTCTCAATGAAGCGGTCAACTATCTTTTATTCATATGTTATATTCAGAATTGTATAACGTATTGGTTTCCTTTTATAGTGGTTAACTTATATACGGATCTATAATAAAGCGTACCTGGTTAAATACCTATTAAAAATAAATAAAAAGGGTGTAAATAAAAAGGTTTACTTTTTAGTGTTTTACCGTTGTTTAACTTTACACGAATTCATATAGAGGTTTCGAGGTTTTTGTAATTTGAGCTGAGTCGCGTAGCGGCTCTTTAAAATAATACTACCTCCCCTTCTCTTTCGCTGGGTGTCGTAAATGGCGACTAACGGACTAAAGACTGCACATACATCCAACAGCATAGAGCGGCGATGGGCTCACCACCTGTCACGCTGAGCACATGTGCAGTCGCTATTTGGTGAAAAGTAGAGTTTCCAAACTCTATTTTGAGTTTCATTACAAATGTATTTATTAAAAGTATTTGCCAAGTCTCTGACTGATCTTTCGTGGATAATAGTCATGATTATAGTATGTTGTATATCTTCGAATTATTTACACTCCCTAACCTCCGGTATACTTAATAATAGACCGATAACTTACATCAATCAATCAATCAGGTATCAAATGTAAATTGTTGTTACTTGTTTGAGTTAGCCATGCAGTTTCATGTTTATAATACTACTACCTCCTCTCTTCCCTTGGGGTGTCGTAAAAGGCGACTAACGGACTAAAGACAACAGTATAGAGCGGCGATGCGTTCACCACCTGTCACGCTGAGCACATGTGCGGTCGCTATTTGGTGAAAAGTGGACTATGGCAGAGGACTGCTTTTGCTGTCCTCATTCCCTAGTCTTTGACTAACCCTTCGGGATAATAGTCGTGATTATATTGGTCTTGTCATGTAACGCCTTATATAAGCAGGTGAAGTAGGTTTGGTTTGTAATGTAATGCGAAGTAAATCCTTAGCAGAATATCAGCGCTTCAGCGTATCCTACGCTGCGCTGTAAGATTATGATGAGTAGAGGACGTTTGGCGTAGCGGCGACGTGTTGAAATTTCATCGTATTGTTATTAGTTCTTCTTGTTTAACACTTACTTATTTTTATTTTTTACTATTTGTTGTTTACAAAGGAAAGGATGTTTGTCAGGATCGTAGCAAATGGAAAGCTTTGGTCTCTTCGCACTCGTTTCTCGTACGCGCGTTTGTGTTAAGAGTTTTTATTCTCGATCTTATTAACTTAGCATTAAGATCTATCTGTCAAAACTTAACTCAAACGCGATAGTAAAGTTTGAACATTTACAAACTTACACTCAGCTCTCTAATATAATTGACTGTAGGTATTTCGTTGTGTGTAATGTCTTTATGTATGTTTTTTATTATTTTTTTTGTTCTATCAAGCTTGTTTTTTATGAAAAAAAATAATATTTAAAAGTAATTTATTCATTTTTGGCTACAATTAGTATTTTCTGAGAACTTACGAATGTCGCTACGTCACCGGTTTATAATCGTAAGGTATCTGTAAGTCTATAGGGATAGACATTGTACCTACTGGCAAGAGCTAGCATGAAACTCGGAAAGATAGATGTGAGCTCAGCTGTCGTATTATTAGACACAATAGAAATTCAATTGTTAGCTACCTCCTAGGGAACTTCGTAACAAACAAGGAGATATCCCAGACGTCACCGAGTTATAAAAAGTAGCATTCGTTCATAACACAATGACTTGCGCGAGTGAGTTTACGAGATTCGCGCGGTCTACCAAAAACACCATGATATCGTACTGTCCTGGCTTGGCCTAATGAAATGGCACCATAAATGTTTACCGCAAGTGCTTTCGTGCCACGGCCGACCGGCTTTCTGGAAGGACAGTTTGGTATTATACAGAGGCTAACCTTTTTGTGTAGGAATATAAGTAGAGTATGATGCTGTTTGTATCGTGACAAATTAAACAGCATTTTATGTACAGATGTATTAAATCGGAAAAAAATATTAGCATTCTAGTTTTTGTCGAGTAGGGGATCGATAGCATATACTTACTTATTTATTAGGTATTTTATTTATTTATTTATTAAGGTCAGCCAACGTTGGTGTACAATGTTACTTACATAAATGCTTATTAACTATAACTCTTAAGGCCTAATTGCCACCAACATTTAAAGGCAAACACAGCTTGCATTAAACAAGTATGCTCATCCGTAAAGTAACAATGTAGCTAAGGAAAACAAAAAAAAAAATGCCTGTTGTACCTACAAAAGTTATTAAAATATAAAGAAATTTAAATGTGAATTAACAATAAAACTAACTAATCTATCAAGTTCTCAATGATACGACGCAGCCTTGAAGTTGAGTCGTAGTGAATGTCAATGCAGTCGCTATATTTATTAACTAATTTATAATATAGGTATATGTCCGTCCACATAAGACTAGCGTCCAGGGTCTACTTCTTCTAATCGTTCATTGTACATAGAGAACGCTCATTGAAACACACGTCTCGTCTCCCGTGACGAATTTCCATATTACTTTTTTTTCTTAAACCTTTTGTCCTGACCATTACCAACACAAAAAAAAGAATCAGTCAAATCGGACAAGCCGTTCTCGAATTTTGCGCTTAGCGACACATTTATTTTTATTTATATACCTAGGTACATCCTACTTCCTACTAATATTATAAACGCGAAAGTTTGTAAGTATGGATGGATGTTTGTTACTCTTTCACGTAAAAACTACTGAATGGATTTGGATGAAATTCGGCATACAGATAGTTTATAACCTGGATTAACACATAGGATACTTGATATCCCGATATTCCCACGGGAACAGGAACCACGCGGGTAAAACCGCGAGCGGCCGCTAGTAGATAATAAAGTAACCTAACATAGTGAAATAATACTACCACCTCCTCTCTTCTCTTGGGTGTCGTAAAAGGCGACTAACGGACTAAATACTGCACATACATTCAACAGCATACAGCGGCGATGGGCTCACCACCTGTCACGTTAAACACATGTGCAGTCGCTATTTGGTGAAAAGTGGATTATGGTAGAGGATACTTGTATTTGCTGTCCTCATTGCCTAGTCTCTGACTAACCCTTCGGGGATAATAGTCGTGATTATATGTATGTATATATAATAAAGTATGTAATGTAACAGCCTATATACCTACTGTCCTACAGCGAGGGCAAAATCATCATTAAAATAAAGTCCTTCTCAATAAGAAATTTTTCATTGTTATAGTACGGTGGGCGGTTAGATATAATATTAGTTACTATTTGCTATTGTAATAAACTTTAAACCTCTGTAAAACTTACCTTCTTGTAACGTGTGTAACGTTGAATTATTGGTTGTTTGAGGAAATACCTGCCCAGAGTTGTACTTCAATTTAGTAAAAGGACCGACTATATCGTTTGGTGGGCGGAATGTCTAATCGAGCAACGAATGGTAGACGCGTTAATACTTAATATATATACATACCTGGTTATACAGTCCACTAAGTTTTAAATGAAATTCTCCAAATACTCCAACAGCTATTTCTAATTGTCTATAATTAATAAAGCATCATATTTAATTAAACTATTTACATTCAAATTCATATTTAGTATTTTATGACCTGGTAACGACATTTTTTTTTTTGAAAATGATGTTGCTTCTGTGCGCTGTTGTTTCTTGCGCCCGTTCTTTGCCACAGTTAAAAATTTATATCCTGAATGGGTGGTAGGTTAAAAAAGATTTGGACGATTCAAAGTACCTACTTACTTATTAATTGAGTTTACTGAATAAATATATTTTGACTTTTTTTTGTCTAAACTTGATATATTGTCATTGACAGCTATCGACCAGTAGTCACAATAAAAGCCTTAAACCATACCATACGCACGTCTTTTTAATTCAGAAAATCCAAACAAGCAACAGCAGACCTTATCGCTCTAAAAATTCTCTACAATTGATAGTTATGGTGATGATGATAACATTATCTCAATAAAAGCACATTAAAGAAAGCAAGCATTTAAACTTTTATAAGATAAATGCTTTCTTGGCTCAACTTAACGTTAGCTCGGAACCGACAACGCATCATTAAGCTATGATAGAGTCTGCAAGCTAATGCTTCTGAGCAAATCTCGAAAAATCCAGAATAACGTAGTTAAATTGTTAAAGTGGTTTTAAACCAACAGACGGGCTACATTTATTTTTTAATACAGTTTTCATGGGCCGCCTGTTACTTGTGCAAGACATTTCATATTTTATTATATTTCTATCCTGCACTGTAGATTCTTTTTCTAACAATTGTATGAAATGAGGCTTGCGAGGAAATTTCGAATTTACTCTTCGATGCGAGCCCTCAATGGAGCTAGTGGTCCTTAAGTTTTCACCATAAAAGCTAAAAGTTTCGCTTGTAGTTAGATTCATCCACTGTTTGACAAAATAATTATAAAATTTTGACCATTCGTCGCAAAGAAGGCTCATTTCATACTTTCATTAAATACTTTGGCTATCCAACCCAGAATTTCTAAAAATATTTTTTTATGCGCGACAGTACTTATTCTGCCATAACAAGAATCTGCCGTAACAAGAATCTGTCGTAACCAGAATCTGTCCAAACCAGAATCTGTCCTAAGACGAATAAGCCTAATAAACTCGGAGTTACAACTCCAAACGTCTATCCCAGCGATATCATCATTATGAGCAGCCCATAAACGTCCCACTGCTGGGCGCTCGTCTTCCCACATGGGGGTATAGGGAGGTGACCCACGACGCTGGCCCAATGCCTAATTGTTGGTGGGTTTTAACGACAACATATGACGACAACCGTGCTGGGTCGCGGTGAAAGAATACTACCACCCCCTCTCTTACCTTGGGTTTCGTAAAAGGCGACTAACGGACTAAACACTCCACATACATCCAACAGCATAGAGCGGCGATGGGTTGAGCTTGTCACGCTGAGCACATGTGCAGTCGCTATTTGGTGAAAAGTGGACTATCAATGAGAGGACTGTTTTGCTGTCCTTATTGCCTAGTTTCTGACTAACCCTTCGGGGATCATAGTCGTGATTTTATGTATATGTATGTATCCTACGACAACAACCAGGTCCAACGGCTTTAAGAGTCACCTGGAATACGAAGGAACTCGAGATGTGTTTTTTTATTTGGTCACTCAACCGGCATCGCTTAACTGGCCAGGGCCCCAATTCTCATTTTTCGAGATGTAGTCTCGAATCGAGTTTTGATTTTGATTTCTATCTCGATAATCGACATTTTGTTCACGAATCTCCTATTCTCAGCGCTAATCGAAATAGACTTCGAGTTTTTTTATGATAAATATTGCCATTCTTTTTAATGCAATCAATTCGGGATGCGTTCCGTTTGACACGTTTCATCCGGTTTTAAACCGGTTGCAACTATGTACCTCAAATATTTTTACTATAAAGGTATTTAAATGTATTAAACTTGCTTTTTAATTAAAGAAGTAAATTTTTAATAATTATCGAAAAATCATTATATTTAATGTGTTGTGATCAAATTTAATTTCCTTAAACAACTTGTATTGTTTAAAACGTGACGTATCGTCGATAAATTTTATGTTCTTTGTTTGTGGTTGTGTGCTTGTTTGGTGACGAAACGATCATTTTAGTAACCACAAGACACAATGTCAACAAAAAATACCCAACGCCACAGCAGAAGCAGCTCCTTCTACAAATGTTGGAAGCCGATATACAGTTAAGGAGTGGAAAGTTTTCTTCCACCTTCTTAAAAAAAGAGAGCGAGCTCTCTCAATATTTTAAATCACTTCCACGACAAAATTGGAAATTAACTCCTCCATATCCACCGTAATTTCGACGCTATTTGACGTTTCATTAGCATCTCGTAGTCGAAATTACGTCTCGACCACTGCCGACCACTCGAAGCAATTCGAGCGGCTCTCGTTCGAGAAATGTCGAGTTCGAGATTTTCAGAATAACTAAATTGGATTACAACTCGATAAAGTTCAAATTCGAATCAAACTCGAAGTCGATTAGCGCTGAGAATAGGAGATTCGTGAACAAAATGTCGATTATCAAGATTTTATAGTTGAGAGAGATCGAAATCAAAACACGATTCGAGACTACATCTCGAAAAATGAGAATTGGCCTCCAGGTCGCAAACCGAACGCCAAACGCCCGAAAATGACAATCACCCATCGCCGCTCTACGCTGCTGGATATACGAGTATGTGTCTTCAGTCTGTTAGTCACCTTTTACGACACCCAAGAGAAGAGACAGGTTGGTAGTATTTTTTTAATAATGGCCACACAGCGCTCTCATAAAACGTGTGATTTAGGGCTCCAACGCCCATTGGTTTGCCCCCGGGCGGTGTAACTCCCACAAAACCGTGCTATATTGTAGAACTGCAATCTACCGATGTCCGATATGTTTACGGCGAGTCCGGAGGCAATATTCTTTTGTATCCAATAGGGTATCACTAGCACAAGCAAATACTAGGTACTTACAATGAATTTTTTGAGCAAGTGATGTGAAAATACCTTTAGTATACAGGGTTTTAGGTAAGAGATGTACAATCCAACAATTGAGTCATCCTACGAGTGCAAATAACAACTAAGTATTTGTACGGTACCATATCAGAAATTGCGAAAAAATACATACTTATGATCACGACAATTATCCCCGAAGGGTTAATCAGAGACTAGGCAATTAGGACAGCAAAAGCAGTCCTCTACCATAGTCCACTTTTCACCAAATAGCGACTGCACATGTACTCAGCGTGACAGGTGGTGAGCCCATCGCCGCTCTATGTTTTTGGATGTATGTTCAGTCTTTAGTCCATTAGTCGCCTTTTACGACACCAAGGGAAGAGAGGGGGTGGTAGTATTCTTTCACCGCTACGCGATACGGAAAAAATCTGCTGTTCATTACATTTACGTTTAATAGTATTTGCAGTTTAGTCAAATGCAAGCCGATCGAATGCATGTGATTTTAATACGAGTTTTATATTATCCCAAAAATATTAAAATTTTGTGTGAACATTACGTAATGCAAAATAAGCTGGCAGCCTTAAATAGCCCACTGTTGAGCAAAGGCCTTTCCCAATTTTGCCGATTCACCGCCATATAGGTATCTCCTTGCAACCTGTGAAACAAATCCGTCGCGCGTCGCGTCAACGTTTTCGAGGCCTTCATAAATGTTTTGAAAAGTTTTTAGAATTCCGGCTTTTCATGTAGTCAAATTATAGCGTTGTTGTACATAGTGGAATTTAAACTGATAAAATTAAAGTTTAGGTACCTTTGTAGAGAAATATAGAAATGAATTTTGAAGAATGATACTTAATATAGTACTTATCAAAAATTTCAAGGTACCTCCTAATAATGTTTAACGATATAATAACACAGGCCACTAAGAAGGCCACTTTGGATAATTAAAACTATCCAATAATATAGATACGTATTGGCTTACCGACATTTCAACAATTAATTTGTTTGACCAATTTCTATAAATATTCGGCCCCGGAGACCAGGATGGGTGGTTAACGAGCGAACGAGTGAATCGTTAAAAAAAACTGTGACATTAAGCAATGCCCACTGCACTAAGATATACAGGGTATCTCATTGAGAGCGTGCCAAACTCAAGGAATATTCATAAATGTCTCAAATCTAAAACCTGATATTTTTAATGTTTCGCGAAATCTCCCATTTTTAGCTGTTTATTGCTTTGTCTGCTGTGTGTTGCAAAACAATAAGGTATTTTTCTTATTCTTTGTTTAAAAACTCTCGTAAAATTAATCTACCGTATTAAAATATAATTTTGTTAGTTCATCCAGAACTCACGCAGTAATCAAAAAAATGCTTGAAGATTTTGTTACTTTTACTTAAATGTTTTTATTTTATTTAGTTGGTCACCTCATTTATTTATTTCTTTATTCAATATGCCTTAAAAGCTAACATAATTTTTTATCCAAAGCGCTTATAAGGCTAGATACTAAACTAATGTATTATTTAAATTCTTAACACTTACAGATAACAAACAATAATATATATTAGTAATTCAAGTCAATGGTATGTATTAATAAAATTATATAGATTACTTAAGGTGAAACACGAATTTATAAACGTCAAAAAACTACACACAAAAAATCAATAAAATAAAATTATGCAGCATGGTCAACTTACTAATAGATGGAATTAAGTTTAATAACAAATTAATTATAATAATTAAAAGATTATTATTATTAGAATAAGAATTAAGGAAAAAGTGCAATTGGAATTAAGTAATGTCACAAATTTTTTTTCCGAAATTTATTACAAAGATGTCCTAGACCATCGGCATAGTCAATTTCGTAATGCTGAGCAAGTATTTCATACATCTTCTTCTTAAGTTTGGCACGCTCTTTCTGGGACAACCTGTATAGATAGATATTTCAGCAGGCGGCGATTTTACCAATCAAACTTTTCTAACTTTTATTATAATTGAGTTTTGACAAATTTTTACCGGTTTATTAAACAAAGACAATATTTAAAAAGAAAAAAATGAAGAAAATTTTTTTAAAGTCACTTTACGGCTTATTCTTGAAAGATTTTCTTTTATATTAACATGTCATACGCCGACACTCACTGAAAAGTGTGATGATAATCTTGAACTTGTCACGCGTCACGCTCGCCGGCCTCTTGGCTGCGCGCCAGCTGCAACCGTTTGTACAGTCAAACATACAAACATATTGTTAACCTCTAGTCTGTCACATATACTTTTAGAGGTTGCTAACAATTAAATTTCTATCGTGTCTCGCATTAAGATAGCTAAGCTCTTATACGTAAATTAGATCAATCTAATTAGCACATCCCTATAATGTCACCGTACCCCAGCACTAGTCGCCGAAGTTTGACGCTTAAGTTACAGCGTTTTTGGTAGTTGTGGTAAAATACTTGGTTGTTTTATATAAGTACATATTATTTATTAATAAAACACATACATATAATCACGACTATTGTCCCTAAGTCAGAGACTGTCTTCATTGCCTATAGGCAATGAGGACAGCGGATGCAGTCCTCTACCATAGTCCACTTTCCACCAAATAGCGACTGCACATGTGCTTAGCGTGACAGGTGAGTCTATCACCGCTTATGCTGTTGGATTTATGTGCAGTCTTTAGTCCGTTAGTCGCCTTTTACGACACCCAAGGGAAGAGAGGTATTATTTCACCGCTACATACATATTATTTACTAACGGCCGCTCGCGGTTTCACCCGCATGGTTCCCGTGGGAATATCGGGATAAAAAGTATTATATGTTAATCCAGGTTATAAACTAACTGTATGCCGAATTTCATCGAAATCCATTCAGAAGTTTTTACGTGAAAGAGTAACAAACATCCATCCATACTTACAAACTTTCGCGTTTATAATATTAGTAGGATTATATAAGATACTAGCGGCCTGCTCGCGCCTTCGTCCGCGCTAACTTAGAAACACCGTCATAGTTCAGCCATTTTGTACAAAATACCTACAAATACAAAAGCCATCCTCAGTTATCGCTCTATCTTTTAGTGAAAACCGCATAAAAATCCATTGCGTGGTTTAGGAGAATAGTGCGGTGCCACAGACATAGGGAATCGGCGACTTTACTTTATAATATGTAATGATGGTATTGTATTACATTATATGGTTATTTAAAAAAATAGTTCATTGTCAGAAAACATTCACTACATTATCCCCAGAAGGTTTGTCTAGGACTAGGCCATGAGGACTACAAAAGCAATCCACTGCACATTCCTCCGTCCACGTTACAGCAAATAGTCTGGCCAACGAAAGTTGAACCTCGTAGTTATTTGATTGGCAACACTTATATGTGTGTCTATCTGAGGTGTCATGTCGTATGTAAAATTGAAATTTTTCTGAGAAAATTGCAGCTGTGTGAGTGAGCCTGTGTTACCCAGTTATGATTTTTTTAATTTGCCGCGTTTTTCCTGGTTAAGTTGTCGTTAGCCAGACTCTAACAACTGCACATGTGCTCGTCGTATTAGGTAGGTTAGGTTAGGTAGGTTATGATCTTTCCTACACTCACACCAATTATCTAGCCCAAGAGAAGCTAAATGGTTACTAGACAACGGATAAACATACTTAAAATACTTAAATACATACTTATTATACAAAGAATCTAATCGTTGCTTTATGCTGTTGGCTGCATGAGTTCATGAGTGCATGTGTTCAGTCCTTTAGTCGCCTTTTACAAGAAAAGATATGGGTTGGTAGCATTATTTTAATATGGAGCCGCCCCGCCATAGAGCTCTATTAATAGTGTGCACATATTCTTGTCTCCGACTGTACCAACTCTGTTTTTTGCGTAAGCAATTT
Source organism: Scoparia ambigualis (assembly GCA_963921215.1). Classification (NCBI taxonomy): domain Eukaryota; kingdom Metazoa; phylum Arthropoda; class Insecta; order Lepidoptera; family Crambidae; genus Scoparia; species Scoparia ambigualis. Next base: position 4,651,195 of record OY992522.1, read on the forward strand.
ATTCGGCTATTTCTGTAAATAAAATGTTTTATTTTTAACTTTGCGCCGTCACTGGCCGGCAATTGTTTTTCGTGAGAAGTAATAATATCATCATACTATTATTCTGTTAATTATTTAAAAATATAAACATCTGATTAGATGACCCTAAAACATAATTGCAATGACAATATTTTGTTGATAGCAAGGCGCAAACTTCTAGAATCTGAGGCAACTATACGAGAATGTACTTACTACAAATCTAATGTTAATTTAATCAAGATCTATAATTCACCAATAAACATTACTTACATTTTAACTTAATATCTGTGCGTAAAGCTATTTCGCACAGTATAATATGTGTACTTTAGGTATGATAAAAACAATACAAAAAAAAATTGCATTTTTTAAAACAGAGCATATTTAACTTGCATTAGTTAATTCTACCAGCGAGCTAAGGTATAAAAATATACTTGTTAATGATTATTTATAATTTACTAGCGGCCCGCTCGCGCCTTGTCCACGCTTACTTAAAGCATTTTCATACTTTAGCCATATTGTACGTGTTGTATTGTGTATAGATACTTTATCTACTAATTATATAAAAAAACATCGTCCCTTATTATCGATCTTTCTATCAGTGAAAACCGCTTATCCATTGCGTGGTTTAAAAGGAGAAAGCGGATTCACAGCACAGGCACAGGAAAACGGCTACTTTAAAATATGTAATGATTTTCCTCCCCAAACTGTCTTTCGTATAAGGATACACTTAGCTATTTTTTATATAAAACATGAAAAAAAAAATGTTAAGAAACTATATAATACAAAATTAGTAAGTATTATTATTATAAGTATATTAATATGAATCTTAATCTTATCGCAGGAAAAATACACGATGTATATTTTTTGCTTATAAATAAGTTTGTTAATACATAGCCACCGCCTACCACATAGATACATGCAAATTACGTCGCTCACGTTATATCTGCCAGTGCAAATGCTTGTAATGTTGCCAAATGCCATGAAAACTGCATCTGTTCAACACCAATAAAGTATACAGATTTACGGAGATTGGAGTTTGTTTTGCAGAAACGTTATTATATCTAATTGTGGGTTAGTCCACTTCCACTTATCCCCATTGAGTTTCCCCATTAATGGGGATTTGTAGACTTTTCTTCGATAAATCCCCATTATCTATTTCTGCGATCATGATAGGGATTAGTGGAAGAATGAAGTGCATAAATCCCTATTGTTAAAACAATACTCAATTTTTTTTTTGTGCTCACATATTCTGTCTTTTGTGCTTAATAACTAACATTGATTATTTTGGGGTTACAGAATTGTGTGATTAAAGTTTTGTTCGAAAATAGAATAAATATTTAATCGCACTGCAAAATAAAAATGTGAACATAGCATATTTTAAGAAAATTTTAACGTGTTTGCTGCTTTCTTTGTTAAAGTAAATAACAATATTTTTCTAAATGCGAACGATGTCAATAAGTTTTATGTAATAATAAAACTTTCAACGAATAAAGTTTTGTTAAAAAGGATGTAAGAAAACAGATTTCATTTATAACAAAATCGATATTAGAGTGGCTTAAAATTAAAACTAGACTATGAATTTAGCCATTCATTTATAGTCTAATTAATTAGGTACTAAAAGGAAAGATGGTCTTTGACATTTATTATGTAGTGTCTTTATTTACACAAAACAGAAAATAATACAAGAAACATTAAATTATAACTAAAACTAAAGAAAAGTAAGAGTAGTGAGGAAGTATTAATTACAAAATATCTACAAATTAAATTATATACGCTCTATCGCTCTTTCTATTTGTGAAAACCACATAAATTAATTGCGTACTTTAGAATGAGATACCGGAGGAACTGACACAGGAAAACGCTGACTTAATTATATATAATATTTATATTTATGATGATGATATAATATGTCAAGGCGGCCCGCCATAACTTTACGCATGTGAATAAAGGAATGTGAAAGGAGCTCATGCGTTTATAAATTAGACCGCTGTAAATAATGATCTTTTCAAAATTGTGAAACTAACTTATAGGTACACTTACGCTTCCGTTCTCACATAGACATTTTGATAATAATTATTCTGTATGTAATATAATTTTGCAAACAATGCTGATGACCGAACACACTAATCCTACTGTGTTTGTTTTTACTAATTTTTATTTTACAAACTTTTATAAATATCTATGCAGGGATCGTAGGTATGGTTTTCTACTATTTATTCATTTTTTTTAAATAGCTTTAGTTACATACAAACATATTTCCTCTACATAATATTAGTGTAGATTCCCAACAAGTAGGTGGAAAAATAAATGTTTTGTATTTTACTAAAGTTTGCTGTAGCAAGAAGACTATAATTACAAGTTTTACGACTGGATAAGTAGGACAATGTGTGTGTGCGAATGTGAAATTGGGCGCGGCAACATTTAGTGAACTTTATACACGTTAATTATCGCGTTGCATGTGTGTCGGTCATTAATTGCGCCTAGGAATTTCGTCGGCATTTTGAAATGGACACAAATTCTATTTACGTTCCGGCCATCTTGGATTTTAATCTTTGGCTGGGGTGTCATTATTATTCTTATGAACAGCCTATAATCGTCCCACTGGTGGGCGTAGACCTTCCCACATGGAGAGGTTGGGCCGGAATCCCCCCACGCTGGCGGGTTGGTGGTTTCATACTTATTATTTTATTTGTTCAAAAATATATATAACATTGCTACTAGTATTAAACTGTTATTTAATTATTAAAAGCCATTTACAAATTATCGTCACCATATCCGATGAATGTTTAGAAGTTAACTTACTTTTAAACTATTGGTGAGCCTTAAATTGGATAATTTTAGGGCACGTTACGAACTGCTACGCCGTAGCTTCGTAGCACCATTTGTGTTTTATTCTGTCTTTAGCTGCGATCACATTATGTGTAGGCCTTTAGCCATATAATACGTAATTATATGTACTACGTACGTTACGTAGAAGATGAAACATTCCAAAGCTGGACTCAAAAAGGTGAATTTTAATGCAGGGCCCGTTTAAGGCAAGGTACGCCACGCTACACAGGTTTCTTATTTTTGCACGTACATTCGACAGCATAGAGCGGCGATGGGCTCACCACCTGTCACGCTGAGCACATGAACAGTTGCTATTTGGTGAAAAGTAGACTATGGTAGAGGACTACTTTTGCTGTCCTCATTGCCTAGTCTCTACTACTAGTTAGTTACTAACCCTTCGGGGATAATAGTCGTGATTATTTGTAATTGTTTCTTTAAAAAAAGATTTACTGCTACAACAGGGCCTGGCAACGCTTTATATGCCTTTCGAAGCACGTTACTAAAATTATATTCTCATTGAGTTATTAATCAGTCTAAATCACACCAATTTCACATACTAAAACGCTAGGCGTAGCTCTTCTGGTGGAAATTATAAAAACATTTTTTTTATATGAAACGACGACCTACTACGTCGCTACTTGATTGATAGGGCTCCTTTACGCTCGAGGACATCGTTCGAGGACAATTGAGAGAATTGAAAGCAGTACATCTTTTAAATGCCTCGGTGGCCAAGTAACTAAGCACGGCTTGCAGGTTTTCGATTTTTTTATGGTGTGTTAAGCTTGCGTTTGGCTACTATCTCATCTGGTGGTAAATGATGATGTGGCCTATGGTGGAACATGATTTGAAGAACCAAGTATTGTTCCCCGAAACACCACTCTGGCAGGGAGTTCAACAGCTTTGAGGTACGAATGATGAAAGTAGACGTAAAGCGCTTCGTACGCATATGCGGAAACCCCACTGTAAATTTATGACGTCGCTCAGTTTGTCTGGTTGTCCAATGGTAGAAAGGGGATGGAGGAATAAAACTGAATAATTCCATTCCATTCCAATAAAAAACTGATATACATGCGACCTGGCGCCGATGTTCTAAGCTCTGCAGTTTGGTGTCACAAAGGTTGTCATCGTTGATGAGCTTTCTGGCTCTCCTGTCAATCGACTCCAGTGCCCCAGTTTGGTATTTAGCGGATCCGTCCTAAAGGTGATAAAATTTTCAAAGCCTAATCTTATTATTTATAAACATTATCAACCTATAAATGTCCCACTGCTGGGCATAGGCCTTCCCACATGAGGAAATTGGGCCATAACACACCACATTTGCCCAATTGCGTGTTGGAGGGTTTCTCGATTTACAATGATTTGATATAACTAAGTTCAATATTCTTACAGGTATTTTACCGAAGGGTAAGAAATTATTAGTTAATTCGTGCCGAAGGGCTTTGTTCACTGTGGTGCGTCCTTGTAAGGGCCGTGTTTCGGGGGAGGGGCTAATCTTCGTGGTGACCCTACTAACCTAAAACACTTCTGCACCTTGCTTTGTCATTGTGTTGATATTCACCAACTCGCACATCAGCTGACGAATATCCCTGTATTTCTTTTGATTACATCTATGCTCGTATTACATTATGGACGAAATGTAAAGTCAAATACTAAGTCTGATGTAAGTATTGGAATATTGAGGCACGGACGACATGGATTTATTTAAATTTATAGACCGCAACGTAAAAACCGTCCCACCATCAAGCTCCTCACAAAGATTATTTGTGATACAACATTTTCTCTTATTTTTTATATGTTTACGGTCATGGCGTTATCACAAGAGTTTGGGCTACATATCGAAGAAATACATCCAACATTTAGGAAGCAATATTTCAACAGGGAGCATTTGGGGTCGCACCAACCAGTATATTTTTACTCGACATTCTTTCTAACTACGCTTGGAACGTTTTTTTTATATAATTAGGCCGGCATATTAGCCCACTCCACCTGATGTTACGTGGAAGTGTAGGCATAGGGGTAAGATTAAAATTTATATGCGCGTAGACATTTTACAATACCGTAGGTCAATGACTGATAGCGCGTATTTTAACTACGACTCTGCCCTCGTCACCATGTATCGCAAAAATGCTAGCAGTTAACACGCACCCTTGAATTTTATCATATGCATACATTTTGACCTTTTTGTTAACATAATTTAGTTAATGGCCTCTGAATCTATTGATTTAAAGCCGTGTGGTATAGCGGTAAAAGAATACTAACCACCCCCTCTCTTCCCTTGGGTATCGTAAAAGGCGACTAACGGACTAAATACTGCACAAACATCAAACAACATAGAGCGGTGATGGCCTCACCTGTCACGCTGAGTACATGTGCAGTCCTTATTTGGTGAAAAGTGGACTATGGTAGTGGACTGCTTTTGCCGTCCTCATTGCCTAGTCTTTGAATAACCCTTCGGGGATAACAGTCGTGATATGTAGGTATGTATGGGTACCTGCTCACTAAAATATTTCTAGCAATTCCTCTCTTTTCTTGGGTGTCGTAATGTGCGCCGAATGGACTAAAGACTGCACATACATCCAACAGCATAGAGCGGCGATGTGCTCACCACCTATCACGCTGAGCACATGTGCAGTTGTGTTTTGGTGAAATGTTGGGTACGGCAGTGGGCTGCTTCTGCGGTCCCTATTGTCTAGTCTCTGAATAACCCATTGGGGATAATACTCGTGATTTTATGCCTGTATGTTTGTAACTATACAAAAAGGATTTTTTTAATTGCAACTCTGTTAAAATATTGCAAACATAACAATCTCCTCCAATAAACTTATTGCACATCAGAAACATGACTGTTCTACAATTAAACTATCTGCTCAAACTCAAACTTAAAATATATTTATTCAATAAACTCAATTAATAAGTACTTTGAATCCAAATTTTTTACCTTTAAACCATTCAGGACGTCATTTTTTAACTGTGGCAAAGAACGGGCGCAAGACACCACAGCGCATAGAAGCAACGACATTTACAAAAAAAGATATGTCGATGTCGTTACCAGGTCATAAAATACAAAATAATAATTTGAATGTAAAATATACGGTACTATAAATTAATTATAGACAATTAGGAATAGCTTTTGGAGTACTTGGAGCATTTCAGTTCACAGCCAAGCTGTTTTGTCTTCGGTGTAATCTGACACTTTATAGTAAGCACTAATAAACTAAAAAGTATACCAAACACATATATCTTTTTAAATCTATTCACAACTAAAATATGAACTATATAACAGACTTATTTTTCTTTAAAAAAATACTAATAGCATCATTTAAAAGTACTGACTTGCACACTAAATTGTTCAGTCGTAAAAATTATTGAGGATACTAGTTGCCCTACTCCAGTAGGTCACGTGATAGGTTAGAAATTTAAGACAATCGCGAAGCGCAGCCGAGCGTAGCGATTATCTTTCACTTTTATTTTGTTTGACAATAGGGAATTATTAGTTGTGCGATTAAATACATGCCTATACAAAATAATAAACCTCGCATTGCAAACGAAGTTGCAAACATTTAAAAACTGTGCAACTGCTCATATTTACTTATCTGACTCTGTGCTTTAATGGTATGAAGACCAAAAGACCGCTGCCGGCGGCAACATGTAAAGTTTTGGAACATCACCATCATCGTCATCAACGTCCCACTTCCTACATGGAAAACAGAACATGGGGTAATTTGACAATAACCCCATTACATAGTTTTTTATTTATTTAAAACAGCAAAACTTTTTTTTTAAACTTTTTATATATTATTTTAAACCATTACAGGTAAAAACCCAATGCGACAGTATAAGCACATATAAAATTTTCTAACCTAACCTACAAAGTAATAAAGTAATTCAATTTAGAAACAACATTTGAAAATACAAACTTGCAGGTACAAACTACCTGAGAATAAAAACTTGCAATGACGTATTGGATGGGCCTGTTCTGTTCCTTACTGAATCGCTTTTCTTTTCGCCGACGCGGCGGATCCTCGATGATGCGGTATAAACGGGGGCACAAAGGGAGCGTTCCCGTGATCTATTTTTGTGTGGAGTTGCTTTTTGTTGTGGAAATCAATCCGACCCACTTCGGTATTCAGAAGCCCTACCATGCTTATTTTGTTTCATTATAAGCATGGTAGGGCTGGGCTGGCTATAATATTGTATTGCCACTGCTATTCCCAACTTTTTTGCTTAAATACTTTTTTAAAAATATTTTTTTTTATTTCTTATAAAAAAATATAAGTATAAAAATGTTTTATTTTATAACCAAACCATGTGTTTACAATGTTGAGATGATTTTCCTGTTAAGTATAAAATACCTGTATTTTAATTATATCGATTTACTTATTATTTTTATAACCCACTAGGAATCCGCTTTGGAGTAAGGTGATGGGTTATGTTCCAATTGCTGTTGTCCATGTGTGAAGGCCTATGCACAATGGGACATTAATCAGATGATGATGATGATCATGTTTATATAATATCAATATTCTCAATGCTCAATGCTCTCAAGTAGCGATCTACTTAAGGAGGAGTGATACATCTACCAACCTCATTTGAAGACAATGTTAATTATCGTACAATTAAACAACTTTATCTATGCAAACATTAATATAATAAAATTTGAGGGTTCCGGAGGCCCATCCCCCCCCCCTCTCACAATACCTATTCCTTCCTTAACCCTATTCCTTCGTAAAGGACGGTAACGCGCCTGCGATTCCTCTGGTTTTGCGGTTGTCTATGGGCGGCGGTAATTACTCTCCATTAGGTGACCCACGTCACCCGCGTGCTTATTTGTCTCCTTCTTTTATAAAATAAAATAATGATTTATTTCGGGCAACAACATGTACATAGATGGTAAATTACATAGGCCCATATAGTACATATAGTATAGGCCCATATAATCAAAGCCGTCTCTAGCGAGAAACGGGTGAGATAAATAACTCATGGTAACGGCCTTAGACGACCACCCGACGAACTAAGTAAATGACGGGTGCTTCCGACCGCGCCCGTGTTGTATAGCAGATAGAGTTGTAAATAATGTACTTAAACATCATCGGCTTATTTTTATTAACTTTACGATGGCTATACAATCCTGGGACCTATTGCGGCTAGGCAGCGTCTAATATTACAGAATACTATAGCATCAAATGCAAATTACAGGCATAATGCCTTATGCTTATAAATTGGAAGCTTCAGAGTCTGCAAATGCAAATGCTGCATGATAGCTCACGTAAGTGAAAACATTATAATAAAATCATAGTTTCTTTTATTTAACGTTTTGCGATTCTATACCACTTTCTTAACAGCAAAACCTAAGTTTGCACTACAGTATTTCCGTTTGCATTTATTGTTAGTTTACATAAAATATAATTAAAATAGTTAAAGCTATCAAAAGCAAAATTTCCAGACACGCAAACGTATAACAACTTCAATCTTATTTCTCATATCTTTCAAGTACCTGCTTGAGCAAACTACCGTCGCCAAAGCCAAATTGATGCATCCAGGAAGCTCTAAATTGTTATGATTATTTGTTTGCGAGTTTCGCGCTTGGAGCGCTTCCAATAAGCTGCCATCTGATACTGGCTATTGATGGATGTTTATCACTGCGATCCTAGATTTATGACGTTGACATGGATAACCTTCATAAGAAAAAATTATTGGAACATACTGATAAGTAGGTATTAAAAAAAATCTGGTTAACACACGGGTAACTACATATAAATACATGTTTTTTTCGTAAATAAATATTTAGTATTTGTAAATAAATATTGGTATTTTAAATAAAACAGTAAGATATTTCTAAATAGACCCGACTGGGAATTGAACTCAGGACGTCGAAGAATATTTTACAATAAATAAATATATTGTGACGCAAGCCTAAGCCAACTTAAGTTAAACTTAATGATTGTAACATTTCTAACTTTATCCAAGTTTGATTACATAATACAGACTTTTGAAAATAACATGTAAATGTTTATTATTCATAAGTAATTTGCGTCTGAGAATTATTTTTGGTAACAATAACAATCACATGACATTAATTATTGTCATTTAAGTAAATTAATCATTTCAGTCGGAAAAAGATTCTATCTATCAAATTACTTCTGACCAAGGCCAGTAGTTCCTACTGTACGTGTTATTATTATGTCACCCTAGTTTTTATTTGATATTATTATCCTATTGAATTTGAATTTATAAAAACAATTACCCACTGTCATTGCATGCATCACTGAAATGACTGGTCATATTGGACCAAATACGTGTTGGACAAATAGATGTTGGACGAAATGCGCGGTGGACTATATACGTGTCGGACAAAAAGAGCGTTGAAATACCATTTGGACGAACTGCGTATTGGACCTACGGCTAACAAATCGTAAAATTAATGTAATCTGTATACTAACTGACTAAGCAAAGGCCCCCATAATTAAAATCAAGTAGTCCCTACAATTTATGGTATTTAATCACGACTTACAAAATACGGGTTGGTGATCACATATTTGGGATATAGGTATACTCATAGATTCACGTCTGTTATCCCCAAAGGGTTAGTCAGAGACTAGGAAATGAGGACAGCAGAAACAGTCAGCCATTGTCCACTATATGCAGTTGGATGTATATGCAGTTTTTAGTACGCCTTTTACGACACCCAAGGGAAGAAAGGGTTTGGGACATACTTATTTTATGGGAAATACCAATACAAACTTTACCCTACCTGAGATTTTAACCCAGAACCACAGGATATCGAGCCAAGCGCATTGCCTGTCAGCCATTGGGTTGTACTGGAAGGTTGTGTAAATATTTAAATGCATTGATCGCGTGGCGTAGTCCCATGTTGGGCGCCAGCTAGTGTTTTGTTTATTTCCTGTCTGGCTGTTGTCGCGTCATTTGATCTTTCATAAGCCTGATGAGGGTTGGTTATGGCCATTGGTCATTACTTCCTGCATGTTGGCAGGAAAATAAGACAAACAAAAAGTTTAATTTTTCAAACCGATTTTTATTAAAAAATGTCAAAATTGTGAAATAAATAAATTATGTTTTGTGGTGCTTACTAATGTTATTAGTTTTTACAACGTATATTTCTACAGGCGATTGGGTGTTTGGACAACATTGATTTGGTATAAAACTTCATGTTGGATTATGTGGTCTGTGGGTTTAACGCAATGAAGTTTATTTATAACATTAACTAGCTTATTTACGGACCCAGTTAGAACGCGGTAACACTTCCGATTACGTTTTACCATTGCGAGCTCACGTTACTTAATTGATGACGTAACAACACTAAGAACTCGTGACGTTGATACACAATTGACGTCATCAGTTTTAATAATATATCTGTAGCGGCGAGTAAAAGCGGTTAGAGAGTATTTTATTTTTATTAATTTGTCAATTGGTTAACTTTACCACAAAATCTAACATGAACAAATAAATAACTATTCCACGAGCACACCGACCAACTGGCTCAAGTTAAGCACCATTGAACTTATTTGTTGAGTAACTAGATAACGAAGAAAAGCGAAGTATTATTAGTATATTTGTCATACATAAATAAAACTTTTAATTTCATAATAGAAATCAGGTGATTTCTTTCTTTTGGGTGAACTGTTTTTCTATATTAGTTTTTCAGTCATTGACATGTTTTTTTAATAAAGAATAAAAAAACAGCTTTTTATAAATCGAAAAAAAAATCTGTTTTTAATTAGAATTGAGCTATAACACCTATATTGTTGGTTAGATAGATAATATACTCTTATAAGCTGAGAATCGATGTAATGCTTACGTAAAAGAGCCATTTCACTAGAGAGACTTTTACGTAATAAACAGTACAGCTATATTCATGTACAAAAATAACTATTTAAAGATTTTTGCGAAAAAAATCTTTAGCTAAGTATAAACGCGAAATCCGTGCTCCCATTCCCCCAGACTTATTCCGACGATTTATTAAGTGCTACAATATTAGCCCGGCTCAGGTGCAGCCAATTTAAACAGTTTCACTACACGTGACGTCCACACTCAGCATCTCTGTCTACGTTATTATAAAAGATAGAGAGGTGAACAACTTTTGTACCGGTCAAAAGTTGAAAACAACGTGGTGACAAGTAATTTTGGACGTCGGCCAGAATTAGCGGTGGCAACGGAAACATGAGTTTCATACGAAAAACGCAAAGAAAAAATATGCAAATCCCAATATTTACATGTTTAACTAAAATGGATTAATACAGTGTGTAGTAACCGCGGAGTTTTGGCAACGAATCTTGTTTTGCTAAAGTCTAGCCTTCCTAGACGTAGCTTCCCTTGAGACGCTTCTTAGAAGATAACCGTTTGTCAGAAGAATGATCGTTCTCTGTGAACGTATGGTTTAGTTATTAACAGTTTGGAAGACTTAGTCCAAGTAACAGATGTTGTTTCATTCATAATGTTATATTATTCAAAATTTATATAATTGTAAATTTATGCTATGAAATCTTTCGATCAGATATAAAAATGTAAGCAAAGATGACAACGCAAATTTCGCTTCAATTTCAATTTGTTTATTAAATCCACGCTTACCAAGACTGCAAAAAAAGGATAGGATAGGAGACCCATTTTTAATGTATAAGCAAACATTTTTTATTTATTTAAAATTGCGAGTAAGTATAAACTACGAGTATAACTGTGTCAAGTCAAGTGTCACTCAGATTTTAACTTTTTCTCAAGAGAGATCTAGGAAAAAACCACTAAAAATGGTGTCTTTCTCTCAAAACCAGTAAAATCCGAGTGACATACGATGATGATAGTGATATTTGAATAAGAATTTGTCAATAATTTGTTTATAAACATTATTTATCGAATTTGTCATGCTTTATGTAGAAGGATAGTTTACTGAAGGATAATTTCACACATTCACAGTGCGTGCTACGAAGCAGAGCGCTACGAAGAAATGCCTTGTTCCGAATCACATTTGTATGGTAAGCATCGGTAAGCATCCACTAAGCTAAGGGAATGTTTCTCACCATTAGTTTGTTGAAGAGTCAACGTAGCGTTCTTTTATTTCCATGGATGTAACTCTTTCTGTACTTGGAAACATCTGCGCGGGTTTGATGGGAAAGTTGAGAACCTGATCACATCTGACTTTGAGGAACTAGTTTTGTTTGCAGTGCTTTTTTTGTTAAATAGTGACTTGGTGCGGTTTGCATATTTAGCCAGTGTCAAGTACGGGAAATATTGTTAGATAAGGTAAGGTAAAATATAAAATGATTTCCCCCAAACTTCTTGATGTGATTCAGTATAGATGTGGAATTAAGATAGATCAAACACGGACTTCTTAAAAAAAATTGGTAATATTGAACTGTTTTGTTTCACTTGCCAACATAAAAACATTCTAAAACAGCTTTTTAAGCTTAGACACATATTGTTCTATGAAGTTTACGCAAAAACATAGAAATGAAACACTTTTTTAAGATCTAAGATACCGATTAAGTTTTTTGTTACAATCGATAGCTATCACCCTGCGTACTAGTTCGATCTTTGTTGTTACAGTGTAAAGATTAAAATTTATTCAGCGTACATGGCCACGGGGCAAGGTTGTCCATTACGTGTGGTCAAGGCTGCCGTTAGGGGCGAAACTCCGAATTTGTAGAACAGTTCTCTGTCATTTGGTAATCGTAATATATCTTAATTGGACGATAAATTAAAGACATAACCTTTTTATGTTTTTGTTGGCAATATTAACTGGGAAATGAAATTTACTTTTAATAAACTATGTTACTCGCGAGTGTGACAGCTGGAAAGGGAAGAAAGACCTCGACGAACGTACTACGATCAGCCTCCTAGACAAACGGAAAACGCTCAATATCTTTAAGCTTGCGTTTGTCAATAGTAAATCTGCAGACAAGTTTACAGAAACTTGGCGAATGCTAACAGCCGATCGCTACCACAAAATATGTAATTAAATAAAAAAAATAAAAAATAACGACATTACCTATATAAAAAAAAGCTTTCTATAGCTTTTAACGATTTTAGCTTTTGCTAAATATATCTTAACGTTGACAATTTGAGATAAGTCAAATCCCATAATATGTATGAAACATTAGATTACATGTCATTAGTCTAGGCCCTCTTAACGGAGACGTTCTCGTGAAAGTTCAGTTCAGAGTACCTCAACCGGCAAAGATATAGGTACGAGTCCCGAAAATCTACAAGCTTGTACGAAGAATGTTACGAGAGAAAATTAAGAAAATGAAGTGTATCAGGATTGTAGCAAATGTAACGCTGTGGCATCTAAAAGTTTTTTGACGTGACAACGTCTTATAAATTGGTTTGCCGGGTGACACTTCAAGAAACTGCGTTACGCTCCGCTCACGTTATGCGCTCACAATGAGAGCGAATGAGAGGCACGCGTCCCTTCCACTCGGGCATGGTTAGCCCGCCTAAGAGCGAGAGAGACAGACATAAAAAGTGAAAGGCACGCGTCCCTTCCATATTATTTCATCCTTCTTCCTACTATACGAATGAATATTCACATTAAAATTATTTTACCACTCAAAGTCGTTGTCACGTAAAACTTTCGCCCGTATACCGACTTTACAGGCAACCAATTTTTTTGGATTCCTGATATCAAGGTGTACTTGGAAATTACCCCATGTAGGTATGTTCCGCGATGTTTTGTAGTTTTCAAGCTATGACTTTTTTTTAATTTTGAGAATTTTTGACTTGACCTACTTAAATTTAAGAGGCCTATCGACTGTGATTTTTGCGTAAAACCAACTTTGGCGTTATGGATCTCAGAAACAAAAATACATTAACAAATATGACTTATTGAATAGTGTAGAATAGCTATCGGAATAGTGCGTAGCGGCCTCGCTTTTTGTAAATTTTGCCTAACTTTTTAATTAAACCCAAAATTGCAGAGAAAGAATCTCATAAAGTGCGCGAAAGCACTTTTTTGAGCTCATCGATTGAACGACTATTCTAAACAAGTGAAATAAAAAAATTATAATGTTATCTCTTATATAGTCGAATAATGCGTAGCAGCCTCGGAATTATTAGATATCATTGATTTTATATAGGAAAAAAATCTTATTCTAAACCAAAAACTTAGAAAATCGCTATAAGTTAAGTGTGAATTTCTCCTATCTACGATAAAATTATTGTTCAAAATTTATACCAGAGTAATTGTTACTTCATGAGGAATAAAGATTTTATAATGAATTTATTATCCTATTTCGATAAAAATGATAAATACAACTGCAAAATTACTACAAAATGCGATGCGCCGGCCGTCCGAATACAACTTATGTTCACAGAATGGAGATTTGTAATATTATGCACAAATTAATTATCCTATTTTGATAAAAACGATAAATACAACTGCAAAATTACTACAAAATGGGCATTTTACGCAATTCGAGATGCAATAAACCAAACTTAAAAAATTATGCATCTTTTGTTGAATCCAAAAAAATAATATTTCCGTCTCCGTTTGGGCCAGCCTGTATATGAATGAGTCTATTTGTAAACTCTGCTATTACCGTCTCGCCCTTTGCTAGTGACATAGAGACATGTAATAACATGGAAGAGCCGGCTTATGACCTATCTCGTATAATGCCGCATTAAACTATGTTTGTCGGTAAGCCTCAGTCGGCCGCCGCCGCCTGCCGCCAAGAATTAACTTTTCATGCTCTTTCGCCCAATCACCTAGATAGATACATATCGTCGTAGCACCCCTCAAACCCCAAGCGGTCGCATGAGACCGCACCTACAAAAACACACTTGACTTTGTACCGTGTTTTCATAGACTTACAGACTACTTTAGTATGAACAAGTTTGGTTATTTCGGTTCTGTGGTTCATCTTATGTATTGTTATCGCAAAATATCGCATAGTCTATGCTCGATTCTGTCAAATTTGACGTTGACAGTTGCGCCAAAAAAAGTGTCAAAAAAATCCAAGACTGAGTGGTTAGGATTAATTCATCGACCTTTCAGCTCATTACTGGTATGTCTAATTATGTGAATACGATAATTGACATTTTAAGCTATCGAAATAGAATCACGAAGTGTGATGTGAATTACAAATGTTCCGATCCTCCCGACTTTCCTATTAACCTTAAAAATCTCCGAACGGTATGTAGTTAGCCCAAAAAATAAAATGTAAATAATGCGAGAATGATTAATAGATTTCATACTGTATTAAAATTTATTACTTCAATTTTATTTTTTTCTATTTTACAATAGACGTGTATGGCAAATGGCAAAATCCTTTCATTTTATCCGTTTACCAACTTCCATTCGCATTAGTGAAAAGTTTTAACAGTTACTCTTAATACATGGTTTATAGCGCTTTGCTACTTGTTACATTAAAATAAATTGAAATAATTTTCTACGCTTACACCAGTGATCTAGCCCAAGTCAAACTTCTTTTGAAACTTGTTTAAATGGTTAATGGATAAACATAGAAAACATCTAGACCCGAAATCAATTAGAAAAACAGTTTTTTCTAAATTGATCCGACCGGGTATTGAATCCGGAACCTCAAAGATGGCGTGACTCCAGAACCGCGGCGTGCTAACTGCTCGACCACGGAGGTCATCGAATTATGGTAAGTAAAAGAATGAAAAATATGACAAGTTTATCAGGTTTGAGTAATTGTTGTCAACATTAAAAATAAAACAAACTGCGAAGAATAAGGATGAGAACACCGCGGGCACTCCGTTAACTGATAACATTGTTTGGTGGGCCTATAAAATAATGAACGGCCATCCGTCACCTTTTCACCAACCGGGAATTGGGAAAGAATAGAGAAAATATACCTATAAAAAATTAAAGAAATTGTAGGTATTACTTGTACATTTAAGCTTTACAAACCTCTTAATAAATGACGTTTTAATAAAATTATTAAGTATTAATATTGTAGCTCTTCTTCCTAGGAGTAAGGTAACATTGTAACGGCATGACATCTAATGACAAATTAATCCTAATTAATGCGCAATAACTTAGTTTGTTTGTTACGCTTTAACCGCTAAACGAGTTTTAATGAAATTTTGGTATGGAAATTGATGGACGGGCTACTTTTTCTCGCGAATAAATTAACGCAAGCGAAGGCGCGGGCCAAAGAGAGTATGTAAATATAAAGAAATATACTTTTCGAGACTGCACAACTCATTATATACATAATAAATGTAAAATGTTTACGCTTAATCAAATAGACCAGAAGAAGCTCATAAAGGAAATACTTATGTAGATTCCTTTGTTTTGAGCAGATCCGGTGACCCACAGACCTTCAGGCGACAAACAGTCGCATTACCATCTTGTGGTTTTAATGAACAGCAATAACAAACTGCTATTTTCATGAATTGTTCCGAAAGCATGCTTGAGGTAACATGGGGTATTTTACGAGCAGGAAAATCGAGAATCTCAGGTGTAGTTAGTAGTAAGTTTACATACTTCAGTTATACTTTACCTATACCTATAATATTACACGTTTTTTACAAAAACTAATAGGTTCTAAGTTAATTGTTTTTCAGTTTCTCGGTCGTTTGTGCCTACTGCCTGCTTTTCTATATTAAAAATTAAACTTTTACGAAGATAGATTACTATACAATTTACCTATTACTAAATTAATATTTGTAGTCTGCGTTTGCCTACGATATCTACGATGAATAAGGTAAGTTACAATAGTGTCATTATAATGGCGAACCGTCTCGGGGACAGCGGAGCGGACACTCCCTCTTCAGCATAATAGTCTCACGGTAGGAATGCAAAACATCCAGTAGGTACCTACCTACGACAATAGAGAACAAACAAGGAAATCTATATATGTATTGTTATATTGTCATAACAAGTGCCTTATGATAGCTACAAGTGTCTTTTCAATATTTTTTTAGGGCATAGGCATGGATATTTTTAAAGTATCAAAGACTAATTAACGAATTGAGACCTTAGAGAGGTGTGTGTTTGTGTGGTTTAGCTGAAATATTTTCCCATTCTTCGTCACAGCTAAAAATGACGAATTTAAACAAATGTCTACTCACAATTATAAATTATTCATATACCGTAACGTTGGTTTTATATAAGTAATTATTTTGCTTTCTGATTTTGAACTACAGACACTTACGCAGGTGCTACAACTTCAAATATTTTCTGATATTTTAATGAACATCAGTTTCTTTTTACGTACAAAAAACATTGGTTCTCTCTGTCGAGTTTTACAAACTGCTTTATGTCAATGTAGCTTCATCAATGTTTAAGAAACATCGAAACTTTTGAAGTGCTTACTACAAATTGGTGTAACGAACCTGTTGACAAGTGTCACCTTGAGCTCACTTATTATAATAGCAGCACGGTTTAACTTTCAAACTATTTATTGCTGAGTTACATAGGTCGTGTTATTAATATGTTGGTATTAAACATGAACCCTGTAAGGGCACGGCAATGTTATCAATATTATTCACAACTCTCACATCAAGTTGATTGCTTTTCCGACCCAACATGAATCTAACTTTGATCTTTGTACCTACATAGCCATCGTAAGAAAATTACGCGTTTTGATTTTAAGTAAATCGTTAATTAACTACAACAACACAAATTAATTTATTTTTGCTGACATTTTAAACCTTTTCCAGGATTCGTGGTTACAGGGATAAAGAGGTTGGTCGTCCCATAATTAATTTGTAACTTCCGTCAACCGTTACCGTCAACTAATTTTAATCAAATGAGTTCCTATTAAAGTAACATGAGCCTACAGTGCCTTTGGTTTTAGCGTTGAAACCTCGGACCAATATTTGGTCCGAGGTTGAAACGTTGAAACTGTAAATTTACTAACCTATATGACGGAATCCCAGGCATTTGGTAGATAGATACCAACCGTCTTTTCTACTTTTCAGATATTTTTTCAGTAGTCTCAAATAACGCATAGAATATCAGTGAATAGTTTCAACATGTTTTCAGTAGTCTTGAAATATTTTTATTCACCGTGTATGTATATATTGTCATATAATAAATAAATCAGTGCTACCAATCTGTGTGATTCTTCTATAAAAGACTTTTTGGAAATTATTGGTTTCATTTAAAATTCATTAAAATCGGTTTCGTAATCAGATAAAAGTTTTTCATATCTTATACATTTCTGGAATAATCACCGTCCTCTCTTAACAAATACACCCTGAATAAGCACCCTCACAAACGAACTCTAGCGAACAATCCTCTTAAGACTTAAGAAAGTGGGAACAAATTGATTTTCCAAACTCCCTCGACAGATTAAGGAGAAACAATCTTTGATACAATAACTTCTTCCAATATTGGAAGTTACAAATTCTACAGTAAGATAACTTATTTAAGTATTCATTTAAAAAACCGGTAATTTTTTTATTAGGTAAAAAGTAATAAAAGAATGTGAACAAAAATGCGTACACAAATAATTTTATTTTGATAAACTTGCCCAGTCTCAGACTGGCAACCCGAAGTAAGTACCTACAGTAAAAAATGGTTTAAAAATACTTTTTATATAATTTTTAAATTACTTACTTTACAAACATTTTTTTTTAATAAAAAGTATAAAATTATTTCACAGGATGGTTGACCAAATTAAAACACTAACTACTCCCGGTTTTTTTTATGGCAGAAGGAGGCAAACGAGCAAGCGGGTCACCTGATGGAAAGTAATCACCGCCGCCCATGGACACCCGCAAAACCAGAAGAATCGCAGACACGTTGCCGGCCTTTGGAAGGAATAGGCTCGTTTCTTGAAGATCCCTAAGTCGTAACTGTCCGGAAATACCGCCGCCGAGAGCTGGTTCCACAACACTGTAGTTCGAGGCAAGAAATTTCTTGGAAAAACGCACTGTAGTAGACCGCCATCCATCAAGCCAGCGTGGTGGGGTTATGGCCCAATATCCCCACGTGCTATTGTCCACGTGGGAGGCCTGTGCCCAGCAGTGGGACGGTTATAGGCTGATGATAAATGTAATTAATGTATTCAGTCAGATTGTCAATTGTAAACTGGTAGACTACCAGTGGCACCGACCTTGGCAGCCATCGCATGTCTTCCATCAATCGATATAATTAACGTATACGATTTATTTATTACTGGACCATGCATTGGATACTTTTGTTTGACTTATTTATGTTACCTTATTAATTACTCAACTAGCAAAAAGACAGTTGCCTACATAACTCGCAACGAGGACTCAACGGAGCATCCCGTGGTC
Source organism: Scoparia ambigualis (assembly GCA_963921215.1). NCBI lineage: Eukaryota > Metazoa > Arthropoda > Insecta > Lepidoptera > Crambidae > Scoparia > Scoparia ambigualis. The sequence continues at coordinate 4,670,263 of OY992522.1, forward strand.
GCTCTCCAAAAAGATAGGTAGACTCATTAGATCCCTCACTCAATGAATCATTATCGACTGCTACCACAATGCCACTAATAGAGCCGAATAGAGATGCATAACGAGAGCCGTTATTCGCTAAGATCCACCCATACCACCACGACCACTCTGTCAAGAGTGCCCGATTAAGAAAAATTAAATGTATTAATTATATATACATACATACATATTTAAAATCACGACTATTTGGGACAAATACAAAAAAAATGTACATTTCTGAATGCGTGAACGTCCTATTAGAATAAACGTATAATACATAACTTCTTTTCATATATTTTTTAAATACGTTTACAAAATTACATTATAACAAACTAAAAGAAATAAATAATATATTTCCGATAAATAAATTTAATAAAAATTAAATCATTAGGATACGTTTAGTTTTTTTTCATACAAGTATGCGTGTCCTTCTCGTCCGTATTCAGCTTTGTGTATGGGAAAAAAGTACAGGTGAGTGATTTTACAATGTTAAATATTGTTAGTTATTAATAGAGTACTACATACATTTTAATACTTTAAACAATAAATCAGGTCTGTCTATTAAAAACTGTTTTAAATATCATTTTTAAAGCCGTCCGTAATTTCTTTCATATTTGTTATTCAGCTTTGTTTATTGTTATTTAATAGAAAAATAAATTTTTACCTGGCAACACTAAAATCATAATAACGTCTGTAGGTGGCGCTAGTTCTGCACGACGGCCATTTTGCTGGAGTTCTGGTTATACGGTCTACAAGTGTTTTACTAAATTGTGCGGGAAAAATACACAAAATTTGTTTCAACTTGATTACCATTCCATTAAACTAATTGGTAAGTATATGTTTAGTTTTCTATATAGTTATTCAAGGATACTTCATGATATATTTAAAAACATATAAACAGTTTGATTTAAATACATCTCTTAGTATTTTTTACATCACATTTTAGGTTGTACACACGAGTGTTTTGTTCTTTTTTGTGACAAATTTGTTACATTTCTTTGTGACGCAACAAATATGAAATAACAAATATGAAGTAAAGTCTCACTCACATTTTAAATAGTTACGCATAACTGATCTGATAATATAACATAATAACTTGATCTTTATAAGAACTGAACTTTCTAATGTTATTTTTTTGATTGATATTAATATGACTTAGATTACTAAAGTTAAAATATTATGATCACAGTTATTTTTTAGGTTGATTCGCAAAAAAAATGTTAAGTTAGTCGTAAGTAATACAAACTAGACTTGCTGCCATTCTTTATTAAAATAATCAATCAAGATACCGCTTTTTACTCAATTACAAATTTACCTTTCAAATAGAAATAGAAATGCACAACATGAACTAGTCCTTACCGTTCATCTTTGTTATTTTTTTGTAACATCAAGTTATTTTCATCTTTATATATCGAAGGGTTAGTCAAAGACTAGGCAATGAGGACAGCAAAAGCCGTCCTCTACCATAGAGCCCACTTTGAGAGCGACAGGTGGTGAGCCCATCGCTATTGGATGTATGTGCAGTCTTTAGTTCGTTAGTCGCCTTTTTCGACACCCAAGGGAAGATAGGGGGTGCTAGTATTCTTTCACCGGTACGCGACACGAGGTACGACACGGTTAAGAAGTTAAGAAGTTAAGAAGTTAAGAAGAATCAACGCTCAACTACTCCTTAAAATTGAAATTTAATATTTATAGCGTTGCTTTTGCTTTGTAATTTAAAGCTTTTGAGTATGTATTGTATACTCGTAAACCTAAACTTACTATAAAGTAAACAAGTTTGTATTAAAAGCCATTTTTATATTGTAACTATAATGGAAGGCGAAAGTTAATAATTGTATGTGGCAAAAGTAATAAATAAAACTTGAGCTCCTCCATGCTTCAGAAGGCACGTTAAGCCGTTGTTTTAGCACAACGGTGGTCGTAAAAGCCCGAACTCCTTATGTGCTAGGGTTAATATTTATATGCTGATGATGACTAATATGATATCACTATCATAATGCTGATAAAAGATGATCAACAAGAATAATAACAACATAATCCGTCAAGAAAGTCATTAAGACCTTTGTAAAGCATTCGTTTTAATTGTCTGTGGCCAGCTAATTAAAGTCAATTAGGGCATTGAGGCTTGTAACACTATGGCCACCAGGGTGTCACTCCGCAGTTTATGTACGTTCGTTTGGCGCGCCTCCCAGGCAGGCCGCCTAGGCGTATGGCAGTAAAGGTTGCCGCGAGCCATAGCACCGAACACCGAGCGCCGAACCGCTTAACTATGCGCGCGCGCCTAAACCCTACGCTCTGTGAGGTCATGACGCCAAATCGATATCGAGTCAGCGTTGCTTAACGGAATATGAACGCTCGGGTCACACGATAAGTTTCAATTTCGCGTGACAGTCGTTAGAGAGTGAACCTTCTGTACGGTAGTACTATTAGTTATTCTGTGCTATGGCACAATACACATACTATAGTTACAATTTACGCGTAGGGGTATTATTGTTTAAATATTTCTTGCAATCTTGCCACGGCTCTCAGCTACAAATAGTCACTACCTCGTACAATAATAATATTTTTACAGTCAGTCAAAATGTAGTACGTCAGTGTTAGAGCGTATCTGTCTAATTAGAAGCCAAACGGCTTGCGTATGGTCCCAGCGGGGTATTGTACAAACGCCAGCAGGTCAACTTATCACAAAGTGTCTAAATTCTTAATCTTTATCATTTTTGTTTATGGATCAATGTCGATTGGATCGTCTGCTGGCGTGTACAGATTCCGGCATCTGTAAGCTGTAACGAAGAATTCTTGGCGGGAAAGTAAACGGCTTTTGCAGTTTTATTTTCAAACTAGCGGCCGCTCGCGGTTTCACCCGCGTGGTTCCCGTTCCCGTGGGAATATCACGATAAAACTATCCTATGTGTTAATCCAGGTTATAAACTATCTGTATGCCGAATTTCATCCAAATCCATTCAGTAGTTTTTACGTGAAAGAGTAACAAACATCCATCCATACTTACTAACTTTCGCGTTTATATATTAGTAGGATATTTGATAGCAGATTATTAACGTCAACGATAGTTATGCGTTTGTGGACGGATAATGACACAAACAGTTTAAGGACACTTTTGACGATCGGAAGAATATCTCTAATTAGATATTAATCATGAGGCAATAATCACGAGAACAAAGCAAAGAAAATTGTATCGTACCTACAATAGGCTTTAGAATTATTATCAATAGTTGACATTATTAGCCCGTGTGAGTCGCTAAGCGTCGCTCCACCAGTAATATGGCTAAATTCGATGAAGAAATATAATGTTATCGATAACAAAAGACATTTCTTTGTGCAAATATCTAGTGTCACTCGGATAAATACTGAGTTTTATAAAAAAAGACCCAATTTATAATTATTTTCTCGGAAATCTCTCTCATGAAAAACGTAAAAATACGAGTGACTCTAGATATTTGCACAAAGAATTATTAACTATTTGTATACAAACTTGAATTTGGCCGTAGTATAGCTGCATAGCGTAGCTGGTAGACACCTGGTAGACTACGTCCTAGTCGCGGTCTTAAAAGCTTTTCCTCACATTTTAATATGCGGAACGCACCATGCTATAAAAAGCTTTAAGATAAGACGTTGCCATCTTCTCAATTAAATAACTAGTCATACGGCACGCCCGTTTACTGGTTGGGTAGACAGAAATCCCAAATAATATTTTTTCCCCATCATATCATATCAGCCTAAAAACGTCCCACTGCTGGGCACAGGCCTCCCACGTAAACAATAGCACGTGGGGATATTGGGCCATAACCCACCACGCTGGCCCAATGCGGGTTGGTGGGTATTAACGACTGCCATCTTACGACAACAACCGGGACCAACGGCTTAACGTGCCTTCCGGAGCACGGAGGAGCTCGAGATGTTTTTTATTAATTGGTTACATATCAGGCAACCCGCCATTGCGAAAGTTGCTTAGCGGGCAAGATCGCAAGCGGAACGCGCTAGCCGCTGCGCCATCGAGCTCCTCATTTTTATCTAATTGTTATATAATGTACCTATCCGGAGCAGGAGGAGCTCAATGGCGCAGCGGCTAGCGCATTCGGCTTGCGATCTTGCTTGCTAAGCCACTTTCGCAATGCCGGGTCGCTGGATGGGTGACCAAATTAAAAACATCTCGAGCTCCTCCGTGCTTCGGAAGGCACGTTAAGCCGTTGGTCCCGGTTGTTGTCGTAAGATGACAGTCGTTAAAACCCACCAACCCGCATTGGGCCAGCGTGGTGGGTTGTGGCCCAATATCACGTGCTATTGTCCACGTGGGAGGCCTGTGCCCAGTAGTGGGACGTTAATAGGCTGGTGATGATGATGATGTACCTATCCGTGTCGCGCGGCGGTGAAAGAATACTGTCACCCCTTCTTTTGCCTTAGGTGTCGTAAAAGGCGACTAATGCCCGATTTACACGTATTAAGTAGTTTACTAGTTAACTAAATTTTAACTTAATATTAAGTGATTAATTGCATGTAAACACACAATTTAGTAGATAAGTCACTTAAAATTAAGTTAAAATTTAGTTAACTGCTAAATTACTTAATACGTGTAAATCGGGCATAACGGATTTAAGACTGCACATACATAGAACAGCATAGAGCGGCGATGAGCTCACCACCTGTCACGCTGAGCACATGTGCAGTCTATTTGGTGTAAAGTGGACTATAGTAATGAATTGCTTTTGCTGCCCTTATTGTCTAGTCTCTGCCTAACCCATCGTGGATAACAGACGTGATTATATGTACATGTATGTATGTTTTCATGTACTCTGTAAAAATAGTATTTATTGCACAGATACGACCCCGTTACTGCGTACGCCCTTGAATAGCAGTATTATTGTAGCGACTCAGTTCCTTTGACGCGCATACCATAATAGTTGACATAAATCACAGTTCCAACGTTTCACTTTGAACTACGTAAATTATTTTCTCGCCCAAGCAAACGTTTACATAATTTTACAAATAATTTTTCCTGCGTATAAGATTGGTGCCAACGAATTAACTCTGTCGAATAGTCGAATTAATTATAATTCAGGAAACAATTTAAAGCTAGGATTATTTATTATACATTATGCTAATTGAGTTTAGTTGAGAATAAATTGTGCTGTATAGAATATTTAATATGTCTCATACTGCTATCGGTAGCATGTAGGTATACCAGTATACAGGGCGGATAAAAAAAGACCGTGGTTGGAGGAAAAGTACCCTTAATATTGATGGTGGCAAATTTTACTGGAAGGAAACATTCCTTTATTTTCAAAAATTATTAATGCTGCATTTAACAAACACCTGTATTTTATGACACCAACAGAAAGAGTCATTTTTAAGGATCAATTTATTTGAAACAACGACCAAGAAAGACATTTTTTTATTGTAAAGCTTACTCACTATCTAAAGAAAATAGTTCACTTACTTATGAACTTGCTCAAAATGAGACCCACTTTCACGTATGCACAGACGTATTCTTCGACTGGATTCGCTACTGTCGCTTATTTGTCTCGGTCTTTCTTTAAATTAAGATATGCGTTTAAAAGAAATTGATCCTTATGAATCGCACTTTCGGTTGGTATCATAAAATACAGGTAGTCTTTTTTTTCACATTTCACCGGTTCGATTCCCGGCTCAAGTCCCGGCAGGCAATGTTTTAAATATTTTTCAATGTAGTTTTAATTATTTTTGAAAATAAAGGAATGTTTCCTTTTAGAAAATTTGCCATCATCAATGTTAAGGGTACTTTTTCTCCAACCACGGTATTTTTTCCACACTGTAGGTATATTATTTTAGGTCAAGATTACTAAGAATCTGGATAGATTTTGTATTTATAACTCAGTTAATATCATGAATACCCTAAACTGAATAGCACGTATGAAAAATATCACGAGAGTAAATAAAGCTAAGTGTATCAGGATCATAACCATGTCGCGTAGCGGTGAAAGAATACTACCACCCTCTTCGCTAGGGTGTCGTAAAAGGCGACTAACGGACTACAGGTACAGACTGCACATACATCCAACAGCGTAGGGCGGCGATGGGCTCACCACCTGTAACGCTGAGAACATTTGCAGTCGCTATTTGGTGAAAAGTACACTATGGTAGAGGACTGCTTTTGCTGTCCTCATTGCCTAGTCTCTGACTAACTCTTCGTGATTAAATGAGTCGTATAAAATCAAAACCGGCAAAGTAGAGTTGACCTAAATTTTTGGCAATTGCACAAAACCGTTAGTTTGCGAATGGATCCATAGATAATAATGACAAACATTTTGTCATATTACTGTAACGTGTACTGAGCCATAAACAGTCAAAAATATGTGTAAAAGTTAAGCATAAAGGTGCCAAATCACACTGAATTTGCTAGATTGCCGACTTCGGTTTTGAATTTATAAAGATTGCCATATTTGAACCCAAACCAAGGCAAGATGGCCATCTTTGGTACCAAACGTTGGTCATAATGCAATCCGCCATTTTGAAACAGCAATTTTACAACACTTCTGAATGGTTGACAGCGAAAGATTGCCGACTATGGTTGATAGGTCCCGTCGATTGCTGTCTTTGATCCCAAAGCCAGTTTTATTTCGTTTTTTTGAAGGATAGGTCCCGTCGATTGCTGTCTTTACTAATTCTAAACTAATTCTCAATAATGTTTCAGATAACAAATTATACTTGATTGCCAATTTAATATTACTTAGATGATTAGTGAATATGTGATAAGCATTTGCTTTATTAACAAGCTTAATTAGCTCGATAACTCATCTGTTTGCCGTTATGTTACACTATTCACTACATGCCTAATAAAGTAATGCACGAACTTTAGTAGTATCTGATTAATTTGCGATATATAAAATAGTTCCTATTAAAGGATCACTCTTTATTATATAATAAAACACAAGATGTTTCTTAGAAATAAATGTTAATCAGTAGAAGTACAGTAACATCAGTGAAAACAATAGAAATATTATATAATTAAACAACACACCCATGAAAATTATCACCACCGTTTAACTTTTTAATAAGTGGGAATGTCAATACAGTTACTATTCTTTATTCTGTGATACAGTTCGTGTTAAGAAAAGTGGAAGAAGGTTGAAACACACTGCTTCCACCTTCTTCCACTTTTTTAAACGTCGACGGGTAAGCACAGCCTTTATCTCACATAATGATAGGTGAAGATAAGACCGATGGTGGAAGCGCTCTTCGCTCGGATTACTTACTCAACAATTGATAACTTTATGTTTATTTACCATCAGGTGAGTTGAACGTAACGCTTCCCGATGTGTAATAAGAATATACATACATACTTAAGAGGGTTTACGCATTTCGGTTTTCCATACAAACTTCCAAGTCAAAATTTTTAAAAACCACTTAAGTGAGTTATTGCGATTTTAAACTTTCCATAGTGGACTTTAAATCGCAATAACTCAGCTAAATAAACTTGGAAGTTTGTATGGGAAACCGAATGGCGTAAACCCTCTTAAATATATAAACTCTCGACTATTATCCCCGAAGGGTCAGTCAGAGTCTACGCAATGAGGACCGCAAAAGATGTCCACTGTCACAATCCACATTTCATCAAATAACAACTGTACATGTGTTCAGCGTGATAGTAGGTGAACCCATCGCCGCTCTATTTGTTGGATGTATGTGCAGTCTTTAGTCTGTTAGTCGCCTTTTACGACACCCAAGGAAAGAGATAAGTTGTTTGTATTCTGTGTCGGCACCACACAGCTGTATTAAGAATATTAACGAAATATTACTCACACCCGCCAGATATTGCGCTGACGATGACTTTATACGTAACTTTTTATTTCTTTGAACACTCTAGTATCTAAAAGTGGGGTAGCGCCGCAGTAGCAGCGAGTCACGCACCGCAGATGCTATCGGGCCAGTAAAAAAGCGGTGAATTTGATTTTCACAAGGATAATGAGAGTTATGGTGGGGGCGGACAGACTGATCGTGAAGTTTGTTGTACACTAACTCTGCTGACCGCTCCGTTTGCGACTTTGACTTCTGCGTTGTCTAGGTAAAACTTAAATGTCGAATATGATGGTTTTTCTTTTGTAACTTTGAAAATCTATAAGTTGTACCTATTTGTTGCTTTGAAAAAATTAAAAACCCCTTGTCTTTTAAGGTAGGAGTAACTTGGCATCTTCTGAGTAAGCTTGTTTCATCGTAGACTTCATATTTCATTACATAACATAAAAAGGAACAAAGAAAAGATTTTGATGTGGCTAAATATCATTCTGACACATCAAGCAGATGATAAAAATTTCCTTAACATTGGAAAGAAGCCTCTTGGTTATTAACATTAAAAATTAATGCATCCCATCACATTATAATATCGAAATTGTCCTTACCGCAAAACAGCATATAAATTATTAGATCACACGTCGAATTACTTATTTGTATCATTTTTTCATACTTATTTTTCATTAGGTACGTCTTTTTGGAATAGATTAGTTACAAGAATTACAATCATGTAGAAGATTAAGCTTGACAATTACATTACACTATCCTAACTCTTTAAAACAAACATACATTAACTCACGACAGTCAACACCTAATGTTAGTCAGTGTAGGTGTAGGGCAATGAATGACCGCCAAAGCAGTACACTGCCGTATCCACGTTTCACTAAATTACAACTGCACACGTGCTCAGCACGATGGGTGGTGAGCCCATCGCCGCTTTATGCTGCTGTCTTTAGTCCGTTGATCGCCTTTTACGACACCGAAAGGAAGAGATAGACTAGTAGCACAGTATTAGAGGCTGTGCTAGTACTATTCTATTCTATTCTACAACGGGTAAGCGCTTGGCCTTCATCTCACCTGATGGTAAGTGACGATAAGGCCGAAGGTGGAAGCGCGCTTCACCCGGAATCCTCGACCACTGAAGATCTGGCTATCTTATCTCAAACTGTCGGAACACAACAATGCTATAAACATCGTTGTTATGGCGACAGACTTAGATAAGACAGCTGGCCAGGCGGACTTAACAGCCCTACCACCAACCAAACCGAGCACACAAAGATGTACCCCCCGCTGGGAATCGAACCCGGGACCTCTGGGTCTGAAACTGGTGGCTTAACCACTAGACCACAGAGGCGATTAAAAGTAGTATACTAGTAGTATTCTTTCAATGAGACGCCACCCACACCGCTCTATATTAATCAAAGTTTTCCAATTCATCAGACTTTTCTCTAAACGGTAGTCTAGTAATTCGCTTGTGTTTGGCGGTGTGCTGAGATGAAACGGTGACATTAAAACTTCTTCACTGATGCCGTTTTAGACAGATAGCAGAGATAAAAAGATTCAGATTACAATTTACAATTGAGAATTTTATAGCTCGGCCTTCTAGTTATATAGTTCGGTCTCGGCTATCGAATGGGATTGAAGATTATGTGGGGGATTATAAAGTAGGACTATTTGACTAATGCTATTTTTTTATTATTTACTTATAGACTAAAATATTGTGTCCAAGAAGTACCCTGACTTGATTTCAATGGCGGACCTGCCAAGCTGTTTGACAGTATAATATGCCCTAAACTATACTCTGTCAAAACAAAGATGCACCGAAGATAAGTAGCTATGTAATTATTTATTGAAAATTAAATACTTACTTAATTTTTTTTAAGATAGTTTTCCGAAATACGTTTCTAGTATTGTCTTCACTTAGATATAACTTTAAAGTTTTTATTATTATTATGGTCAATGTCTTTGGTATGGTCTGGAAAACAACATGCATGCACAAAATATATGTAAGTTTTTATATTTAATATGATTATTATTAATTTTTTTTATTTGTGTCGTCTGTCTGTCCAGTTACTTATAATGCAAATCGATTTCAACTCCTTTTTATGGCCTTTCGACACTATTTTATTTTATGTAGGTATATATCTGTTTATAAATTTATTTATTTCTCCCGCTTTAAATAATTGTAGGTCAAGATTAATAGACACAAGTAAAAACTTTTGTTAAAAACTTTTTCAGTTTATCTAAAGTTTATTGTATGTAATTATTCGGTCTAATGAATTAAAAAAAAAATCTATAGATTTTAGGCTTAGAATAATAACATATAGAAGGTAAGTCCGCGCGCCCATTTTGAAGCACTTTTTTGGAGCCAGAAATGGCTCCAAACGCCGAGTTTTCAATGTACACTACGGAGTTACAAGCGTGCGTGTGCGTGTCGCCGAGCGCAAGCAAGTAATCGTCACGAAAGTGTGAATCGGTTTAGTGCTTCACTTTTGACAGAGCGCTTGTATGAAGACTATCTTTCTATACGTTATTATTCTAAGATTTTAGGAAAAAAACTAGTCTTAATCTACAAATTATAAAAAAAACAAGTTAAAACAGAAATTCATATATTTATATAATTATTTTATACTTACTTACATCTAAAGAATACTTTCAAATTATTACCTTTCTAACTTTTATTTTGTTTCAAAGATCAAGCAATAAAGTCTAATTCATGTCTACTTTTTTTATAATGAATTTTTTAACTTTAACAAAGAAAATATAATTAACTAAGTATTTTTCGCTTCACTCTAATCTTACCGTATCAATTAATTTCATCGCAGTTTGAGCACAGCTTAAAAAACTTACACTATAACACTAAGAAACTCGTAATTTTAATTAAAGTAATTCTTAAGTACATAATATTTGTAACACGTATTTTATTCGCAAATGTAACTTAGAAAACTCTTACACTAACACACTACGTAACAACTTTTTATTTTATTCTAGTAATACGCGGTAAAATTCTAAAATATTATATATTTTAACTCAGTATTTTATTTACGAAAACGATTGTTATTTAAAAAATATTTAAATTACGAATTGTAGCACACCCGTCCGGGAGCATCGCGTTTCGCGCGCGCACTCACAATTAGAATTCTAAAACTGTCACTGTCAAAAATTTCGTTGTTTCTGTCCAGCCAGCGTTTTGTGCATTACCGCGAGTCGTAAGGTTTTTTTACAAAGGAGGCGCGACGCGAACCGCACGCGTCCGCACCGGCGACTGAACCACGGTATGAACGTTCGCGGCGTTCCTCTTGGTCACCCACTATCGATGATTTGAATCTTGATAATATACCGTAACAAACGGGTCAGGGCTTCACTTGAATTTGTTCGACCAACCCTTAGTGAAGAACAAAGGTGGAAGAAAATGATTTGCTTTTACAGCAAAGAGATACATTACTATTGAGTGTTTGTAAAAATACACACAATCACTTAACGGTCAAGATTTGAGGTTTTATTATTTTCGAAGAATGGAAGGAAATCAATGAGGAAATATTGTTCGTATAGTGTATCTTTAAAGTCAAAGTCAAAGTCAAATTATTTATTTAATGTAAACCTTTACCGGTATTTATTGACGTCAATACTAATAATAATAAAAAAAACAGTCAACTAACTTGTACGACTTAAAAGACTTAACAACTAATCTAAAAAACTATATTCTGTGCCATGCTTAGAGCGTTGGTTTAATGCTATAAGGTGCCATGTAAATAGTTTAGAACATTGTCCTGATAATATATTATATCATCGTTGGTAATATACTACTCTGGTTCAATGGAAAGGTCAATCGCATTGTCAATTCGATCCGTATGTAGGTATGTAGGTTGGTTTAAGTTATTCAAGTTTAAAGAAATATGATCGATCAGTTCAAGGAACAGGTGGAAGACGATTTCATAGTCTACTTTGACAATCAATATTAAATATTGTCATTGAAGTTTTGGTATAACTTTGTAAAGTTATTGTGAACGTGGATGTGTAATTTTCGACAGCTTAATTTTGGTAATGCTCGCAGCTGTTCAGGCTTTCTCACGTGAGAGGAGATACCTACCATGGCATGCAACCATATAAAGCTGGGTTCACGTATCACAACAGTCTTTTAATTACTATTATACAAGCTGATACCATAACGGCTTAACGCGCCCGCACATAACATTCACGCGTATGTTATCTATAAGTTTCTTTAGTTTATGGTTATAATGGCCTTACCTCCACATGTGCTGTTGTCCATGTGGGAGTGGGAAGGCCGGTCACCAGCAGTGGGACGTTGAAGGCAGCGACCAGAGAAAAACGGCGATGTATTTGGGAGGCGAATCGCTATATACTTCTGCCGAGAGAGTAGACAAAGAAGACAAGCATAGCGGGATACGGGTGTATATACGTTATAAGTCAAATATCGAATCGCCTCTGTGGTGTTGTGGCTAAGCCACCGGCCTTAGACCCAGAGATCGCAGGTTCGATTCCCAGCGGAGAGTACATATTTGTGTGCTTGGTTTAGTTGAGCTTGTTAAGTCCGCCTGTAACAACAATGTTAATTTTTTGTGTTTTGACAGTTTAGATATAAGATTGAATTCATCCAAATCTGTTCCTATGCGCCATCAAACAGCATTTCGTAATATTTTATTCTTTTTGCGAAAAACATCTTCCAGGAGGCCGCGGCGGCTTAACCACTTCCGGTATGCGGAAAACGTCGCATCCCGCCTATGAGGTAGTCATTATTTTCAACGTGTGACTATGTTTGAGAACAGCATTTATATCTATACGGATTGAAGCGGCGATCACCCGCAGATGTCGTATCACACTCGCGTCGTCCGCAGCACCGCTTTACGACAATTTTACGTGAGCGACAATAAATTACAATGTCGCGCACTGCACACGGCCTGTAATACCGCGAGTGCAGAGAGATTGCTGTAAATTCTAAATGTGATACGTTATGCTGTAAGTAAGTAGCTATGAAATGGCGTTGAAGATTTAAGGCGTCGTTATACAGTGTATGTTTGCATGTTTTATTTACCTGTAAGTGTTTGTTTCATTTAGTAATGAACTTACATACTCGTATAATAGGGCCGAACTCGACAAAGGTATGTAAACAAATTACTGTTATTTTTTTTTTGTGAAAGTATCTAGTGTCAATCGGACATTTATTGTTATTTGAAAAGATTTCGGATCGGATCGGCTACAAGGCAAAATGTCTATTGACTAAGACTACCCACAATTGAATAAGACTTGAGAGCAAATCGTCCACATTTGAAAATGTAACCAAAAATTGTTTTAATGACGTCTTGCGAAAATGTCTAACCAGCATATTGGCTACGAAGCAAACCGTCCACAATGCATAATATAACTATTGTTGAATGACAATCGGAAACAGTGTATGTAGGATAGAACTAATTGCACCTTATACGCCATTGTTATTTGTTCTCTCGCGAATCTCTCTCCAGAAAAAGTCAATTTCCGAGTGACACTAAAGGCGTATCGCGTAGCAGTGAAAGAATACTTCCCTAGAGTGTTGTAAAAGGCGACTAACGGACTAAAGACTGAACATACATTCATACAACAGCTTAAAGCGGCGATGGGCTCACCACCTGTCACGCTGAGCACATGTGCATTCGCAAAGTGGACTATGGTAGAGGACTGCTTTTGCTGTCCCCATTGCCCAGTCTCTGGTACTATCTCTTCGGGGATAATAGTTATATGCGTGTATGTACTAAATATTTGCACAAGGAAATGTCAAATATTGTCTGTTTAGAAGCATATGAAGACAAGACCTTAAACTATCGCGTTGCATTGCATTGAAACTGTTTTAACGGGACTAAACACGATTAATTTCGTAAGTAAGTACATATCTACGAAGACAATATGAAGACAAACGTTGGTAAATCTCATCATCAGTCGAAAGACGTCCACTGCTGGACAACGGCTTCCCGAAAGGGTCTCCACCACGACCGGTCTTGTGCTGCTCGCATTCAGCTGCTACCCGCGACCTTTACCAGGTCTAGTGGCAAGATCCAGTCTCACACCTCCAGGTCCCAGGAGCAATGCCTAGCATATTTGTTGTACACGGCGCCGCGGCAACAAAAAATATTAAACCTCTAAACACGCCTTTAAATACAGCCCTACACCCCGAGGTCCCAGGGACGATTCCCAGCATATTTTGTACAGAGTGTGATTAGAGGTGGGACATGTTATAAATACTTTGTTGAGGAGTCGGCAGCCGACCGGATAGATGCTCGGGTTGAACGCGAGAAATCGTGGTTCTATGCCCACAGTTCCGTTAGACTACTGACGTGAACCCACTCCGACACAGTCATAGATTCACAGGATGGGTTAACATGACTATTATTAATTATTTATGTAATTTAAAAAAAATCTATACCTATACTGAAATTATGATTTTATGAATCCACCTAGCAACACCTTCTTATCTCCTTTCGTCGCTATGATATATACATAACAATTTAAAAAAATATTATGTTACTCAGTAGATAATTGACAATGGCCACCTTCACCTTAATTACCATCAGGTAAGATTAAGGACATGTGCTTCCCTTGTGAAATAAAAAAATATAAAAAAAACTGTTTATAAAGGACCACCTACAGGATGTGTAAAGATTCTGAGCAAACTGTCCAGGTTATACAATATTAAACGGTAATCCTCTGTGTTGGCTCTGACTGTATGTTGGTAATATGCTTTGGGTAGTCTACAACGCCGTACCAAAAAATATGAATTAGCTTCGCAAAGTCCCACGATAGAATAAGGTAAAATCTTCGTCGTGTTTTTCACTTATTGTTTCCTATGGTTTACGAACACAACACATTGAAATGAAACACTTTTTATGGATCTAACTCGCGTTTATAACATTTTAGGATTTTGTTCCGGGTTTTGTTCAGGGTCCCTGTGACCACGGACCCTGTAAAGGGTTCTAAACGTCAGGACTAAAAACGAAACCCTAAAACGTAATAAAAGCGAGTTAGATTCTTAAAAAGTGTTTCATTTCAATGTGTTTTTCATTCTACATAGAATAACTACTTTTTTTTTTACTTTTACAAATTTACAGTCAAAATTTAGAAATATTTCAAAACAGAAAGTAAGAAAAACATTTACTTACTTATTGAAATTCTTTTCCACAATTTGAACACTATTCTTTTAGTGTTTCAATTCATTCGGTGTCTCTTCCAATTTCAACTAACACTCTTCCTATTCTAGATATTGGCTTCAATCACCACAATTGCCAAACCCTAATTGGGGGTTAAAGTTACTGGCGTCCGTAGGTTTACCTTTGAGACCCTACACGTGACCACTGGGTGGTGCTAAATAAGTGACACTGACTGAGTGGTAGAGCCACGCTACGTTGCAGCACGCATTGGGCCGGCTCGCCCGGCGTAATACCACCCTCTCACGAATATCCGGCGTGAAATAATGGCACTTGGTACTGTTGTGTTTCGTCCGGCCAGTGAGGGTTCCGGAGGCCCATCCCCCCCCCCCCTCCCTCTCACAATTCCTATTCCTTCCTTAACCCTATTCCTTCCTTAAAGGACTGCAACGCGCCTGCGATTCCTCTGGTTTTGCGGGTGTCCATGGGCGGCGGTGATTACTCTCTATCAGGTGACCCGCCTGCTCGTTTGCCTCCTACTACTGTTATAAAAAAAAAAACGCGGGTTGACGATCAAAAGCCCGGGCCATGCATCGAAAAATCCGAAGCACACTTTGTATTAAACCCTTGGCCACCGAGGTGTTACTATTAAATACCACTTTTGTTTCATATTATTCAATAATCCAAATGTTTAAAATTGTATCACGAATCAGGAAACGTAATAGAAAAATAAACAGGTCCCAAATATTTAGGTCATCCGCGATAGTATGTGTGTATGTGGATCCAGAAATAGTGTGTCATTTCGTACAGCATTATATAGGATGGGACGTCTCGCGCGATCATCAATCGCGTATCGCAATATCGTTCCGAATACATTTAATACATGTGTCAGTTTGTCTGGGTTACACGTAATAGGTCACAGTCGTATACTGTGCAAAGTGGGTCATATTACAAAACTTTTAATTGGTTAATATTTACCTATCATATGAGTATGTATATATCAAAATAAAACCGAACGAAGACCTTAGCTTGTCGCTCACTTTTGTGTATAAATAAAAAAATCCTAAGCGATAGAAAAAAAAAAGATTGCTGTTCAAAATATTTTTAAAGTTAAAACGAAGTCTTCTTTCAGTCAATTTTTGTATCTATACAATATCTAAGGTACTTCCTCTCTTTGTGGCATAGCCGTGGGACGTCGATGTATGTCCATCTATTAATTTTTAATCTATATCTAGAGAGTTTTGTATATTACAATATTCCCTAAACTAATAGTAAAACTGGAAGAAAATAAATGTTATCGAACGAAACCTGCATAGTTATCATCAATTGTGCCCTCAGCCCTTGAGCTCATGCCGAATTCCCGTGGAGAGTTCCCGTAATTAGATAAAATTAGTCTGTGACATATTAGGGTGATTTGTTAGCTGTGTAATAAAGCTAGCTAGTTTGGGCTGAGCGGAACCCATATATTGGGCAAGAGACTTCTTCCTACAATATATTTAAGATTAAGTGTAAAGAGGTGTGAGGAGGTAACCGTGTGGCGTAGCGGTAAAAGAATACTACCACCCCCTCTCTTCACTTGGGTGTAGTAAAAGGCAACTATCATACTAAAGACTGCACATACCTTTAACAACATAGAGCGGCGATGGGCTCACCACCTGTCCTGAGCACACGTGCAGTCGCTAAAAAAGTGGACTATGGTAGAGGACTGGTTTTGCTGCCCTCACTGCCTAGTCTCTGACTAACCCTACGGGGATTGTTAGCGCCAGGGGGGCGCAGTAACATGCGACGTAATAAAGGTTGTGGGCTGGGTAGGTATGGATAGTGAAGTACTTACAGGGATGATGAGTCACAGGAACCGGGAGACGAGCTGACCACGGGCGGCGAGGTAGGTTGGTTTCCTGGCGCACAGTCACTACACTAAACAATAGGCATTCAGGCGTTCTCTTTACTTAAGGTTCAGGGTCACTATCACTTTTACGGTCAGGCCGTTGCGTGCACGCGCGGTAGCTAGCTGACGAGAGACGCGGTCGGCTCACGAAGCGAGCGGCCGCGGGTCGCGCAGCGGTGGCGCCGCGGCAGATAGGCGGACGCGGTCGTCAACAACCGCTGAGGCAACATGTGAATGGTCGTCCCGGCTTTGGCAGGAACATCCTCCGGGGCCCAGGGTGGGATAATCCAATGGGAGCTTGGCGATCCGGAATACAGGCCTCCGAAGATGTCCATTCGCGGTGTCCAGGTCTACCACCCGCACGACGCCATCCTTCCCAGGCAGGGTGCGAGCAATGCGCCCCAGTCTTCATTGGAGGGCAGGCAGGTTGTCCTCCTTGATGAGGACGAGCTCGCCAACTCGGGGAGGGGAGGATGGGGACAACCATTTGGAGCGGGTTTGGAGGGTATGAAGGTAGGACTGGGTCCACAGCGTCCAGAAGCGCTGGGAAAGGGCCTGTACCATCTGGAATCGCCTACGTGTGGAGATCGGCCTATCTACCACGGATAGTTCGGGAAGGGCCGTTAGTGGGCGGCCTATAAGGAAATGTCCGGCTGTAAGCGGCTCAAAGTCTGAAGGATCAGACGAAAGTAGGCAGAGAGGTCTAGAGTTAAGGACCGCTTCGATTCGAGCTAAAAGTATGGAGAATTCCTCGAATGTGAGGTGTTGTTCGCCAATTACGCGATATAAAAGTTGCTTTGTTGATTTTACGTTGATCTCATGTAACGCACCGAACCATGGTCCCTTAGGGACGTTCAACAACCAAGTAATGTGCTGACCAGCGAGCTTGTGCGCAATCGTGTCATTATTCAAGGCAAGAAAGTTTTGTACTTCAATGAGCTGATTTCTAGCGCCTACATAATTTGTACCGCAGTCCGAGCGGATGAGAACCGGGGCACCGCGGCGTGCTATAAAACGCTGTAACGCCGCGAGGAACGCTTCCGTGCTGAGGTCCGAGACCGGTTCCAAATGAACCGCCTTAGTGGAGAGGCACACGAATATACAAAAGTACGCCTTTAAGAGTTTAAGATTACGTAGGGTACTAGATTTAACGAGGAATGGTCCGGCAAAATCGGTCGTGACTTGACTAAATACTGGCTGAGGCGTAACTCTATCGGCTGGCAGGTCGGCCATGAAGGGCGCTTGCGGCTGGGCCCGGCATCGAAAGCATCTAATGCATTTAAAGACTCGGTGTCTAATAATACGGCGCGCGGACAATATCCAAAATTGTTGGCGTAGGATAGCGTGTAAAGTGTCAGCGCCAGGGTGGCAGTGTATTTTGTGGTAGTGGTCAATGATAAGGTCTACAAGTGGGCTAGAGCTAGGAAGTATGAGCGGATGCTGCGCGTCATATCGGATAGACGCATGGGACAGTCGTCCACCAACTCTAAGGAGCTCATCTTTAATGAGAAGTGACAGCCGCTGGAGTCTGACGGAACAGATTTGGCCAGTTTGAAGGCGGTGGATGTCCTCTGCAAACTCATTGTGCTGAACACTGCGCACCCAGTAAAGTAGGGCCTCTCTTCGTTCGCTGACGTACAAGGGGCCTGAGCGTCGCGAATCTGGGTGGTGTCTGCAGTTGTGCAGGAAGCGTTTTAGACAAGCTGTCACTCCGACGAGCTTGTCTAGTGAACTGAACCGAGTGAGCAGGTCAAAGTCAAGACCGGGCACTGTGACCATTGACGGGACGTGTTTGGGCTTAAGGCCGGGCAGGGCGTGATGGCCCAGAGCTAAGGGCATCGCAGGCCAAGACTCACAAGGCTGTCTAAGCCACGTGGGAGACCACCATAGGTCGTGGGCTGACAGGGATTGCGCAGACATCCCTCTGCTTGCGCAATCTGCCGGGTTGAGCTCGGAACCCAACTAGCAAATTGGTCATATAAAAACTGTGCTATGCGACTTTCAGTTATATAACTGTTGAATTGATGTTTTTAGACAACTACAACGTTGTGTAACCGTAATTCCTACAACGATTTAGTCCCGTAACTAAATGGTCTACTAAATAAGTAGAGTAAACGTTTTTACGACTACTTTATACAACGTCGTATAATGGTACAAAAATATAGGTTAAGTAAACGTTTTTACGACGGTATTATACAACGTTGTATAGTGGTGTCTGTGTATAGGTTAGGTAGACGTTTATACGACTGATTTATACAACGTCGTATAGTGGTGCCTGTGTATAGGTTAGGTAGACGTTTTTACGACTGGTTCATACAGCGTCGTATAGTAGTGCCTGTGTATAGGTTAGGTAGACGTTTTTACGACTGATTTATACAACGTCGTATAGTGGTGCCTGTGTATAGGTTAAGTAGACGTTTTTACGACTGATTCATACAACGTCGAATAGTGGTACCTGTGTATAGATTAGGTAGACGTTTTTACGACTGATTCCTACAACGTCGTATAGTGGTGCCTGTGTATAGGTTAGGTAGACGTTTTTACGACTGATTCATTCAACGTCGAATAGTGGTGTTGGAGTATAGGTTACGTGAACGTTTTTACGACTGCTTTATTATATCTTCGTATTATGAAGCCAGGTTGTAGGTCGGATAAATAAAAAAAAATATGACACCATGCATAAAGGGTTTATTTAAATTAAAGGTTATCATAAAAGGTTTATTTAAATTAAAGGTTATCTGTTCATGTTTATTATCTCACGGAACTCTAAAATAAATTATCATGGCCGACCATCTTGGTCGCAAGAAACCGCATTATGCGACCTTTTCATTCTATAATTGATGTATAGAAGTCGTTTCTTAACTTAGACAAGATGGCTGCTATTTTAGTATGTAAACAAATTTTAAGCAATAGTCTACAATAATTTAATTTCAAGAAATTCGATGGGGGCGTAAAAAATTTCACAACAACACACCTATATTTCACCACAAAACTAAACGTCCCATAAGAACTAGGTGCACTGCACACATTTATCCATACACTCTGTTCATGTATAATATTGTTAAAGTAAATATAAAAATAATAAAGTAAATTATAACTTATAAACCGTTTAAATTTTGTATTTGATAACCCACACTTTTCCAGCAAACATCACAGGAACGAATGAATGGAATGAACTGAAGTTCATTCCATTGTGTACAATAAAAGTCAATGTTAAACACTTAACCGACATTACAGTCATCTTCTAATGTCTATGCAATTGTTATAGGACTTCAGTGGTTCGATAACAGTCGGTCGAAAACTTTTATGTAACATTTAAAAGTTGTTGACTGACGTTTATTTAACTTGTAAATAACAATAATGTCGTTTAATATGGGCCTATTTCGCGTTGTATAAACGTCTACGACACGTTTATATGACGCACTTTATAGAACCAAAAGGAAATGTAAAACGTTTTCTCAACTATTATGCAACAATAATTTGTTACTTGGGAAGGTACGTGTCGCCAGGTACATTCTGGTGAGCCTGAGCTGATTTTGACTACCCTGTTGGCTTCAAAGGGTTGAAGACGGTGAGGCGGTGTATTGAGCTAGGCCAGGACTATCGTACTGTCTGACCAACATATGTGTTGTTGTATACTGATATGGGCCGATAACTGAACCGACACACGGATCATGAGCTGAGAGTAGGGTGGCGGCCGACAACTCTAACTTGGGGTTTGTGAGGCGATTCTTGATTGGTGCGACTCGCGACTTGGCGACAATCAAGTGTACCAAAGTATCTCCGGAGGCATCGAGCTCATGGAGATAAACAACGGCGGCAAACCCGGCTTCAGAGGCATCTGCAAACCCGTGAAGCGAGTATGCAGCTGAGCCTTTGTTTGCACAAACGTGCCGAGGGAAGCGAATGCTAGACAACAGCGGCAGATCCTCTGAGATGTGGTGCCACTCCGTTTGTACTTCAGAGGGAGTGGGCTCATCCCATTCCAGCTTCAGTAGCCACAATTGCTGAAGCAGCGCAGCTTTGCGCGGAAGATAATGGGAGAAACCCAGCCGTTTGGGTCATAAAGTGAGGCTACGGTGCTTAAAATAGACCGCTTTGTGACATGTGTGATGGGGGGCAGAGAGATGCGGTAGGTGAACTCGTCTGACTGAGGGCTCCACTGTATACCCAAGACCTTAATGAACGTGGACTCTGGGTTCATGTCGAAGTCCTTGGGCATGTCGCATTGGTTGTCGGGAAATCTCTCGAGCAGCTTAGGCGAGTTGGTTGTCCACTTACTGAGCTGAAAGCAGCCTAGGTCTAGCAGACTTATCAACTCGTCCTGGAGTGCTTGGGCGGATTCAACTGTGTCATGACCACACAAGATGTCATCAACGAAGATAGACTTGCGAAGAACCTGAGCGGCTCCAGGGTAGCGATGGCCTTCATCATCAGCCAGCTGAAGCAGAGTGCGGATTGCATGGTATGGGCTTGATCTTAAGCCGTACGTGACTGTATTGAGGGCGTAGGTGAGCAGAGGGTGATCTGGTGAGGACCGCCATAGTATCAGCTGATACCATCTCTGGTCTGGGGCAACCAGCACATTTCTGAACATCCTCTGGATGTCAGTGCTGAAAACGACTGGATGCGTTCTGAAGGACATGATGATGTCCACAATGTCCTGTTGAAGGGCGGGGCCTGTGTGTAGGCATTCATTTATGCTGACACCATTGGAGCTTTTGCAGCTACCATCAAAAACAATGCGCAGCTTGTCCGACCCTGACTTAATACGCCATGGTGAGGGATGTAGAAGTGAGGTTTATGGGCGAATGTATTTGGGTGACAGGGAGCCATGTGCACTAAGTCGATGTATTCGGCCATAAAGTCGACGTATTTAGAACGCAGAGACGGGTTCGCCATTAGCTTCTTCTCAATATTGAGGAATCTGCGTAATGCGATAGGGTGAGTTTTACCTAGTTGAGGGGCGTCCTTTAGAAAGGGCAGAGCGACCGTATATCTGCCTGAGGGATCGCGTGTAGTGGTAGAGCGGAAGATTTCCTCGCATTGTTCCTCCAGGGGATCATTATGAGTGTGAGATTGAGGGAGGGGCTCCTCAGACTCCCAGAACCTTTCCGGACTCTGACGTATGTCCTGGGCTGATTCAGCTGAGTCTGGTTGTGAGCTGACGACGTGAGCTGAGTTAACCTGCTGCGCCGGCTGCGCATACAAGTCCTCAATGGGTCCTATCAACGCGAAGTCGAAAATCGTGCCGAAGGCTATGGGCTTGCCCGGACCCAACGAGACCTTAGTCCCGTCCAACACCTGGCCAAGAACGTCCGACCCCAATAAGAGGTCGATCGGGGCTGGTGTGTGGTAAAGCTGGTCAGCCAATGGCACGGGTGGCTGGCCTAGTACGTGGGAAATGTTTGGTACCTTCTCTAAGGGAAGGTAGCCAGTGACGTTTTTTAAAATGTGAGCTGTGGCAGTGATTGTAGGAGTATCATTGTGAGTGGGTCTGCATACTATTGTTATTGCCGCCTTTGACTCATGTTTGTGCTGATTCCCAACTCCTGTAATTTTTAAAGAAGTGGGTTTTGATGGCAGGTTCAAAAGTTGTGCCATGCGTGTTATTAATGTCAGCATACTGCCACAGTCCAATAAAGCTCTGGCTTTGTGAAGTGGCCATGTACGTCCGCGACTCTTAGTGAGACGGTTGGCAACAAAATGGGTGTGCCAGTGGGCACAGAAGGTGAGTGAGCTGATTGAGTATCAGCTGAAATTTTATGAGCTGAGTATGTATCAGCTGTGTGGGCATGGGTTGACTGGGCATAGGCTAATGGGACATGGGCTAAATGGGCATGGTCTGAATGGGCATGGTCTTGTTCTGCCTCTTCGCTAGGGTGCTCCGTGATAGTTGGGAGTCATAATTGCTGGCGGCGTTCGCGGGGCCTACCTGGCGAACCGGTCCTGGGCGGGCTGGCTCTGTGAGCAGAGCTGGGTTGCACCTGTTTAGCATGTGCGGGTTCGTGCCGCCTGCTGTTTCTGGGACGCTCCCTCGAGTGCTCTCTTAGCTGTGGTGGGGGTATATGTACAGACGAATGAGCTGAGTGCGTTGGGTCGTCTGGTCGATGTAGGGACGTGTGGTGGTTGGAGCTCCCACAGTCCTTGCATGCCCCCCTTGACCTGCACTCGCTCTCGTAGTGAGGGCCGAGACAACGCTGGCAGCGCTCGCGTGCCTGTACAAAGTCCCAATGGCCCTGCGTTGGCTGGGCATTGTACCATCTGCACGTCATGAGCCTATGTCCCCTAGTGGTACAATAGGGACAGTAGGACGTCGAGCGTGAGGAAGAGGACGAGGACGATGATGAGGAGCAGCTTTGCTGGAAGGTCGAGTAGACGGGGAAGGGCTGACTGCAAGCCGAGGAGGTGGATGGGCGGTGACGCATTTGCTGCGCTGGGCGAAACGGTTGGTGAGTAGGCTGATCATAGGCGCGGTGAGGCGATGGAGCTGAAGAACGGCCACGGTAATGGTCGGGTTGTTGCTGAGCCATCTGAGCATAAGTGCGATGGGGCAACTGAGGAGGCGCGCGGCTACGAGAAGGGCCGGGCTGGGGCTGAATGGGTTGAGCCATGGCTATGTTGGAGAACTCTGTCTCCACACAGCGCGCGTGCTCCTCGAGGTAGGAGATAAGGTCCCTTAACGTGGGCAGGGTGTTACTAGACCCGTGCCTGCGTTCAAATAGCGTGCGGAGCTCGCCCTTGAGCTTCCGCACCACTATTGACACAAACACGTAATCGTCTCCTATGGGCAAATCTAGATTGTTGAGGGCACACTTAGCCGATATGAGCGGCGTGAGGAACAGTGTGCGGATGTTCGAGCGCGTATGGATGCTTGGCAGCCCCAGGATGATGTCCACAAAACTATCGATGAGAACCCGGCGGTTCTCGTACTGTTTGGTAAGGATGTCCATGGCCACGGCAAAATTTTCATTGGTGACCTTTAGGTGGGACACCATGCTTAATGCCTCACCGCTGAGGCTTGAGAAGAGATAGTGGAGCTTGACTGCTTCCGACAAGGTCGCCATGTCGTCAGTCAAACTCCTGAATAGTGCAATAAAGGAGGGCCAGTCCTCCACTTTTGAGCTGAACCTGGGCAGCGCTATCTTGGGGAGGACGGCTGTAGGCGTATTGACGCCGAAACTGGGCTAAGCGCTATGGGTTGGGGATGACGTGGAAGAGGGTGAGATTTCCTCCCTAGCTATAAGTACCCCCTCGGGCCCTCGGGGCGTACCTGGGTACGCCCCGGAGGCCTTTGTGTGGTTCTCAGTGTATGTCCTCTCAACCCCCTCGTCCAAGTTCTCCTCGTCGAGAATGCTGTAGTACACTGAGTCCAGCTTGTCCTTCACGCCCTGTATCTGTGCGAAACGCACGTTGAATTCCGTTATGGAATGTTTGGTGTCGCCAGCAATGATCCTTGATCCCACCTCTAGGAGCTGGTGTAAAGCTTTGGCGGCCTCCCTAAATATCGCGGCTTGTGACTTGGTCGGTATCGCGATTAATGAAAGGAGACAAAAAACTAATAAAAAAAAAACAAATTTAAAGGCAGTAAAAAGGACAACATACTGTATATATTTTATAGTTGGGCTGGACGTATTTGTTTACTAAGGTAATGGCAAATGGGCCAAAATTAACGCAACAATAAAGAAAGCAAAACTAAGTTGGGACGCCTTGTATATGGCCCACGGGTGGGCAAACGCATGTGTATGTGTAAGTCTGTGTTTATTGAACGCGCGTACGTAATATTAGCCGACCGCAAAACAAAAAACAAACAAAACAACAAAAAAAAATTCACGTTATCCGTAGCCCACTATTGGGCAAGGCGCTCACAGTCGGGCAGACCTGTAGCGGACACTAGCGCGAAGAATGAGTCGGTCGCAAAAAAAATAAAAATAAACGAATAATAAAAACTTAATTAAAAAAATTGGGACACTCTGTCTGTGTCCCACAAGTGGGCAAACGTGTGTAGAAGTACTATGCTCTTGTGGTGAGCACGCACAAGAATGAGCCGATTGCCAAAGCAAAAATTAAAAACAAAAAAAATATATAAAATTAACACGAGCGAAAAAATAAAGCACGCTACTTGGCACGCGTGGTGAGCATGCACGAGATCTGAGCCGATTTAACACGACAAGAACATAAAAATTCATTAAAAAATAAAACGGGAAAAATAACAATACCATCTCTCGTTATAATACCATACGTAACGTAATAATTTAACTACTAAGTTACCGAACAATGTATCATTAGACAACGATCGTATAGGTCCCTACACATAGGTCTGTGATCAGACAATCGGATGCATACACGAGATCAATATTAAAACAACGTGCAGAAATAATTGCGTTAAAATAATCTTGTATATAGCGTAGTCGCAATCCTCACACAAATGATTCACGACTACCTGACGAAATATTTATTGGGGCAGGGTAAAGTTACGTCAACAAATGAATTTAGAAATGATTGCACGAATTAGATATAAGATTTAGAAATAGAATAAGATTATGGGCGGAAATAATTATCTTTAGCGGACTGTATTAAAATTGAAAATTAAAAGAAAGTTAGGTTCTGATTAGGGCTGAACCTTAGCGGTTATTCCGCGCAATATGGCAATAGGCATTCAGGCGTTCTCTTCACTTAAGGTTCAGGGTCACTATCAACTTTCACGGTCAGGCCGTTGCGTGCGCGCGCGGTAGCTAGCTGACGAGAGACGCGGTCGGCTCACGAAGCGAGCGGCCGCGGGTCACGCAGCGGTGGCGCCGCGGCAGATAGGCGGACGCGGTCGTCAACAACTGCTGAGTCAACATTTGAATGGTCGTCCCGGCTTTGGCGGGAAAAGGGATAATAGTCGTGATTATATGTATGTATGCCTGTAAAGAGGCAAGTGATGACAGATCACGTACCAAATATGAACAGGTAGAGCGTCACAATCTGCTTCACTAGATTTCTGAACACATTCACAACTTCACTTTCATAACATAAAAGAAATATTTGCTATTAACTCTCTTACTTGACACTGGCTCAATGTGCAAAACGCACCAAGCAAATTTTCTTTATAGTGACCAAATCCTGTCTGATGGTAAGCAGCCGATGCAGTCCAAAATAAAGAGAGAGCTCCTCACCGTGCAAATAAGCACGGTAACAAGCGTACCCATACATGACGGTCTCCTGATATTTTGTTTTCTTCTTCTTGATGATTTGCCTTCATCATAATCATCAGCTTATAAAATCCCACTGCTGGCCAACGTACAACATCCGGGACATTTGGTCCCGGATGTTGTACTTACGTTGGCTTTCCGTGCCTTCCGCAATTCGTAGAAGCTCGAGTACTTAATTTCATCGCTCATCCAGTGATCCGGAATTGTGAAAGTTGCATAGCTGGAAAGTCGCACTCTGATAATTTGCCTTGACTAATATAAAAAAGTGAATATTATAATACTTGGCTTAGTTGCTAATAGAACTTGTAATGGTCAGGACAACAAGAACTTTTTTGTTCCAACAGTTAGGGCCCTATTTCATTAGGACACCATGGTGGCGCAACCAGTCGCCCGCCACCAACAAAATGTATACTGCTGTATAGAGGGTATCTCACCGGGTGAGCTGTATACATTTCGTTCGTCCTAATAAAATAGGGCCCTTAGAGATAAGGTGACTTCGCCAGCAGGTAAGGGAAACTGGTTATAAGACTTTTAACCTTTAGCCTTATCTACACTTGCCATTAGGTGATAGTCAAAGTTAAAATCTTTTTATTCAATATAAGTTTACAAAATAAGCACTTTGGAATTGGATCGTCTAAAGATGTTTTTCTTTTTTTACTTACTATCGATGGGCGGTAGTGTATATATTCTCTGCCATAGGGGTCGTCATTTTTTAGAAACGACATTTTAAAAAAAACATAAAAATATAAATGTCATTTCCAAATCATAATTCTTAAACAAATATATACTATGGTTGTATAACCATAGTATATATTTGTTTAAGAATGGTATGGTTTAAAAATAAGATGTAGTACAGTTGATTAAGTCGAGCTTTGGTATCTCGATAGGCCAAAAAAGGGACGGTATGTATGGTATGCTTTGAAGTTTTTCACGTCACTTCATAGGGACATTCCTAGTTCGATGGCCCAAAAGGAATTTACCTCCGCATTCTTTACAATGTTCAAAGAGTCAGCAAAGCTACTCTCGTAAGCCCTTTTGTAAAGTTTCTGTTCTTAACAATATGGATATTATAAAAAAATGGCCCGACTGATAATTATGTCTTAAGACTTTATTAATTTTATTTTAGGTGTCATATTTTTGCGAAAAGTTCAGTTAGTTAATTTGTTTGTCACTTTCACAAATATGACTATAATCACAATATTTACATATTTCCGATTTCTTGGTAGGCAATAAGAAAGGTGTGATATCGGCTTTCGAATAACCAAGAGTTGATTCTTTCTTTACTTGCTGTTGGACCTGAAGCATATGTAGGAATCTCTGTCAAAGTTTCTACGAAAATTTTAACTTTCGGTTTAAAGAATATTTATTTCTCATAAAAACTTTACAGTTTGCTTAAAATGAGATACAAAGGTTTGTAAATAAAGATATATCAGCACTGCGGTGGTTTTGTAAAACAGAATAAAGAAAGTACTAAGAATTCTACTTATATAACATAAAATTAGTCTAATAAATACTACTTACCTACCTTAACTTTAAGTTAACGAAGCTTAGAAAGAAAACCAATAAGAACTTCAGGTGCGAAGTCATTTTTTTTAAACGTTTAGTTATTCTCGAGTTAAATTTCTTGAGCGTTTAATAACGCTAATAAATTAATATGCAAATAATCAAAAATCACGAATTTTAACTTCAAATTAAAATTGGTAAATACGTTGAACTAACGTAGAACTGTATGCACGTGCCAGTAGAAATATTAACATGAGAGCAACAAAATAATCAGTGTACTAACATGTGAGATCAAAAATTAATAAACCTCAGATCCAATCCAGTTCGTGCTTCGGGCATACTTAGCAGAATATTGGCTGAGCCTTGTGGGGCTGTGGGTCGCGGTTATTAGATTGAGAGGTTTCCTATTTTATGAGAGCCCGCTTGAGTGATGATATTGCACGTGACTGTAGGCTTGTTGTGAGCTTAAGGTTGCCAGTGCAAAAGTAGAATTTTGCCTTGAAAATCTGAACATCACAATCACAACAACAGATTTTTAAAAAAATGGTTTTTTAATTTGATCGCGCGAGATCGCGAATTACGAGTTATACTGTTATAATGGTGAAGTGACACGCTCGTTCGTTTCGGTTCGGCATCTTTTAACGAGCGCAGCAGGGTTTAGTGGGTTTACCAAAAGCCTAACATCGGACAGACCGGACTTGTAACCCCGTGTGAGCAGTAATACCATAAAACATTCAAAATAAAAAAAATCTAAATGTTTAGTAAGTAATTACATATTTTTTTTAAAGTTTTTTTTTAACACGCTTTTATTAGGTCGTCCTGTATGTAACAAACTAAGTAATGGAATAAGGTAACTAATTTAACCATCTTCCAAGGGTCGTAGCGTAATGAAAATTGGCAGCTGTATGTAGTTCTGATGACAATACAATAATATGGTACTGTCGAACTGATCTGATGATGGAGCCGGAAGATATGAACTGGAACTTCATGATGGAAAATTGCATCATAGCTGTTTTGGATTTCTTAGAAAAGTCTTGTAATGAACTTTGACCACGATTAAGTTTCAAGGTCTGATAATGAAGCCGGAAGATAGGCACTGGCATTCCATGATAGAATATCGTATCATAGTCGTGTTTGCACTTGTGAGAAAGGCCACGCAATGGACTTTGAACACGATCAGGTTTCAAGGTTATAACAAACCTATTGTATGTTCTAAGCTGTTCTAAGCTGACAGATAAAACACCATGCAATACAGACGCACTGGCGAAGATGGAGAGGATGCGTGCTCATTGGCCTACTTAAAATAAATGTATAAATGTTAAAAATATTTCGTTATCAAAGACCAAAAAGTATAAAATAAATAAATAGTTTAAAAAACACTAGAAAAACACGCTTTTACAAATGCACGTAAAAACAAAAAATAAATTATGGATCGTTCAAGTTGTCTCTATTTCGGGGCTGAAGTGTAAAGTATGTGCTTTTAATTATAATAAGTATTTGATTGTAAAAGCGTGGGGCGCTGGAACAGGAAAGATTTTTTTGTATAACTTGCTGAGAAATCAAGTTAAGCGATGTTACGGGAAGCAGGTTACACAGATTGGCGCTCTAACTGGAGTTGCAGAACGACTAGTAGGTGGCTCTACATTAAGCAGTCTGTTCAAAGTAACAGTTTGTCGAAATCAGACAAAACATGCGCCAGCAGCGAGGAGGGACGACATTCACCGACATTTTTAACGCCTCTTCTTTTAGGAAATTAAGTACATAAGGGTATTGTTTTCTGAGGTTTAAGCGAGCACTACACATTGAAATGAAACACTTTTTACGGATTAACTCGCGTTTAATTTACTATTTACATAGTTTTTATATTATCCTGACGTTTCGAACCCTTTACAGGGTCCGAAGCGAAGAAGGGTAGCTCGTATTGTGTAAACTTGAACGCACCCGGTAAAATATAAAAATTATTGACGGTAGGCAAATAACTTCTGACAATGAGACGACCAACACCTCAGTCTCCCTGTGACCACGGACCCTGTAAAGCATGGATGCACAGACTTATTAAGACTAGGGGCCACTCGGGCAAATTATGAACTGATGGTGGGCCACCAGAAGTATAGGTAATTAAAGACAATGAAAAATTGATAATAATGTATTCAAATTGAAAAAGAATTTATTAATTTTTGTATTATTTTTGCTGTCGGCGGGCCACCAGTATTCGACCGGCGGGCCGCATGCGGCCCGCGGGCCGTAGTCTGTGCATCCCTGCTGTAAAGGGTTCGAAACGTCAGGATAATATAAAAACTATGTAAATAGTAAATTAAACGCGAGTTAATCCGTAAAAAGTGTTTCATTTCAATACATAAGGGTAATGCGTCAACAGTGGCAAAATGTAGAGTTCTTGTTCGTGGACGAGATATCTTTGGTTCCCTTTGGTAACCCTTTGGCGGCATAAACATTATGCTCATGTGCGACCTCATGCAGCTTCCGCCAGGAAGTTAGTATTAGTATTTGTTCAAGATTCAAGATTCAAGATTCAATATCATTTATTCAGGTTAGGCCATGTTTAGATTACAGCACTTATGAATGTCATTATGCCATCGGTTCGTAAGTCTAACTATGGGGCGGGAGCCTTGTACTGAGAAGAACCGGCAAGAAACTCAGCAAGGGCATTTCTTTTCTCCCTTTCTTTTACAGCGTCAATTAGAATTGAAAAATGCCCTCCCTATCATAGAAGGGCACTTTCCATTACAATAATAAAACATAAAACAGCTACAAGGACATAAAAATAAAAAATATATTAATAAAAATAAAAAGTTCAGGTATTCATCAATATAAAATAATCAATGTAATCAATGTCTTACAGTACAGAAAAATAAAAGTAAGACTACAACTACTAATATACTAATAATAAAAATAAGTTAGCAAGAGCAGACCAGCCTCCACAGGCGGCACCCGTTCACGAGTATGACATGTGAATCAGCCATCGCTTCGCTCAACCATGTTTTAGGGAACGTAACGACCCGACGCACATGCCACCACCGCAGAGACACTTTGAGAGAGCATGACACACTCGAGCAACTCCAATGAAGCAAGCAAGAAAACATTTAGTCAACGCAACAAAGTTTTGAGTAGGTACCTATTATTTTCTGTAAGACACTGCTGATAAAAGGCTATCATACCAGGGTAAAATGAGTTAGTTACAAAGAAAATGGACTTTAAAATATAATGTGATTTTATCAATACCAGGCTGTTTTGTCTTCTAAATATTCCTTAACTGTATAATAACCTTTCATAAGTAAACAAGATTTTACATGATTTTTAAACTTATCTAAAGGTAATTCTAGTACAGTACTTGGTATTTTATTATAATAGTGTATACCTTGCCCCAAGAAAGAGCCGAGAACCTTCTGTAACCTGAACAGGGGCATCATAAGTTTTGACTTATTTCTAGTATTGAAATTGTGTACGTCACCGTGTTTAGTGAATGAGTTAATATTGCAACGCACAAAAACTATACAATTATAAATATATTGAGAAGCAGCTGTAAGAACACCAACTTCTTTAAAAATATCTCTAAGAGAAGTTCGTGAGCTTAGTCTATAGATGGTTCTTATTGCCCGTTTCTGTAAAATGAATATAGTTTCAACATCAGCCGCTGTTCCCCACAGTAGGGCGCCATATGACATGACACTGTGAAAATAACTAAAGTAAACCGTTTTAGCAGTTTCAACGTCGGTTAATTGCCTAATTTTTCTAATGGCGTAAGCAGCAGAACTGAGTTTGCCGGCCAATTTCGATATATGAGGATTCCATTGAAGTTTTGAATCAAGGGTTATCCCTAGAAAAACAGTCGAGTCTACCAAATCTAATTTATCACCGTTTATCCTTACATCAGTTTGTTCGGTCTTAACATTTGGTAGTGTAAAATTAATACAATTGGTTTTTTTAGCATTTAGCTGTAAATTATTAGCAGTAAAGTCTTTCCTGTTCCAGCGCCCCACGCTTTTACAATCAAATATTATAATTAATAGCACATAGTTTACACTTCAGCCCAGAAATAGAGACAACTTGAACGATCCATAATTTATTTTTTGTTTTTACGTGCATTTATAAAAGCGTGTTTTCTAGTGTTTTTATTAATTTTTTATTGAGAGTTCTGTTGAAAATGTCATGAACCAATAATTTAATTACCTACAGTAATTTAATTTTGCTTATGTGTTGGACGGATCTATTTAATAGAATGTGACCAGTTTAAAGCCTTATCATTGTAACTAAACGGAATTTGCTATAGTTAATTATAATTTCAAGATATATAATTATATATTACGACTAGATAGGTATCTTTCGCAAAATTTTAGTAGAAAAAGCATTTTACTTTACACCTTACCACGAATCAGGCAAGTCGTAGAGGCATTTGGGCGCCATCTACAATACACATCGGTAACTACTGAACCGTTGTTTTCGGGGACCTCTTTGCGCTATGGTGCGGACTCGTAGCGACACCTAGCGGGAATTCCTGCAAATACTTCTTGAACTTGGGCTCTACCATCTTGTATTACAGACTTTTCACGGCAGATCGCGTTCGTATAGCGTATGAATTTTTACTAATTAATAATGTATTGCAGAGTTGTTGTAAATTATACAGTTTAGTTAATAGGTATATCATCAAGTAGGTAACTGGGCCGGCCTGTTATGTGCAAATAACAACTATTTGTATGCAAGCAGCTCAAGTGCGAAATAAATCAGATGTTTCATACAAAACTGCAAATACAATTATTTCTAAATGCATGAAAAAGCTGTGTTTTTTTGCAATGTCAGGGTTGCTTCATTTATATAGGTAGTTGTTCTTTGCATGTTGAGTGTGAGTTTGTTTGTTACGATTTCACGCATTGAGTTACAATGATTTCATGCCTTAACTCTACCGACCATTTATTTGCATATTACACTTTGTCAGGGGTACAGAAAATGACAAAGGATTCTTTTTATGTAAATGGTTCATTTGGGATAATAAAATAATCTGTATTCCACGAAGTTGAGGGCAAATGCTAGTCACTATAAAGGTGTTGAATTTCTTTCTTTGTTCCCACCTTAAGTTGTATTATTTCTTATATTTCAACGTATTGTTATCTACGTTATATACTTTGCGAGTTCACATTTTGTTAAATAATTATTCTAAAAAATATTTCCATAATTTAATATTATATGATAAATCTAAAGTCAATAAATGTTATTGTATTTAAGATCTTGTTGTATGACGGTTGTTGAATAGGTACAGGTCAAAAAAAAAACTTCATTGGGTAAAAAAACTATGTAATGTAGTAAATTAAACGCGAGTTTTGATCCGTAAAAAGTGTTTCATTTCATTGAGTAGAATTACGACATTTTATTGGTAGGTATTACGAAAGATTACATAGGTTCTATACCTACTTACAAACCACAGACCAGTGGTCTGTGCTATAAACATATTATGGCTGTTTTTAGAATGTAATGGTAGGCAAAGACCAAAACTTTGCTACGATTCTGATACACATCACACGAAAATGTATGGTAAGTATATAAAAATAAGGAAGCAAAAAATTAAAAAAAAAACAACTGTAAAAATAAATAAAGTAGCTGCAGCAGAAGGCTGCTCTATGCAAAGAAAGTACTGGATAAAAATTAGACTGCAAAAAAAATGATGTACATAGTACTTTTAATTTAATTGTATTTTTAGATGCATAGCCAGGGTCCATGATCACCTACCCAAGTTTTTTAAACGTTGTGATGAAGTCAACCATTTAATTGTAGCGATTTTAATGGTAGAGGCATTTCCCCGGCAGTGTGTAAAAACAAAACAGGGTTCATCATAATCAGGCAGCTTCAGTTCACTGCTGGACATGGCCTCTCCTGCCACTGAGCCCGATCTTCGGCTCTTCTAGTCCAATTGCCGCCAGCCATCCCACGAATATAGTCGCTCCACATAAACATACATACATATTATCACGACTATTATCCCCGAAGGGTTAGTCAGAGACTCTGCACATGTGCTCAGCGTGACAGGTGGTGAGCCCATCGCCGCTCTAAGCGGTTGGATGTATGTGAAGTCTTTAGTGCGTTAGTCGCCTTTTACGACACCCAAGGGAATAGAGGGGGGTGGTAGTATTCTTTCACCGCCACGCGACACGGTCCAGCTATCAGCGATGAAGAATGTTTGTATGATGATATGATGAACAAATTGAATAGGTACAATCGTTTGTGCAAATATATAGTTTCACTCGGATTTTAGCATTTTTAAGGGAGATTCACGAGAGAACTACTAACTTTATTCTAAAAACTTTCTTCTTTTTTTTCAAAGCCTGTAAAATGCCGACACTAGCGAATTGAATAAAATAATGTCAATAATTTACAAACATTCTTCCTCGAATTTGGACGTAGTACCTATGGCTAGAGGGCGTTAAAGCAGAGTTAATCATCGAAAAATTCGTACCACACTACCCGGTATTTGAACTCTGGACCTCCGGAGGCCGCCCGAGCGCTACACCACTCGGCTACCGAGGCGTTAAAGGTCGATTCACACATATCAGTGAAGTCACAGTTCCGTCAACGTGTTCGCTCAGTTCAGTATCAGTGCTACAGTGTTGCGTAAGTGATTCAATTCACACATGTCAGTACCCAGTTCACGGAGCTTCAGTGAAAACGTGTCCGTCGTCAAGTATCGTGATTGTTGCTATGCCTCTGTTAAATACTACGGAGCTAGCAATGATAGCTATTGCTTTTTAGTCGTAGAACAAGAACAGCATCAACCTTGAGAGCACTGTGCCGTCACTTACACTGACAAGTGGGGATGCGTTCATAGAGAATATATGAAAGAATATTTATTAATATATATTTATTTTCGCACTATGTCGGAACTGTGACTTCACTGTTATGTGTGAATTGACCTTAATTGTTTACTACTTGGGACTGTGCGGTGACCTCAGCAAGCTTATCATATCAGTACGTCTGCATGTACTACATGTACTTACATGAGTTTTGTTAGATAGTGTAATCTATTCTCTTCGCATTGGACCGTCTGGTTTTGTGGTTACGTGATAATAATTGGTAGTAACGGCTCTTAACTTTTCCACGCATTCTTGTTATAAATAAATACTATTATTTCTTGACAATTACTCATTATTAATATTTAGTAAAATGACGCAGGGATATAATAGAAGTGGAGAATAAAAAGATGACAGAAAAATATATATTTTTAATATTTCATTCATAGACTAAGTCAATGGGGACCGCGAAAGCAGTCCACTGTCATAGTCCACTTTTCACCAAATAGCGTCTGCACATGTGCTCAGCGTTACTAGTGGTGAGCCTTTTACGACGCACAAGGGAAGAGATGGGTTGGCAGTATTATTTTAATAATGAGTCGCCACCACACAGCTAATAATATAACAACTTGGGTTTAGTAAAACCTCAGAACTCATTAGACAATAACAACTTTGGTTTAGTTTACCTCAGAATACAGAAACAACTCTATATTCTGAGAGTAACACACATTTAGCGGTGTCCAGACAAATCTTTTAGACCTCTAACTATGCAAAATTTCTTTTGCACAATGCAGCAATATACTTTTGCTTATTTTTATTTATATACTGACATTTCCAACTTTTGCAAGTTTCATGGTGACAAACAGCCAACGTTCGAGAAATTAATTACAAAATAATCAGAGTAGATCGGTATTAATTGTTTTATTATATTTAGAGTACAAGAAGTGTTCATTATTAAAGTATTAAAAGAAAGTACAAAAAATATTTTGTCAGAAGTGGGATTCGAACCCACGCCCACAGAAGTGGACTGCGACCTGAACGCAGCGCCTTAGACCGCTCGGCCATCCTGACATAGCGAATAGCAGCGAAATTAGTAATACCTTTCCTATAATTTCTTTCTGTATAGAATGGTACAGAATAGTCCCGTGCACTTTTTCTATTTATATTCATCTTAATGTTTATAAAGTTTATGGTTATTTATAGAAAGCACTTAATAAACGATCATTATCTACACTTTTAACCTTCCGCGTTCCATTGTAAACAAAATGTTTAACATTCCTGTATGATTTATCTCAAGGGAATTTGTAATTTTTTATTTTTAGATCAACGGTTGTATAAAATATTGCATGAGTTGTAGTTAAAGTAGTGCTACGTTTGTAGTTAGAGATATGAGATGATTATAAAAATAAGTTTCGGTAAAACCAACCTTTGTGTCACATTAACTGTAACTACAGTAAGAAAAGAAGAAACAGGGGCAGAAAGAACGGAAAACAAAGAAAGACAGAAAGAAGGGAAGAATGAAATAAAATAATTTATTGGCTTCACAAATACATAAAAAATACAAAAGAAAGACAAACTACAACATTAAACGGAACGCCAAGACCTACTTTATTAGAAACATAAAAAACATACTGTACTGATACGACTGACTATATCTGATAGATATTTCTCCTATTTCACAGGGAAGTTGTGGTCGCCATGAACAATAGCGATGATATATAAAACGCGCCGCAGTATGTTGGACTGCTGATTGTTTGCGTTGTGTGCTACCAAAATGTCGGTCGACTACGAGAAAGACAGTGCTGTGACCAACCTTAGGAACTATCTTAAGATACGGTCCGTACACCCGAACATCAACTACGGTATGTAAATCACAGTTCTTATTTAAGGAAGTTGAAAATCTCGTCCCACGAAAGTATGAGTCATAGGATCGGCTTATCTGAAACCAGAAGATTTCTGAATCTTCACCGTCAAAGATATTGTCAAGCAAGCAATCATTGTAGAGTTATAGAAGGGGTTGCACAATAGAGTAAATGTAAAATAACGTAAATAAATACGTAAATAATAATAATAATTATAACGAGAGGCTCTCGCTGAAAGGTTGGGTAAAGGGTCAGATACAGAAGGCAGTACTCCTTGACACGGCACGTATTGTCAGGAGGTTCCTCACTCAGCAGCCCTAACCACCGATAGCTTGGGTCTATCCCCACTGCCGGTGGCAACCTGTTAAGTTTTTTATAATATTTTATATTGTAAATATGTTTTTCTTTTATAAAACATTGTAAAATTTTTTACTTAAGATAGAATGTTGAATAAAGAGAATTAAAATAATACATAAATACGAAAGTAAAGGGAGCAAAAAACGTGAGCTAAGATCGTAGCAAGTGGAAAGCCATGGTTTCTGCCTATCCATCAGGGAAACGGTATGTATGAGGTATGAGCTGAGTGTGAGACCTCAATTAAGCGAGCACTTAACTATCACTTAAGCCCCACGGACCCATTGTCTCCACTCTATTGGTTTCACTGGTTTTCAGAGAAGACCGTGGAAAGCGTCGGGCTTCTCTCGTTCGCGTGCGATATTGCCCGCTAAGGAACTTTCGTAATGCCTGGCCGCTGGATGGAGTGACCAAATCAAAAACATCTTAAGCTCTTTCGTGCTTTAGAAGGCACGTTAAGCCGTTGGTCCCGGTTGTTGTCGTAAGATGACAGTCGTTAAAACCCACCAACCCGCATTGAGCCAGCGTGGTGGGTTATGGCCCAATATCCCCACGTGCTATTGTCCACGTGAGAGGCCTGTTCCAGCAGTGAGACCTTTATAGGCTGATGATGATGATGATGATCAAGTTTATCCCCTTGTCTGTCACAATAAAATCCCAGAGGCGGCTAACAATTGAATTTCAATTGTATTACAACAGCTGAGCTCTTATATACTTAGAAACTAAGCTAACATGTGCTACGTCAAATAAACGCATTGCCTTTTTTTATATAAGAAAGAGGCAAACGAGCAGGCGGGTCACCTGATGGAGAGCAATCACCGCCGGATGCGTTGGCGACCTTTAAGAAAGGAATAGGGTTAAGAAAGGAATAGGAATTGTGAGGGAGGGGCAAGGGGCTTCCGAACTCTCACTGGCCGGACGAAACACAACAGCACCAAGTGCCATTATCTCACGCCGGATATTCGTGAGAGGGTGGTATTACCCCGGGCGAGCCGGGCCAATGCGTGCTGCAACGCAGCGTTCCACTCAGTCAGTGTCACACATTTAGCACCACCCAGGGGTCACGTGTAGGGTCTCAAGGGTAAACCTACGGACGCGAGTAACATTAACCCCCTTTGACTTTCTAGATGAATGCCTCGTCTACCTCCGCGGGCAAGCAGCCGAGCTCGGTCTGCCGGTGCAGGTCTTCGAGCCGGTGCCGAAGAAGCCCGTCCTGGTCATGACGTGGGAAGGCACCCAGCCCACCCTGCCCAGCGTACTCCTCAACTCT
Source organism: Scoparia ambigualis (assembly GCA_963921215.1). Taxonomy (NCBI): domain Eukaryota; kingdom Metazoa; phylum Arthropoda; class Insecta; order Lepidoptera; family Crambidae; genus Scoparia; species Scoparia ambigualis. Next base: position 4,708,064 of record OY992522.1, read on the forward strand.
CATATGGACGTCGTCCCTGTCTTTGAGGTAACAAATTGTCACAGTCAAAGTCAAATCATTTATTCAATATAAGCCTTTAGTTAAATTAAACATTAAACTTTCCTACACTCACACCAATTATCTAGCCCAAGAGGAACTTCATTATGAAACTCGTTAAATGGTTACTAGACAACGGATAAAAATACTTAAAATACTTAAATACATACTTATTATACATAGAAAACACCCAGACCCGAGACAATTCAGAAAAACAATAATTTCTAAAATAACCCGACCGGTATGAAAACCGGTGTACAAACCACTCGACCAAGGAGGTCGTCGTTAAATTAAACATTTAGTTGAATGAAATTAACTACTAATATAACTACCTAACTGATCTATCACCAGTTCGAATTTTAAGGAGAGCCGTCGACTGAGAAAAAGCTGGCAAGAGACTCAGAAGGGCTTAAAGTTACAGTGTACTATTATACAAAAATGAAATACTTATACGATACACAAAATTGTAATATACGATAAAGTAGTTACAATTTTGTACGCATCAATTAAAATTGTATTACAAATGATAATAGGTAACATTAAATAATCTATATACATAAAAATGAAACCCGTTTTCCGTTGTCACGACATAACATGAAAACAACTTGACCGATTTGGCTGATTCTTTTTTGTTTTGTTTGTTATTGTAAGGAGAAGGTTCTTATAAAAAAAATTAAAATAAATTCTTTTTTTTAAATATCTTTTGCAATATTCATAATTACGACAGAACAACGTCTGTCGGGTCAGCTGGTTTTAAATAAATTTAAAATAAAATAAATTATAAATGATCACCAGCCTCTAAACGTCCCACAGCTGGCCACAGATCTCCCATATTCAAAAGCACGTAGGGAGATTGGGCCTCCCTCACTCAACCAACCACGCTGGCCCAATGCGGGCTGGTGGGTTTTGCCGACTGCCATCTTACGACAACAACCGGGACCAACGTCTATATGTGAATTACACGGAGGTGATCGAGATGTTTTTTTCGGTCACCCATATACGTGCATTCCGAAGCACGGAGGTGCTCGATATGTTTTTTATTCGGTCACCCATCTGTGTGAGTGATACGGTATCGGGAAAGTTGCTTATATCCTCCGACGCCTGAATCGCTGCGCCATCTATCTCCTCAACAACATGTGGAAGGCAACAGAAACACACGATCTTCTTTGGTTGTGTTGCAGTTGCAACTACTATTCAATTTGTTTGTGATGGATGTCGTTCCAGGGCATTCTACCTAGCCAAATGGCTAAATATGATGAAGAATGTTTGTAAACAAGTTATTGACAATTCTTTGTGCAAAATAGGCACTTGGATTTTCACTATAGTTTGGTATAGTTTAATTTGTTTAATTTTTTAAATATTAATTTTGATTATTGAAGCACTTGTTACGGTTATTTTACCAAGTAACATGTAGATGTTTAACCCACCAGAACAGCTGGAAGTACCCCCCGTTCGAGGCTCGTCTCGTTGACGGTGTGATCTATGGCCGAGGAGTCCAGGACATGAAGTCGGTGGGCATACAGTATATCGAAGCAGTGAGGAGGCTTAAGGCAAAGGGCACCAAGCTGAAGAGGACTATTCATCTGTCTTTTGTTCCCGGTCAGTATGTTACAGACTAACAAATTCTTAAGTCACACACCAAAGCTACAAATGATGATCATCTCACTTTTATCGCACACCAAATTTTTCTTTTTATTTTATTTTATCTGTTCTTATTTCGTAACTGAAGAATAACTATTCGTATTGTAGGATAAACAACTCCAAAAATTGCGGAAAAAAACAGCTGTTCCATACAATTATGTCGAAAAGTATATTTACATACAATCTGTTTTTGATGGACAGCAGAATGATTCTTTAAATCAAAAGGATCAAAAGAGTCCGCGAGTTTCTCCCGTGTTCTTTTAGCAACAACACGTGTTGTGAGACTCTATTTTACTTCAATCTACCGTACAATACTAAATGTACTTTAGAAATACTTATATGTACCTACTTATCACTTGAAATTGACTTAATGCTAAACGCGAAGCCATTAATTAAGTTTTAATGATAATTAAAGTGTCCGCTGCAATAGGTACATTTTGCGTTGCATCACACATAATGTGTCTTTGGTGTGTGTGGCATACCTATACACGCAGTGTTACTATAGCTTATATTCATACTGTGGTGTTACTATAGTAACACTGTGCCTATACTGTCCCACTGCAGAGCAAAGGTCTGCATCATTGAAATCAATTCATCGTTACATTTGATGGGCGTTGGCTTAATCAGTGCTTCTCTCATTGTCTGGCACTTACGGAAGACCAGCTACCCTATCGGCTAAAAAATATGAATATGGACATGGGCTTCATTTGACATTTGAAGCCCATAACATGCCCATATAAGGACAAAATATGGGCTTCAAATGTCAAATGAAGCCCATGTCCATATCTATATTTTTTAGCCGATAGACCCGCAGGTCGCGGTGTGTCAGCATACCACGACACTATGCTGAGTGTGTGCCATTTCAGTGTCATTTAAATAATAATTAGTAAGATATTTACTATTTTTTTAGTTAATAACCCTGTAAATGACGTTGAGTAAATCATTGTCTATTTCTAATCACCACGCTTGCCAAATGCGGGTTGGTGATCACCAACCCGGGCGATGCATCTAACTCCGAAACACACTTTGGCCGACCTGGGAACTGAATACTGGACCTCCGGTTATCGGGCCAAGCGTTTAGCCTCTCGGCCTCTAGGTGTTACTATTAAATATTATTTTTGTTTACACTACGTCAGTTTTGTCAGAAATACTTAGATCTAAATAGAAGGCCGGCAACGCGTCTGCGATTCCTCTGGTTTTGCGGGTGTCTATGGGCGGCGGTGATTACTTTAGGCTGATTTCACAGTCACGCGTTTGATCAGCGCCGGCCACACGCGCGCGCTACACTGCATAGTAGTTGCGCGTTTGAACTGCGTGATGACTATGAAACGCAACTAATGACGAATTGCGTATGTGACGAACTGAGTAAATCAGAACGTTGATGTCGAACTGCGTATGTGACGAATTGCGTTTGTGACAAAAGGCGTATAAGACGTACTGCGTTGATGACAAATCGCGTTCATGATGAATTGCGTATGTGACAAACTGAGTAAATCAGAACGTTGATGTCGAACTGCGTATGTGACGAATTGCGTTTGTGACGTACAGCGTGGAATCCCTACTATCTAGTGTAATTGTAACCGCGCGCGTGTGGCCGGCGCAGGTCAAACGCGTGACTGTGAAATCAGCCTTACATCAGGTGACCCGCTTGCTCGTTTGCCTCCTTCTGCTATAAAAAAAGAAGCTTCTATTTTGATCTAAGTATTTCTGTGGTTTAATACATAAATACTTTGCGTGCCAAAAAGCGCCAAAAGAATGGTAAAATCCCATCTCTCGATCGCGTTTCATTTAGTACGAGCAATCGTTGTTGTCAGCACCGGACATAAGTGGAATTCTGAAAAAATACTACATGCGCCGTATCGAACTGTAAAAACTATACAAGAAAGCTTTAGCTGAGAAAATCAACAAGTCGTTCCTTTTATCGGCAAGTAATTTTGTTATTAAATTGACACAGAAAAAAGTTACACGCACGGTTTTCATGCAATTGAGCTAACATGCGGCTTCTATTTAAATCTATTTCTGTGTATTAACCTGAATAATTAAATAATCCAAATTTTGAAAGTTGATACACAAATCAGGAAACGTTCTGTTAATTACCGCGCTTGCCAAATGCAGGTTGTTGATTAGTGATCACAAACCCGGGCATGCAATCATCAAAAAACCCGAACACACACACTTTAATGTGTGATTCGCCTAAAACAAGTTGCATCGCACTTCATTTATTTTGTCTTGTTTTGACTAGTTTATAACGTTGGCTGAGTAAGTTGGCCCCAAATATAACTCAAGTTTGAAGTAGATGTTGTTCCTTTATGTTTATGAACAAAGCTATTGCCATGAATAAAATATTTCTGGAAATTACAATGTAACAGAAGGTATCATAAATAATTCTAGCAAATTATAATGTTGTTGCTAACTGCTTTGAGAAACCTAATAAAAGAGGATTGAAAATGAAATTAGAAGACATTTGAAGTCTTATAAAGTCATCTAAGTTCAATTGTCTTCCATTCGAAGTTAAAAATTGTAGATTTCCAAAGTTAAAATTTATGTTTCAAACGTTTCGTTTTTGTGGCTATTATTACAGTTTTTTACAGTTTGGATGAATAGGTAATTCGACGCTTTAAATACTTAAATAATAAAACGACTTGTTTGCTAATGCAAACATACATGGGTTAAAGTTATTCCTGTTACTAAAAGTTACACAGTGCCAGCTTTCGATCACTTTGTGTTATTTCATTTTTGTTATGGCATAGTAACAGTCTAATTTGACAAATTCCTTAATAAGAATAAATAATAAAAATCATTTTGACATCATCGGCCAATTGACCCATTATTGCTATGCACAACATTAAAAAAAACAAATAACATAAGTATGTACAATTAAACAACATTTATCAAGAATTTGAAACATGCAAAAGAAAATAAAAAATAATAAAAAATATGTATAAAAATTAATATAAGTAACTACTTGCATAAATAGCGATGAAATTACAAATTAAAAATTAATATAAAAACTATATGCACAATCAAAGCTCTCAAAACGTCCGCACAAAAAGAGTACCTTGAGAGATGTTTAGGTACACACAATATGGGTACACACATGGACGTAATGTACACATTTCGTTTGGTAGTTTGCGATTTATGCGTCAACGTGATGATTACTGCTAACTTCAAAATTGCGATTCGGACAAACCACGTCAAAATAATGTACCTTTAAGTCAAAGCTGCATATGTCACAATATACCAATAATCACTTTTCAAAGTTGTCCCCCAAATGTGGGAGATAAACAAAGTGTCACAATTGGTTGCACGCCAGCCCAACGTAAGCCGACCTTTTCGCGGCGACACATTTTGACATCGGTCATGTTTACCGTCCACAAAACATGGTATTTAAATTATATTCCGCAAAACGTGCTTACTCCAATTTAGTATTGGTATTATACTTAGCACGCATGTTTTTTGTTTTATTATTACCAATTTTTTTTCTTTGTCAACTTCTCGGTGTGCCAGTGGTCAAGCGATGGGCTCGATATCCGGTGATCCCGGCCCGGCTCAATCGTGTCGGCCAAATTGTGTTTTCGGATTTTTCGATGCATAGCCATAGGTTAATTCCATGATAATTAATAAACAATTTAAAAAATAAATGAATACTCCGGGTTTGTGATCACCAACCCGAATTCGGTAAGCGTGGTAATTATTAAGGGGGGTTAGGCGGTGAAAACGGAAAAATTGGCTGTTTTCTAATAAGTAGCTGATATTTAAAATATTTTTGATATTTCGCACTGAAATTTTCAATATTATGTATTACAGAACGTATTCGTATACATGTGATAGGGGATGTCTGTTTCCCAAATCACTATTGGAAAAATTTTCCTTGATAGAAAAAAATCCTGGAATTACCTCTAAAATTTCATATAAATGCAAATTACGACCGTGTTTTATACAATAATTCCTATCAAATCATAAACACATAGGTATTTTACTTTTCCAATTTCTTGACTGATTTGGATTTCCAAGAAACTGAACATTTTTATTAACTTTTTGATAAAAATGTGAATGGCGCTTACGAATACCGCGGACCCCGCACCGCGCAACACCCGCTAAGGCCCGGAATTTTCGCTGACCGCCTAACCCCCCTTAGATAAATACCCATCTATTGTAGCGATGACTTGATTGCAATGATGGAGGCCGTGGCCCAGCAGTGGGACAGTACACAGGCTGCACTTTACTTTTGTCAAAACTGTTGCTTCAGCCTACTAATATTATAAACGCAAAGGTTTGTAAGTATGGATGGATATTTGTTACTCTTTCACGTAAAAACTACTAAATGGATTTGGATGAAATTCGGTATACAGATAGTTTATAACCTGGATTAACACATAGGATACTTTTTATCCCGATATTCCCACGGGAACGGGAATCACGCGGGTATAACCGCGAGCGGCCGCTAGTTTACAATAAACTTCGATCACAAATAAAAACATGTGAACATCAGTCCGAGCGCGACCACGGCTGGTGCAATGGTCGAAACGTCGTCGGGTGTAAAAGGTATGCGTAGAATGCCTTAAGTAGTTTTGCGTTAAATCCTATCTAAATATACATGTGTGCATGTGAAAGAGGGCAAACAAAGCATATTTTATATTTTTGCAATTTCTTATTATGGCACACATTTTGCCTATTTCCTCCGATATTTCGGAGTCAGAATACCTTAGAGGTAATCGAAATTATCGATCATCGATGACTGTTTTCGATTTTGGTCGTAATAGCGTCGTATACTACAGAAACAGCAACCATTATTTAGCACTACCACAATTTTGGGCACTACTATGTTCGGTAAAGACAATAATAACTCATCTTTATTATTGAAATTTTGCATTCACAATGCTATATAGATATAGGATAAAATGTTTACTAGAAAAAAAAACATTTTATCCTAATAATAACTCAGACTGACACAAGGGGATAAAGAAGATTCGTGAAAAAACTTGTCCTATTAATTCCTTATGACAGACGAGGAGGTAGGCGGCCTGAAGGGGATGGGCGAGTTCGTGAAGACAGAGGACTTCAAGAAGCTGAAAGTTGGCTTCGCCCTTGACGAGGGCATCGCCAGCGCTACGGAGGACTACCTCGTGTTCAACGGGGAAAGGAGCATATGGCGTAAGGACTACCAATACGTTATTGTTATGTCTGTGGATAGAGTGCCACAAATGGCATTCTAGTACGATCGTTTACGATGTCGTAATTACGGCATCCTAGTACAAAGTGCAGGTAGTGTATAGAGTGCCACAAGCGGCAACATAGTACGATCGGTTACGATACGATGCCGTAATTACGGCATCCTAGTACAAAGTGTATAGAAGTGCCACAAGCGGCACTGTATCTCGTTCGTCGTTTAGGAACCGTAACATATTTTTTTCTTGCCATAATGTTCAGAAGACATAATATTCAAGGATATTTTTAGTCTATAAAAAAAAAATAACCTATCACGTGACCTACACAGGAGTAGGGCAGCTAGTATTTCTGTTGTCTAATAAAAACTTTACGACAGATTAGTCGGCGTCACTATTATACCGCAAAACTTACGGTTCCCGAACCGGATTGAGATACAGTGCCGCTTTTGGCACTGTATACACTCCCTTAGAATAATAACGCTATAGAAACCAAGTTCGCGCGCCTATTTTGAAGCACATTAATTGGAGCCAGAAATGGCACCAAACGCCGGACCGCTCCGTAGTGTTCAATGTCACAGCGCGCCGAACGTGTCTCGCGAAAACAAAAACAAAATGACGGTTTGTGCAGTTAAATTGTGTCACAACACATCTGAAAAACAAAAGAAGTGTAATAACATCTCTTTTCACAGGTAAGCTTTCAGTATTTCATAGTATCTTGTAGTTAATTAGGTCAAAATATAAACGTACTGCAGTGTGATTCTCTAAGTTAAAGCATCGGTAGCAGCGGCTGCCGCAGTGCTGTCTCTTTCATATTCATAGAATTGGAAAGAGATAGCAGATCACGGCCATGCGCGCACGTCACGCGTGTGTGAATCGGTTTAGTGCTTCATTTTTGACAGAGCGCTTGTATGAAGACTATCTTTCTATAGCGTTATTATTCTAAGTACACTCCCTATTATTATTTTATTTTATAGTGTATAATATTACACACCCATGGGTGTCGTAAACTAACGGACCAAGACTGCACTTACATCCAACAGCCATTGAGCTGCGATGGGCTCACTACATAAAACGTTGAGCACACGTGTGATTTTTAACCTCCTCTGTGGTCTAGTGGCTAAGCCACCGGTTTCAGACCCAGAGATCCCGGGTTCGATTCCCAGCGGGGGGTACATCTTTGTGTGCTCGGTTTGGTTGGTGGTATAGGGCTGTTAAGTCCGCCTGGCTAGCTACCACCATCTTATCTAAGTCTGTCGCCATAACAACGATGTTTATAGCATTGTTGTGTTCCGGCAGTTTGAAAAAAGATAGCCAGTTCCTCAGTGGTTGAGGATTCCGGGTGAAGCGCGCATCCACCTTCGGCCTTATCATCACTTACCATCAGGTGAGATGAAGGCCAAGCGCTTACCCGTTGCCAATAAAAAAAAAATTGTAATTTGGTGTAACGTGGACTATAGCATCGGACTGCTTCTGCGGTCCTCATTGCCTAGTCTCTGACTAACCCTTTGGGGATAATAGTCGGGAATCTTTGGATGTATAATATTATAAAGTAAAGTCGCCGTTTTCTAGTATCTCTGGCTGCGTTTTCTTAAAGCACGCAATGCATTTTTACGCGGTTTAGAGTAGGTAATAGAAAATATCAATACTGGACAATGGTTTTATTAAAATATGATTTGTTGATATATTGTAGGAAATGGCTGAAAAATTACGGTGTTTCTAAGTTAGCGTGGACGAAAAAGATGGCCACTAAAGTTAGTAATAAATAAATCTCATTTGCAGACTTAACAGTGATCTGCCCGGGCAAGTCTGGACACGGCTCGCTGTTGCTCCCCGACAACAACGGCGAAAAGGTAACAAATCTTTTATTTGTGACGAGTATGCTTAGATTTTTATATCTTTACAGAGGCATCTAAAGTTTTTTTTTTTTTTCTTTATTTAAAGGCTTTAGTCGTTGAACGACTATGTCAGCCTAATAAATTACATTAAATACTTAATTTCTACTCTTAAACAACTTAATTATGATGTGGTACAGTTTTACAGCTAGTTTAGATGTTGGCTGAGACAGTATTATGTTACATAGGCCGTGCCTTATGTTCTCCCTCGCCTCAAATTCAAACATTTTACGCTCAGCGGCGATTCGGACACATTCCACCAAAGCATGGTATGTGTCTTCTCTTGTTCCACATATAGTACAGTTAGGAGAATCAACGACTTTCATTAAATGCCCAAACGCATTTAGCGGAACGTGTCCGGAACGCAGCCGAAAACTAGTTACCAATAGCTGTCTTTTCATTGGGACTTTGGTAAACCAGGGTACCTTTGGAGGTTCTGATTGAATCGTTTTATACCATATGCCTTTCTCCTCAGATCTTTGGTCAAAATACTCTCTCCATATCTTATAGCACTCTTTTTTAACATCATTCAAAAGGTCTGTGTAAAAAGGCATATGGTTCACAGTTATTCCTTCATGTACTGCAGCCTTAGCTCTTTGATCTACCCTTTCATTTTCTTTCAGATTTACATGTGATGGAATCCATTGAAATTTAACGTTTTTACCATTTTTATATGCTTCTAAAAATATGTTTATAATGCAGTAAGCTATAGGAAGTCCTCTTTCACCCCGAGTGCACTTCGCTAAATGTTGGAGAGCACTTTTGGAGTCGGAAAGTACCACGTAGTTGTTAGCATTGCAAGACATTATATACGCAAGGGATTCACAAATTGCGTATAATTCGGCTCCCATTATGGACAGTTTACCATCTAAGTTAAAGCTAACCGACACATTCATTTGCGGGTCGAAAAATGCTAAGCCTACACCATCGTCATTTTTAGATCCATCTGTGTAAATCTGATAGAAATCTTTATAGTTTTGTTCAATCATATATAAAGACTTTGTTAAGAGTACTACAGTGTTCACACTTCGCTTCGGCCCTACTAAATCCTTGATTTGAATATTAATACGTGTCTCGATATCGATATTTGTCATCCACGTTTCCAGCGAAAACATTTCCAATGCTCGAGAACTATGTACTGTATAAAAAGACTGTAGTTCGTTATGTATAAATGCAAGCAACGGCTTCTTCTTATTGTACCAATAAGATGATTGTGCGCATTGTATAGCCAGTTTGGATATCATGGATAATGTCTCACCAGAATCAATAGATTTTGACTTAAGCCAGAATTTTGTCGCCAAATATCTTCTTCTTACAAATAAGGGAGGCAAACACAGCTCCGACTCCATGACGTGTATTGGGCTACTTTTGATGAATCCACCTATCACTCGCATGGCCTGATTTTGCACTTTGTTAAGTTTTTCAATGTTCGTTTTAGAGCTATTATCAAACAGAAAACTTGCATAATCTAATCGACTCCTTACTATAGATATGTATAACCGTCTCAAATGTAATGGATGGATTCCCCATGATGATCCCGCCAAAACATGAAACACATTTAGCTTTTTTAAACACATTTGTCGTACTTCATTGATGTGCTTTCCCCATTTTAAGCTCTGATCCAGCCACAACCCAAGGTACTTGACAGCAACAACATTTTCTAAACTATCGTTTTTAACACTTATGTTGATGCGCCGACTTAACCTGCCCCTTGAGAAAACACATATTTTACTTTTAGAGGGTGATAGACTGAGCCCCAAATCATCTAGCATTTCTGACAAACAATCCACAGCTTTTTGTAGGTCAATCGTCATAAGTCCGATATTTTGACCCGTAATATATAGAACAAAATCGTCTGCATATTGGGAAAGCATCTAAAGTTGAGCGATAGATCTATTGTCTATGGGACAGATGCAGAAGATCTAGTTCTGTTTCCATACCTTCGTTTATTCCGACTGTTGGATATAATATCTCTTTTTGGGTGTAACATTTCACACATACGGTATTACATCCTAGTACTTAGTTAGTTAGTTAGTTTTTATTCTATTTAACCAAAAGTTAGTAAATGTGCAAAAACAGAGAAGTGAAACATTTTTTTTGAGTTGACAAGAGTGTTAACAATGCGTTAATAAGTCCTGAGTGACCTAACTCATAAATAATAAAAATAATTTCAAATGAATCGTCAGGCCGCGAATACACACATAACTTCATACATCATACTCGTTTCCCGGAGGGGTAGCCGGAAACAACAACAAGTAAATTTTGATTCGTATTAAATTGAAGAAAAATTAAAAATTATGTTGAAGTTTGTTTTATAATTAAATTATTTAAACAAGAAGTATACAAGGTGAGCAATCCAAATAAGTATGGAAAAGACATACTAAAAGAGAGAGGCAAACTTATCCTGAGAGACCATGGCGTAAATTTAAAAGTAAAACGGGAACTACTTTAGAACATTAAAACTCTGTTAAAGATTCTACTGTAACAAGGTACCATATTCCCCTGAGCTAGAGGTACCACAGTACCCCTAAGTTTGCGAAACTACCTTTTTACATGGTATGGGTGCTTCACAATAACCTTAAATTACAATTACAATAAAGTAATATACAACAACTACCACAATGTGCTAATTGATTGATCTAATTTTCGTCTGACTGTTCTAACCTGTATAAAAAATATACGCATTTTTAATGCGACCCAATTATAATTACAATAGGCCCTACCTTAGATGAATGATTGCAGCGCAGCGAGACCAATCATTCATCTATGAGGCCTACCTATTACAAATCTCACAATTGGACGCTGTTTGAATCATCTTTTACCGACGTAAGAAGAAGCCTATAATGATGACCCGGTACACCCGGTATACCCGGTATATCAACAAGTGAAAATTTGAATCATGTTCGTGAAACTTTTCATTTTTTTTTTCGGAACACCAACAGTTTTCTTTCATACTAATTTTATTGCTCATCCTTTTATCATCCTTACTTTAGGTGGTACTCTGTACTACGGCCAAATTCGGTGAAGAATTTACATTTAAATTACAGTCATGTCTTTTAGTGTCACTCAGATTTTTACTGCTTTTTGAAAGTTAGACACCATTGTTATTTGTTTTGCCGTGAAAAATAGTAAAATCCGGGTGACACGAAAAAGGTAAGTATTTGCCTTGTATTTGCATAAAGAAATGTCAATAGTTTACAAACATTCGATCACATAATAAAACGTGCTAGGAGTTACAAACATTATTTATCGCATTTGGTCGTTATGCAATACATACATACATACCTAATCACGACTACTATCTCCAAAGGGTTAGTCAGAGATTAGGCAATGAGGACATCCCCTCTCCTTACTTCACTAAGTTTATTTGTACTAGCCCCTCGAGACCAACCGTTAGGTTATTGCAAGAAGTGCCAGACGTCCCTGCGCCAGTAGAACACTCGCGCAGGAGACCACCAACGTTAGGTCTTGACGCCAAATTAGTGCCCGCCGCAGCGCGCTCTTCATTCGGTACTCATAAGACTAGTGTCTCAGGAGAGTATCCCCGTGAACACGTGTAGTTCACTGCCTATTGTCCAGATAGGTAACCGGAGCTGTCAAGCTCGCTCACTTCTCGTTGCACGAAGGGCACAACTCGCAGTGCCACTGCTAGGGTCGTCGACTCTAAAGTCGACTCCCAAGTGTCCACCTTGGTAGCGGAGTAGTAAGCACACTCACTTCTCGGAACCCATCCGGGCGCCTAGCCAGTTCCCACGTCCTACGCGGCTGGCTGGACCGGAGGCTACGGCATCTAGGAGGCCGCCTCTACTAGTTCTCCAGACTAGTACCGGAGATGTCAACACCAATGTCCAATGAAAACCACCGGACAAAGCTGCCAACTATAAGGGAAACTCACGTTCCCCGCAGGACTTTTCGCTTCTGGCCCCTCAGAGACCGCTACTAGGCCCCGCTCGCTGTGCACGAGTTTGGAAGTCCTGGCACACAATACCAGGACAAACGAACATTCCCAAGCTCTACAGCTAACCACACGCCACTACGAGTCCAACCCATGTCCGGATCCCGCCGGAGGCGCCTGGTTAAAGGCACGACCAGCGGGGGGCTAGAACCGGAACCCCGTAGTACCTCTGAAAACACAACCGGACCCGTAGTTCCAGTTGCGATACCCTATCTATTGAGGTCGGTAGATAGGGACAAGGCAATGAGGACAGTAAAAGCAAGCCTCTGTCATAGTCCACTTTTCACCAAATAGCGACTGCACATGTTCGCAGCCTGACGGGTGGTGAGCCCATCGCCGCTATACTGTTTGATGTATGAGCAGTCTTTAGTCCGTTAGTCGCCTTTTACGACACCCAAGGGAAGAGAGGGGGTGGTAGTATTCTTTCACCGCTACGCGACACGGTTAAAGTATAAGCATGTTTGCTTAAACGGGGACGTTATATACCAATTGCAGGGAATTGTATCTTACAACTACCGGACAATTCCCCGGTACTGTATACAGCAAATCAAACCAGTCTTACTACAACTTTAATGCCTTCAAATAAAGGCCATACTCGTATAGCAATTGAACCGCTGTGCACTGTTTATGGACATTGCGGACGATTAAGCTAATTCAGACGGTCGGCGCAAAGCTGCGTAAATTACCGTTACTGAGGATTGTTGGTAAATTAATTACCCCGAGACAGTATACGGAATACTAATTAGGTTCGTATGTATGTAGTTGCGTGCACGCAACAAAGCATCTCCTAATATAATAACTATTGTTATTAATGCGAAAGTGAGTTTATTTGTTTTTTTACACTTTCACACAGATTTAAATTAATTTTAGTAAGTAGGTACCTATAAAGATAGATGGACTCTTTTTCCGCGAAAAATTAACGCGAGCAAAGCTGCGGGTAAAAGGCAAGCTTGTATAATATTATAAGGTGACATAGTGAATCAAGTTACTCTATTTTAATAACAGAGCTCGAGAAATATTTACCATTCGAGAATGTATAAAGATGGAAAGCACTTTTACTATACTTACACATTTTAAATTAAATTAATGTGAATATATATAATATACTTACCTAGTAAGTGAGTAGCAAGTTAAAATACTTTATTTTATTTTATAGTAAAGATACATAATCGAATACAGTAGGTAGGTATGTTAAAGTATGCTTATTGTACCCAGTAAGTAAGTATGTATTAAGTTAGAATACATTAACAGTTCATACAAAAAAAGCTCCCGACGAATTTTATTGAGAATCTCCTAATATTTTTTGAAGTCGGTTAAAAAACTTTTTCAGTGAAAAATTAAAAATATAATCTGTTCACTGTATTCATAGTGGCGTCCGGCACTTTCCTTGTGGCGTTTTGGCAGATCGCCAAACCGGCTCTGTGGCAGAAATGAAATATCCCATCATTTGACATGTGCAACTCTTACCTTAGTTGCTTTAGTTACTGACGATTTGTTTTTTAGGTTTTGAACTTCGATTACATATATGTGACCGAAGGTTTTGAAAGCAAAAATCTACTACCTACATGCTGTCAACAGTCGTAAATTCGTAATATTTTATTATTTGCGTTAAAAAACGCTCAAATAAACTCAAATAATTATGACGAAACGTTGATATTAATGTCCACCTCCAGCCAGATACAATAGTAATGCAATTGTTAGTAGGTTTTCTCACAGACGAAAGGATTATTATATAGGGTCTTACAATATCAATAAGCGAACGTTTAAGGGGAGCATCTATACATAATACTGAGCATGCTCACCAAATTTGGTCCAAAACTACAGGCTCGTTACGAAGATAATCAACAAAACAATATCATAATTCACCAAAAAATACACCCTTTCCAAACCTGTACAGCTGTACTACACGCACACAAAGATAGCCAAACATGCTCACTAAACTCGGAGCACAACACAAGTAGAGTCTGACCAACGAAACGTGACGCGGTCTATTTTTAAAAGTTTTATTAAGGCAATAATTTTAAGCTAAAGGTATGTTTTGTGTACTTGAATTTATCATTTTGATACTTGACTTATTGTTCTCGTCTATTATTTTAAATTTTACTCTGAACAACTACATAATACAATCGTAAACAATTCTAGGTTATTTTTGTATACTTACTTTTTCCTTTCATTAAAAATTAAGAAGAGAAAAGAAGAGAAGAGAAGCTATCCCAAGCAAAAGAATTGTTCTATTTTTTTTAAAGTTAAAACAAAAGTGCGCTTCAATGCTAAAATAATAATTTATCGTCTTTCTGAACAATCCAAACATACAGCGCTAGACCGCTTCTTTTCTCGCGACCAAAAGGTCTAAAGCGCCGAAACATGGCTGCCGCTCATGTCTCGGCAATTTCATAAAATAATTAGTCAAATTAATGTTATACCGATAATTTAGCGCATATACAGGTAAAAAGTGATTCGTTTAGTTTTCTTTGTATTTTCGGGATTCTTTAAACAGTACCTTAGCAGTAGCACACATGGAGGCATATTTAAAATAGAACACAGAATACACAAGTATTGTTGCGTCTAGCGACTAAATAGTTGGAGCGAGCTGGCTCTAACGCGTGTAGCAAACAATCTAGTTGTGACGTCTCCTCTAGCTCTCTCATTATAACTCAATGAGTTGACTCTCCAACCAATTTTTGTTTATCTTACCTACAGAAACTTCACGTAGGTACTAGTGAGACAAAACTAAAATATTGTCAAGAATATTACATCACTTGAACAAAAGGAAGTTTTATCTAGTGAAACGCAATATTTGGAAACAATATCGTCAATAACAGACCCATTTTCCAACAAATAAAATCCTTCTATTCTACTTTGTAAGGTGGTTAATATTAATTATGGTATTTCATTATCACAAATGCTTCTTCAATTATTCTTAAGATTTATTCTTATTTATTAATACTACAAATTATTTGTTTGGTTGATCTACAGTTTATTAAAAAAATACAAGTATCAACGTCGTTTTTTCAGAGTATAATGAGTGTTGACACCCCAAGAATTTTTGAATTTGCCGCCATTCTTTCCAGTCACGTTTCGTTGGTCAGACTCTAGCTATCTTTTTATTGACGCTTGCGTGCGTGTTAGTAAATATACAGCATGTTTCATGATGTGCATTATTTTAATTGATTTAGTTTGTTAGAAAACATAACTTTAAAAAATCACTATAAAGCTGGAGCCCATTTTTTGTCATTGTATTCAGAATTATGTATAAATGCCGCCCTTAAACGATCGCTTAGTGATTTTGTTACACCCTGTATATTATCAGCTAGACCCAGAGACAACAATAATTAACATTAACCACTACTTATCAGTGCGTATGACGTTGTAATTAGAAATATATTTTTACATGTGTTTTACAGATAAGGTACAAAACCACAAAAGTATTTTAATACAAAAACATACAAAAAAAATTTGTGGTTAATTTACTTTCTTGTTTTAACAAGCCGATACTAAACGCCACCGTTGAAGTGTTATAAATAAAGTGCACATCGTTAGTAACGGTTATTAATTATTCCACAGTACGTGCTAATTGCGTTTCGTTTCGGTGCGCGCACATAACCGCAGCTTGATAAATTAAGTGACACTGCGAATTCAGGGGGTGGCGGCAGTGATGTATTATCACTAGAGACGACACTACTGCGAAGCATGTATAAGAGTACGAATTGCGAGTTGCGACCCATGAGCTACAATCGTCGCGTTAAAAATTTCGAAAAAAAATTCTTTGTTTTTTTTCTTCTAAATGTTATTATTATTATTATAAAATACAAGCGGCCGCTCGCGGTTTTACCCGCGTGGTTAAAAGTATTCTATGTGTTAATCCAGGTTATAAACTATCTGTATGCCGAATTTCATCCAAATTAATTCAGTAGTTTTTACGTGAAAGAGTAACAAATATCCATACATACTTACACACTTTCGCGCTTATAATGTTAGTAGGATATGTCAGCCCTGGAAAAAGACAAAGAGGTCCTCTTAAAAATACAAGACACGTATAATACTTCTTTAAATATACGTATTTTACATGTAATTTGTAACGCTACTGACAACGCGCGCCCTATGCTCCACGCGTTTCCCGCTGTCATCTAGCTAAGCACATTATTTATGTGTAAAAACTACTCTAGTAATAATACCTCAATAGTTGGCGTCGAGCCAACGACTGTACCTACCCAGTGACTACTGTGAAGATAATTAATCGGACACATTAGTTTTACATCATCTAATTTATAATATCCCATCCACTATCACTGTTATGGCTAATAAAATAAAATACTATTTCTATGAGCAGGAGCTGTGTCGCGTAGCAGCTCATTAAAAGAATACTACCAGCCTCTCTCTTCCCTTGGGTGTCGTAAAAGGCGACTAACGGACTAAAGACTGCACATACATCCAACAGCACAGAGCGGCGATGGGCTCACCACCTGTCACGCTGAGTACCTACATGTGCCGTAGCTATTTGGTGAAAAGTGGACTACGGCAGAGGACTACTTTTGGCGTCCTTATGCCTAGTCTGTAACTAACCCTTCGGGGTTAATATTTATTACATTATTTATTAATAATAATAAAAATAATAAAACGTTTATTTAGGACATTTAACAGAAATACATAAACATGTTTACGAAAATAGCTGCTTCTAGTGCGTTGCAGCTATTAACGCCCACCTCCGGAAAACGGACGTGTTTCTGAAAAAGTTAAATTAACCATTAAATTAACTACCTACATACTTTATGCACCATCAACGCCCTAAAAACGCAGCTCGGTAATATTCTTATCACCCTGGTAATATGGTAACAGCGAGATATGTAGGTACTTAGGTACCTACTCATTTTGTTTAGTTAGTGTACAAACTGTCAACATGACAAATTGCTCCTTCAAAAATTGCAGACTTTACGTCAATTGTACATGTCATTAGTCAAAGCTGCCATTAATCCTCAGAACAATAAGCTTTACTTATTGTTCTGAGCATTAATCCGCTACAATTTATTTTGATTGTGTATTTAGTTTTTACAATAATTGGTGATCAAGATTACCTACTATAGTGGACCCGATTTTATTTTTCGCCCGTGTCTGTCAGGTCAGGATGGCCGAGCGGTCTAAGGCGCTGCGTTCAGGTCGCAGTCCACTTCTGTGGGCGTGGGTTCGAATCCCACTTCTGACAATTTTTTTTTTTACTTACAAGTTTTTTTATTTATGGTTACTTTATAATCGTGCTTGATGTTATTAAACTATTGAAAATACTGTAGCTAGTTTTTTTTTACTTAGTTTATTTCGCTAATATTGAGCAATAAGTACAATCAGACAAAAGATAGAACACCACAAGGTGCAAAATATCTTAACATTTATGTATTAAAAACTTTTATGTGAAGATTTGTTTTATAACTAAAACTGTCTTGCACTAATTGTATGTACTTACTCAAATAATGTAACATAAAATATGTTAGAGATTTAAATTTCATAATATTCAGGCCCTGTCAGCATGACAGCCCTTCTGTGTCATTCTGAACATCCACGAATGACACAGTAGCTGATGCAGAGACAAAGCCTTTTAACTTCACACCCTTAATTTTTTTTTTAATTGCTCATCTGTTTTTTTTCTGTCTATTTGTATTTTTTTTGTATTGTTTTATTTGTATTGTCATGTAAGCGTGTGCATGTTAATATTTTTTTCTATTCTTTCTATTCTATTCTAAATTATAATTTTATTAAGATTTTATTAAGCTGTGTGGTGGTAGCTCATATTACAATAATACTACCAATACCAACCCATTACTAAAGACTGCACATACATCTAACAGCATAGAGCGGCGATGAGCTCACCACCTGTCACGCTGCGCACACGTGCAGTTGTTAGGCCCGGTTTCCATTAGGTCGAATCCGACTCCGCTCCGATCGGACAAATGGAAAACCTCGGCCCGGTTCATACAACCAAATTATTATTGGTTTAGTCTAGGAATGACTCGCTGGGTGGTTTAAGCCACTAGCGGCCGCTCGCGGTTTCACCTGCGTGGTTCCCGTTCCCGTGGGAATATCGTGATAAAAAAGTATCCTCTGTTAATCCACGTTATAAACTATCTGTATGCCGAATTTCACCCAAATCCATTCAGTTTTTACGTAAAAGAGTAACAAACATCCATCCATTGACGACCTCCTTGGTCGAGTGGTTTGTACACCGGTTTTCATGGTGTCACCATCTCTGAGGTCCCGAGTTCGACCCCCGGTCGGGTCAATTTATAAATTATTGTTTTTCTAAATTGTCTCGGGTCTGGGTGTTTTCTATGTATAATAAGTATGTATTTAAGTATTTTAAGTATGTTTATCCGTTGTCTAGTAACCATTTAACGAGTTTCTTTGAGTTGGTGTGAGTGTAGGAAAGTTTGAAAGTTTTTTTTTATCCATACTTACAAACTTTCGCGTTTATAATATTAGTAGGACTAGAACTTCCGAATCTCGGTCAGATCCGACCGGGAGTCGGATCCGACCTAATGGAAACCGGCCCTTATTTAATTAAACGTGGAGTGTGGCGATGCATGCTTTTGCGGTCCCTATTGCTAACATTGCTGCCTCTCTAACTAACTCTTATGGGATGGTATTTGTGAGTGTATGAATGTAAGATTAAATTCAATGATACATACAAATAATCACGATTGTTATCCCGGAAGGGTTAGTCAGAGACCAGGCGATGAGGACAGCAAAAGCAGTCCTCTATCATAGTCCACTTTTCCCCAAATAGCGACTGCACATGTGCTCAGCGTGACAAATGGTGTTCCAGTCGCCGCTCTATGCTGTTGGATGTATATGCAGCCTTAAGTCCGTTAGTCGCCTTTTACGAACGCCAAGGGAAGAGAGGGGGTGGTAGTATTCTTTTACCGCTACGCGAGACGGAATTGAATGATGACTTATTTATCTATGACGAGTTACATTTTGACCATGAAGGTGCTCCGTGGTGATGGTTCATCAATCATTTTGATGCTATGTCATCAATCGACAGCAACCGGATACGTTTTGAAGCACGAAGGATCTACAGATATTTTTAATTAAGTCATCGTACCATACCACATTTAATGCAAATAAAGGAATTGAATTGACACTAAGTGACACGCTATTAAAATTAAAATAACTTGCTACATCTCTCAACTCAACTCAACTGAAAGCGCAAAACTCTGCACCATCGAACTCTTTCTTTCATTCTAAATCCATATTCGATTCATTTGTTCAATTTAGGCTACAATAATTGAGCACTTATGAATTTCAGTACGCCATCGATTCATATGGCTAGAGACCTTGCACTGAGAAGAACCGGATGAAAACTCGGCAAGGGCATTTCTTTTCTTTCTTTTACAGCGGTAAATACAAATTGGAAAATGTATGTCCTGTCATAGAAGGACACTTTTTAAAAAAACTGCTATTAATTTGTGCTGTTCGATTTCCAGATTCGCTACATTATCAACAAGTTCATGGACATTCGCACAGCGTCAAAGAAGAAGCTGGAAGACAACCCGACCCTCACGATCGGTGACGTCACCACTGTCAACCTCACCATGCTCAGTGTTAGTATAGTTTTGTATTTCTAAATGTTGGAAGGGGAAGGCCTCGACGCACGTACCAGGTCAAGAGTACCCTAAATCGACGAGCGTTGTATGAACAAATTAATGAATGAAGTCTGTAAGGTGTCTGAAGATTTTACAACAAAGTACCAAATGATATTAAAAATCAGTTCTTAATAAAATAAAAATAAAAATCAAAGAAATACTTTATAAAAATGCTTATTATAAAGTGTCAGATTACACAGAAGACAAAACAGTTTAGATCTGAAATGCTCCAAAGGGCGGAACCTGTGTTATGTACATGCACTTTAGAATCAGGTAGGTAAAATTTTCTGCTGTAAAGGCTCTAAAACATACTAAATTAGACTGAATAACGCTTACTAAAAATGAACGTTATCAAACCTTAGTACTAATAGTTATTAAAGTCGAAGAGCTTTAAACGCTTCCCCAGTCTTTCAAATAGAAAACTCCTTATCAACCGTTGTCAATCGCAGTTACAAATGCTATTGTGACAAGTAAACGCAATAATTCCGCTTTTACGATAACTCGTGAAAGCTCAACGAAGCTCGCAGCGGTGGCGTCAGCGGGCCCAATCATAAATACTGCAATAAAATGTTCCATTACAAGTTCAACGATGAATTTTCACATTTTTTACGATTTGATTTTTTAAGTACATAAGTACGAGTATATACAAAGTCGTATAAAGTCTGTTCAGACTTTGTGCGATGCTATTGGATCTAGTGCTGAAATTGTCAGCTGTCGTTTATCATAATATAATTTATCATGTAAAATCTCTAATATAATAATATTTCATGAAATATTACACACAAATTCATTAGTCTAGCAAATTAATTATATTAATTAAAGGTAGTAATGTAATGTAGTACAGTGGGAACAATATATAATTTGTGTGCTTTAAATCGATTTTCAGGGTGGTATCCAGGGCAATGTCATCCCCGAAAAGTTGACAGTCACTTTTGATATTCGCATAGCGCTGACGGACAGCCAACAAGCGCTGGAGGAAAAGGTAAATAAGATTTTCTAGTACGACCTTTTTATTCACAACGAATAAAAAGGTCGGTTCTTGTTGATTCATCAAGTACTTCCATCTTACGAGTGTAGTCAGGATGAAAGGTTTAAAATGCTTTTGAAACTAAGAGTTTCAAATGTTTTAAATGGGTAACCGATCCGAAGACCGGGTATTAGGTAAATAACTTAACTTGCACGATCACAACATTCACTGCACCGCAAGCTTCCCAGTTTATTTTGTAACTTATTTAATTGTTGGGTCAAGGTAATATAATTTTTCAGGCAATATGTGGAAAAATAACGGTCAGTGCAAAATTCTTCATTTATTATAGGCCATATAAAGTCTAAAGCTATTTCCCCATGAGACAATATTTTAGATTTTAGCCCGGTCCAGCAGAGCGGCGCAAGGCCTCCGTACGGCCACTGAGTGGCTAAATGGTCTCTATTTTACGAGATGACCTATTTTTCAGGCTACATTTAAGGCACATTTCCCGAAGACTTAGTAAGTTACGGGAGCGAGCACGAACACAAATTCAGAATTTCCTTTTTATTGTATGTACCGATTTTGAGGGAATGCTCAGACCTCCTGGAGTTATGAAGACATGTTTCACATATTGCCGGCTCGCCCGCGGCGTAACTTTGATCAAAGTTGCTTTTGCGTTTGCAAACGTTAGCATTTACTGTTTACTGTGTGATGTCTGTTTATGTATGTTCTACAAATATTTATTAAAAATATCAAGAGTATACTCGTAATTATACATTTATTTATTGCATACAAGGAAGATGGTCACCTGACATTATTAAAATAAGATTATTGTAGTAGAGTATTGACAGTAACAGATCAAATAATTTCATTCACATTCGAGCCAGGTGGTCCTTTTTTTTCAAATCAAAAATCAAAATGAAAATTTTTGTTAATCAACTTATTTACATTGTTTCTCAGACAACACATTATCTCACATTAGATGCTGTATCTGCCACTGTCGCTACTACATTTTCTAGACTTGTGTTCTCTAGTTCTCTAGACTCTGTTATCTTTACACCACAAAGGTGAAGGACTGGTGCAAGGAGGCGGGGGCCGGCGTGACGTTTGAGTTTGCCCAGAAGGACCCCGAGGTGGCAGGGACGCCCGTGGACAACTCCAACCCCTTCTGGCTCGCCTTCAAGGAAGCAGCGGAACAGCTGTGAGTAATTGGCTACAGACTGACTTATTAAATGCCTGTTAATTTTGGTTATTACCTGAATTAAGTTTTGGGGACCTCGTTTGATTAGTGTCTTCCTATGACTCGTTATCCTCATTGCTAAGGGTATTGACCCACTTCATCATTAAATTTTGTGCGGCACTTGATAATGGAGTGCTATCTGGACATTTGGACCGGTTGCTGGCGACGTGCAGAACATCATGGACATAGGTTTAGATAGTAATAGTATAGGATCATTGCAAATCTGGGAAAAGTTATGGTCATTGCTTAAGGGGCCTACCCGTCCGGGAAACGGCTGTGGTGTATGTATGTACCAGTTTGAACAACAACTTAGTACTAATTATCTGAGAAGATCAGCGTATTAAAAAGTCATAATTATGGTATAGTGGGGATAATGAGGTGACGACCTCCTTGGTCGAGTGGTTTGTACACCGGTTTTCATGGTGATCTCTGAGGTCCCGGGTTCGAGCCCCGGTCGGGTCAATTTAGAAATTATTGTTTTTCGAAATTGTCTCGGGTCTGGGTGTTTTCTATGTATAATAAGTATGTATTTAAGTATTTTAAGTATGTTTAAATAAATAAATAATGAACTTTCCTACACTCACACCAATTATCTAGCCCAAGAGAAGCTTTTTTTTTATATTGACTCGTCAAAGTGACTGCATCCTGCCTGATGGTAAGCAGCCGATGCAGTCCAAAATAATGAGAGCGCTCCCCACCGTGGAATAAGCACGATAACGAGCGCACCCATTCATGACGGCCTGCATAAATGCCGTTTCACGCCCCGCTTAAAAGACCCCGGACTGTAGGAGCTGGGAAACACATGCGCCGGCAAAGAATTCCAAAGCCGAATGGTCTTACAGAGGAACGACTTGCCAAACTTTTTCGTACGAGTACTGATAGTCTGTACAGTATGATGGTGGCTTCGTTATGAAACTCGTTAAATGGTTACTATATAGACAACGTATAAGCATACTTAAAATACTTAGCGACTGAACATGTGCTTTGCGTGACAGGTGGTGAGCCCATCGCCGCTCTATGCTGTTGGATGTATGTGCAGTCTTTAGTCCGTTAGTCGCCTTTTACGACACCCAAGGGAAGAGAGGGGGTGGTAGTGTTCTTTCACCGCTACGGGACACGATTAGCTATGTGTTATGCTATGTATTTAGTATGATTTATCAACGGCCGCTATGCTGCCGTTTTCGATTTGGGTGATATAAACAAACAAAACGTTTACAAAACAAATCTTGATAATATTATAATTCCCTACATCTTTGCAACGAATAGTTCGCATTGACTCAGTATTATGAGGGCTGGTAAAAGAGTGGAAATAGCAGTAAAATTAAATAAAGTAAGCACAATTTGGTACAGAATAGAGTCTAGGTAGTTTGAAGACGAAAGTATAAAATTTGGATTTGTATAATAATATCAGAGACTCACTCTTACTATGGACACATTTGCAGTCCGAAAGTTAACTTTTTATCAATTTGAATTTATACATGTGATAGTGACAAATATTAACAAAAGCGACAACTTTTTTCACGGAAACGGATCCAGAAGCGCCCGTCGTCTCTTTAAAATGTTATTAATCATTATCATGCTTATAATGTGATCAATCACACACAGCTAAGGCTTGTTGGCGCAGCAGTAAGCGCGTTCGGGCTGTTTTTATAGAATTTGCAAAACTACGAGTATATTGGCTGTCAAAATTAGTAATAATCAGTCTATCTGTTATTTTGCCTACTAGTGTTAGAAATTTGAATAAAATTAATTTAAATTAAGTCCATACAATTAAGTCAAAACTCTACTAGGGAAAACAACATCCAATTGATTATTAATTTTTGTCGTTAATTTACCTTACTTTCCCTTATCATTATGAAGTCTTAACTGACGGCGAATGCGATGCGATGCGAAACGCAGTCTCTCTTCCTGAGGCTCTTTCTATTACCTTTGACTGTAGTATAACGCACAATGAACTTAAGACAACATTGACAAGCGCTTCACTCTCACTCAATTGCCCACGTGAGAAGGCACAGTTAAAGGCAAAAAATTTATTGATGTTGAGCTTTGTCACCACTCATTATTATGATTTATGAAATTAAATACATTATTATGAAAACTACCGCCCCCCTAGGGTGTCGTAAAAGGAGACTAACGGTAGAGCGGCGATGGGCTCACCACCTGTCACTCTGAGCACATAAAATGCAGTATGCAGTTATCATTTGATGAAACGTAGACTATGGCAGTGGACTGCTTCTGCGGTCCTCATTGCCTGGTATCTGACTAACCCTTTGGGGATAACAGTCGTGAATATGTATACAGGGTAGCCCAAACTGCGTTATTATTCTAAGGCCCAAACGGTGACAATTCTCCAATAAAAAAAATCATAGCTCGAAAACCACAAAAAATCACGGAACATACATACGGGGTATTTCCGGGTACACCTAGATGTCATGAATAAAAAAAAAACGTTTGGGCCATGTATCTGTCGAGGTCTGCTCATATTCGCATATAAAAATACGACATGTATGAGTATGTATCCTTGTTTTCATGTTTGGTTGTTATTCCAGCCACATCCCGCTGCAAGTCCGCACGTTCCCCGGCGGCACGGACAGCCGTTACATCCGTGAGGTAGGCGTCCCAGCGCTGGGCTTCTCCCCCATGGCCGCCGTGCCGCCCGCCCTGCATGAGCACAACGAGAGCCTGCCCGCTGCGACATACCTCAACGGCATACGGATATACGAGGGCTTGCTGCCGGCGGTTGCCAACGTGGCTTGATTAACTATCGGCGTCACAACTTATCTATATTCAAAAGACATATGACATAAAGTATTAAGTCCATGCTATATTCTCTGCCTACGTTATTGTTTTTTTTTTAATTTTTAAACGCTTTTCATTGGACCAGATATCTACAAAGTTTATAAAAGTTATATGGTTATGGTGTAATATATGGTACCATGTTACAAACGTTGCTATAGAAAGCAAAGGCGTTGTAAATGTACCATAACAGCGTCTGCCTATAAGTAATAATTAAAATCAATTTAAGTTTCGTATCTTCTGTTTGTTAATTAATAAAGCAAAAAATGTCTTTCTGTGTTTTATTTACCACGTATGCTAACGTTATGATTAGCTGCACCAACGCCCGTCCGCCGTTGCCGCCCGCCCTGCACGAGCACAACCAGAGCCTGCTCGCAGCCACGTACCTCAACAGCATACGGATATACTAGGGTTTGTTTGTTTGTTTGTATTACTTCTTTGGACATGTATGAAAAATGTTGCTACACAGAAAGCAATAGCGGTGTGAAAGCACCATAACGCCCTGACGAGTAATCATTTGTGTTAAATCCGTATCGAGAATAGAATTAATAGAGTTTCGTGTCTTCTGTTTGTAAAATAAATATATATTTTTGTATTTTATTTACCATTTATACTACAGTTATAATGTTAGCTGAACAGTTATGCCCGTGCGTGTACGTGCACTGGTAATTCTTTAAAATATGTAGGTGTGACTCATATTTTTCCATTTTCTTGCGCAAGATTCAAAAGAAAACGACTAAAAATGGTGTATTTTTCACAAAAAATTGTATAAACTCGAGAGACACTCGATATTTGCCCAAATCGTCATTAATTTGTTTACAAACATAATTTATTGAATTTGGTCATAGTATGCAAGACACTAGAAAGTATCCTCTGGGAGTCACGAGTTTTATGATCGAACGGCATTCTCTGCGTGGCTTTTGGTTTAGGCGCTAAGTGAATTATGTAAAATACACTATAGTACTAGAGCAGAGGGTCTCACTCTCTTTCTCCGAAACGAAATTTCGGCCGATTTTCGTTTGCTGTTTAAAGCGGTTGCCATTCCTTCCGAAATTTCGTTCATACAAAATAGGTTAATAATAATAAAAAAATGGTCATGCAACGCTCTACTGGGATCGCTCTATCATCACGGACAGGACTATTGTCGCTAATAAGCCTGATATCGTGGTGATCGACCGATCTCAGCGCCAAGCAATATTGGTTGATATCACCATACCTCATGACGAGAATCTCGTGAAAGCCGAGAAGGACAAGCTCAGTAAGTACCTTGACTTGGCTCACGAGGTTACCGCCATGTGGGATGTGGATTCAACCATTATTGTACCGATAGTCGTTTCGGCACACGGCCTTATAGCGAAGAGCCTCGATCAACACCTAGAGAGGCTCTCGCTGAAAGGTTGGGTCAAGGGTCAGATGCAAAAGGCAGTAGGTACTCCTTGACACGGCGCGTATTGTCAGGAGGTTCCTCACTCTGCAGCCCTAACCACCGATAGCTTGGGTCTATCCCCGTTACCGGTGGCAACCTAGGTTAAGTTTTTTATAATATTTTATATTGTAAATATGTTTTATATAAAATATTGTAAAAAAAAATCTTAAGATATATATGTTAAATAAAGAGAATAATAATAATAATAAATTAATTTCGATAAAAAGTTTTGCATTACAGTAGTTAGAGGCCGGAGTCTCCTTTTAAAGAAAAGATTGCCTGTTCCAGGGGACTCCGCTCTTCCATTACTTACATTATTTTGCATATTATAGTTAAAGTTAGGTAAATACCTAAAATAATTTGTTATAAACTTAATAACCTATTAAAGTAAATTGCCTGTGTGGGTGTGTGTGAGTGAGTGTGATATCATAAAAATATATATTTAAGACAGGAAAAGGTTTGGCATTTAGATTATAAATTTTAAGAAAATTGTTTGTTATTTAATAAATAATGGAAAGCGCTATAAATAGTAAACGAAAATCAGCCGAAATTTCGTTTCAGAGAAAGAGAGTAGGCCCTTTGGTTCGGAAGAAACACAGCAGTAAAAAAGCGCATTGATAGTTAAATACTGCCGCCATAAATCTATTTTGTGCCGTGTAGTTTATTTTCCTTTTATACCATTATAATGTGGCAAGCAGGAATACGACCCGCCTTGTTCGCACTAATGCCCGATTTACACGTATTAAGTAATTTAGTAGTTAACTAAATTTTAATTTAATTTTAAGTGATTAATTGCATGTAAACACGCAATGTAGTAGATAAGTCACTTAAAATTTAGTTAAAATTTAGTTAACTACTGAATTACTTAATACGTGTAAATCGGGCATAAGCGAGCAATAGTCGGTATAGCGGAGTACATTGCTTCGCTAATTTGTTTGTTTAAAAACTCTTTTCAATTAAGCAAAGTAGCAAATCAATGTACTTTTACTACTACTACATTACTCGCCAATTGCGAACCAAGCTTTATGGTAGATTTACCCTAAACTATAGGAAGTTACCTTTAAGTTAACTATATGGTTAGGTGATTTACAATACCTGTTGCACAGCTTACACGAGCGCTAAACCGAGCGATTTATGTGGTAGTTAAGCTATCACGAATATACCCCCTTGACTTTTATTTATATGACTTGGCAAAATGTGTTTAGTTTCAAACGAAATGACCACCAAGCTCCTTTGATGGGTTGAAAACTTGTGATGCAATTTCTATTTTACCTACCATATATTTTATAATGACCTTTGTGAGTATGGTTCGTGGTCGCTAACTGAGATGTCATCGACCATCAGCCTTTAAACGTCCCATGAGGTGATCCGGCAGAGAACCAACGTAACCGACAAAGCCCACTAGATAAGCAAGCTGTAGTGGCAGTAGGCCGGCCATATGAGTCGCAGAACTGATGACCGTTGGGGTAGACGAGTTCTGGAGTGGAGACCGCATATCGGCAAGCGTTGCTTAGGTCGCCCTCAGACTAGGTAGAGCGACGATCTTCGCAAGAGCTGGATGACAGTAGAACAGATCGTGCTCATTGGCGTGTTCTTGGTGAATACTGTGTCCCTGAGTCCAGCAGTGGACAGGTATAGGATGATGATGAACAATACATAACACAGGGATCGGAACTTTGGAAAAGCAAACTATTAAGCATTTAGTCAGATATATATGGCTTTAGATTAACCCCATCAGTCTTTAGTTAACAAAGAAAAGTTTCTCCTAGTATATTTAGTAGGAATGCCATATTCTTGGCAGAATTACCTAGTAGGTGCCTGGCACGGATGCTCGGGCGCGTCTTAACAATATCTACAAGGCATTTCGCTGATAAAATGGTGTATAGGGTGGCAACTTTTGATGACGTGTATCACAAGCGTTATTAGAAAAAAAATATAATGGTTAAAATAAAAAAAAAATAATTAAATAGATTTTTTATTATATTATTAAAACATTAAACAAACGTCGTTGAGTAAGCAAAAGCAATAGATTGTTTACTTAAATAGTAATGCATTCTTGTTATGTTTTAAATACAACAATGTCAGTCTCTTATCCTAGGTACTGGTTTCACTTAACTTCCAAAAACCTCTGCATCAAAAAATCTAAATCAAAAATCAAAAATCTTTTTACAGATGAAATCGCGTTGATCAAAACTATCTTTAAATGTAAGCCTTATTTAAAAACAATATAAGATAAGTTTTCACAATTTCGTTTTCATTTCTCTAACATTGTTGTAGGCTGGTTTGCGCAACATACTTCAGAGCAGACATCGCAAAGACGCATCTCAAAGAATAAGCCTTTGAATGTTTTGAATCAATTAGAGCGGGCATTGAATAAACACGACAGCCGTCCATAAAACATAAGCGATCGCTTGTAGCGAATGTTTGTTTTCGCTTTTGAATTTTCAGTAGGTATGAGGAGCTTGTTGGCACATTGATGGATGTTGTCAATCAACATTCATCATCATCATCATCAGCCTATAAACGTCCCACTGCTGGGCACAGGCCTCCTGAGCCATAACCCACCACGCTGGCCCAACGCGGGTTGGTGGGTTTAATGACTGTCATCTTACGACAACAACCGGGACCATGCAACGGCTTAACGTGCCTTCCGAAGCACGGAATCGGCATCGCTAATAGTTGAGGGCATTGGCGTCAACGCTTGCCACATGCGGGTTGGTATCCATAAACCAAGCTATGCATCGGAAAATCCGAAAAAAAAATTTGACCGACCTGGGAACTGAACCTGGGACCTTCGGATATCGAGCCGAGCGTTTAACCACTCGGCCACCACATGAGGACTAGTATGAAAAAGAATAATTAACGGTAACTCTCCGATCATGTTGGAGGTGTAAAGTAAAATAGAATGAAAAGTAAGTTTAAGGTGCCGCCAAAAAATAGTCTATCTGTATGCATTGCAGTTTGCAGTGCAAACGTAGTTTAATTTATTTGCTGGTAAAAATAAAGGCTTAAAGCTGCATTGCTGCAGTGTCCGCAGTACATGGCCGAATCTCCAATCTCCGGGTAAATAATATACGAGCTGTGGCCACACTGGGACGGGCATCACCTGCACTGAGACGGTGAAAGATAAAATCATTATATTTCATTCCTCATACTCGGAAAGTAGGTCTGAAGTTACCTGAGGAGCGGGTTGAAAGTAATACTTTTCAGCCCTAGGGAGAATCATTTTTCTGACTGATACTGTCAAATTATAAAAATAGTTGATTATGCACCAGAAGTTAAAGTAGTGTCTTACTCGTATGTAGCGCGCGCCCCGTATTGAATCCCGAGCGAAACGAAGGATTCTACCGTTAACTCCCGAGCGTAGCGAGGGTTTTTAGAGTTAACTCCCGAATCCCGACAAGAATCCTGAGTGCAGCGTGGGATTCAAGGTCGTCTTAGACGAAGGCACCTTTATCCCCGAGGAGAATACTCTACTTTTCACACCATCTACGAGACAATAAAAAGCAACAGTAAAACAATAGTAGATTGTTATAAAAGGAGCTAAAATGACCCAAACGAACTAAAGACTGCACAGTATACATCCTACAGCATAGAGCAGCGAGGGGCTCATCAAAATAATACTACCAACCCCTTTTCTTCCCTTGGGTGTCGTAAAAGGCGACTAACGGACTAAAGACATACATCCAACAGCATTCCTTTAAAATAAAATAGATTTGGGAAAAATATTTACCATTTTTCAATGATGAAAATGAAAACTAAGGGCTGAATGGCCAGCCACAGAAAAAAACACAATATAGGCAGGAAAGCGGCAAGCCGATATTCATTTGTTTTTTCGAGTTGTAGAGTTTTGTGTATACTTCCGTTTTCAGAGATTTGTATTAACACGATGAGTTCATCAGATTCAAATATGGAACTCATTTTTTCTTTAGCTAATTCATGTTTTTATTTTTACTTTCCTTGTATTCGTAATGAAAAGCACAATTACCTGGGTGAAAGACTTATTTAGTCTCTAGTCTCAGGACTAAATAAGCTACTTTCACCCCTAGGATAACAATGTACTATTTTTACCGCTGAGGTTAAGAGCTTTGCCGTCATCTCACCTAATGGTAAGTGATTATAAGGCCGAAGGTGAAAGCGCGCTTCACCCGGAATCCTCAACCGCGGAGGAAATAACAGTATCTTATCACTAAACTGTCGGAACACAACAATGCTATAACATTGCTGTTATGGCAACAGACTTTAGATAAGATGGTGGTAGCTAGCCAGGCGGACTTAACAAGCCCTACCACCAACCAAACCAAGTGCACAAAGATGTACCCCCGCTGGGAATCGAAGCCGGGACCTCTGAGTCTAAGACCAGGGGTCTGAATCAGTGCGAAAAAAATGCCTCGTGGTTTCACTAGTTATTATACCTCAATGAGGGTGACAGAAAACATCGAATCGTAATGTTCTGACGTTTTGAAACTGAAAGTCAGTCATTACATGAAAAATCTGTGACGTGAAAACAGGCACAGTTTAAAAGTTCGGCTGTCGTAAAGGTTTTCGATTTAATAAAACCATTACTAGATACGTTCACGTAAGTAGAGTATATAACGCGGCCACTCGCAGACCAAAGTAACCAAAATCTCTGGCTTGGGTAACTTTATTATCTGTCTTTGGAGCGGAAAAGTGAGAAAGTTTGCCTTTATCTAGTTACAGTAATTTGTACCTTCTGAATACATGTCTCAGAAGTTATTTTTTATTGTTGTTCCTTATAACTTTTGTTTTGTCTTAGAATCTTTCATTGTCTATTTGTATAAAAACGGATTTTTACCGTGTAATTTGTTTGTGTTGAGTATCCGATATTTCGGCCTGGTTGCACAAAATGGCCACCACGAAAGTAAAAAAAAAAAATCGAGTACAGACTCGTCACACCAATATGTCACACCAGTGTGAAAATCAGGAATATTTTTCCTGTTAGTCACACAAATCATAGCCCTTCTTTTTTATAACTTATATGTTATAAAACATAGAATAATTAAATTAATCCCACATTGGGCCATCGTGGTAGGTCATGTGGAGTAGGCTATGATCCTACGAGTATCAGTGAACTAGATAGGTAGATAAACACTTTAATGCACGTACACAAGAAACACATGACATAATCTTTAAGCTAGTGTGTGGGTAAAGGCTGTCTAATCGCTAAAAGTGATTCTACGTTCGTCTTGAGCTGTTTTCTTCAAGTAGCTCATCTAATATTCGAGCTCATGCCGCAGCTAGTAGCACGTTCGAAGTGCGATCTTACAAATTAAGTAACTTTCGCATTTGGGTCAAATTACCAAATTAAAAATCTTTAGCTCCTCTGTACTTTGAAAGGCACGTAAAGCCGTTAGTCCAGGTTGTAGTAGTGATGGCAGTCGTTTAAACCCACTGAGCCATCCGCATTGAGCTATCGTGGTGGGTTTTTTTTACCCACTACGGGTGAACACATGGCCTCCATCTCCCCTGATGGTAAGTGACCATAAGGCCGAAGGTGGAAGCGCTTACTCATAACTCAGCCCCGAAGAACTGACTATTTTATCTCGAAACTGTCGGAACACAACAATGCTAGGTATTATTATTGGATAAAATGTTTACTAGAAGAAAAAACCAGTCTCAGGAAAGCTCGAATGGGATTTGAACCCATGACCTTTGGGTTGCCGGTGCACTGCTCTAACCGCTAAGCTGCCGAGACCCCAGAAGACTCGTTGAATTTTTTTTTTCTTGTAGTCTTGGTAATTTTATCCTATATCTATATAGCATTGTTAATGCAAAAAAAATAATAATAAGGCTATGACGCCAAAATTTAGCTTAGTTGATGGTAGCTAGCCAGGCGGACTTAACAAGTCCTATCACTAATCAAACTAAGTTCACAAGATATATCCCCCGCTGGGAATCGAACCCGGGACCTCTGGGTAACTTGTGGCTTAGCCACTACACCACAGAGGGGATTGTCCAGGGAAGGCCTTTGTCCAGCAGTGGGACGTTTATTAGCTGACTAGCAACCCGCCCCGGCACCCGTATACCTAAAAAATTATAGCCTTGCTCGATAAATGGGCTATCTAACACTGAAATAATTTTTCAAATCGGACAAGTAGTTCCTGAGATTAGCGCGTTCAAGCAAACAAACTCTTCAGCTTTATAATATTAGTATAGATATAGATGATGAATTATTGGTGGTTTAATACTTATTAGATTTGATGTTTGATTTGATTGCTATTGTTTTGCTATATTGCTATCTGCGTCAATTTATAAATGGTTACAATTATATCATGTGGTTTAGCTTTGCCGAGCGCAAAGTTAAAGCTCGCTACAGTTCCACGACTTTGACCTACATAGAACTGCAATTGGGATTAACTTAACTAATTTAAAATGGAACGTTTTTTCCTACACGCCTGTGAAGATTGTAGTACAACGTGGCATATAATGTTTTTACAATGTTTAGGCATATCTAGTAGTTCGTGTTCCTGACATAATGATATTTATTTAATTTTACTTACACAAACTACCTACAATTCCTACTAATCCCTAACCCTAGGACTAGGGATTGTGACTGAATCTATCTGAAACTATCTTTAGAGATACTCAATATTTACTGAAAGTAACTTAGGTGTAGTCAGCCGCCAAAGTCTCTAAACACTTTTTTTTATTCTACAACGGGAAAGCGCTTGGCCTTCATCTCACCTGATGGTAAGTGACGATAAGGCCGAAGGTGGAAGCGCGCTTCACCCGGAATCCTCAACCACTGAGGAACTGGCTATCTTATCTCAATTGTCGGAACACAACATTGCTATAAACATCGTTGTTATGGTGACAGACTTAGATAAGATAGTGGTAGCAAGCCAGGCGGACTTAACAGCCCTACCACCAACCAAACCGAGCACACAAAGATGTACCCCCCGCTGGGAATCGAACCCGGGACCTCTGGGTCTGAAACCGGTGGCTTAGCCACTAGACCACAGAGGCCGTAATAGACTTTGCTAAAGCAAACAAAGAATCAACAAGCGCTTACCAATTCCTTATAAAATTATTTTGAAATGGTACTACCTAAGTGTTATTACGATAGTATAATGTAGGCAAAAGTTACGAAAGGCAAGGAACTTTGGAACATTAAACTGTTAGCAGCCGCAATAACTTAGTGGAAACAAGCGATGTGAAACAATGAAAAAGAGCTGCGAGGCTCTACGAACAATGCTAAGGCTTTGTTAAACAGCTGACGTTGGAGAGCGTGGGACAGTTTTTGTGTTTGTCGGGGCGTTTTTATCGTGGAATACCCTACCTTCTAGAAAAAAAAACAGCAGGCGAAGTTGCTACCAAAAGCTAATTTGGCAAATGACTCATTGCAATAATGTAACTTTTCTGTATACCTACGTACAATTTCATACACATTTAAAGGTATTGCAGTAATTATTTTAAATAATACCTACTATTGTTGGAGCGACGGGTGTTCGTGCAGCCAAGTACGGGAGGATTTCTTTCAAGACTGGCGCAACGCCCCGCCGCATTTGCTTTAGTGACTTTTTGTTCGATGTGAACCAATCTTACTTTGAAATGTATGAAAAGGCATTCAGCTCAATGGATAATTAAGAATCGATTTAAGTCCTATTCATTGTTGAATATTGAATCCAATTTGGGAAATGTAATATTCAAATCTCTTTTTTTAGAGCAGTGTGGTAGTGACTCATTCATGAAATACTACCATCCCATCTCACCCCTTGGGTGTCGTAAAAGGCGACTAACGGACTAAAGACCGCACATACATCCAACAGCATAGAGCGGCGATTTGCTCACCACCTGTCACGCTGAGCACATGTGCAGTTGCTGTTTGGTAAAAAGTGGACTATGGCAGTGGACTGCTTTTGCGGCCCACATTGCGTTGTCTCTGACTAACCCTTCGGGGAGTTGTGAGCATTTGTATGAATGTATTTTAAAGCGCTTGCTTTGGTTGCTCAGGTAGTTTAAATGCGTAGCTTTTCAGTTTCCATTAGTCAATGTCGACCTGTCAATTCAGTCAACCAGACCAGTTATAATCGACTTAGTATGTGATGGTTCCATAAATAGCCCACTAATCTATGTTATGTAGTTTAACCGCCCTTGTAAACTTATAGCCCCTTGTCTGTGGCGAAGACTCCTAGAGGTTGCTAACAATTGAATTGCTATTGTGTCTGGAATTACGACTTCTGAGCTCTTCGAGAACCTTATCGAGGTCATATTATTTTATACTTTACTTTATTTACTTTACTTACCCCTTGCTAGGAATATAGCCTTTAGGTCTGAGACATTTGGTTGAACCGTTAGCTAGACAGCTAGTTAGAAATATGGTACAAACCCAACCTAGTTTTAGCAAAAGTAAAGACAATGAACAATTTTGCTCCCAAAGAATAGAAAAAGTTAACTGTTTCTCTATGTAATTTTAATCATTTTATTCTCAAAAAACAAAAATTCACACTGATGCGATTCAATTCTATGTCTAGGTATTACTTTAACATATCATAATGATCAGTAGAAGCGTCCCACTTGCACTGGCACACAAAGAACGAGATTGGGCCATGACCCACCAAGGTTGACCCAATGCGAGTTTAGAGGGTTTTAACAAAATACAAAACATTTTTTATTTAAAATAAACTTAATAATAAGCACTTTGAATCGTCCACAAAGTTTTTTACCCTAACGACTACAAGCAGGACCAACGGTAGTACGTGCCTTACTATAACATATAGTACTTTTGTAATTTCAAGCTTTTTCTGATGAGCGCTATTCGTCTGCAATAAATACCTCGTGTCGTGTCTGTGATATACCTATCGGTTGCGCTGTCATCCTAGCTACCTCCGCTGTTTGTTTTCGGTTTTCTACGTCTATTTATTATGTGCCAGTGTGATAGATTTATATTTGAAATGATACGTCCATTCATCGAGAAATACCTGCAGAAAGCCTTTGAATTTTCCGCTGCAGATAGGAATGTTGAAAAGTTTGTTTTTAAGGTTTCCTAGAAAAAAGGTTCTAAATAAATATTGAGGAGATTGCTTTCTAGAAGTTTTACAGCACGTTATTTTACTGAGGCTTTGTATTTGGGTCGTGTTTATCGAATCTGCAAACCAGAACCTTGCAAGATAATATTATTTTTGGGAAACGTAGTCGACGACCCCGAATTGGACTAGAGTCACGGTAGTGTATATATTCTCTGCTAGAGTGGCGCGGGTTGGGTTACAGTTAGAGGTATTATACATTAACAAAACTTGCTTTCTATTTAATTAACTTTTGCAATTGAATCACTGCCTCGCAAGAAATAGCAAAACTTTCATAATGCCACGACGGGTGCCGGACGAGTTAACAAATTAAAATGCTCCAATTTCTCGTGCTTCAGAAGGCACGTTTAAACCCTTGGCCCCGGTTATTGTAGTAGGATAACATACATACGTATAATCACGACTATTATCCCCGAAGGGTTAGCCAGAGACTAGGCAATGAGGACAGAAATAGCAGTCCACTACCATAGTCCACTTTTCACCAAAAAGCGACTGCACATGTGCTCAGCGTGACAGCTGGTGAGTCCATCGCCGCTCTATGCTGTTGGAAGTATGTGTAGTCTTTAGTCCGTTACTCGCCTTTTACGACACCCAAGGGAAGAGAAGAGGTAGTAGTATTCTTTCACCGCCACGCGACACGGTTAGGTTAGGTTAGGTTAGGTTAGGTTAGGTCGGGGTGGGGTGCAAATTTGGGAACCTCCTCGTGGTGCACCCTGGGGTAAGACCTCTCGGCCCACGTTCAGCGTGGGAAAAGGGGCTTTACGCGAATGCCCTGGCACCCCTTCTGGGTGTCGAACAAAGTTGGTGGTGCTCCTTCTGGGCCCACAGCCTCCCCTTGCCCCTTCTGGACCTGTGGGGGGTAAATTGGTGGCGCCCTTTTAGGCGTCGTCCTTTGTTTTGTTCGGCGTCCCTTCTGGACGCCGTTTCGAAAGACGGCCGCCCCTTAAGGGTTCTCAGGTCGCACGGGTGAGGGCGTGGGCGGAGCTCATGGCGTCACGGGAAGCGTGAGGTGCGATCCTCCCCTGAAGAGGGTGACGGATCTAGCAACCCGTGGCGTCCGAGCCGCTGCCGCGCGGAGGTAGCAGAATGCGAGGGCGCGGGGGCGCTTGGACGTCGTAGGAAGCATGCGATCCTCCCCTGAGTGGGTGAGAGATCTCGCTTTCCGTGGCGTCCGAGCCGCTGCCGCGCGGAGGTATCCGCATTCTTTGTGAGGGCGTGGGCGGAGCTCATGGCGTCACGGGAAGCGTGAGGTGCGATCCTCCCCTGAAGAGGGTGATGGATCTAGCAACCCGTGGCGTCCGAGCCGCTGCCGCGCGGAGGTAGCAGAATGCGAGGGCGCGGGGGCGCTTGGACGTCGTGGGAAGCATGCGATCCTCCCCTGAGTGGGTGAGAGATCTCGCTTTCCGTGGCGTCCGAGCCGCTGCCGCGCGGAGGTATCCGCATTCTTTGTGAGGGCGTGGGCTGAGCTCATGGCGTCATGGGAAGCGTGAGGTGCGATCCTCCCCTGAAGAGGGTGACGGATCTAGCAACCCGTGGCGTCCGAGCGTCAGCGCACTCTTGATTAGGCTGAGTTGCGGGAGGTCGGGACCCCAGGCGTGCGATCGGCCCCTGGTACTCGGCAGAGGCTGTGATGCAGGTGGCCGTGACCCCCCGGCGTGCGTCCGGCCTCCTGCGACTCGGCAAAGACGTGAGGGAAACTCTCCCTCGCTCGGCCCTGAGGTCTCGTGAGGTAGAGAAATCGGGTCGAGCGATGCGGACGAGTTTGAGGGCGCGGCGAGCGATCGGACTATTCGGGCGCTCGCCGCCTCTCCAGCACAAGTGATGAGATAGAGTTCGACTTGACAGCTCAGGAGCTGTCGGGTCAAATCCCGTGAGGGTGACCTCAAGGGGTCTCGTTGCACAAGGGGTGCATTCGGTTCGGGGGTTCCGTTGAACCAATGGCCTAGAGAGTCGGGGCGGCAGAGTGCCTATGGCCGGTCCCGCCTCGACTTTCCCCCGGGTCTTGCTGGAGAGCAGTGGAGGTTTTAGTGGGTATGCCCCCCTCCTCTCGAACCCCCGCCGAGGCCGCAGGGCCTGGACGGGGGAGCGGGAGTTGGGGGGAGAGTCCCATGCGCGTGCGTAATGCATTTCCTTCACTCTAAAGAAAAAAAAAAAAAAAAAAAGGTTAGGTCGGGGTGCAAATTTGGGAACCTCCTCGTGGTGCACCCTGGGGTAAGGCCTCTCGGCCCACGTTCAGCGTGGGACAAGGGGCTTTATGCTAATCCCTGGCGTCCCTTCTGGGCGCCGAATAAAGTAGGTGGTGCCCCTTCTGGGCATCGCACCCCCTTCAACGCGCGTCCCTTCTGGACCGCACAGCGGGTCACTCTGACCTGCGGGGGGGATCTCCACGTGCGGCCCACTCTGGGTCGCACGCTCGCCGCTCACTCTCGAGCGGCTTTGAGGGGAGTTTTGACGGCGCCCCTTCTGGGCGTCGTTACACGGGGTGGGTTCGGGGTAGTTCGGCGCCCCTTCTGGGCGTCGTTTTAAATGGGGGGGAGGGGAACACCTCGAAAGAGGTGTACCAGGGGCTTCACGCCAGCCCCTGAGCGTCGTAACGCCGAACTGTGCTGCAACGACCTTCACTCGAGGCGTCTGTGGAGTAGTGGTGCAGGGAGGGGAAACGAGGGCTTGCCTTAGCCGGCCGGCCGCGTCAAGGTAAGACTTTAAAATCCCGAGAGAAATCTCGTAAAAACCTGTTGACACAACCCGACCTCAACAGTATGTAGGGTTCCCCGCATATAGGGCCACTGTGCGGGGTGACTTTTGAATTGTTCCTATACTCGTGGGATTAAAACTATGATGAACCAAAACAAAAATCTTTTTGACGTTAAGGAGAAGTCGGCAGGGCCTTGTACAAGGCCTGTCGTGGTTGACGATAGGAGGGGCAGCAAAGCCCAAAAAGGCGCTTCAAGCGTCACGGTTGGGAAAAGGGTGCTCCGCCAACGTGTGGTGGAGTACGATATCGAGGGCGAAGTGGCAGAAGATCCGCCACTAAGCGACTCAGGTGGAGACGACGATTTTTCTCCTGCCATGGAGAGCCTGGTCGTTAGTCCTTTAGCAGCTAGAGACAATTTGCCTGGTCCATCTTTAGGTGAAAAGTCTCATGCTACAGTTGAGGAAGTTGACTCGGATGATGACGAGCCAATAGTTCCAGCCGGAACACCTATGGCTAAGAAAAATGCAGCGCCTTTCAAAATATCATTTAGGCCTGCATCCAATGTTCAACCTGAACACAGGATTGAGGAGGAGTTGAGCCGGCAACACCTAGATGAGTTGCTTGCCGATGCTGAGAAAGTTCGGGACAGCATGGGTGAACAAGTGGCCGCTACTCACGTCAATAGTTCCCCCACTAGTATCACTAGTGGTATGAGCGAGGAGCAAAGGCTTTTCCGCGAGGCAGTCGGTGAGGATGCCATCCGCAAATCCAAAGAGGACTGGGAAAAGGGCCGTGCATTAAGGGAGCGTAGGCGTTCCGAGGAAGAGACCTACGAGCAGAGGAAGGCTCGTATATGCCAGGGCAAAGTCCCAGCGGCGGGAACGCCAGGCGGGCTTAGCAAGGAGGACATCCAGGAGCGTGGCATAATCCACATCCAGGAGATACGGGACGTGGCTCTTAAGTCCAAACACCTTAAGGGCACCTGTCTCAAGGAGATTAACGAAAAGACTAGCTCCTTGCTACGGATAATTGGTAATCTCTACGACAGGACGGACACGGAAGAGGTTCGCTGGCTCAAGGCCGAGAATGAGCGTGTCTTGAGGGAAAAGCTGGTGATGCAGATGGAGCTTGAGACGTTGCAAAGGGCGCAGGCGCGGTCACAACCACCACAACCAACAACTATACCACCTGACAACCACCTGCCGCAGTCAGTGGAACAACCTGCTGCACCCTCTGCTCCTCCATCGGCTTTGGAGATGCAGCTGCAAGAGATGTGGCATATGCTGGACGGAATGTGGAACCGTCTGGCAGCAATTGAAAAGCGTCTCCCACAGCCTGAAGTACGCCCTACCACAAAGGCGGCCAGGCAGAGAGCGGCAACTCGCAAGCGAGCTGAAGAAGAGTCCCAGCCTACAGCTCCAGCTGGAACAGATGCTGGTGCCTCGACATCGGACCCGACCCTACCTCCAATTCAGGAGGAACAAGGAGAATGGGAGACCGTGTCGAAAAAGAAGGCGAAGAAGGCTCGACAAAAAGAGAGGAGACAGGCTGCCGCTGCAACTACATCGGCAGCACCTACCATCCAAAGGCAGCCAGCACCAAACAAACCGGCTTCTTCTAAGCCTACTGCGCCAGTGCCTTCACAGGCAGCGCCGACTCAGGCCAAAAAGAAAAAGACCGGGCAAAAGTCGAAGAAGGTCAAACTGACGCCTCCTCGGACGACGGCTGTAGTGCTGAATTTGCAGCCGGAAGCCAAAGAACGAGGCGTCACGTATGCCCAAGCCATCATACGAGCCCGACAATCCATCAACATCCAGGATCTCGGGCTATCGACTGTCCGTATGAAGACCTCAGCTACCGGGGCCAAGATCTTAGAAATCCCTGGAGCTGCGAGTGGTCCTAAAGCGGATCAATTAGCCGAGAGGCTCAAGTCCGTTCTCGCGGACTGTGCGATCATATCCAGACCCCAGAAAGTTGCTACTCTTCGCATCTCGGGGCTGGATGTATCAGTGACGAAGCAGGATGTCGCCGCTGCGCTGTCATCAGCATGCGGCAGTCCCCCCGGACAAATCAAAATCGGGGAAATAAGGGGAGGCCCGAGAGACGCATTTTCTACGATTGTGAAATGTCCCATGGCCTCTGCAAACAAGTTGGTAAAGATTGGAAGGATTGCGGTCGGGTGGTGTCCCGCTCAGATCACAGCCCTCAGCTCACTCCCTATGCGGTGCTACCGCTGCATGGGTGTAGGCCATACCCGGACGAGATGCCCATCGAGAGTGGATAGAACCGGGCTATGCTTTAAGTGTAGCCGGTCTGGACACAAAGCGGCACAGTGCTCCAGCACTGAACTTAAATGCGCCATATGCGCAGACGAAGGGCGACATCACACCCACATGATGGGTAGCGTGAAGTGTTGCCCAACCTCCTTTAGGGGCAGACCCCTCGAGGAGAGAGTGAGGAGGCCTAGAAAGGCCCGAGAGGAAACTGAAGCGGCTGGGGGTGGGTCTACAACAGGACAACAACAGTCGTCTCAGCAAACATCTCCTTCCATGGAGAGTCCGGAGAGGAGGGGAACTGATTCCCCGGAGCTAGGCGAACTTCCATCTATAGCCTAGCTCCCTCACACTTCGACTGGTGGGCGCGTCAACGCCCAGGTTTTGACGAGGGTGCAACATGCACAATTCGCCATAGGTACGGCTGTGGACGATTCTCTAGAAGAATACCCGCAGGCTTATTACCTAAAATTTAGCAATCAGCAAAAGTTGCGCAGTTATCGCGCGATAGACGCGCGATCGATTGCTTATCGTTAACAAAACTCGTATTACGTATGTGATCGCTGGCAAATCGCTCGCCTGCTGATTGAATGCACTTTTTGCTACGACACTAGCGCCAACAACAATTTAGTAGCAATAACAGGAACTATGTGTCTATTGGATTGGATTGGAGTGTGTGACAGATGTTTTCGCGCTAAGATTCTTGTTTACGAAAAAAATATAAGAAAAAATGGCTTGGCGTCCGTTTCAAGTGGTAAATTCGTTGGTTTTATGTAACAAGTGGACAAATTTACGTTAGCGTTGAATCAGTGTGTTGATTTCGTTTGTATCGTGAATTCGTGAGCAAAATTATTTCCATTTTTATATTAAAACAAAAAGGGTTTCCATCACGTCTCGCAAAGTAAGTATAGTGAGTGATGTTATACAGTGAAATAATGCAGCAATGTTTGTTTTATGACTTAAATGTTCGGTGTTTTAGCAATGGCAAACAAAGTATCCAACGATCAAATGGACGAGTTATTGGATTTCCTTGCCTCGCATCCTGCTATAGCCAAAGGAGTAGGGCTTGGAGCAAGGTCTAAAGAAGCAGTTGATAGGCAGTGGAATGACCTTGCTAATAAGCTCAACTCCTATGGCAATGGATCAACAAAATCTGGTGAACGTTGGAAAAAGGTAAGCTTCCTGAATTTGTTACTTTTAGGTTTTCTGCTTAAACATGGCCTAAGTAATAAATTTGTTTATTTCTTGTCCCTCTTTTCTGATATCACTTTTAATTTTATAGTACTGGGCTGACTTAAAACACAAAAGCAAGACTAGGTTGTCTAAACGGAGGCACGAAGCTTTGGGGACCGGTGGTGGTCCTAGTAGCCAAGATGATCTTTCCGAAGTAGATAAGAAAGTCTTGGCTATAATAGGAGAGCAAGTGGTGGTTGGTGATAGTGTGCACAAAGTCCCTGTATTTGTAAGTTTCAACATTTCAAAGCGTATTTTATAAATTTATGTAAAATTAATAAACTTGTTAATTCACATACTTACTTAATCTTTTTTTCAGGGCATTAAATCTGAAACTCACACTGAGGAAATAAGATCTCAACGTGAAAACATAGTTTATGCCCAGGAAAATATTATACCTGATAGTAAGTTATTCAATCACACACATCTCATCATCCATGTTCTAGATTATTTTATATAAAAATTATTTTAAAAATTCATAGGTGAGACAGTTGTGGCGAACTCGCCACCAGCGGTGGTGAACTCGCCACCAGCGGTGATGATCTCTCCTTCAAGAAGAGGTCATACAAGCCAAGTTTGTAAGTAGTAGTGGTTTTGAAGTTTTATTATTTAGTGTATACTTTTAGTAGTCCTCACTTACAATAACTGTACTTTTTCTCACTTACAGATAGCACTACAGAATGTGAGCCCACTACTTCAGCTCAACTTAGAAATACTACAGTGAGACACACACAACTAGTATTGGAACAACCACAAACTGGTACAAATACTTAAAATATTTTTAGCAAAGGACTATGCTTGTATTTGGTACATTAAATGTGATTAAAATTTGTAGATTGATAAAATTCAATTTAATCTTATTTATTTTTACAGGAGTGGAGAGTCCTGTCAGTCGGCCAATTTCTGATCGCCCTCACCTCAGACGTAATAGAGCTTCTGAAACTACAAGTAAGTCTAGAGAACAATCAACTTTGAAAGCTTTACTTACTATGTGGTTTACTATTATAGTATAAAACTATTATACGTGTACCTACCTAATTTTAGTGTACTATAGTTAAGTTATAGTGCATATAAATAAACACCATTTTTATTTCAGTTCCATCTAGAATCAGCCCTGAATGGGTAATGGAGTTAGAGAGAAGCAGG
Source organism: Scoparia ambigualis (assembly GCA_963921215.1). Taxonomy (NCBI): domain Eukaryota; kingdom Metazoa; phylum Arthropoda; class Insecta; order Lepidoptera; family Crambidae; genus Scoparia; species Scoparia ambigualis. The sequence continues at coordinate 4,751,210 of OY992522.1, forward strand.
ACTGAGGCTGAAAACAAGCTTGCAAATGCTGCTCTCATAATGGCAGAATCATCAAGAGTTCAAGCCGAAACAGCACGTGAACAGGCAGACTTGACACGCCAGCTCGTAGAAATTATACGTCGGCAATCAGACGACATAAAGGGGCTGCTGGTGATGATGCGAGCTGCTAACGCTGCTGGAGATAATAATATGTGAGCTGCAAAATCTCAAAAAATAAATAGTTTGATTAGGAAAATCTTTTGTGCCATAATTATGTAATTAATTTATAGTATAATAATATTCAATGCATTTATTTGTAAGTTTGTTTATTTTTTGTAATTTTTATGACTGTTGCCTCTTGCCTGTTATTGTGCCAAATAAATAAAATAAATAAGTAAGTATATAAAATATATAGGTAGTTGCTTTCTAATATTTTGATTGTACTTAGTTTAATTTTTATAAGTTTGTTTATTGTTTGTTACCTAATTGATTTTCATTAAAAGCTTATGCTGAAAAGTTGTAATTATGTCGCCTTGTGGGTAACTGTACTACACAGTTGTAGTTTTGAAACATATATTTTTTTAGTAATTTTTGCAAACATGTGTTTATTGTTCATCACAAAAACTAGTTTGATTTGAACCACACAGTCATTTTCATAAGTATTGTGTGGTAAATATAATGTTATTAAACTGTAGTAGTTGTATTGTAATCAAAATTGTGACTAGAATTAAGATAAACTGTTGAGCTATGTTGTGTGAAACATCTTTTAATAAATAAACGCAATGGCGGAATACCCCTATTTTCAAAAAAATAAAGCAGAAATTTACTTTTATAGTTATTTTAATTATATCATTAGCCACCTTATTCTATATATTATTATATACAACATCTTAACTTATTCTATACAATATCTACATTAATATTAAATTTTTAATAAAGTTGCAATTATTTAAATCAAACTTATTCTATACAACACCCACATTAATATTAAATTTTTAATAAAAGTTGCAATTATTCAAATCTAACTAAATTATGTACATTATCCTATTTCTTTATTTTCTATAGTTAATATAATATACTTCTTATCAATACGCTAACACATATTTAACTAATTCTGTACAATACTAATTTGACCTTGAACGCCATAGTCTCTGCACAATGCGATTTCTTTGCTGTCGGCCTCTAGCCAATAGCTCTTGTTCAACTCCAGTTGCCTGTTGTAACTGATGTGCAGATTGATTTTGCTGATCACCCTGAGCGTCAGCACTTGGCAATGGTGGTACCGGCAGCAGATGTTTATTGCAGATGTTATGCAACACAGTACAGGCATTAATTATCATAGCCACTGTGTGATGGTCATAATGCAACACTCTATGTGCTAGCAAACATCTCCAGCGAGCTTTCAGAACACCAATGCAACGCTCCACTGTATTCCTAGTCAGACAGTGAACATTCGTATAATTCTCATCTGCACTATCAGGTTCAGCATTGACAATTGGAGTTAAGAGCCATGGCCTTAACGGGTATCCAGAATCACCTGTAAATTAAAATCAATAAATGTTTTCAGATTTTTAAGGTAATCTACTCAATACTAAAATAGTAAGTTAGTACTATTACATACCAAGCAGCCAGACAGCTTCTCCTCTATTATGCAGGTCTTGGACATGCCTTTGTATATCAGACATTCTCCAAATGTATGCATCATGTGTAGCACCACCAAATGATGCATCTACATTGAGAATATTTAAATCACTATCACAAATCTGAAAAAAGTAATAATGTAAAATTATTATTACACTCATTATATAAATATAAGTGGTCAGTTATTGTAACTACTTACAATTTGTACATTTCTTGAATGGAAATGTTTTCTGTTAAAAAACCTTTCTTCATGCTCTGTTGGTTTAATCAGAGCCACATGAGTGCCATCAATGCAACCCAAACATCCTGGGAATCCAAATTTGTTGAAAAAACTAAAACAAAATGACAATGATCATGATTTACAAAATACAACATATAAAACAATAAAATATTGTATTGAAGACCTCTGCCGTTCTTTACACAAAGTTATTTTTACCCCATATGTGTTATTATACTTACTATTATCATATAATATAAGTAATTAAAAAGGAAAAACTGCTTAGGTACCCACTATACTGCAGCACCCTAATACAAATAGTAAATACTTTTGTAACATGGAAACTATAAACCTTATTAGATTAAAATCTTACCCATTAATAATTAACTGTCTCTCTTGTGATGTTTGAGGAAAACGAATATGTTTGGCAAGAACTCTTGGATTGTTTAAAGCCCTTGTGACTTCTTTTACCGCATTTGATACACTAGCCTGGCTGAGCCCATGAAGGTAACTCATACCTACAGGCTTCTGATAAGAACCCGTGGCAAAAAAAGACAATGCTGTAAGAACCTGAGAACGAACAAAATTGTATAAGATATAATAAACGATGTACTTTGAAAAGGAATATATTTTCGGTAGGTAGGTACCTACCTTATTTTCCACTGTAACTTTTGTTCTTCTTCTCGGGTGAGCCATGTAAGGCTTCAGCTCACTACACAGTTCTGTAAACAACTCTTTACTAAGTCTGTAGTGTGCTCTGAACTCTGAGTCGGAGAGCTCCAATGCCTTGGCTTGGTCACGAAGGCTACGCCTCAATCGTGCTGTGTTGTTGGTTTCACCTCTTCTATACTCAATATTTAATGCTTCTAATAACAGTACAGCACGAGCCATGTCGATACAAGAGTGTTATTAAACTTTCAAATACGTAGCGATGGTGCAGCAATCGAAAAGACTAACCTTTTTTGTTAATGCTATTTGACATCCCAAATTGCTCACAGATTGCTATCGCTTTGCTGTCAAAAGCCATAGATAATACGAAAAATTTGACAAGTCACAGAGTTTGGGTCGGTTGAATGCACATTTTAATTCATCTATTGTTCGGTAGAGGCAGCACTGTCGCTATTTGCTATTGGCTTTGTTTTTGCTAATACGTAATACGAATTTGCGATTTTGGAGCAATTATTGCGCGTTTTTTGCCATCGCTTGGCTTTTGCAAGATACGTAATAACGGTGCCGGGGCCGTGCCGCAGGGCGGGCAGTCGAAGTGTTCCTGAGTTTTAGTGGGTATTGCCTTCTGCTGAGTCCCACATAACCCGCGGGTAAACCTAGAACCGCGGGTATGCGTAAAGGCATTTCTCAGGACAAACAAAAAAAAAAAAAAAAAAAAAGGTTAGGTTAGGTTAGGTTGGGGTTGCGCATCAGTCTGGACCACCTGAGACTGAGAAGTGGACAAAGGTCCAAAAGCGCAAGAAGAGCAAGAAGGGGGAAGCGCCGAAGGCACCTCCGCCTAAAAGGAAGGCAGCCACGCAAACACCTGTGGCTGCGCCTGCGAAGGCAAAGAAGAAGCGGTTGAGGAAAAAACTACGCCCCCCAAGATCTGCGGCCGTAGTCCTCACGCTCCGCCCCGAAGCCATCACAAGGGGCGTTACGTTCGAGTCGGCCATGATGAGGGCTCGAACAAGGGTTGATCCGAGCAGTTTAAATATCCCGCCCTTCTCCGGTCTCCGGAGGTCAGCTACAGGGGGGCGCGTGTTCGAGTTTGCAGGCCCTGCCGGGTCAGCACACGCAGATGTTTTAGCTGCATGCTTTTCGCGAACTATGGCGGAAACTTTTATCGTGGCCAGGCCTACAAAGTCCGCCGATCTGCGGGTCTCAGGGCTCGCAGATGGCACACCGAAGAGTGAGGTGATCAGCGCAATCGCTGAGAAAGGAGGATGTTCCCCAGATACCATCTCTGCTGGGGAGATAAGACGAGGAGCGGGAGGAATGGGCACTATCTGGGTGCGCTGTCCCGTTCTGGCCGCAAGAGTCGTCTTGAAGCTGGGCCGGATCCAGATCGGCTTTGGGATGGCGCGAATCCACGCGCTAGACTCAAGGCCGAGACGGTGTTTTCGGTGCCTCGAGGGAGGCCACACCAGGGCTACATGCGTGTCGCCCATAGACCGCAGCGGTCTCTGCTACCGCTGTGGGGTCGAAGGGCACATTGCCTCATCGTGCCACGCAAAGCCCTGCTGCCCCATCTGCACTGCAACCGGCAAACCAGCCGGCCACAGTATGGGGTCCAGACTGTGCAAACCTCCTAAGAGGAAGAGGAAGCGGAGAGCCGGTCTAACACCTGAACCGGCTGCTCCGGGCGCTAGCAGCAGTACAGCGCAGTGATCCTGGCAGGATCCCAGGAGAGTAGAGGGGACATGGAAGCGTGGGTTTTGCCTCAGTTCCGTTCCCCTCTGCAGCGAACTCGCGGGCGTACGGGCATGGGGAGCCCTACGTCCGTAGGCATGGGTTCGCAAGTTGGATTGGGGGTGGACTTAAATGTTCCGAGTCACCCCCAGCCCGATGGCAGAATCGGGCAGAGCTCATCGTTCATCGATGCCCGTTGTGCGGCTGTGGAATAGTTCCCCGAGGACCACCAGGGCTGCACCTCGAACGGAAGTAGGAACATCCGGGTGTTTTAGTGGGTAGTGCCGTTTAAGACCGTAGGCGAGTCCCACATATCCCGCGGGTCGCCCCAGTTCCGCGGGAATGCATAAAAGCATTTCACCCGGTCAAAAAAAAAAAAAAAAAAAAAAAAAAAAAAAAAAAAAAAAAAAAAGGTTAGGTTGGGGTGCAAATTTGGGAACCTCCTCGTGGTGCACCCTGGGGTAAGGCCTCTCGGCCCACGTTCAGCGTGGGACAAGGGGCTTTATGCTAATCCCTGGCGTCCCTTCTGGGCGCCGAATAAAGTAGGTGGTGCCCCTTCTGGGCATCGCACCCCCTTCAACGCGCGTCCCTTCTGGACCGCACAGCGGGTCACTCTGACCTGCGGGGGGGATCTCCACGTGCGGCCCACTCTGGGTCGCACGCTCGCCGCTCACTCCTGAGCGGCTTTGAGGGGAGTTTTGACGGCGCCCCTTCTGGGCGTCGTCACACGGGGGGGGTTTGGGGTAGTCGGCGCCCCTTCTGGGCGTCGTTACACGGGGGGGGAATGGGGTAGTTCGGCGCCCCTTCTGGGCGCCGCTTAGGGCAAAGGTTCCGTCGTTGCGGGGCGCGGCGACGGGCGCCCGTCCTCGGACGGGTTGGTGGGCGGCTCTAACAGCCCACCCATTAGCGACCAAAAAGGGATGGCAAACCTTTCATTTCCGCAATATGAAAGGTTTGCATGAGGAAAAGAGTTTGTCATGTTCTGCGGCTGACGCCCGCCGCTTGGAGGTACCCGGGCCTCCAAGTGTGAAATTGGTTACCGAAGACTGCCCTGAGGTAGGCGACCAGGCCTCAGGGACCAGTAATGTTCCTGGAAGACAGAGGGAGGGTGTCCCGGGTGAGCCCACTGAGTCTGGGGGGGGAAGGAATTTGCGGAGTCGGACGAAGAAGGATAGGGAGGCGATGGAGTCGGAGGATTCCGTCGCTAAAAAGGAGGTGGCGACGACGAAGAGTCGAAAGCGACCCGTCGCCGCGGAGAAGGTCCCCGACGAAGATCGGTCGGGGGATGAAGAGAGGGTGACCGCCGTCGCGAAAATTTCTTCGGCGCGGCGAGGCCGAGGATCGGGCCCAGGCCTGGTCCTTGGCTTTCCCAGTGCTCGTGATGGGTCGGCTCAGGCCTACGTCTCTGAAACCGACTACGAGCGGGAGGTGGCCGAGATGCAGAGAATCTCTGATGCCAACTACGCGGATATAGAAGCGAAATGCCTCCGCGAAGCTGAAGAGGACCGCCTCCGTGAGGAGCGCCGAGCCGCAAGGCGGGCAAGGAGGGTCGCCGCCAGGGCCGGGGCCGAACAGGTGACAGTAGAGTCCCCAGAGAGACGTCTGTCGGAGACCATCGAGCTCCTCGGCCTTGACGAGGATGTTCTTACCGCCATAAATGCGGATGTAGAGTGGATGTCCGGTCCGTCGGACAAACGATCGGCTGACGAGGTTGCGGAGTTGGGGGCTATGTGCGCGCTGGCCATCCGAGAGGTTTCCCGGAAATCGGGGAACCTCAAGGGAACCATGCAGAGGGCCCTCAATGACGCATCCCTCACAATTCGGAAGTGCTTGGCGAACCTGTCGACTAGGACCACGACAGTGGAGTCGCGGCGGACGGACGAGGCGAATCGTCGTCTCCAGGCGGAGGTAAAGGATCTCCGCGCGGAGGTGAAGGCTCTCAGAGAAGAGTGCCGGGGGATTCCTCGAAAAGAGCAGCCTTCCACTGGACCGGATCGTCATACGATAGAAGCGCTCGCGGAGTTCAAGCGCTCCCTGGACGCCTCCGTCGGAGCTATTAGCTCCCGACTGGATGGCCTAGAGTCTAGGTTTGTAACGCCTGAGCGAGCGCATCAAGAGCCGGCAAGACGTATGAGCTTTGAGGAGTTTCCCCTGCTCCAGCCCCCGTCGAGGAAACGCAGGCAGGGTAGCCCAACCCCAGCTCCCCGCGTATCACAGGACACACCACCCGTCCCAGGACTGCCTCCACCCTCTGCTCTGGGTCCCAGTACGGCATCCCATCCGCCTACTGCGCCGTCCGACGAATGGACGGTAGCGACCCGAGGGAAAAGGAAAAGGAAGAGGAAAGGTGCGCTAGTCGCAGCTGCAAGCGTGTCGGGAACCCTTCCTGCGGCTCCGGTTCCGCCGGTTCGCCTTGCGCCCAACCGCTCGGCGCCCGCGACCCGTACGAGGGGGGGCCGAAGGAAGAAAGTGTTGCTCAAGCAACCTTCGTCGGCGGCGATAGTGGTCCAGCTCCGGCCGGAAGCCATCGAGATCGGGGTGACCTACGCCCAGGTGATCTCGAGGGCCCGCCAGGCCATATCGCTTGCCGACCTGGGGATTGAGGAGGGCGTTAAGTCGAGGGTCGCTGCCACTGGCGCGCGACTGTACGAGGTACCTGGAGGACCGCAAAGCGGGATGAAGGCCGACGCGCTCGCCGCAAGGCTGGAGCAAGAACTCGCGGACGTAGCCACGGTAGTGAGGCCCGTGAAGCGCGCGGAGATACGCGTCTCCGGGCTAGACGACGACATTTCCTCGGAAGATGTGGCCGCGAGCATCGCGGCTAAGACCGGTTGCCCGATCGGGCATGTGAGGGTTGGGCGAATCCGGATGGGGCCCAATAATGCGGGGACGACCCTAGTGCGCTGCCCAGTGAGTGCGGCGAAGGCACTATGTGTCAAGGGCAGGCTCTTTCTTGGTTGGAGCTGTGCTCAGGTGGTGGCTCTTGAGCCCCGCCCATTACGGTGTTTTCACTGTATGGGCGTGGGCCATACGCGGCCTAGATGCCCGACGGAAACCGACCGCGGTGGGTTATGTTTCCGCTGTGGCCAGGATGGGCACAAGATTGCAGCATGCACCGCCAAGGTGCCGCGCTGTGCCGTCTGTGCTGCAAGCGGCAAGCCCTCAGGGCACGTAATGGGAGGCAGGGGTTGCAGTCCCCCTGTCACCAGGGCACAACAGTGCTTTGGTCCCCCGACTGCCCAGCCTGCGCCCCAACCGGCGATCGAGGAGGCCCCGGACCCTGAGAGCATGGACTGCCAAACGGCGGATGCTCCGGGCGAGTCCAGGCACACTCCCTCCGAGGACAGCCACCCAATTCCCTCTCCTCGGAGAGGTTCGGGGTCGGCCGCTGAGGTGGGGACTGGGAGGCCAGACCTCCAGGAGATGGAGCAAACGGGGAAGCCCCCGTAGGTTACCATCTGCGTAGACGGAGGGCGGTGGAATAATCCTCCGCCCCCTAGCCCGGCCGCCGCTATCAGGGGGAACGACTGGTAGTGGCATTGCACGGCCGAGCTTCGTCTGAAGGGGGTGTCAGGTGTTTCCGACACTCCCTTCTACAGCGCGTCGGAGGCCCGTGGAGGCCTATCGCCAGGCGGGGTGGGTGGACATTGAGTCCCATTCCCATCTACCTTCGCCGTATGGCGGGAGGAAACACCAGGGGTGGTTTTAGTGGGTATACCCTCCTCATCTACCATCTTCGAGGAGGGGAGTCCCACATAACCAGCGGGCCTGTCCCGGCCCGTTGGTATGCGTAATGCATTTCCCCTCTGCAACAAAAAAAAAAAAAAAAAAAAAAGGTTAGGTTAGGTTACAGAATGAATGGAGGGAGGTCACGTGCAGGCATTTTGTACGGCGCCGACGGACCGCAGCAAACTTTGCTTCCGTTGCGGTACGGCCGGCCACTTAGCCGCATCCTGCACGTCGAAGCCGAACTGTCCCATCTGTGCAGAGGCGGGGAAGCCCGCGGGGCACAGTATGGGCAGTCGGCTCTGCAGCCCTCCCAAGAAGGGAAAAAAGGGGAAAACTGCCGGCACACCATCTAGGCCGGCATTACCCATCGCTCCCCAACAACATCCGGGGACGAAGTGATCCTGGCAGGATCACAGGAGAGTAGAGGGGATTCGGCAGGCTGCTTCTGGCCCAGCTCCGCTCCCCTCTGCAGCGAACTCGCGGGCGTACGGGCAGGGAGAGTCCTACGTCCGCACTTCGGGTTCGCAAGATGGATTGAGGGGGGGTTTCTATGTTTCGGGCCCCCCTTAGCACGTCCGTGGAGACGTACAGGTGAAGCACCTGCAAAGGTGTCCGCCACTCCAAGACGCGGCTGCGGAAGAGTCCCTAGTGGAATGCCCGGGGTCGCGCCGTGCGCGGAAGACGGAACATCGACGGGTTTTAGTGGGTAGTGGCAAACTCCTTGCTGAGCCCCACATACCCCCCGTAGTCGCTCCAGGCCCGGGGGGATGCGTAAATGCATTTCCCGTCGAAAAAAAAAAAAAAAAAAAAAAAAAAAAAAAAAAAAAAAAAAAAAAAAAAGGTTACAGAATGAATGGAGCGATCCGGCCCGTCCTGGAGCGATGGGTCGGTCGCAAGGGGGGCTCACTCTCCTTCCGCTTGGTACAGGTCCTCTCGGGGCATGGCTGCTTCGGGAGGTATCTGTGCCGAATAGCGGGGAGAGAGCCGACGACGGCGTGCCACCAGTGCAGCATGTCGAACGACACTGCTCTGCACACGCTGGAGGCATGCCCAGCCTGGTCGGCTGAGCGCGCGCAGCTATGCGCAGTCGTAGGTCCCGACCTGTCTTTGCCAGTATTGGTCTCGGCCATGCTGGCCGCTAAAAGGTCGTGGGACGCGGTACTCTCCTTCTGCGAATCCATCTTAACGCAGAAGGAGGCGGCGGAGAGAGCTAGGGAAGTGGATCCATTTTCCGACGCAATCCGCCGCAGGCGCGCTGGGAGAAGTAGGCGTGGGTTTGCCCAGCTTCTTCCCCCCCCTTAGCGAACCGCGGGTGTACGGGCAGGGGGAGCCCTACATCCGCGCGTGTGGTTCGCAAATGTATCGGAGGGCAACCTGATATGCTCCAGGTTGCCCTCTGGTGAGGCTAGGCCTCAAGGCGTCCGTCCGTGGTGACGGCCCGCTGACTCGAGCCGCGGTTGAGTCACCAGATGAATTCCCGTAGCTCTTGAGTCTCTTTGGCGGAAGTTCTGAGCATCCCTAAGTTTTAGTGGGTAGGGCCCTTCAGGCGAGTCCCACATAACCCATCGGGCGCCCCAGTCCGATGGGTATGCGTAAGGGCATTTCTTAGGGTTAAAAAAAAAAAAAAAAAAAAGGTTACAGAATGAATAAATGAATCAGAATGAATCTGAAGGAATCTGAATGAATCTGAAGGAATCTGAAGGAATCTGAATGAATCTGAAGGAATCTGAATGAATCTTCCTACAATTACACCAATTATCTAGCCCAAGAGAAGTTTCGAAAAAACTCGTTAAATGGTTACTAGACCACGGATAAACATACTTAAAATACTTAAATACTTACGTTATTATTATACACAGAAAACACCCAGACCCGAGTCAATTTAGAAAAACAATAATTTCTAAATTTACCCGACCGGGGATCGAACCCGGGACCTCAGAGATGGCGACACCATGAAAACCGGTGTACAAACCACTCGACCAAGGAGGTCATACTAGAGCAGTAGTAGCGTTAGTAGGATATAACACTCGTTAAGATCCCCCAATCTTGGGTGTCATAAAAGGCGACTAACGGACTGAAGACTGCTCATACATCCAACAGCTTTAAGCGGCAATGGGATCACCACCTATCAGGCTATCAGGCTGGAATGTTTTCAAAAAACAGTGATATTCACAATGTAAACACTAGAAGTAAGAACAAATTAGCAGTACCTTATACTAGGCTCCATAAAATAAATAATTCTTTTAGGGGTCTGTGTGTAAGATTTTACAACAAAGTACCAAATGATATTCAGAAATTAGATCTTAATAAATTTAAAATTAAAATCAAAGAAAAGCTTTATAAAAAAGCTTATTATAAAGTGTCAGATTACACAGAAGACAAAACAGCTTGGATCTGAAATGCTCCAAGCACTCCAACAGCTATTTCTAATTGTCTTTATTTATTTGATACTACATTGTATTGTAATTTTGTATTGCATCATTTTTTTTATTTTTAAATTCATATTTTGTATTGACCTGGTAACGACATACTCTTTTTTTTGTTTGTAAATGTCGTTGCTTTTGTGCGCTGTGGTTTCTTGCGCCCATTCTTTGCCACAGTTAAAAATTATGTCCTAAATGGGTGGTAGGCTAAAAAAGATTTGGACGATTCAAAGTACTTATTAATTGAGTTTATTGAATAAATATATTTTGACTTGACTTGACTTGGCTGAGCACGTGTGCAGTTGTCATTTGACGAAACCAGGACTGTGTGGCAGACGTGACACAGCCTTTGCAGTCCTCATTGCCTAGTCTTTGACTAACCCTTAAGGAGAATAGTCGTGTATTTAAAGAACCTCGTAAAATGATATAAGTACGAAGGTCTACCTACTCAATTTAAATTACTTGAATTCGGTCCACTTATTATTATTCCAACAGCGATAATACTTTTTACAAATACAAGATACCATAAGCCCTAAGGGGCCGTTCTAACTTGTTGGAACTTGTTACTTGGCCAACTTTATCGTACCGTGAATTGTATTTACTTAATGCAAATAAGTGCTAGGTAGGTATATAGTTCCAACTTTTTAATGTCAACAAGAAAAGGAAAACAGCAGGCAATTTATCTAGTCGTAGCTTTACCTTTTTTAATTATACTCGTAAGAGAAAAAGTAGTCGAAAACGTAATTTACAATGTAAGGGTAAGTTTGCAATGTTGGTAATTGTATAGCTACATCGAATAAATGTTTTGAGATTGAGTTTAATTATTCAGCCGCTGCAGTGAGGTTATAAAACTGAAAATTTAGTATATATATATAACGTAAAACAAAGTACCTACTTATGAAGGATAAGTTGAAAATATGAAAGATTTATGGAAAAAAGTTGCCTATAATGTCAAAATAATGAAATACATAAAATAAACAATAATAGTTATGTTAAAATAATGAGTTAATGAACAAAGTTAGTACCTACAGTTTTTAAAATAAAATCGTCTTTTCCTATCCTGTATATTTAAAAGTAAAAATCTGCATTTAATACAGATGTAACATCATTCTAGATAAAATGGTTATTAAAATGTTTTAATTAAGTACCAATAACATTATTGTAATAAAAAATATAGGCTTAATGAATTTACATTCAAATAATTTTGGTATAACATTTCAGAGCGGGCCCCGCGGAGGCGTAACTCAGTAAGTAGGCCTGGACCAAGTGGTATCACGTTGCATTACCGGTATTTAAGTATTTTATATTTCAGTTATTTAAATGCCTATGTACTTCAAATTATTATGGTTACCTACCTTAGTAGAGCAGTAAATATGATAATAATTACATTATTATTTTTATTATCTTATCATGAATTATCTTATCTTATCTTATCTTATTATAACGAGACTGCCCGTGACCACGTACAGCTGTTGCAACTCGTTCGAAACGTCTCAGGTACAAAAGGTATGCGTAGGATGCCTTTAATATATAATATTGCGTTAAATCCCGTTTAAATATAACATCTACCATTGGATAAAATTCAAAAGGACAAAACAAAATCAACTCCATAAAAAACTACCAGAAAACTACTTGAAAAGATTGCGATGCAAAAAAAGCGGTTCTCGATAACAATAGCATGCAAGCCAGTCTCTCGAAACTGCCAGCACTATAAAATGGCTGTCAAGAACCGTTGCGATGAGATAAGAGTAGCTGACAACACAGTTTTTTTTCAGCGTGCAAGGGCTCTAAGGGCTTAACGAAGCTCACGCTCGTCGGCGAGGCACTCACCAGTAACTAGTCGGCCTAAAGAACTTTTGTTGCGGAAGCGTTGGGAAATACACATTCCACGTTGCTACCAGAAAATTACTAGTTTATTGGACAAAAAGTAAAAGTATATAGACAACACTACTGTAACACTTCTGTCTAAACACAAATCCTAAATAATATAATATCAAATCAAAATGATCTCACTATGATCTCACTATAAACGTCCTGCTGGGCAAATAAAATTATTTTAGCGAATTGTACACATCTAACAGCTGACAAGGACGCAAATAACAGAGCTTGTTTCACTTACTCTAAATATCCTGTCGTTAGCTACTTGTATGGGACGTTGAAAGCGTGTTCCAGCCGGATTGAGGTGGTCTCTTACAATTTGATCTGGAGGTGCTAAAGGTAATTTTTCCTTTAATCAAATAAGGTTGATTAAAGGGAAAATCATAATAAGGAAGAAAGTGATGTATCACTTATAATTTTGCGATTGTGTAAGCGAGCCATTATTGAGTATCGCTTATAATTTTGCGATTGTGTAAGCGAGCCATTATTGATTCTGTCTTCTCTATGGTCTAGTCGCTCTGTTTTTGTCTCTGCGCGAGCGTCATGACCTGGGGCCCAAGTCTGCTAATTTACGAATGGCATAATTAAATCGTAATTGTATCGCAATTGTATCGCATTGTAATTGTTTGACACATTTGGTATTCTTATATGAGTAAGAGAATACCAAATGTGTCAAACAATTACAATACGATCCAATTGCGATTCAATTATGCCATTCGTAAATTAGCAGACTTGGCCCCAGTGCTTCCACAATGAGGGGAACTTCAGAGGGTCCAGAGGGGAAGAAAAAGGGGAAAGAGATGAATAGGGGAAATCGAGGGGAAATCATGTTTGCGGAAGGAGACCCGGAGTTTTATTCTTAATTTGTATACTTTTTTTATTTTTTACACATTTGACAAATTCAAATATAATAATAGCCTCAAATGTGTCATGTGTAACGGGGACCAGCTGACGTATGACGTTGATGACTTCAAATTATATGTTAAAAATTATTCAAAGTTATTCAAAAGAGTATGGCAAACTATCTGAGTTCTAAGATTAAGAATAGTAATGACAAAATAAAAATGACATGGAATATTATAAATAGTGAAACAGGAAAGGTCAAAAGTCGTAATAATGAGTACAATTTAAATTGTGATAATAAAACCTTGACTTCTGATGCTGATGTTGCTGCAGCATTCGAGAGGTTTTTTACTGACATTCCAGTTTCAACTACAAAAGCCTTGATTTCCTCCCCCACTGTAGCTGAATCTGTTTTGAAGGAGAATGTTAAAGATTGTGAAAATAATTTCAGTTTTCAAAAAAATTGTGTTATAGATATAATAAAAACATTTAACACTCTCAATAAAAAGAAAACTGCTGATCTGTGGGGTAATTCCGTGGACGTCGCTAAATCTGTAATTATGACAATAGCTCCAGTTTTAGCTTGCATATTTAATGAATGCATTGACTGTGGTGTTTTTCCTGACCTCATGAAATATAGTAAAATAATTCCATTATTTAAATCAGGTAGCACTTCTGACCCCTCTAACTTTAGACCTATTTCTGTGCTACCCACATTTAGTAAAATTTTTGAAAAGTTAATGCTTGATCAAATGCAAATTCATTTTTATAAAAATAAACTTTTACATTGTAAACAATATGGTTTTACTAGGGGTCGCTCTACAACTGACGCCGGTGTTGAGCTTTTAATCCAAATATTTGATACCTGGGAGGAATCACAGGATGCCCTAGGGGTATTTTGTGATTTATCCAAGGCTTTTGATTGTGTTTTACATGAAACTTTGGTCAGGAAGCTTAACCACTATGGAATTAGGGATGCTTCTTTGAGCCTTCTAATCTCATACTTGAGTAACAGGATTCAAAAGGTCGACATTAACGGTAAAAGATCTCCGGGATCAGTGGTTAAAATGGGAGTTCCGCAGGGTTCAATACTTGGTCCATTCTTGTTTTTGGTTTATATTAATGACTTACCTTATTTTGTAAAAGACAGTCATGAGATAGTATTGTTTGCTGATGATACTTCACTTTTATTCAAAGTGAAACGACGACACCCAAATTATGACGATGTGAATAATGCGGTCTCAAAGATTGTTCACTGGTTTAGTGTTAATAACTTGCTATTAAACGAGGGAAAAACCAAATGTGTAAGATTTGTATTGCCTAATGTTAAGCAGGTAATAACTAGTGTACAAATTAAAGATAAGAATGTGAATCCTGTGGACACCACTGTGTTTCTAGGCATCACGTTGGATGCCAAGCTTCAGTGAGGCCCACATATAGCTAAATTGTCGAATAGACTTAGCTCTGCGGCTTATGCAATAATGAAGATCCGTCAGTTAACTGACGTTGATACAGCGAGATTAGTTTATTTCAGTTACTTTCATAGTGTAATGTCGTACGCCATTTTACTGTGGGGAAATGCTGCCGACATTCAAACTATCTTTGTGCTGCAGAAGAGGGCTATTCGAGCAATATATAACCTACAGGCTGGTGACTCTCTCAGAGAGAGATTTAAGGATATAAGTATAATGACAGTTGCATCACAATATATTTATGAAAATCTTGTGTATGTTCATAAAAATATTGAAATGTTTTCAAAAAACAGTGATATTCACAAATTAAATACTAGAAGTAAGAACAAATTAGCAGTGCCTTTTACTAGGCTCCATAAAATAAATAATTCTTTTAAGGGTCTGTGTGTACGATTATACAACAAAGTACCAAATGATATTCAGAAATTAGATCTTGATAAATTTAAAATCAAAATCAAAGAAAAGCTTTATAAAAAAGCTTATTATAAAGTGTCGGATTATACAGAAGACAAAACAGCTTGGGTCTGAAATGCTCCAAGTACCTACTCCAACAGCTATTTCTAATTGCCTATAATTAATTTTTAAAGAGCACCATATTTAATTAAACTATTTACTTTCAAATTCATATTTTGTATTTTGTGACCTGGTAACGACATATAATATATACATATTTTGTAAATGTCGTTGCTTCTGTGCGCTGTGGTTTCTTGCGCCCGTTCTTTGCCACAGTTAAAAAATGATGTCCTGAATGGGTATATTTTGACTATTGACTATTGACTATTGTACCTTTTGATCTCACCCAAAATGATTAGAATTTTTTTATTTTAACTGCCGCCAAAAATGATAATTATGAACACTGCATGTTACGGAATGTAACACAATCATGCAGTATATTTTAAGAGGGCCTTAGGCGGTGAAAACGGAAAAATTAGCTGTTTTCTATTAGTTTTTATTCAAAATATATTAGATATTTCGCACTGAAACTTTCAATGTGTATTACAGAGCGTATGTGTGAGGGGATGAACGAAGTCAAAACGCGACCAAATGATTCCCATTTGGCTCGATACAAAAAAATCCAGAAGTTACCTCTAAAAGGAGAAACGGCACTTTCCATAGAAAAAATGCTTAACATATATACAATAGAATTTGGTAATAAAGTAAAGTTAATAATAAGAAATGGGTCAAAATGCAAGATATTTACCTTTCATTGGGGCTAAGTTTCATAACAAATGTCATTGGAGCAAAATGCCTTTATTTTTAAATAATTATTATTATTTTAATTAGTGCTTAGCCCCTATGTTGCATTTTGACAAATTTGTGTAACTAGTAATTAAACTAGTTTAATTATTACACAAATTCCTATAGAATTCTTGATATTCTGGTGGCAATGGTAAGTAAGCAATCATACTTTCCACTAGAAAAGTTTCCTTTTCACCTTTTTTTTCTTCTTTTTCTTTTTTTTTGCTTTTTTTTCTCTTTTTTCTCTTTTCTTTTATTATTTTCTTTTTTTTTCATCGGTTCTTACATTTGCATATTTTCTGTATTAATATAATATTTTTATTTGATATAATTAATTATAAAAATTATAAAAAATTTTGTCTGATATAATATTTTTATCAGACAAATCTTAACATTTGAAATGACAGGAGCTAATCAGATGACCGACACTGACATTTACTACGATCGGATACACACACGTCCCATTTGTAAAGAAAAAAAGTTTGGCACTTACAATGCCATCTATGAAAAAATCTCAAAATTAGAACTAATTTTTAGTAGGCGCTTTGCACTTTTGAAAAAATCTCGACTTTGACTCAATTACCCCCCCCCCCCTCCCCTAAGCCACCTACGTGGCGACGACAATTTTTTTGATAGTAATAACTACAAATACTAGTACTAACAGAATAAGTTTTGAGGGGAAAAAATTCCTGAGAAGGGGAAATCTCAGTTGTGGCGTGGGGAAAGGAAATCATGAAAGTGGAAGCACTGGTCATGACTAGAAGATATCATTTGGGGAATTTAAAATAACAGTCGAGTTTTTTTATCAATTGTCGGCATATAAAAAGCCGATTCACGGTGAGGAAACCCTCTTTTGCTGCGGGGTCCACCTATTCTCGACATTACTTACAACGTCGTGCTGTTAAAATTCTACGCGAAAATATAACCCGAAATCTCGGTGAGTTGTCTATAATATTTCCGACTTCAATTATTTTGTTGAATTGCTGTGTGTTAATTTTACAGATATTACTAGTGTTTTGCAGTGTTTGGTAATTGCATAGATTGTTAGTGTTTAACGTAAAGCCTAAATTAATATAATTCGTTTAAAGTCATGTTACCTTCAAAGGGAAAAATTGGTATTCCTGTCTTGTTACAATTACTGTCAAGCATGTGTAAATGGTATTGGAGGACGCGAGGTTCCCTGTGATCCCGTGGACGAAATACCATTCCCTGTTAATTTATTGTCATTTTTACCGTTTCAGACAACATTAACTACAATGCTGGTATCTACCCGCTTTTGTTGTAGTCTCCTTGTAGAATTGTCTAACGGTTTTCCAATCATAATTTTACCTAGTAAAGAGGGCCTGGTTCAATTGTAGCTGTTCTACAACAGCCACAAAAGCCGGGACTTAGTGAACATAAGTTCATTCCTTTTTCTTGGTGTATTCCAGGGTTCCTGTACCAGGCTACACCCACTGGGCCTGTGCGCTGTTGCCTGCTGCTTGCTGCCTGCTGCCTGCCCGCCTGCTAGAGCTCGTGCGTGGATCAGCTGCCTAGCGTACACGACTCTGCTTTCGTCCCTGCGCGCAGACTGACCCTGCCGGCTCCAGGTTCCGGGTAGCTGCAGTCTACGAGGAAGATTAGTTTAAAGCTAAGTCCCCTTTTCTAGTCCTAGCAAGCGGACAGAGTGAGCGATCCGTGAACCACCCCCTGAGTTTTGTAAATTCTTTACTAAAAGAATAGGATTAAACTTGTTAACCTATTCACTGTTTTTATTCCTATTCTAAGGCAACTAACCCCGCTTCACTACATACTGTCCCACAGCTGGGCAAACGCTCTATGGAATTAAGTCATCACCACCACGGTTGCCAAACGCTGGTTGGTGATCACAAACCCTATGTTGCTTTGGTTGTGCATCGAAAAATCCGAAATATACTTTACTCGACCAAAGGATGGAGCATATCAGGCCGAGTAATTCTACCACCACTCGGCCACCGAGGCGGTATCGATAAAATATTTAGTATTGAGTAGTTCCGGTGGCCGTCTGTGGTCTTCATCAACAGTTCCATTTCAACAAATGGTGCTTCCCGAGGACAAGTGCCCAGGTTATTGCAAATAATACCTAAATCGCTATGGGTGTGCCTATAATATTTGAAGAGTTCCCTCGATTTCTTCAGGAACCCATCATCAGATATTGACCTGATGACTATGGGACCACCTGGAAGGTATAACCCTTTCAGACGAAAAAAAATATTTCAAATCGGTCCAAGCGTCTTTAAGTAATCGGGGAACATACATCAAACATAAAATAAATTTTATTTCGACGAAATGAGAATCTCCTCCTTTTTTTGAAGTCGGGTTATATTAAAACGACTGAAAGCGAGCGTCTGTCGGTAGAAGAATATTTAACAGATGCTTGGGCGGAATGCGAGTAATCATCATTAGATTATCATCAGATTATAAACATTATCTTCAGATTTCTGCAGCTAAATCTGTTGTGGCGACTGGTTTACTATTTTATTATCAAAGGCGTATCAAGTTAATTAAGGGTATTCGTAGTCAGAAACTGACTGCCGTACTCGACACGTTTAATGACTACTTGAGGTATTTAGTATTCTATAAAAAGTCAACTCTCAGTTCTTATGATCTGTAGTAACATTGAATGACAATTAAAGAGTGCTTAATTTTAAATTGTAAAATGAGTACTTAATACTGAGTTCGAGAAATGTTAAAGCACATTACTCTTATTAATTTCTCATCTGGTTAGGATTGTCTTGATCAATGCTATTATCGGGGTTTCACTTAAACTTCATGTAGGTAAAGGTATTAAAATAAGTAGTTTTCGGTAAACCCGGTTAAAATCTTTGTTTATGGTGGAAATATTTTTTTTTTAAAGTAATTCAATGGCGGTGTATTTAGTCCTTTCTAACATAAAGTGTAAAGTTCAGTAAATGGAAATATCTTTCACTGATTGACCTCTGTGATGTAACACAGACACCTACAGCATATTATCTCACATCACTGTCGTTTTCTTCGAACTGTCGAACTTTACAGAAACCGACATCTGTTTCTTATAATGACGTACATAGTTATATTATTATAACGTTGTGTATTTTTTGAAATAAATAAGTACGGCCAGTTTCCAAATCATTGAAAAATTATCGAATTATTTAGGTCTTGGCTCGCAAGGCGTAGAGACTATTTTTCTTTAATCACATTGTTTGTATCAAGTGATCAAAGCTATTATTACAAGAATCGAAAAGTTTGACAGTGTTTGTCAACATACTCCGATCTCATAAATATTTTTAGTACTTATGACTTAGACGCTTTATCGGAACGCTTTAAAAGGATCTACTGCCTTTTATTTTTATAACGTTACATTAGGTACGTTACACAAAAACAATATAGTTGGAGATATATGACCTTTGGTGTTTTTATCTGAAGGTAACTGGCTGGTATTTTAAAAAAAATAGAGATTATTTTAAAAGTAGCAGTAGGTCTTTAATGCGAAAAATTAGAAGCTTATCGGTAGCCAATCGGGAAATCGTGGTTCAACCTTCAAGCTCTCTAACTCCCAAAATTAATAACGTACCTACTACTAGAGTGAGAAAGACATACACAGTAATTTGTATGGATCATAAGTCAAAAATATTATTAAAAAAATTATTAAATATTATATCTATAATAAATTTTTCTGGTGAAAAGTGGACTATGGTAGAGGACTGCTTTTGCGGTCCTCTTTGCCTAGTCTCTGACTAACCCTTCGGGGATAATAGTCGTGAATTCGTGATTGTATGTATGTTTCAATAAATTTAAAAAATAAAATTTTATTTTCTATCTATAAATAAAAAAGTATGACTTGAGAAGGCTAAACAATCTACAGGTAATTAATTTCGGACGTGAGGCTGCTTACGTAAATAAACTAAACACAATCGTGCTTTTTCTGGAGAGTTAAGTAACAGCAATATTATCAAAATGTTATAAGCGCTATTAACCTAAAAACAACAAAGAATCATTCTGCAGCTGCAAGTACTGTAACAAACAAAGTGAAGTTTATGTTACGCCATTCAGGTTTCTTCGTTCGTACGAAACGTTCATAATGAAAGCGAATAATGTATTTTAATTCAATTCCGCTTTTGGTGCATTACTAAATCAAGCTTGTATGCCGCGGCGTCCGATTCACCGTCCTATGGTTCGGTTACGACCTTGCAGCTTTGAGCGGAGCGGCGCGGCGAGTGGATTCTTCGTTTATTGCGTCCTTTCTATGACCATTGACTGAGACTTCCGTAGTATAACGCGCAATGGTTAAAGAATCCGCTCGCAGCGGCAAGGTCGTGGCCGGGCCGTAACTCCTACCTACAACCTACATTGGCGTTTTTACGGACCACAAACGGTAACATTTTCATTAGGAGCCGTGTTCACGTGACAGCCGACACGCTCGGACATTTACTGCAGCAGATAGGGACATTAGCGTCGTTAGTTAGCCAACACAATGATACGTTTGCAATATCCAATGCTTTTTATATAAGTAACGTGTTTATCTATTCATTTATCATGGTTATGATTGAGGTCAATTAGAAGGTGCAATTTAATATTGCAACACCTGTATATTGCAGGTGCATTTTCATTTGTACGTATTTAATAAAACGAAACCGGCGATAGAAACAGCCCTTGCCCTTGCTCGTTGCAAGGTAGCTTCTAGGTACAAGGTCTACGAAGCCATGGCTTAAATATATTTTGTAGTAAGTTCATTTTCAATAAAAACACTTGAAAACATATATTTATTTGCTATGAGTCGACGAGTTAAATGATTCAAATTCATGTCGAACACGAGGAATTTAAAACAACACCGACTTCCGATAGTAATCAAGAATTCGGAAATATGTAAATTTTTTGCATTCGTTTTCAGTACCATTAATAACGAGGATACGGAAATAAAAAAGTGCGAGTTACGGACTCTTTCGAAGTCGTCACATAGTTAGCTTTGTAATGTTAAATCCCTTGTTTACAGTTATAGCTGGTTTAAGTAAAGTTTTCTTTGGATTTAAGATTTTTCCTATGTTCGTTTGGTTCGTACTTTTTTTTCTATTTGTATTATCGATTTTTAATACTTTATATTGTACTTTATGCTTTATGTGTACTTAATTCAGTACCTTCTTATTAATAACTGGACAATTAATAAACACTACAACACATACGTCTATCAATGTTTGAAATGTAGCAAAATATTGTAGTTGTAATTAGTACTAAAGGCTGGCAACGCGTCTGCGATTCCTCTGGTTTTGCGGTTGTCCATGGGCGGCGGTGATTCTCTCCATCAGTTGTGGTTTTGTCCGGTTTTTTTCCTACCCAGCAAGGGATTCTACTTCACCTGAAGTTATGTGGAAATAGAGTTCAGGCGCGAAGACAACTGGTGTAACGTAAGAGACGTAGCATCACAAAATGCTTCTTCACGCGCCTCGTTAGAAGGACTACATATTAAAGATAGATTTTCCAGGTTATACTTAAGATCTCTCCATCCGACTGGTTGTCTGGAGAAGACCGCCAAATTTTAACTGTGTATTGTACATAATTTCATGTTTTGTTAAACTGTTGCAATAAAAGTATTATTTATCTATCTATAGCAATGAAAACATGTAATTGTTATGTATTGAGTAGGTACGGTCGGGGTCACCGTCGCTTTACCACTTTGCAGAAATTTTCGGTTCTAGCGCGCCGCCCGCCCGGGTGCGTGCCCGTACCAAATAGACGTCGCGGTGTGCAAGGGATTTTGACCTTTAGACTGGTAAAGCGACGGAGTCCGCGATAGTACCTATTGAGTAAATAGCTGCATGGAGCTAATTTCGTTACTTCATAACCAAGCTAACATGTAGGAAATGACTTGGTTTCATTTCCTCCCCCCTTTGACATTCATAATACATAACAAACATGTTCGCGCAATTCGAAACTCGAAACGAAACGGAAGTATTTTTTGCGCAGTCACAAACTTAATTCGGCAAATATTTATGAATGCATAGGGTTGAATCACAAGATGGCAATTTCTTTTATTTAAGTATTTTTTGTTTTTCTTTATTTAACCTTTTTTATTTTGCGATGACACTGTTATATTACTTTATCCGACCACGGTTTTATATATAAGGTGACTGCTAGAAACCGCAAGAAAATTCAAGGGCTGGTCAGGTCAAGTGTTTTAAACATGACAAAAAAGGAATTCGTGTTTTTTTTAAATTTTTAATGAAATAATTCAGTTTGTGAATTTTAATTGGATAGTCTTTAAGTATTTAATTTATTTTAAAGCTTACGGCCTTCTTTTGACCCGCCCGCGTCAGCTGGGCGATAAGTACCTACGTTGACGGGTCAACAGACGGCTGGCCGGCCGGCCGTTGCCCCCGTCAGCTGGGCGATAAGTATCTACGAAAAAACATGAATTCCTTTTTTGTCATTTTTGTCATGTATAAAACACTTGACCTGACCAGTCCTTGAAGTTTCTTGCGGTTTCTAGCAGTCACCTTATATTTATTGGCAAGTAGGCTTTGTTACATAAGAGGACCTTAAGTCTCTGTTAGAACAAAGTCTTACTAATTAATAAAACCATAGCCGTCACGAGTAGCTTTAAAGACACTTTTTGTTGCTGACATGAGGTACCACCACACAAAAACCGTTAACTGCCTCTGTGATCTAGTAGCTAACCCACCGGTCTTAGACCAGAGTTCCCAGGTTGGTGGTACAACTTCTTATTTTTTAACCATCTTAACTTAAGTGTTGCGCACATAACGACAATGTTAGTAGCATTGTTGTGTTTCGACAGCTCAGAGATAAAATAGCCAGTTTCTCAGTGGTTGAGGATTCTGGATGAAACGCTTTCGGCCTTATCGTTACTTACCATCAGGTGAGATTAAGGACAAGTGCTTAATAGTATAAAATTTAAAAAAAATGCGTTATGCATTGCGTTCAGTTGCCTTAACCGGACACTTCATCCGCGTTATTGTATGATAGTCCCGTGACGGCAACAGAAAGTGTCTACGTTAGCACAGCGCCTTAGCATTTAATCTGGACCTAGAACTCCGGTACAAACCCTAAATACTGTCAAGCTTCTCATTTATCACCGGTTCATGCCTCCGAAAATTGCGTGCATTTGCTTACCACCATTACGAAGGCTTTTAACGGATCTTCCTTATAATATTTTAAGCCGCTCATTACAGTCTGTTGCTAGTCGAAAAATTACTTTTTGTTTAATTCTCCCTTTTATCGCTGTAGTAATAAGAGCCTTTATGAATGCAACTCATTTGGGAGAAAAGACCGTCGTCATTCCGTTTTGCATTTTTTTCGGAGGGAGGTAAATAGCAACTGAGATAACTGAGAAAATTGTTACTTTTACCTTTAGGTAATTGTGTCTTCGTTTTAATTCATTTTATGAGAAATAACAGCGATTCACGACCTAACCTATTATAACTTGTTCCGTATTAAAAACGGGTTAAAAATGGAATAAAGAACATTAAAAACATGATCATTGCTTGTTTTTGTAATAAGTAACTAAACAGTTAAAAAAATTACCTTATCATTTTTTATAACTTGGGAAAAGTCATTATCGTACAAAAAGTACAGCTCTTACGGCATACTTTGCCTATGTTGAGTCTGTTCTACGGTACGGCCTTATCATATGGGGAAATAGTACAGATATGACTAAAGCATTTATAGAACAAAAAAAATGTATAAGGTCAATCTGTGGTACTGCACCTGATGAACCATGTGCGCCTCTGTTTAAGTCTTTAAAGGTATTTCCTCTTCCATGTCTTTACATCTTTGAAATTGCCAAATTTGTCAAAAAAAATACTCACTATTTCAAAAAAGTTAGAGAAATCTTTCCACGTATAATACAAGAGATGGAAATAGGTTGGTGTCGGCCATTGTTCCAAGGAGTACGCGAATTCAGAAAAACTGCTTATGGATGTGCATGGTGATATATAATCAGCTAAGTACCTGAAAAAATCAAAGAACTTACGATAAAGAAATTCCATAGTGCTTTATATAGATGGCTAGTCGCACACGTCTTTTACTCTGTGCAAGAATATCTAAAACACAAATGCTGCAATTCGTGTACCTTGTGTTGTGATGCCTTAGGTTCTTTGCATTGATATTCGTTTTCGTCGTTGTACCAAATTGTTTAATGATTTAATGTGCGCATTGACATTCTATTTTCTAATTTAAATTGTATAACGACTGTGATTTTATTTTTGACTTGATATTTAATTCTATTATTAATTAGGGTTTGACATTTATTGCATTTAATTATTTTTTTTGTTTTAAGCTCTGTATGACTTTTCTTTTTGAACTGTTCTAAACTCAGATGCTTTAGTAAGTGTTCTGAGGTTCTAAACCTAGGAAAACCATAAGTTTTTTTGTTTGCCCTTGAACTCTTGAACAAATAAGGCAGAGGAGCTGCACCATACAGTCTCAAAGTGGTTTCTTTGGTTAATTGTGTTTTTATTTTATTAATGTATTTGTCTTAGGTTATTTCCATTTATGTATTTAATTTTATTGTATTGTATTGTATTCAATTTTAATTGCATTGCATTAATTTTTAATTTAATTATCCCTATTTTTGCATGCTACCGTGGTTGGCTGAATGGGATGAGCGTAAAAATGTAACAACTGTAACAACATCTCCCCCATGTACCCCATTCATACGCAAATAAAATAATTTCATAAAATAATTTCATTTCATTTCATTTCAACCAATCACCTGGCTGTATTCGATGACGAAGAAATAAAATAATACAAGTGAATTTTTGAAAAATCCATTTGAATTCGTCCATGAAAAAAAATTAATAAACCGTAAAATATATCGGATTATATCGCAAACGTTACCATTGATTTTCGAAGTGGTATCGTGACCGTTGTCAAGTTACTTCGCGAAACAAATGTTTACGCCGACCTTTATTATTCAAAGGTATATAAAATTATTTGAAGGTTAACTTGCCATCCGTATTGGGAATTCGTAATGGCTCGAACCAATATAATTAGTTGGGAAGTTTTGCTTAGAAATGTTCACTCAAAATACTTCTTTGCCATGCGGTGAAAATTCTTGGGTGATTGAGGTACTTTGGTAAATGAAAAGTAAAGAAAACAAACACATTTTATAAGAGTAAGTAAAAAATAACAAGACTCAAGATTGTATCAAATAAAAAAATGCTCTACTCTGCCTTAATAGTTTAAAATATCAAGCATGATTACGAGTAGTATGTAGGTACTCGTATGTATGAAAATGAAAATTATTTATTTGCTTAAAACATGGTTTACAATTATGTTACATTAAAATAGTAAGTCCTCACGTTTAACAAGATTGTCATGCAAATAATGGTAGGTAAGTAGATGTAGGTAAAAAAGAAATAGTAACAAGTTTAGATGTAAAACACACTAGGCAATAACAATCAATCAATTAAACATACCATGATGCAGTATTAAATGTCAATATCATGTCAAGAAGATTACGTACTACAATCACAAAATAATATCTTACATAGGTAATATTCCTGGTTACAATAACATGTCAATAAAATATTCTAAGGTCTTGGTCAAATAATTAGTATATAATTTAAATGTCAGTTGTATAAATGTTTGTATGTTTTATATTTAAACTATTTAGCTTACCTACCAGATGAAAGACGATTGCATGTAGCGGCGATGAGAATGTTAAGGTGGATGTGTGGAGTGACGAGACAAATGGACAAATTTAGGAATGAATATATCAGAGAAAGTATGAAAGTGAGCGAGCCTATTCCTTCCTTAAAGGCCGGCAACGCGCCTGCGATTCCTCTGGTTTTGCGGGTGTCCATGGGCGGCGGTGATTACTTTCCATCAGGTGACCCGCTTGCTCGTTTGCTTCCATCTGCTATAAAAAAAAAAAAAGTGGCGCCTGTTTGATATGGATAGTCTACATCTGCCCTGCTACCAGGCTATTTCTAGCCAACTTAAAACTAACGTCTAATTCTAAGAAATATCAACTAACTTACGTACTAGTCTTCCTCTCGTCCGCCCGCGCTGTTCGCGGTGATCCCGGGTACTCGCCGGCCGCCGGCTGCCTTCTGTGGTGCTGGTAGACCGCGCTCCTGCGCGTCTTCAGGTTGGTGCTGTGGTGGTGGAAAGGCCCTAAGCTTCCCGGCTACCCCTCAGTACTGATAATCCCAGAATCATACGTACCACTGATGCACAATAACACTTAGTCCACTTAGTTTAAAAACTTATTAAAGTTCACACTCCAACGCGAGTACACTGCGTGGGTCTCATAACCAAAGGGGCCAAAATGCCTCGTGCTTGACGACCGCTGTCGAAGCTCCAATCAATTAATTGTTTGTCACTAGCCCGCCCTGGTACTAATGTTTTACACTGTTTAATCATTACGGACCCCCGAATCAAAACAATATGTGCCCCCCACATCAAATCACAACTACAACAGTCAATATTTTTCACGCGTCCCCGCGGTTCCTTTAACCTCACCAAAATCCAATGTGAGTGTGTGTCACACTGACACTGACATTGACAGTCGTCTGTCAAATACAAATTAAAACTAAAAAAAAGGTTGCCAGCCGTAAGTGGCCATTTTGTTCCGAACAGCGCCCATAACAGAAAACATGAAAGGGGACCGTTATTCTTGGTATAGACATGTAATGAGAAGGGACCAAAGCCATTAGTTGACGAAAACATGATGAATATGAGTGTTGAAGGTAGGAGAGGAAGAGGAAGACCAAAGAAAAGATAGATGGATTGTGTGAGGGATAACACGAATGAGAAGGGATTGGATGATTTGATGACGAATGACGGAGTTGTATGGTAGAATAAGACATACTGCGTCGACCTCAAACAACATGGGAACAGGGCAAGCGAATGATGGTACCTTAGAATAATAACGCTATAGAAAGATAGTCTTCATACAAGCGCTCTGTCAAAAATGAAGCACTAAACCGATTCACACACGCGTTACGTGCGTGCGCGCATGGCCGTGATCTGCTGTCTCTTTCCAATTCTATGAATATGAAAGAGACAGCACTGCGGCAGCCGCTGCTACCGAGGCTTTAACTTAGAGAATCACACTGCAGTACGTTTATATTTTGACCTAATTAACTACAAGATACCATGAAATACTGAAAGCTTACCTGTGAAAAGTGATGTTATTACACTTCTTTTGTTTTTCAGATGTGTTGTGACACAATTTAACTACACAAACCGTAATTTTTTTTTTGTTTTCGCGAGACACGTTCGGCGCGCTGTGACATTGAACACTACGGAGCGGTCCGGCGTTTGGTGCCATTTCTGGCTCCAATTAATGTGCTTCAAAATAGGCGCGCGAACTTGGTTTCTATAGCGTTATTATTCTAAGGATGGTACGTATACCTACGTGAATAATTTGTCTCCTAGGTACTTAATGGCATAATATGTGTACTAAATGTATTAATTACAAACAGTAATTAAGAGACCGTTGAATATAAATAATAAGAGGAATTACAAAAGGTTAACGTTACCTCAGACCCTTTTAAATCCCAATGGTTTTTGTAAATTGTCCATAATAATATAGATAATTCCGATTTAAAAATATTATTTAAGTACCATTAACCATAACATTTTATGGTTTTAACTAATCCGATGTCCATTGGCAATTCAAAAATTATTGTTTTTATAAATTGTCTCGGGTCTGGGTGTTTTCTATGTATAATAAGTATGTATTTAAGTATTTTAAGTATGTTTATTTGTTGTCTAGTAACCATTTGACGTGTTTCTTAACGAAGCTTCTCTTGGGCTATATAGATAATTGGTGTGAGTGTAGGAAAGTTTATTTATTTTATTTATTGATTTATTCAAATGAATGATGAAATACAATTAACTCAGAAACAAAGACTATGTATAATTCTGTCATATAAAAAGGTTCGGAATTTATTTAATTAATCTCTTCTTAACTAAATATTAATAATCAGTGAATCATATGCGATACATGGGACAGGGTTAAGAAACTTATGCTGACACATGCAGGGAATAAATATAGTATAATAATTAGATTAATATTTTGTAAAACAGTAAACAATGATTTAGTTATTTTAATAATTGTACAAAGAATGTTAGTATGTATGACGCATTGCGGTCTTGTCTCTCCACAATGGTATTTTTGTGTGCGGAATATGAGCAGACCTCGACAGAATCGAGCTTAGAAATTAATATTTCATGCTGATTCTAAACATTTTCGGAGTAAGTTATTTTTTTAATAAAGCTGTACGGTAAGACCTTTGTTTTGGAGGGCACGTTAAGCCGTTTTAGGCTCGGTGACTGTGGTAAGCCTTTGAAACCCGAAAACACGCTTTGTCCTTACGTAGTGAGTTATGACTTGGCCCTGGTATTCTCATAACTAATATTGTAAATGTGAAAGTGAGATTGTTTGTTTGTTTATTAAGATTTCAAACCTTAACTACTCGACCGATCACGAAATTTTGCATACTATTGTCAGGGGATATAGGGATATACGTACATACATCTGTGGAGTCTGGTGACACTAGAGAAGGTATCTTTAACAATGACTTCAAGCACAGTATGGAAAAATTCGCTGCTGTATATCAGGCAAAAACTTTCGGAATTTTTTATGCGGTAAAAATAACTTAGAACTCACTTTTAAGAAGCGAAACATATGCATCCTGAGTGTCAGCTAAGCCGCGCTCTGTCACTTATATCGCCTCAGATCGACTCTAGCCTTGTACTTGAAACCACGAAAACCTTAAAACAAGCTAGGTGGACACAACAGAGTGAGATTGATCTGAGTACCATTCCACGAAGGAATCCATGGTAATGAGATGGCCCAAGCACTTACCAAGGAGGGGTCAGAGTCCCCCTGTTAGGGTTGAGCCGTTTGTGGCACTGGCACCGAGTACCATGAACAAGACCTAAGGACCACATCCAAAACAGGCATAAAACCGAATGGAAAGAGCTACCCGGCATAAGACACTGAAAATCCTTCATAAGCGAAGGCGCCCTAGGGCAGAGTAAGATCATTTGCAGATGTATAATAGTAAAAGGCAGGCCCGAGTAATCGCCGGTGCCCTGACTGGGCACTATGCCACAAAACAAATGCTCCACAAAAGCAACTAGCAACAGATAACCTGTGCAGGACACGTGGAGAGAAAACGGAGTCCATGCAACACCTATTGTGTGACTGTGACTTTCTTGCTAGGTAAATAATGAATCTCCTGGGATCGACCTACCCGAAACAGAAGATTTTAGGCTCTTCGCGATCAAACACATTGCCAAAGCTTATGGCAGTCATTCATTGTCACTGAGGAGGCAGAGTGATAGGACGGGGTTGCTTAAACGATCCCAATGGGTCGACGTTCTGCTGCGAGAGGGAGACCTCTGTAGGCCAAACTAAGATAAGATAAGACCCAATGTTCTAATTATTTATGCAGCACTAAAAGAATAAAAATACTCTAAGAATATTCGAATATAGGAAGAAAGAAAAATTATTCTACTAAGAAATGCCACCGCGAAATCGCTGGAATTGTTAAAAACTATTATTTTTAATAACTTAATTTTGTATTGAATACCTGTGTTTGTGAAATTCGTTATCTAATATGAGTTACTTGTGAATTAATTATTATAAATGAGAACACTACAATAGATATTTAGCGTCATTATGTTGTAAACTTAGTTACATATTTTGTTAAATGTTTGTTAAGACATTGTCAGGGTTGCAAAACTAAAAGTTTGCATTATTTAAGTTTAATAAGGATAACAGTCGTATATTGGACTTAAGAAAAAGATACCAAATCCTTTAATAAATATTATTAAAAGATTTTGAAAGTAATAGTATTAATGATTCTTTTCTATCCATCCTCTCTACATGACCAAACCATCATAGCATACCTTTCTCAATTTTTGCCACTCTAACCTCATTCATTCTACACTTCTCTCTTATCACCCTATTAACCGATCTTTCAAAGTACTCCACATATAATTCTTAGCGATCTCAATTTTACTAAACTGAAAAATACATATATGAAACTGTCTTTATAATGTGTAATAAATTTATTTTATTTCTATTAAATTAAACTATTTCTATTAAACTGTTTTTATCATTTCTAATTCCGGTGGCAATCTTTAATTTTCCCAACGTCTTTATCATTTATAATTTTGGTGGGTTGCTTTAAAATTCCGGTGGGACAACACTAATTTCGGTGGCTCTAGAAAACTTTAAATAGCAATATCGCCAAAAGTAATTATTATTATTTTCGATCCCTACTATATGACTTATTATTACATCTCTCAAAGTATTATATTAGCACGAAAAAAATCGTGAAAAATGAATATAAAAATTCGCCACCGTAATTAGGCAAAACTCGAGTGTGTTGAAATTGACCCAACTACTTATTTGATTATAATTTGATTTTAGACTTTTTATTCCGGGAAAAATCTTTGTGGGATAATAACATAGTCCACGCGTATGAAGTCGGGTGCAAATGCTAGTATGTTGCAATTTATATTCCGGAAAAGGTGTTTTGATAATTTTCGTGACTATGTTTGAAAGTGCTTATCTGGAAATACGGGAACGAGTAATTTATAATTTAATAACAAAGAGGATTCTCCGCAACAAAGGGATAGCTGTTACAACCGGCCATAAAAGCATGTTGTCATTCAAAATTCACACCAATGCCCTGCTTTGTTCAGCCATACGTTTTCAGTAGAATATTAAAGGGAGCACTAGAACCTCTTTTTGAGTACCTACACCTCTTTCTTAAATAACTAGTGAAATGCTATGTCTTTAAAAGCTGACGCTACACGTAGAGTCGAAATAGTTGAATGTCGAAAAGATGGAAAGATATGGCTCAAACCTTTGCCCAGCAGTGGGACAATATAGGCTACGGAAAGAAAAAAGAAGCAAAGTGGCATTTCCATGATTCATCTAGACATTTTTTTTTTACAAAAGTTCATGTAAAGTTGTGATGACAGCTTGTTGTGTCAATATTGTTCAATACTTAACCACTCACTCTTGGATTTTTTTGACAATTTTTTGACAGTAACTGTCAACGTCAAATTTGACAGAATGGACCCAGACTATGCTTTATTGTGCGATAACAATACATAAGATGAACAACAGAACCGAAATAACCAAACTTGTTCGTACTAAAGTAGTCAGTAAGTCTATGAAAACACGGTACAAAGTCAAGTGTGTTTTTGTAGGTGCGGTCTCATGCGACCGCTTGGGGTTTGAGGGGTAATACCTTATGGCGACCTCCGTGGTCGAGTGGTTAGCACGCCGGTTCTGGTGTCGCCCTCTCTGAGGTCCCGGATTCGATTCCCGGTCGTGTAAATTTTGGGAAATATCTGTTTTTCTAAATTGATTTCGAGTCTGAGTTTTTTTGAATAATAAGTATGTTTATCCGTTATCTAACCAACAAAAACCAGTTTCAAAAGAACCTTAACTTGAGCTAATAATATAAATATAAAAAGATATAAAATACCAAGAGTAACTGTCAAAATTGAACTAACTTTCGATCGGGGTAAGAGTTCAGGATAGTAGATTGTGTTTTTTTTCTCACAACGGGGAAGAAGTTTTATGACTAACCATGTGAACACAACACTAAAAGACTGTTGTTTTAATTTACCGAACGAATCAGCCGTTGCGCCATTGAGCTAATTAAATTTTAATAGCTTTTTAATTGTATTGTGTTTAAGCTTTAGCCACGACGGAAACTTGCTTTTAACTGTCTTTGAATTGATTCATTCATTTCATTCCGTTCAAACACTCATTGGGTTTAAAGGCAGGCGAATAAACCAACTCTGCTTAACATGTTACTAGTAGTCATCAATGCTAATTAACCTTTTGGCATTAGCTACAAAAAACGACCAAACTTTGGAAAATGTTTGCAAAGCAACCAAATGTTTGATGATAATAATAAATAATAATAATAAACTACCCTACACTCACACCAATTATCTAGCCCAAGAGAAGCTTCTTATGAAACTCGTTAAATGGTTACTAGACAACGGATAAACATACTTAAAATACTTAAATACATACTTAATAAACGTAGAAAACACCCAGACCCGAAACAATTAAAAAAAACAATAATTTCTATTTTGACCCGACCGGGGATCGAACCCGGGACCTCAGATATGGCGACACCATGAAAACCGGTGTACAAACCACTCGACCAAGGAGGTCGTCAATAATCCTATTATTGCTTGATGACAATAAATATCATCAAGCAATAATGGGATATATATTAAAATTCGTAATTATTAACAAACTGAGCCAAAACCTGGATATTGGCGAAATCCAAAGGGGAACGCCACTGCACAAAAAGAAGAAGAAGAATTATTAACATCTTAAAACAATCCTATTGACGGGCCTATGCCTCCACATACACTATTAAACATGGGGAAACTATATGCCTTACCCAATACACATAAGTCAATGGGAGTTAATAGATTATAACAAGTACCTTTTTTTTTTCAATAAAACCTTAAAGTGCCTTTACAGTACGAGATATTTCAATACGGTCACCCATTCAATTGCCGGCATCTCGAAAGATGCTTAACTTTCACGATCTCAACTCGAACTTGACCTCCTCTTGAATTCGAGCGCAAATTTTAAGGTCACCCGATAAAAAAAAGGTTTTGATAGGCAGGCCCATAACAAGCGGTCAGGTATTCCCGCGGGCGCCCTAGCGCAATGCGGATGCTCTGGGTTGGCTTTCGACAGTGCCTGGCCTTATCACTCTATGGTTATTTTAAGTACCTATTATTTTGTTTTTAATTTTTTCAGGATAACAAACGATTGCGTACAAAAAAATATTCTAAATAAATTGCTGTGATTTACGCAACCAACACCATTTATTAGAAATAAAGTAATTGAATACAAGCAAATCGAAGCAAACAGACATTGTTTTTTAAATTTTCTATAAAAGAGAAAAAATAAGTGACAGTCTATGCCTTCGTAAACATAATTCCTCTTTTTTATTCTTTCTAAAAACTACTTGATAATATCGCGTGACATTATTACTGTCAACTTCGAAGAGAGAAAAAAGAACTTTTCATCTTATTTAAAAAATAATGCTAACTATCAATTTATTAACACTTTCTTTTATTGTAAAACTTGTGTAAATGGTTAGTGGTTTTAATAGAAATGTATAGTCATTATGTTTCTCTTTGTTTAGCAGAAATTCCCTTACAGAATCTCTGAAAACGAAACAAAGGAAGCAGCAGCTAAAAGAATCAGGCGTTGAATTATTTAAAGGGGAACGGTTTTAGAAACTCCGTTTTTCCAATATCCGAGTATATTTGTTTGTTGTTGATAATTAAATTTAAGTACTTAAATAACTTTTTAAATTTAGATTGGACATTAAATTATTATTTCTCGAAGTAGGTACTTACTTTTCATTCAATATCTATTATATAACGCAAGTGGTATTTACCTGTAATTGTTTGATGCATTAAGTTTAGCCGTATCTATAATTTTATTTATGAATGTAATAATGTTAAATCGTAATAAATAAATAAAAATAATGTTGTGGGCGGTCCTATTGAAAAATAATTTAATGTTTTCGTAGACGAGATAAAGACACATTAAATAGATCAAGAGTGCGCGCCAAAATATGCACGCAGACTAATTATAACCAACCTCGTACATCGACGCACTATTCAATATTACGAAATTAAAATGCAACAACAGCATAAGTAGGTATGTACCTGCTTAAAGAAACTTTGCGGGCAAATTCGTGTAATAAATTAAATAATTATTTATACTCCCTGCTAAATTCACATGACAGATCTCGTGACAAAATTTCTCCAGATGTTTACGAAAGCATCTCGACATCTTTTCATAACATTTTTTTATACAGAACATTACAGCTGTTTGAGTATTTTCAAACTGGAACTCCAGTTTAAATATAGAGAAGGAGGAAGTTTTATTCTATTTTAAAAAATCTAAACTTTGGTACTCACCGCTAAACGTCACGCGCGTGCTGGCCACTATAGAAAAAAAAGAAAAAAACTTGTCGAAAACTTTTTGCGCGGGAAAATGTGACAGTTGTGTATTTGAACAATTTTACACTTACCAGTTGGCGTTTTCCTTGGGGTTTCCGGTGGTTCATGGTGATTGTTTTTGGTGAGCTGGAGGGCGAGGTTAGTGCCGATCTCCTCGGAGCGCGGGCACGGCGTGTAGGCGTATTGTTTTTTGGTCGGCGCCGGGGCGGGCGCGACGCGATGTCTGCCGCGGTCGGCCATGCGGCGTCTGCCGTGCCCGCGCACTGCCCGCGTGCCCGTGAGCCCGAGTGCCGGTGCCGTGCCTTATCGATAAAGCTGTGTGGATGTGGCGCGGTTACGCACCCCGTGGCGGAGCTGTCAATTGGTTTTCCCGCCTTTTCGGTGCGTACTGCGCTGAACGCTGAAACTACGATGCCACAGACCATGTGGTCTGTGTTCGCTGCGGACATCGGTGTCGGTACATGAGCAAACTTCTTGAGAAAAAAGGGGCATGTTATGTTTATAATTTCACGTTGTTTTTTTACAATTTAAATAGATTACTAGTCTTCGAATTAAATTAAGTTTATGCATTTTTAGAGTGAAGGATTTTTCAATTATTTTGAAATTATTTCCAAACGACTTTCTTTTTTACTGATGATAGAAATTATCGTACCTACATCGATACTCGTGTTTTAATTTAAAAGATAGGTACCTAATTATTTTTGTTCACATACCTACTTTTGACCAATATACAAAAAAATCTATTTAGAGAAGTATCCTCCCTATAAAAGCTCTATTAACTATACTTTTATAATCGCCAAAAACACTACATCTTAAAAGATAATAATATGATGTCGAAGTACGTAATCCTCTACGATAGTTTGATGCTTATTTATAAGTTGCCCAAAGCGTCAACAACTGTTATTTACGATGTTATTACAGTAGCTAGTATCTAGACAGTAAGCCTAGGCTTTTCTGGGGTCAAGTTAGGAGCGGGAGCGGATAGCGGAGCGGATAGCGGAGCGGAGGCTGGGAAGCGGCGCGGTGGCATGTAGAGTAAACGTTTAATCTTCATACGCAAACTGGAGAAACGCCAGTCACTTTAGACCATATGGGACGCAGAATAGATGTATATTTGCTTACTAGAGTATGCCCGCGGCTTACCCCGAGTTAATTTTTCGCGGGAAAAAGTAGCCAATAACAGTCTTCAGGGCCCCATCTAGTATTTCTAAAATTCATTAAAGTCGGTGAAGTGGTTTAAGCGTGAAAGCGTAACAAACAAACAAACCCACTTTTGAATTTATAATAAATAGTTACTTATCCGTTAGAATAAGGATATTAAGCATGAAAAATTAACAAAGTGTTCCCATCTTTACAAGAGGGCTTCAAAGATAATTTGACGCTGTAAAAGAAATGAAATGCTATGTCCTTTTCAGCACAAGCTGACTCCGCTACGGTTCTCCGATGGCCGATTCATCATTGGACAGTTCGCCGACGGGACGATTCACTTATTTCCGTTTGCCCGACAGACTCGTTCACCTATGGACTTTTCGCCGACAGCACTTTTCATCTACGTCACTTTTGACGACAGGCCTTTTCAGATACAGAATGTTTTACCGACACGACGATAAACCTATAAGTTTTTTAACTAGAGAGAACTAACGAGAATTCGCCATCAATTTTGTTGTCTAATAATCCAAACGTTTGTAGAGGTTTGGAGATTGCGGCAAGCAGCAAGCGTGCGGACGCGGCATTTGAATTTGTGATTTGTTCGACGGATCGGCTACAAGCGCTTGCAAACCCAGCCAAACGCTCTATCCACACGTTTGAATTTGTGACGGCTTGTTCAGGTTTGCCAAGCGTGTGGACACGGCATAACGCACTATCTTCATAGATCATTTCCGGTGTAATAAGAGTAGATAGTAGTAAATAAAGGAAAATGATGCAACTGCAGTACATAGGTATATGTGTGGTATAAGATAATTTTATAGTTTTATTTTCATAGAATATAATTAAAACTACATAAATAAGAAGGGAGTGCTTTTTAAAAGGTAGGACTGACTGTTTTTTAAATTGAGTAAATAAAATAAGTCTTACCTATAAATATAAGACAATAAAATAAAATAAAAAAATAAAAGGCCTGTCGTCAAAAGTGACGTATATGAAAAGTGCTGTCGGCAAAATGTCCATAGGTGAACGAGTCTGTCGGGCAAACGGAAATAAGTGAATCGTCCCGTCAGCGAACTGTCCAATGATGAATCGTCCTGTCAGCGAACAGTCCAATGATGAATCGTCCTGTCGGTGAACAGTCCAATGATAAATCGGCCGTCGGAGAACCGTAGCGGAGTCACGCAAACTTAGAAACGGGGAGTGACTTATCAAAACGGTTTATTTCGGGTTTCAGATTATTTAATTTTTTATATGTCAATCGGTACTTTGAGTGTATCCACATCATTATGTGAAGTGTTCGGTGATAAAATACTTATTTATCTGAGAAAAATGGTCATAAAAAGTGCTTTCCGCAACAAAGTAGCTTATTTCAGGTTATTTCTTGGCCATAACAAAATATTTTTCAAAATGGCTTGTTTCTGGATCATTTTGTAGGGAAACTTGACAATACGTATCAAAAAAGCCTATCTCTAGGCTAGTATCACAGGAGCACTTTGGAGGGTGGATATATTGCACTAAAAATATTAAACGTCACCAGTAATGTCAGGATCCTGTCAATTCAAATTGACTAAGTTATTTTTTGATAAACGAATATTGTTTGTCGTATAATATAACGGTTTTTTTTGCTGATACGATTATTTTGACTTATGAACAGTTCATAATGGATAAAACGGTGCTGGAGTTAAATTCGGGCGGAAGGAAAAGGAAATCCAGACACAATAGCCGGACAAGGCAATCGTAAGTGGTTTTCAACAATGTATGAACGTTTGATAATGTTATCAAAGTTTAATCCTACTTCCATATTCCTATTAGGATTCTTTGCGCAAAAAATATTGTCAGCACTAAGAAGGCATGTGGTTCTTTCACCTTTCATTTCAAGGAGTACTGAAACGAAATGGCTTATTTCTAACAAGCCCCGGAACAAAACGTCTTATTTCAAAAAAGTTTGCAAAAAAATGGCTTATTTCTTTAAATCCTATGATGATAACTCGTAATAATGAAGACTTAAAAAAATAGAAAATGCTTAACTATTTACTAACCTACTCAAATTATGTACATAAAAGTAACATAATTAAAAGATGTAATATGTGATAAGTATTCATATTTTCGTTGTTTCTGAAAAAAATGATCCTACTAAAATAAGCCGTTTTGAAAAATCACTCCTCAAACGCCGTCATACTTCAGCCATTTTGTACAAAATACCTACAAATTATAAACAAAGACCATCCTCAGTTATTTATAACACATCACATCACACACATCTCTTTCTATTAAAGAGACCTATTACATCTCGACTGTGATGTTTGCGTAAAATGACCATTTTCGCATTTTGTAGTAATTTTGCAGTTGTATTTATCGTTTTTATCGAAGTAGGATAATAAATTCATGCATAATATTACAAATCTCCACTCTGTAACAATAAGCTGAGTTCAGACGGCCAGCGCAATGCGTTTGTAGTAATTTAGCAGTTGTATTTATCGCTTTTATCGAAATAGGATAATAAATTCATTATGAAATGTTTATTCCTCATGAAGTAACAATTATTCTGGTATAAATTTTGCTTAATAATATTATCATAGATAGGAGAAATTCACTTAAGGCGATTTTCGAATTTTGTATAACATTTTTTTAGGGTCCCGTAGCCAAATGGCAAAAAACGGAACCCTTATGGATTCGTCATGTCTGTCTGTCCGTCCGTATGTCACAGCCACTTTTTTTCCGAAACTATAAGAACTATACTGTTGAAACTTGGATTAGAAGGTTTCTAATATCAT
This sequence comes from Scoparia ambigualis, assembly GCA_963921215.1. NCBI lineage: Eukaryota > Metazoa > Arthropoda > Insecta > Lepidoptera > Crambidae > Scoparia > Scoparia ambigualis. The sequence continues at coordinate 4,788,954 of OY992522.1, forward strand.
TTTTATCTAAACTGAATAGTTTGCGCGAGAGACACTTCCAAAGTGGTAAAATGTGTGCCCCCCCCCCCCCGTAACTTTTAAAATAAGAGAATGATAAAACTAAAAAAAGAATTGCTGCTACGGACCCCTTCATGGGCGAGACCGACTCGCACTTGGCCGGTTTTTTCTATATAAAATCAATGATATCTAAAAATTCCGAGACCGCTACGAACTATACGACTATACTTATGAGAGAAAACATTGGAATTTTTTTTATTTCATTTGTTTAAAACAGTAGTTAAATCTATAGGAGCTTAAAAAAGTGCCTTCGCGCATTTCATGAAAATCTTTCTCTGCAATTTTAGGTTTAATTAAAAAGTTAAGCAACATTTACAAAAAAACTATTCCAATAGCTATTCTACACTATTCAATAAGTTAAAATTGTAATGTATTTTTATTTCTGAGATCAAGAACGCCAAAATTTGCCATTTTACGCAAAAATCACAGTCGAGAATAGGGCTCTGAAAACCGCAATAAAATCCATTGCGTGGTTTAGAAGAAGAAAGCGCAGCCACAGACAGGAAAAGAGTGACTTTACTTTATAATAAGTAATAATGATAATGAATTTTGTAACAGAAATTATTTCCAGGATTATCTTAAATATGATGTTGCATCATTATTTTTAATAAAAACATAAATAATTTTTAAAAAGTATAAAAGGAGAAGAGTAAAGAGAAAATCTTTTTTGTACCACTTGCTCAAAAAAGTGAAATTCTATGCCACAAAAAGCGAACATAACAATAGTCATTTTTAATCTGTTAAAAAACAGGGAAAGAAAATTGTACTGAATTTCATTCATCCTCTAGGGGGAGAATGTGATTTAAATTTGGAATACTTACCGAAATTTATACTGAACTACATCTGTGTTTACACCATTGAGTTTGTATACAAAGCATTATACATCTTTTTGAAAAAGGAAATAAATAAAAAAAAAATTACAAATCAGCTCATCAACAATAAATGTACTTACCAAACAAAAATGTAACTCTCTTTATCAATAATTGGACCAATATTTCGAATGTTAACTTTTACTTTTAATTGTCATTATTTTTAATAAATGCTTATCTCATATTATTATTGTGTTAATTTTTTCGCAAATGGTACGAAAAGTAGAGTATTTTCCTCGGTGATAAAGCTGTCTTAGTCTTGGGTGAACTTAAATCCCTTGCTACACTCAGGACTCGTCTTAAATCCCTCGCTTCGCTCGTGATTTAAGTTTTGACACCCTCGCTACGCTCGGGAGTAAACCTCGAGTCCTTCGTTACACTCGCGATTTAAATCGTCACCCGCGACAGAAGACACTGCTTTATCCCCTTGGTTAATAATCTACTATTACTTACTTAAAGAATCAGATAACATGTAAGAACATTAAGCTATGTACGACCTTCTAGAAATAGTCACAACGTCCGGTGAAAGTAAGGGTAAGTCTTCAACGCAAATACGAGTAATATATTCATCATCATCAAATAATATACCTCTTATTCAGCCACTGAAGAGCACGGGCGTTCCTTAGTTTATACCATCCATCACGAATATCAGGATCTTTAAAACTTATTAAAATATCAATACCCTTTTAGCTTAGAGTGTAACGTTGCACTTTTCTTCTCATCACTTACTCGCACTTTGTGCAAATTTCGTATAACACAAACTCAATTTGTGTTAGGTTTTTCATTTTTTCTAATTAAATTTAATTATATTCCATGCTTATTAAGCATAATATTTTGATTCCGTACATTGTTTGATTACCTACCTATGCAATATCTATAATTGCATTAGGATAGATATTTGTTGGTTGCAAACATTAGAAAAGGAATTTCGCTTTTGAAAGGGCGGGTTAAGGAGGGAACTAACTAAGTCTACAGATTAAGACTTAGACGAGTTCAATCCACATTCAGACGATCTATAGATCTACATATAAATAAACTACTTCGACTCTTCTCCTTTTCACCTTTAGCGGGGATTATTTGAATGGCCTCAACTACGTTTCGCTTTTGAATGTGTCAAACAATTACAATGCGATCCAATTGCGATTCAATTATGCCATTCGTAAATTAGCAGACTTGGACCCCAGTTTTAGTGCTCCAGGTACTCTTGCAACACCTCCAAGTAACATTGTTTCGTGTTTTTTCAGGTGTGGGTGTATAAATTAGACTACTTTTTTTACTCTACTTACGTACCTACACAGACTCAATATACGTACTTACATTATTAATTTACGTAAATACTTGCTTGTAGTCGTATATTTTATTGTGGCAATGTCAAATGATTTAAAGGAGCAAAAGAATAGCGCCCACGCACTTTTTATGTTCATTTGTTTATTTATATTTACATACTTAACTCTTATTGACGACCTCCTTGGTCGAGTGGTTTGTACATATTTTCATGGTGTCGCCATCTCTGAGGTCCCGGGTTCGATCCCTGGTCGGGTCAATTTAGAGAAAAACTGTTTATCTAAATTGATTTCGGGTCTGGGTGTTTTTTTTCTATGTTTATGTATATTTATCCGTTATCTAACCATATAAACGAGTTTCACAAGAATACTCATCTTGGTCTAGATAATTGGTGTGTGCGTAAACAAAAATTAAATTTAATTTAATTTAATTTTAATGTTGTACCTCTTTCTAATTGTTCTAACTGTCTTATTTTCACTTACAAATACCCATATTTTATTATTTTAACTTTATTAATGTTATTTTATTTAATCTGATCACATGTACCTGCATCTTAGCCGGGCCTGGGAACAGTGTGACAAAAGCATCCCACGAAATTACTGTTTATAAAATAACTTTATCTTATAAATAAGCATTAATTATTTATAGTTATATTATTTAAAAACACTTTAAGCATAATAAATTTTCTGTCATGATAGTCGATTTAGGTATCAAACTTAATTAAAGTGGAACACCGTGGACTGAAAAGCCTTTCTTCAAATTGTTATAACTCATCAATGTGCTGGTTAACCACAGACCAGATAAGTGGTCTGTGTGGTTAACACATTTAAAATATTCCTGGTAACCTTCTTAAGAAAGCCAATAACATCTTGAGTCAAAACTGGCTTCACGTTCGCTACGGACAACGACGCTCCAAACTTAAACTCTTCCACCGTTCCGTTACTATGAAATTGTTTTTGAAAATGAACTTACATGTACAAAAATTCACAGATTTCGTAGTCCCCGCAAGAAAGGGAGCATTGAAAATGAATACAAAAATTTATGTATTAAATGTCACAACCTTGCCAAAACTTGCCAATTTTGCCAATGCCAAAACTTTGCATGCTTAAGTAAAATACTGGGATCTAAATAGTTTGTTGAAAACATTTTTAAAAATCGTTTATTTAATTGAGTTATTGCGATTTTAAGCTTCTATAGTGAACTTTAAATCTCAATAACTCAGCTAAATAAACGTTTTTTAAAAATGTTTTCAATAAACTATTTAGATCTCTGTATTTTACTTTAGCATGCAAGCAAAGTTTTATTAAAATCGGCTCATTGGTTTTTAAAAATTTCGACTTGGAAGTTTGTGGGAAATGGGAAACCGAAATGAGTAAATCCCCTTAAAGACTGCCCATACATCCAACAGCATAGACCGGCGGTGGGCTCAGCACCTATCACACTGAGCACATGTGCAGTTGTAATTTGGTGAAACGTGGACTGCTTGTGGACTGGTGGTGGACTGCTTCTGCGGTTCTCATTGTCTCGTCTCTGTCTGACTAACCTTTGGGGACAAAAATCGTGAATGTGTGTGCGAGTGTGTGTGTACCATACATAATGAGGATTGGTATGCTCGCTTGTCGGCTCAGTATCATAAAAAACTTGAATGAAGGATGTGCGAGTACAGTCGACCCCCGAGTTGATGCGCCACAGACCCACTTGCCCGTCCAATGTCAAGGCCGCTGTCTGGCTGGTTCCGGCCGCTATCTCTGTCGCGATGAACGCAACTGCAGAAGGTTAGCTTGTTAACTATACATTTCACAGCTCATTTGCTGTTTGGAACTCTGAAATCGAATAAGTCTACATTTGAACGTATTTGAAATTTGAAAACTTTAACTGAAACGTCCAAATAACGCTCCATGTCAATTCGTTAAATTTACAGTTATATGGCAAATTCTCACTCCATTCGATTGCTGCCACAGAACATATAACTGAGAAAAGAATATATATATATATATATATATAAATCTGTTACGTAAATTACATCTATAACGTTTTATAATTGTCAATTGTTAATTTTTATCGAGGCATCACGACCTTGAAGCTCCAGTTCTTTTAAGATCAAATTACAGGACATAGGTCCTGTTATTTGATCTACGAGTAATACTCTTTTAACAGGAACACAGCATTGTCGAACAGCTTTCTGATTGACGACATATAATATATATATTTTTTGTAAATGTCGTTGCTTCTGTGCGCTGTGGTTTCTTGCGCCCGTTCTTTGCCACAGTTAAAAAATGATGTCCTGAATGGGTGGTAGGTTAAAAAATATTTGGACGTTCCAAAGTACTTATTAATTGAGTTTATTGAATAAATATATTTTGACTATTGACTATTGACGGCGGAAATAGGCACAGGCCATCCAATCGGATTCTGGGAATAATCCTAAAAACCTAATTCGCACTAGGTTACTAATTTAGTTAGAGCGAGTACACCTGCATCGCTACTTTAAATATAATTTTAAATAATGAAACTAACGAAACAATGTTCTACCTACTCGCTACTCGATTATCGCCCTTAAATTTGAACTATTTATCTAATGTTTTGCCTACTAGAGAGAGAAATTTCACATAATAAAAGAGCTTAACTCAATTATTTGGTAAACATAACAACAGTTAATTTATGTTAATTACTCTGCCGGTGTGAACAAAGTTTAACAGAGAAACAGAGTCAAGTGTGTCTAAATTAAGCTTTGATTACGAATGCGTAACATTTGATTTGCGTTAATGACACTGTAACTTTAAGATAACGAGACGTTAAAAAAAATGGCTACCTCAGGTGGAAACCAAAAATTTCGACAGGTCGAACAAATGCGTCGGTGGCGGAGGGCGTGGGTTCTATTCCCTTGAGATAAGTAGTTTTTTTTTTTCAACGTTCCGATATGTTAAATCAATTGTTTTATGCCGAGCGTACCTTCTGCGTGTCCGTTTAGTGACGTAGCGATGCGCGCGCACGCCCCTGTCTGCACCGTCCGCAAGTCCGCACTATGCTACGGTCGATAGTACTTACAGCTCCCGGACTATGCATGCATGTGGTACGGGAACCCTGGGCCTATGCGCACTGAACACATACAAACCGGTGGTCCCGAAGAATTACATCATATTTGCAGATATGACGTTCTTCTTCGGGATCGTTTAACATACAACTCAAGTACAACTCTTTATAGGCCTTTTAGGCCTCCTCTGAAAACCAGCGTCATGGCAATGGCGTTGCTTTTGCCGTGACACATGCTGAGCCGGAGACTTTTTTGCCGCTGTTCATTTCAAGTATCCTGGAAGCGTAGGCAGAAACCACAGCCTTCGAGGAGCTATGGTAATGAAATTCTACTAAACACAAAGAAACATTTTATTCTACGTAAATGCCAGACATTTGTATTCTATGTTTTGCCAGTCGTTATAGTGGCAAACAATTGGCTTTCACCCAACTATACGTCAAATCAACAAGTCTTGTCTTATTTTGTATTGCATTAAATTTATTGCAAACGTACATAAAAGACTATTTTTACAAACCTGATTAAAAAACTTAAAAACTTTAGTCATGTGTTAACGTTTTAAAAGTTCCGTACCAACTTAAAAACCCTAAAAATATACATAATGTACAACTTCTGTATATTATTATGATTTATAAGTTTAATTTGATAATTTATTTGTTCGATAAAAGTTTGTCTTCTGAAATTGTAAAAGTTTTGCTAACTACTTAACCACTTTGTTAACGAGCTAAAGTTAGGGAAATAATTTCCCATTCTATTTTGTTTTTTAATGACATCGGGCGTCAAGATACTCGTATACTTTAATTACTGGTTCTATGAATAATAATTAGATTTTCGGTTTTCGTTTTTTTTTTAAGAAGTTCATTAGTTTATCTTTTATATGTTCACTGCTGTTTAACAGATTATTAAACGTATTAAAATGTTTTCATCTGTTATTTTTAACAACGTCTCAGCGACACTCAACCTTCCCTCTCCCCTTTAAATTTTTGATAAGTATGTCACTTGACTACTTATTTTTTTTTTTTTAAACCTGTTAATTTTGTGTACCTTTTTGTATAAATGTAGGTGCTTAAGTGTGCGAAAAATATTATTAAATCTATTTAGTACTACTGGAATCTTTATCTATAAAAACGAATAACGACTCCCGTAGCTTGAACTGAATGACTTATTTAAATTTGTCTTAGTTAAATTTGTAAAAAAATATAAAAAATAATGAAAATTTTAATAAATCTCTCGACAGGAGTTTGGTAATAAGTAGGTATTGATATACGCAATTGGACGTGCAAAGAACAACTGTTTGTATATTCCATTTTCAATTACTTACTTAAAATTTTGAATTTACTAACTTAGTATTAAGAAACCTACTGACAACTCTCAGTCGATTTTACAATCTGAATTTAAAGTTTTATTTTTATTATTAGGTACCTACCTCTATGCTCTTTATTAAATTAAACACTTAGGTTAAAATTACACACATACACATAATCACGACTATTATCCCCGAAGGGTTAGTCAGAGACTAGGTAATGAGGACAGCAAAAGCAGTCCTCTGACATAGTCCACTTTTCCCAAATAGCGACTGCACTGTGTATAGCGTGACAGATGCGGTGAGCCCATCGCCGCTCTATGCTGTTGGTTGTATTTGCAGCCTTAAGTCCGTTAGTCGCCTTTTACGACACCCCAAGGGAAGAGAGGGGGGTGGCAGTATTCTTTCACCGCTACACGACGGGGTTAACGGCTTTTTAGCATAACAAATTCGCCCAGCTGTGTGATTTTATACCTATTACCATTGCACACTGTATGCTGTGTGATTTTATACCTATTACCATTGCACACTGTATGCTGTGTGATTTTATACCTATTACCATTGCACACTGTATGCTGTGTGATTTTATACCTATTACCATTGCACACTGTATGGGAGTTAAGAGGGTTTACGCATTTCGGTTTCCCATACAAACCAAGTCGAAATTTTTAAAAACCAATATGCCAATTTTGATGAAACTTTGTACACTGAAGTAAAACACAGGGATCTAAATAGTTTGTTGAAAACATTTTTAAAAAACGTTTTTTAGCTGAGATATTGCGATTTAAAGTCCACTATAGAAAGTTAAAAATCGCAATAATCCAGTTAAATAGTTTTGTTTAAAAATGTTTTTAACAAACTATTTAGATCCCTCTGTTTTACTTCAGCATGCAAAGTTTGATCGAAATTAGTTAATTGGTTTTTAAAAATTTCGACTTGGAAGTTTGTATGGGAAACTAAAATGCGTAAACCCTCTTATGTTATAGTTTAGCAGTATGCCTTTGCGTTGCGTCAGAGAAGCAATAACTTATTCATAAGTTTTACAGATGCTCATGCATATTTCTACAGCCAGCTGCGTTGGCATTACCGAAGTTTTCTCACTCTAAACACTTGCTGAATATAATATATTATGCTAGCAGAGTTTTGTGGCGATACAAGTCATATTATTATGTGTTACTTATTCCTTTTTCTATAAAGTATATTGGTACCTACCTAAATAACATAAATACATAGGTAACTAAACATACAGGAAACATGACCCCATGTTATTATATCATGTTAACTTCCTACTAAAACTTTAACTATTTCTAAAAATTTACAAGTCTAACTGTACTTCATTATAAGTATTTTAGTCATTTTCTTTGATTTGAATAGATCTTCTTCATCCCTAGGTTGCCGGGAAAATATCGTTTTTAGTGATAAGGCCGCCCATTGTACGACTTCTTTTATTTATTATAACATGTTTGTAATTTTGTAAAGAATATTTCTATTCTTACAAGTACGACAAAAAACAATTCACCAGTAACATACTTGTAATAGCTGTTTAAACTGTAAGCTAAACTGTCTACAAAACTAACAAATGCAAGCGAGTAAATTTAATTAAACGTGGATAGCTTGGAATGGGCCGCTTCCTAATTTGCACTACCGACCGCCGCGAAACGAAACGCGGCCAAACAGGAAGCACCTGAATAATGTATTATAAGCATCGGAAGGCCGATTTGTTGATTAAAACCTACACAGCGAAGAAATTCAGGTAAATTTTTAATATACCCAAGCTTGGAAGCACAGCCTGCACTATTTACTGTAGACAACATGATGTTTACCACTAATTGTGTGTATAATATTTGTAAATAATTTAACACAAAAGCTGCGAATAAATTGCAATTTGAAAATGTTAAGAAAACCACGACAATGATTCGAACTTACACCATACCAACCAACTATCGTGGCTCTGTCCAGCCGGTATTATAAGTATCTTCTCTTACTTTGAAATCCAAAGATGCATTATTCAATATCGATGTCTACTTTATCATTACAAATATCAAACAAGGCAAGCTTATTACTCATAATGTTCTGCTTGGTAAAAAATTAAGCATCTTTTATATTCAGAAAAATAAAAAAAATTAAAAGATTATTTACGAGCACAAAACAGAGTCTACAAGATAGTTAGAGGCAATACTAATAATATAACATTATGATTTTCAGTGACCGTAACGAAATTCAATATCCTTTATTTTCCTTCCATGCAAAGCGTAGGAATATATTACTTTTATTTGTGTGACTTGCGACAGCAGTGACCACGCAGTCAGTACGTCACTTTTAGAATCTCCAAAAATACACGTATTTTTTCAATATGAAAGAATACGTGTATTTTTAGAGATCATATTAACTTAATTTTTATTTACAAATCGATCATTAGTTTGATTTTTTAACCTACCTCTTCACGCGTTATCAAATCAAGTCAAGGAATCATTTTAAAGCGAAAACTACATATTCACGACTAGTGATGTACTGTTCCCGCGAATGTTGCCGAGAACTGGAAATTTTGCTGGCAACGTTCCCGCCAATGTTACCAAAGTGGGAAGTTACTGGGAGTTTTGGTTAAATATCCAGAAATTTAAAAATATTTGTCTTGAACTAACTTTCTTTTAAAATCTCCATACCGAAGTCCAACACCCGATCGAGCTCAATGACTGAATCGTTTACTTTCTTCATTTCGGGTTTGACTTGCCCAGCCGCTGGGTGACCGTTAGTGCATGGGGGATGCCCCATGCACTGTGCTATCATCTGCAAAGCAAGAAATACTTTCAAGCGGAAGTATACCATTGATATGCAGAAGGAACAGGATGGAGGATAGAACAGAACTCTTAGGGACACCAGTGTTCACTGACATGATCCGTGAACCTTCCATCTGGGAAAACTCAGATTCTACGCCTATGCAAAAAGGCCTTCTTTGCATCCAAAATACTAAAGTGTCTCAATACGAAAGTCTTTGACCGTGTGTATTGCAAGTGCTGACATACGGGAATGAGCCGCGGTCGCTCACTAAGGGCGTTATAAGAAGGCTCAAGGTCACTCAAAGAGCAATGGAAAGGTCAATGCCTCTGCGGGATCGAATTAGAAATGAGAAACCGTAGAAGAACTAGAAATAGCCCAAAGAATTGCTAAACACAAGCTTTACTGGTCAGGGAAAACCCCTTGTAGAACAGACGCGTCGATCCAATTTTTTTCTCTCTCCGTAAGAACTATCCTTAGTGCTGAATGCGCTTAGCAACACATTCAGTAATTCATTTCTATATTATAGATAGATAGATGGATGTTCTTTAAACCTTAGTGACTATTAAGTATGTAAGTCAAATTAGTAGTTAGAAGTATTTAAATATTATTTAAAACTTTCCGGCGAGGTAAATAAATATCCTCTCATAGCTAACCAAAATTGCTGGCAACAAACTGGGAAAATTGTAGGGAATATTGCCGGGAACATTGCCGGAACATTGGGAGTTTTCGTTATTATGATACTTTATTGTTATCTTTTATTTCAAATATATAGACAGTAGTAAACTAAAGTTAGTTCAAGACAAATATTTTTAAATTTCTGGATATTTAACCTAAACTCTCAGTAACTTCCCACTTTGGGAACATTGGCGGGAACGTTGCCAGCAATATTTCCAGTTCTTGGCAACATTAACGGGAACGGTACATCACTAGTCGTGAATATGTAGTTTTCGCTATAAAATGATTCCTTGACTTGATTTGATAACGCGTGAAGAGGTAGGTTAAAAAATCAAACTAATGATCGATTTGTAAATAAAAATTAAGTTAATATGATCTCTAAAAGTACACGTATTTTTTCATATTGAATAAAAAATATGCTTGAAAATATTTCTTGCTTTGCAGATGATAGCACAGTGCATGGGGTATCCCCCATGCACTAACGGTCACCCAGCGGCTGGGCAGGTCAAACCCGAAATGAAGAAAGTAAACGATTCAGTCATTGAGCTCGATCGGGTGTTGGACTTCGGTATGGAGATTTGCTACGGTCTGAACCATAGGGACTACATCGAAGCCGTGATTAAAACAGCCTCAAGTAAACTCGGTGTCCTGAACAAGGTGCGGCGATTCTTCACGCCTGGTCAGTTTTGCACTTAGTACAAGACAGGTGTGATGACAGGTGTGGTCTTGTGTGAAGTATTACCTCACCTCTGGGATGTCTCTCCAAAGTACTTTCTCGATACCTTGGACAGATTCCAGAGCAGCGTTATCGATATTATCGACAATTCAAAGGTTACTTACACTCTTGAACCTCTATATTTGGGTAGAGACATTGTGTCACTTAGCGTCTTCTACCGCTTGTACCATGGCGAGTGCTCTGAAAAACTCTTTGACATCATCTCTTTTTTCCCTTTCTCCAGAGGGTGTACCTCTGGAGCGTGCTGCTCTCTGGAGTCATCGATTTGCTGTCTCCATCGCGCACAAAGAATTTGGGTTCTTCGGGCGCGATGAGGTACCTAATGGACAGGCAGGGTGAGGGTGACTGATGCCATGTTTTTTCAACGCTGCAATAGTTGTCTTCGAGCATGGTCTCCATTTCCACATAGCATTAGGTTGAGTGGGGATCAATGCCGGGCTTATTATAAAAAAATAAACTATGATATGTGTACAGAAACTATATTAGTTCATTATATGGCCCGTGTCCGTGTCTCCTTTAAAGTATTCGTGTACTTTATATTTATTACGCCTTTTCACAAAACATTATGGTGCGCATGCGCAATAAATACACATTTTCACAACAACTCACACGAAACTACTACTAAACACAGCGCGTGTGTGGTGAAAACATGAGTAGTGCTAGCAGGGCGAGGCAGACATTTGGTGCGGGTGGGTAGAGATAATCATCCAAAACTCTTTTCTTTCATGGCATTCTGATATGAAAGGTACAAAATAACAAATAGTCTGCTGGGAACATTGGGCAATATTCCCAATGTGCCCGGAAAACTTCCGAGCACATTGGGAGTGAAAAGTTCCCGGCAGTGGTAATATTCCCAGACGTACATCACTATTCACGACTATTATCCCCGAAGGGACCGCAAAAGCTGTCCACTGCCACATTCCACGTTTCACCAAATGATAACTGCACATGTGCTTACCTCTTCTCTGACTGACTGGTGAATATACGTATGTAAAATAATGTCATCAAGCCATGAATCTCGCTGCAGCATGGCCACCCTACTTGTTACGAAAACGGCTCCAAACACCTCCGGGGATGTGCCGCTAGCATCGGTAAATGTTATTCTACCTGCAATCCTAGCGTACAGTCAGCTATACTTTATTAATAATGCATACGGAGGCAGTATGAAAAATATGGAAAGGGAATATCTGAAACATAATAAAACTAATTCTTGCAACACAAATTAACATTGAATAGGTACGTCAACTTTGAAACTTTTGATAACAAATTTACTGTATTTACCGTTGTAAAGAAATATTTAATAAGTTGTAAAATTTTTAGGTGGTTTTATATAGGCCTCCTTGATATCTTTGGATTAGAGAGGTAACCAACCCTTTTAAACTGGATGGAAAATGGTAGTTCCGACCCGTTTAAAAAATTCTACCACTGTTAAAGATTTTACTTAATTATTAACAGACATTTCTTTAGACCTACAAGAAGTAAAGTCTCTTAATTCCTTTAAGTGTTAAAATTTTAGCCCAAACAGAAACACGAAAGGCCTTCGTGAAGCACCCTAGAGGTTTGTTCGGAATGCAGTGCGCTGTTGTACGGTACCTATTTTTATTCGTTTTCAGGCTTCGATCAACAATGTTGTATTGTTAATCGAAGTTTTCAGGATATTAGTATTATTTATTCTGTGATATTAGTTGCACATTTTTTTATTAGTAAGTATTTATTTATTAGGTCAAGTGTTAATTCCATATCACAAGAATCTTGACAGTTTGTCAGTAGCATATTTTATGAACTTTCTAAAAGTGCCACAATTTTCACGCGTTATACATATTTGCCACCCCTTTGCTGGGAATGTTTTTCACATAAAATATTTATACTCAATGTAGACTCAAACTCAAATTATATTTATTCGATGAACTCAACTAATAAGTACTTTGATTCGTTTAAATCTTTTTTTACCTACCACACATTCAGAACGTAATTTTTTTGTGGCAAAGGAGTTGGCGCAGGAAACCACAGCGCACAGGAGCAAGGACATTTACAAAAAAAATATCGTTACCAGATACAAAATATGAATTTAAATGTAAACTATATATATATGAGAGAGAGAGATAGAGAAACATTTATTGACAACGATAAAAAAGAACAATAACAAAAGATCACATACAAAAAACAATTTGTCAATCAGGACCCCGCTTCAGCTTGTGTTGTTGCGAACAGAACGTATCGCAACAACGCTGGTATTCTGGCGGGGCCTGTCGGTGCACGGTACACGAACAACATATATATTATGGTATGTACTCTATATAAATCAATTATAGACGATTCAAAATATGAATTTAAATGTAAACTATATATATTACGGTATGTACTCTATATAAATTAATTATAGACGATTAGAAATATCTGTTGGAGTACTTGGAGCATTTGAGACCCAAGCTGTTTTGTCTTCTGTGTAATCTGACACTAAAGTATGGGACGATACATAGGCGGCTTTACCTATGGTACAGGGTGTGCGCTTACGATAGCATTCCTACCTCATTAGACAAAACGCATGTTTACAGGTGTCGTTAGTGTGTTAAATTTTTTAATACACAAATTTCAGAAATTGCCACACGGCAATGTTCTACATTTTCTGCTGTTCTAAGTTTTTCCAAAAACAAAGAAAATATTGCTGTATTTGAACAATTACATTACATACAGTTTTGCGCGTTTTTAAACATAGTCCACAGACCGCTGTTTTTTGTGATTTTAACCCATTAAAATGCAGTGGGATGTATGTATATTTCCACCTTATATTAAACTTTATGTGATCGAGATAATATTGAAAACCAATGAAACACTTAACAAGTTCTGCCTTATCCCTTGTCAGTCACGAAGACTCCTAAAGGTTACTATAACCATTGAATTTCTATTAAGTCGGGTTTTAGCTCAGCTGAGCTATTATATACACAGGCTCGTACTTTGTACTGTTTCGTAACCGCAACGCGAACACACCTCCAGTCTCGGTCTCAGGTGGGGTCAAGTAGGGGTGTTGCGGGGACGAGTACTAAAATAATGAATTATTCACTCGTGACACAAGCTCTGTGACGGTTCTGATTAAAGTCTGTCTCCCCGAGGTGACCTTCTTTTAGGTCTTATCATACTTTTATGAATATATCTGAAAGGGGAGTTTCCGCATTTAAACCTGTCGAAAATACAATTGACCGAATCCGACATTTCTAAACAAATTAAACAGCTTGATAGTCATAAGGGGCCTGGTTCAGATGGTATTCCTGCCATTTTTGCTAGTCACTGCGGACCTGCTATATCTCTGCCTCTCACCTTAATATACAATCGGTCTTTGCGCACGGAGTATTTCCTGATGAATGGAAAAAGGCTAAAATTGTTCCAATTCACAAGAAGGGAGAGACTTGTAACATTAAAAAATATCGTCCAATATCTATTTTGTCGACATTCTCAAAATTGTTCGAGTCGCTAGCCTTACCTAACCCGTCATGTCGAGAATGCTTTATCTGACCGACAGCATGGGTTTCGATGTGGCCGTTTTACTCAGACCAACCTTACCTCATTTGTTACGGAGATTGCTTTTTATATTGACAGTTGAATTAAAACAGACGTCATTTACATTGACTTCAGCAGTGCTTTCGATAAAGTAAACCATTTGCTACTCTTATTTAATCTCCTGAGTCCCAGGGTAGGTTTTTAATCGATTTTTTTCTTGAAATTTTGAACAGAGGATCATTACATGATACAGAAGTAAGGAAAAATAATAAAACGAATGATTTTCCGGGTAATCAGGTTTTTCTCTATGTCCTAAATATAGGACATGTGGTCCATACTATTACAATTTTATCTTTATGATGTTCTTAATTAAGGACGTCTGTTCTCTCTAAAGAAATTAAACAATTTATTTGTAATCACATATTAATTTAAAATTAACTATTTTTTTATCGTAAATTTCAATTCCATTAAAAAAAGTAGGTAATTTAAATCAAATAAACAAAAAACACCTATTTCACTTTGAATACCAGGCTCATGATACAAAAACTAAAGAAGGAACTTACAAAATACAATCAAAATCTTAAAAAACGTTAACTTTTCTGTAAATAATACTGCAGTACTAAATAATACGTGTGCAATGTGGGGCGTCGGGCGATGTAATAACACAACGGATGTCGATTCTTAAGTGATCCTTTATTGAGAGGAAAACAGGGTTTATATAGTCTCATAGAACAAAGGAAAGTATTCGATCATACGTTTCCCCTGTTCATCACGTATGTTTAGCACGTATTTACTTTATAACAAAACAGTTGTATCTTATTGAGTCATGATGACGTGGAACGCTCCACTACACGTGACGGTCGTCCAATTTGTCTGGCTCGTCCCCTAATCAAGGAAGACGATGACAGTGCTGGTGACGAAGGTGGGGGTGACAATGACACTGCTGGCGGGGAAATTGGTGGTGGTGATTGTGGTTGGTCATGGCTGGCATCAAATTCGAATATTCAATCTTCTGAATCGGAGCTATTACCCCGATCTGAATCAGAATTAGTGCGTTGTTGGGATGGTTCATATAGTTCATCATCATCGGAAGCACTTAAATCTCCCTCGCTATTATTCAACTCCTGAAAAATTGCATCATCACCGAAAATTGGGGGTTAAAGTTGCTCGCGTCCGTAGGTTTACCCTTGAGACCCTACACGTGATCCCTGGGTGGTACTAAATGAGTGACACTGACTGAGTGGTAGAGCCACGCTGCGTTGCAGCACGCATTGGGCCAGCTCGCCCGGCGTAATACCACCCTCTCACGAATATTCGGCGTGAAATAATAGCACTTAGTGCTGTTGTGTTTCGTCCGACCAGTGAGGGTTCCGGAGGCCCCTTCTTCCCCCCCTCCTCCCAACTCCTATTCCTTCCTTAAACCTATTTCCTCCCTTAAAGGCCGGCAACGCATCTGCGATTCCTCTGGTTTTGCGGGTGTCCATGGGCGGCGGTGATTACTCTCCATCAGGTGACCTGCCTGCTCGTTTGCCTCCCTCTTTTATAAAAAAAATAAAAAATAAAAAGAAAACTGAAACAAGGAAAAACATCATATTAAGAACGAATGACCTAAAATAAGTACATCAAAAGGCAGATCTTTCTAACTGGGGACCTCATGTTCTAAATTAAGGACAATCAAAGAAATCTGACAAATAAAGTTAGAATACTGGTGTAAAGGAATAAATTATTGTGCATAAAAACTTTTCAATTTTCAATTATTGTACCACATAACTAAATAAAAGAAAAGTTGTAAAAAAACAATGGTTACAACGTATTAACTTACCTTGCCGAACCGGCGCACGTGATTTTCGTTGTTGCGACGCCATGTTCGGTTTGACAAAAGTGACAGATAGCAATAACTTCTTTTTTTACTTACTTAACATGGGCACGTTCCGAATCAAACAAAAAATATTTGCTCGACTAACACATTTCGACAAAATATTTAATTCTTTTAGATGTTCTAAATTAAGTACTTAAAGACTCAGAAGGTTACGCTGAAATCTCATGGAATTGATGGACCCTTACTGCAGTTGATTGGTTCATATCTTGATACTAGACCTCAAGAGGTTGCTGTCAATGCATATACGTCAAAAATATCAGGCGTTCCTCAGGGCTCCCACTTAGGACCAACGCTTTTCCTTATTTTTATCGATAACATCACAGCACATATAAAGCACATTATGTTTTCTTTGCTGGCGGATGATCTTAAGATCTACAGGACCAGGTACATTCTCAGCAAATAGGAAACATCCAACACGCTTTAACAAGACATCTTGCATTAATATCATCTTGCATTTATACTTTAATATTAGCACTCTAAAACAACGTCGGACTGTTCTAGACCTGACGTTTCTTCTCAGGCTTCTCAATGGGTCTTCGAAATGCAGTGAACTTGTAGACAGCGTCTCCGCAGCGTCCCATCACGTCCTCTCCGTCATCCAATCACCAAAACTTTTGCAATACCAAGATTCAAAACAAAAGTTGGCGGTAATGCCCCCTTGATTCGATGCTGCGCGCAATACAACACCCTGAACAAAATAGACTCTAATAGAATAGACATTTTTCATGACTTATTGCCCAAATTTAAGGTCAACATACACAATTTATTGCAGGACTCGTAGTAGTGTATAAGTAAGTAAACACAAAATTTCATAAAATGTTGTGTTTGTTTTAATAGTGGAAAGTTATTAACTGTTTTTATTTTTAATTCTTATTTTAATTTTTGTTTTAGTAAGTACATACATACCTACCTATTAATTAATTTAAATTTTCAATCTATTTTTTGTTATTATTTTAAAATATTTATTTTAAATTATAATGTTTGCGTTTTACGACCTTATTATTAATGTTGTGTACGCCTGTAATAGGTATATGAATAAGTATTAATTTGTATAAGCAATGTTTTGTTTAATGTTTCATATGTATACCGTTGGTGTACCTTTTCTATAAATAAAGAAATAGATATAAAAAAAATAGACTACCTTACTGAGACAGCGGTATCCAGCGGCGGAGCTTGTCTTTCTGAGGGACTTCAACGCTCACCACAAAGAGTGGCTTGGCTGTTCCAGAAGACTGAACATGCTGGGAGAGAAGCGCGAAGGTGTTCCCTAGCACTAAATCTCACTCAGCTGGTGAGGCGACGCGAGTTCCGGATATCGCTGGCCACACACCCAATTGTCTTGACTTACTGCTGACAACCGATCCACACAAGCATTCGATATCGGTATCAGCCCCGCTGGGAATGTCCGACCATTGTGTAGTGAAATCTGTATCCATCTGCTTCCCTCTGGATATGAGCCCTAGGGGCACGAGGCGAATATGGCGATACGAGTCAGCAGATTGGGACGAGATCCGTATTTTCTTTGCATCTTATCCCTGGCGGCAAACATGCTTCTCTTAGAGCGACCCTTCGTGAACTGCCGATGCGATTACGGATGTAATTTGGCAGGGAATTGAGTATTTTATTTCATTCTCCGACATCCCGCTCGGTTACAAGTCCCGCCCTTAGCATAACGCGGACTGTGCTCGTGCTGAGGCCCTGAAAACAGTCTGCCTATCAGGCTTGGGTGCAAGCCCGGTATCGCAAAGTCCGTGCACGGCGAATCCGAGCAAAGAAGAGAGCCTTTAATTCGGCCGCCAAGTCGTGCAAAAGGGTTATTCGAAAGGCGAGATTCGACCACATCAGCCGAATAGGGACGAAACTGTCATCCTATCCGAGCGGTAGTAAACAGTTCTGGTTCCTTTCGAAGTCAGCCGAGGCGAATTTCTGCTGTCCTATGTTACCACCCATACAGAAACCTGACGGGTCGCTGGCTCATTCTGCAGCTGAGAAAGCAAGTTTATTTGCCTCTCTGTTTGCGAGCAACTCGCGTCTAGACACCGGCTTTCAACAACCACCAAATTTACCTCGCTGTGATTCTTCGATGCCGGAGATCACAATCCACAATAAAGAGGTCCGTAGAGCCCTACTAATCTAGCGTTAACAAGGCCAGTGGTCTTGATGGCATACCAGCAAGGGTACTGAGGTTTTGTGCGCCTGAGTTGTCTCCTGTGCTAACACGCTTGTATCAACTCTCTCTCGAGAAAAAAACCGTACCCAAATGCTGGAAGCTTGCCAATGAGGGAAGTCGTGCCGACCCATGCAACTATTGACCGACCGCCATCACTTCCATACTCTGTAAGGTCATGGAAAGAGTTCTAAACAGTAAGTTGCTCTCATACCTAGAAGTTAATGACCTCCTCAGTGACCGTCAATATGGCTTTCGCCGATAACCATCGACTGGGGATCTTCTAGTTTATGTGACGCACTACTGCGGTGAGGCCCTCAAGATGTACGGCGTAGCCCTTGCCGTATCACTTGATATCTCGAAGGCTTTTGTCAGGGTCTGGCACGCAAGTCTGCTGCGCAAGCTTCCTACGTATGGTATCCCCGCTGAATTTTGTAGTTGGATAGCTGATTTCCTGACGGAACGGTCGCTCAGAGTAGTCATCTATGGCTGCTCCTCTGACTCAGTGGCTGTTGATGCCGGAGTTCCTCTGGGGTCTGTTCTCTCTGCGACGCTTTTCCTGTTGCACATCAATGACCTGTTGATACCGGGAATTGTTGGGTATGCAGATGACAGTACTGTCGTAGAGAAATACCTTTCGGATGCAAGAGCCAGCGGTGATGACGTGATGTTGATGAGAGAGGCCATGATTGAGCGAACCAACCAGACCTTAAGCCAAGTCTGCCAGTGGGGTGACAGTAATGTGGTCAATTTCAACGCCCCCAAAACGCAAGCGTGTTTAATTACCGCTAAAAGGAATCCCTTTACCCTGATTCCTACTTTCCGAGGTGCATCTGTGCCTGTTACCGACAGTCTCGCCTTCTGGGCATGGAGTTGTCTTCTTGTAATCGTGTAAAATAAACTTGCAATTTTCGATCCTTTTCAGCAGAAATAAGAACAAATGAAATGGTAAGTTTCTTCAATAGTTGTTTAGCCTTTTTAACTGCTCTAGTATTGGGCCACGTACGAATTTAATTTTATTACAAATCCAAGTAAAGTTGCGGCAAAGAGATTATGAATCCATAAAGTTGCGGCGATGAGCTCACCACCTGTCACGCTGAGCACATGTGCTGTCGCTATTAGGTGAAAAGTGGACTATAGTAGAGGACTGCTTTCGCTGTCCTCATTGCCTAGTCTCTGACTAACCCTTCGGGGATACTAGTCGTGCTTATATATAATGTATGTAGTAAATTACTTTAACATTCTTTACTTCACTTTTCCCAGTGTTTTATCATTATCATCATCATTAGGATATACCTATTATAAAGTTGCAGTTTTCCTGCGTCTGTGGCTGCGCTTTCCTCTTCTAAACCACGCAATGTATTTTTAAGGTTGCTTCGCACATATTAGTGAAGTCACAGTTCCGACACAGTACCGGCACAGTCCTTTTCATACATTCTCTATGAACGCATCCCCACTTGTCAGTGTTAGTGCTCTCAGTGTCAGTGCCGCCATCGGCAATTCACGGACGTATTCGTTTTGACAACGTTCATAGAAATCGTATGAAAGAATATTTCGCACTGTCCCGGTAATGTATCGGATCTTTCTGTGACTTCACTGATATGTGTGAAGCAACCTTTTACTAATAGAAAGAGGGACAACTAAGGCCAGATTTTTTTTTAATTTGTAGATATTTTGAGGCTGTGTCAAAATGGCCGAAGTATGACGGTGTTTCTAAGTAAGCTTAAGGATGAAGGAGCTAGCGCGGCGGGCCGCTAGTAATTCATATATGAGTAGGTACTTACTACATTCATCGCACCATGCAACTACATATCAGGGCTTATGACAGCTAATATCATTAATCGAATGTTCTCAAATAATGTATCCAACTGGTGATAAATTGTCTTACACCATACGATCCAGTTAGGCGCATCCAATATAGCTGCGCCAAGCGATGATTTATTGAACATTTTGATTGAAAGCCAAGCTCATCGCATTTCTCGCTTCGATCACAGATTTCTCGGTTATTATCAGCTTTCATAACATATTTTTATGTATAAATAACCATTTGCTGGCATTAGACATTCACTTCATGTGTAAAAATAATTAAATTAAATAGTGCGACTTTTGCTCCGATGCAAAAAATAATGTCTTCTAAAACTCTTGATGGATAATTTAGTGTTCATATCGGTTTTTTAAGTTAATAAGTATAAACAAAAGTAGATCAACTTTCTAATAAAACTGAACGTTTTTTTACTATTTCTATTACATACCTACATAAGGAGAACCTTACAGATATGTATTTCAAAGAGATACAGAAGTATATCTTTGAAATACATTTGTTAAAGTTGTAACTACTACTATTGTCGTTGAGCCGTATGGTGGCGGTATAATTAAAAGAATACTATGAATCCATCTCTTCCTTTGGGTGTCGTAAAATACGACTAACGGACTGGAACTGCAGATACATCCAACAGCATAAAGCGACGATGGACTACCTACCACCTACCGACCTACCACGCTGAGGACATGTGCAGTCGTTATTTGCTGAAATGTGGAGTGTGACAGTATCCTCATTGCCTAGTCTCTGACTAATCCATTGGGTATAAATAGTCGTGAGCATATCAAATCAATAATCAAATCATCAGCCTATTAACTTCCCACTGCTGGGCACAGGCCTTCCAACATGGACGACATCACATGGGAAGGTTGGGCCATAACCCACCACGCTGGCCCAATGCGGGTTGGTGGTGGGTTGGTCTTCGTGAGCGTATGTAATGTAACTACTAGATGAATTATTTTATTGGAGTGTACATTGTAGAATATCTCTACTAGTCTTAACGTTTCTAGCTTACTGCTTTCCCTAGAATTCTTCCTAATTAAAACAGAAGCGTGTTTAGTTATGTGTTATATGAAATTAAGTTAAAACTTATTTTCATATAACATCACTTTCACCAGGAATCTTAACAAAACACCCGGCACGGATGGGATGCATTTTAATGTTATATGAGATACAAAGCATGTTAAAATAGAAACCCTACACCTAGATAGACATGAAATAAGCTATCGTCACAAACAAATGTTCAATGTTAAACTAATTTTATTTGGTCTCACAATTTTAACTCTACAACTACAAATACATTTGAACTTATTTGGATTCGAATGATTTTACAACTGAATAAGAAGACAGAGGTCAAAAATGTTAATGATGATTTCTAAAAAAAACAGTAATTCACAATCAAGTTTTTAAATTACATGATTTGTAAACAGGTGTTTTCTTCTAAACTGCTATACAATACAATGGTGTAAGTATATGAAAACAGAAAACGACAAAATAAAGAGTTTAGTTTCGTCAGCATTGAAAAAGGTGCTCTGTTATCTGGCAATTTTAAAATCGTGACCTCTGCATAAAAATATGAAATGTCTGTGACGGTGGATAATGAGAAGCGATGCGATGACCCGGCACGGCGTGGTTGTTCAGCAGAAGTGCATGTCGGTGAAGTTCTTTTTGTCCTTGTAGATGGAGCCCCAGGCGCCGTAGTCCTTCTTCTGCTCGGGCTTCTTGGCCGCCTGCTGGCTGCTCTGGGTGGCCAGTGCTTTCCTGGAACAGGAAGGCAATTCATTTATATGTGCGTGTAATTTTATTTATTATTTATCACCGCTTGCTTCAAAGTAAAGTATGTAAACTTGTAAAAAATACAACTAATTCGTTAATAAACATCATACAATTTTAAACAATTTAGCATTTTTAAGTAGAATTCAATTCAATTTGAAATCGTCAAGGTGAATAGTGAATATTTAACACAAGGCAACTTTTAATTCCACGAGGTTAAAATACATTATGTAAAGATGTGAATGAAGTCTCTAGTCTTGGGCCTCAAGATTATTAAGTTATGATATGAGATGACAAAGAACAATCACAACAATCGTCTCTGTGATCTAATGGCTAAGCCACCAGTTTCAGACCCAGAGGTCCCGGGTTTGATTACCAGCGGGGGGTACATCTTTGTGTGCTCGGTTTGGTTGGTGGCAGGTCTGTTAAGTCCGCGTGACTAGCTACCACCATCTTATCTTATCATCTTCTCTTGCATTGTCATGTTCCGGCAATTTGAGATAAAATAACCATTTCCTCAGTGGTTTAGGAATCTGGGTGAAGCGCGCTTCCACCTTCGGCCTCAGGTGAGATGAAGGCCAACGCTTACCCGTTGCAGAATAAAAAAACGGATATACGCGCGCATAGCATGCACGCACCTAGAAGCTTCAGTTCTTAAATCACTAGGACCTGTTATTTCATTGGATTCCCTTAAACTGGAACTCAGCAATGATAAACAATGCCAGTTGATCGCCGAAATATTTACTTCGTGATCGCCATCAAGTACGATTTTGTCCAGAATCCTTCCACTAGGCTTCTTTTTTGTATTTAGCCTGGCAAATGACTCCAATTCACGTGATGTTAAGTGAAAGTAAGGCGTAGGTAAGAGACGTAGCATCAGTCACCCTTTTGTTTGTATATAAATGTATTTTCTTTCTTCTTTCCTTACTCTGCCGGCCCACAAAGTGCCTCTTCACGCCTCGTTTAAAGGCAAGTTGCTTTTCTATTAAGATTGGAATTTTACGTTATCGATATGTATAATCCTCCAATACTCACTTCATGGGAGCTGTGACGTCCAAGTTCTTGCACGCGTAGTTAGCCTTGGTGGCGGTCTTGCATTCGTCGCCGCGAGCCATGTTGTCTCTTTCTATCTGCCGTTGCCGGTGCCGTGTGAGCGAGATGGGTGACGGTGAGGGGGAGTTCTGTCGGGGATCTACGGTACGTGCTGTAAGTGGGTGAGCACCGCGTGTTCCAGACGGTTGCCGGTGTTAGCTCTGCGGCTGCCCTTTCTCGTGCACAAATTTTTAGCGAGTCTGGAAAAGGGAAAGTAATGATACAGATGATGATCTTAAGTCTTCCACGAAAATAGAGGTTGTTAATGAAACAATTCTCGTGCCAAGATATTTTTCAGCAGATCTGGAGAGTTTCCACTGAAATAGAGATTGTGAAAGAAGACAGATGTTTGTAAACATTTTTAGTGCGCATTTTTTAGTGAGCCTGGAAACGGAGTAGTTATTGGTACAATTATTATCATTAAATTACAAGTAGGTACAATTGAACCGTGACGCGTAGCGGTGAAGTATACTACCACCCCCACTCTTCCCTTGCTCTCTGCCTATCCTTCCGGGGATATCGTGATTATGTTTACTGTATGTATTGTGTGTACTGTATGTATTGGTACAAATGCAGATCTAAAGGCTTCCACTAAATTGAAGATTGGTGAAGAGGAGTGATGTATAATAAACAATTCTCGTGCTCTGATTTGAGAATCGTAGGACTCTTAAACTATTGATGTAAAGTCCGAAATAGAATATTTTTAATTTCTTTTAACTTTTATTTTAACAACCAATCAACCACTGCGGTAAAGCAATTAAGAATTGAAATAGAAAGTAACAGTTTAGGTGTTTTTTCAATTTTTAGTTAATACAACACATTGGAATCTTCCAACCGGGTTTAAAGAGGTCGTTTGTGTCTCTACACACTCTGCTTGCCTCTGCTTGCTTCAATTACGAGCGTGAATCTTCGATCTTCGATCAGTGTTTAGACTTAAAAACAAAGGCGTAAATGCTCAAAAATTCCTATCTCGTTATACGATTATGAAGTCACGGGTGAGCCTCTAGTACGTATAAAGTATGCTTTTCAATCTGCTTATTGAAATATTTTACATACTTAGATAAAAAAAAATAAAGAAATGTTCAAATATGAAATTCATTTATTTTGAACATCCAAGTGCGTAATAACTTTGTTAATTTTATGGCTTGCCAGATGTGCGATGGTAAACAAAACATATTCAGATAGGTATAGGACGCCTTGCAATGTCTAACTATTTGCTATAATTATCGTTTTACAATGTAACAAAGTAACCACTTAAAGTAAATGTTCATTATTCATATAAATAAGCATATACATATAATATGCTTACTTCATGTGTCCTATAATGGAATATGTTATCATACAATTTAAATAAATGAATAGCCTGGAAACATGTTAAACCTGCATAAAATTAATTCAAATACAGTTGAATACTGGAAATACTGGGTGATGCAACAGTCGTAGGCATTGTATCACCGCTGTACTTAACCTTAGCAACTTATTAGTAGCTAGGTATTATGTTAACTTTTGACCTCCAAAGAACATGTCAATGTTAAACAAGGGTTCATCAAACTATATAACTTAATATCAAACTTTATAGTTCTATGCATAAAATGGAATAAGTACGAAAATATGAAGAGTTGATAAAGATTTGCAGGGAATTAAAAAAAACATGCTGATTTTAGCCTGTTTAGTTCCATACAGACGTATACAGTCAAAGGTAAATTTTAGCTAAAACCAGTTTTAAATTAAAGTTCATTTAACTTTACAGCAAAACGGTTCATATTGTAAGGGAAAATATTTACATGACACCATTTAAAGTATTGACGAACGAGGCGCAAACACTAAATAAAGTGCTAAAAATAAAGGTTTTCGAAAATTTTGTTCCGCAACAATGACTTTGATATTTTAAAAGCCTTAATTCTTTTGCAACAAGAGTCACAATAATGTCGAGAGCAGAAAAAATGCATATGAATGTACTTCACGCCCCCAATACTCTTGCAATTATCACTGACGCGCGAAATTTTCTTAAAATAACTTGAATGTTTATTTGATTTTCTTATTCATGTCTCATTATAAGCATGTATTCATGTCATGTGTTCATCTCTCATTATGTGGCGCTGTATAACTTTTACTCGAATATCTTGAATAGTTCAACCACCTCGTCAGGTTTAAATTTTGGGGTTCCGTAGCAAATTGAAAAATCCCTTTTATTTTAGATAACTCTACAACGAACAATCTTCCTTGACTTAAATAAATGCACATGTGGTTATCAGTCTACAATAAGTTGTATACTCGCAGGCTGTTGCTTTTTAACATCAACTTAATAACGTGCGAAAGAATACGATAAACTAGTAAAAAAAATCAAAAATATTGTTCACTAATAAAGAGGAAAGTATCAAATATTTAATTTTAATTAAATACTTATCTCTGTTTACAAAATAAAAAAAAGAAAATTTAAAAATATCAAATTTACGTTATCTTAAGAATAAAATATAATGTTTTAATATAGTTGAGCTATGGAGCCCTTTATTCGCGAGTCCTACACTAACTTAGCCAATATTTCGAATATAACATTCGAATACTTATTTCGTACACTTGCCAAATTATTGTGCTACTTACTTTTTAATAAAACGAAATTTAAATATTGTCAGTTAGTGAAAGTTAAGACTTTCCTTTTTTTCTTTCGGCGTATCGGCTAAAAAGATTTCGATAACATTCGGTTCACATGTAGAGCATAATTACCACATAGATGGTTTGCATCTTGGAAAATCTTCTCATTCCTACAGGAATTTGTGTCAGATCGAATTCCACACTAGATACTAATAAAAATAATACTTAGGTATATATAGTTTTTTGCTATTCTGAATTTTGACCTAGGAAAAGGGGTAGCTTAACAAGTCTTGCTTCCAAATCATTAATCAAAAGATTCTTTAATCTTTTAAAATCATGGCTAATAGCCCTTTGTGTAAGATAATATCAGTTTAATAATTACTTAAAATAAAAATAAAATGAAATAATAATATTCAAAGACAGGTTTTGGTGGAAGATCGCCAAAGGTTGAGACGTTGAGAATGATTTGGGGGATATTAAAAAGGACGCACAATTCAGTTTACTTGAATTTAGCGTTGACTTTTACTTAGGCAATCCGTCTTTGTTATTTCTCCAGATCACTGCTGCAAGAATCGGTTTTGTGTAGTTCTAGACATTTTTCCGGTTCTGTGCTAGAAGACTCAGCTGTTTGTTTTCAGACATTCTGGCCGTTTCCGATGCCACATAGTGCGCGCGTATTCTAATAAGAATGTTGTTTTCAAACTAAAGTCTACCGAATGCATAATAGATTCTATCACTCGGCGAGCGCGTGGCGAGCGATCTTTATGCAAATGGGCCGGGCGTAGTAAACACAGCGACCGGTCCGATCACTCCGGCCACATTGCTAACTGCCGATGAGAACCCCTTTAGGAAATACACACCGTTGGGTGTCAGAGAAGCGTTTGTAAAAGATTTTCCTGGTTTAAAGTTCTTTTTTATTCGAAAGAGATAATAATTGAAAGATTTTAGTATAAATTTAATTTGATAAGATTCTACTAGCAGGATTCGAACGTGATTCTTCTGACATACCGGGTAAAGGTTGCTTCACACATATCTGTGAAGTTACAGTTCCGACACAGTACCACACATTTTCTTTCATACATTCTCTTTAAACGTTGTTAAAACGAATACGTATGTGATTTGCCGGTGGCAGCACTGACACTGAGAGCACTAACACTGACAAGTGGGGATGCGTTCATAGAGAATGTATGAAAAGGACTGTGCCGTTACTGTGTCGGAACTGTGACTTCACTGATATGTGAAGCAACCTTTAAGTGCATTACACACACTGACTAACAAACTTACGAACTGTCTTGCGCCACCTTTCCAGTCATTCGGATGTAGTAACGTAGTAACTATTATGCTAAATAAGGTGACTACTAGAAACCGCAAGAAACTTCAAGGGCTGGTCAGGTCAAGTATTTTAAACATGACAAAAATAGAATTCCTGTTTTTATAATTTTAATTAAATAATTTATTTTGTAAATTTTAATTAGATAGTCTTTGAGTATCTAATTTGTTTTAAAGCAATAACATAAGAAAAATGAAATAAAAACAATTAAAAATAACGATTATTTACAACGCTCGAGCAACCGGCTGTTGACCGGTCCGCGTCAGCTTGGCGTTAAGTACCTAACACGAATTCCTTTTTTGTCATTTTTGTCATGTTTAAAACACTTGACCTGACCAGCCCTTGAAGTTTCTTGCGGTTTCTAGCAGTCACCTTATATACTAAGTATAAAATCTGTGGCACTACTTAACATAAAAGTAAGGTAAACTAAACTACATTGAATGAATTTAGTCTAATCTAAATTGTTTGTTCCCTTTCTTCACCTTCAATGTATACATTTACCTATATTTTTTCCATACCTACCTAGTTTGTAATTTGCACACAGGTTATACAAAAAGCGGCCAAGTGCGAGTCGGACTCGCTCATGAAGGGTTCCGTAGCAGCAAGTAACATCATATAAAAGTTCTTGTAGTTCGTTGTAAGTTTGATCGATGTTTTAATAATAGTGTATTTTTTTAAATTATTTAATTTATGACGTATTTGAAAAAACTACTTACTAGATCTCGTTCAAACCAATTTTCGGTGGAAGTTTGCATGGTAATGTAGATCATATATTTTTTTTAGTTTTATCGTTCTCTTATTTTAGAAGTTACAGGGGGGACACACATTTTACCACTTTGGAAGGGTCTCTCGCGCAAACTATTCAGTTTAGAAAAAAATTATGTTCGAAACCTCAAAATCATTTTTGAAGACCTATCCATAGATACCCCACACGTATGGGTTTGATGATTTAAAAAATTTGAGGTTTAGTTCTAAGTATGGGGAACCCCCAAAATTTATTGTTTTTTTTCTATTTTTGTGTGAATATCTTAATGCGGTTCATAGAATACTTCTACTTACCAAGTTTCAGTATGGTTTCGAAAAAAAGTGGCTGTGACATACGCACGGACAGACAGACATGACGAATCCATATGTGTTCCGTTTTTTGCCATTTGGCTACGGAACCCTAAAAAGGTCGTGTGAACTTTTAATGCAAACTTTTGCGTGTAATCTTCTTTATAAAATAACCTTATACTGGTGGTCTGGTCCTTAGCAGCTATCGTCATCATGATTGCCTTTTCATTACATAGGTATTATAAAGTAAAGTCGCCGTTTTCCTCTGTCTGTGACACCGCACTATTCTCCTAAACCACGCAATGGATTTTTATGCAGTTTCACTAAAAGATAGAGCCTTAACTGAGGATAGTTTTTGTTTATGCTTTGTAGATAATTTTACAAAATGACTGAAGTATGACGATGTTTCTAAGTTAGCGCGGAAGAAAACACGGGCTGGCCGCTAGTATATTTATAAAATATGATTCAAACAGCGTCCGATTGTGATGTGAGGTTCGATTGTGAGGTCCGATTGGCTTGTAAGGTCAATACGTGGTTATAGGTAGGTACCTCTTTATTTAAACCGGATATTAACTTCCGGCGACGACTTGAAAACCTAAACACGTGATTTTAAATGTAAAATGAACATTATCCTAATGATTCTAATTGCGACTTTATAAAACAAACTAGACATTAAGAGGCCTATTACATCTCGATTGTGATTTTTGCGTAAATATGGCCATGTTCGCATTTTGTTTTAATTTTGCAGTTGTATTTATCGTTTTTATCGAAATAGGATAATAAATTCATGCTTAATATTACAAATCTCCATTCTACGAGAATAAACTGAGTTCGGACGGCCGGCGCATCGCATTTTTCATTCAATATCTTTATTTCTCATGAAGTTACAATTATTATGCTATGAATTTTGCTCAAAAATATTATCGTAGATAGGAGAAATTCACAGTTAAGTAAAAGCGATTTTCAAAGTTTTTTTGGTTTAGAAAAAGATTTGTTTTTCTATATAAATCAACGATATCTAAAAATTCCTAGGCCGCTACGAACTATACGACTAGAGATACCATTTAATTTTTTTTATTTTATTTATTTAGAACAGTAGTTCAACCTAGGAGCTTAAAAAAAGTGCCTTTGCGTATTTTATGAAAATCTTTCTTTGCAATTTTGGGTTTAATAAGTAAAAAAGTTAAGCAATATTTACAAAAAGCGAGGCTGCTACAAACTATGCCAATAGCTATTCTACACTATACAATAAGTCAACATTGTTAATTTATTTTTGTTTCTGAGATTAAGAACGTCTTTGTTCATTTTACGAAAAAATCACAGTCGAGGTGTAAAAGGGCTCTTTAATTTAAAAATATCTCGATGGTCATTACAAAAAAAGTGTGCCAGGAATGTCAAGATAGTAGCTTATGGAAAACTGTCTCTGCCAATCTCTGAAGGAACCGGGCATAGAATATTAATTAAAGCCTAGAAGGGTGCTATGACATTTAAGGGGGCACTCCGTTTGGTCACCATTCGAATTACATTTGTAGTCGCTTTTGAATTCGGTATGGATATAATATGTCATAAATGGTAACTGCTTTTTTTTTTATTTTCGCTAGACATTTGACGTTTTAGCAACTTATTTTGTTTCTTTTCTTTCAATAGGCCCATTTGAAAAAATACAAGTCTCAAGGAGTCCAACTCCTTCTATGCTTTAGTTATTATTGTATGGAACCGGGTTTAGTCATTGTGTGTCATTGCAATCGCAAAAACTTATCACAGAGCCACACTCGGACTGTTACTGTTTTTGGAAGAAATAAAAACAATTCATTGTTTTTCGTAATATTTGATTATTTGCGTTAAGAGGGTTTACGCCATTCGGTTTCCCATACAAACTTCCAAGTCGAAATTTTTAAAAACCAATGAGCCAAATTTGATGGAACTTTGCATGCTGAAGTAAAACACAGGGATCTTAATTGTTTGTTAACGTTTTAACTGATTTATTGCGATTTTTAACTTTCTATAGTTATGACGACCTCCTTGGTCGAGTGGTTTGTACACCGGTTTTCATGGTGTCGCCATCTCTGAGGTCCCGGGTTCGATCCCCGGTCGGGTCAACTTAGAGAAAAACTGTTTTTCTAAATTTATTTCGGGTCTGGGTGTTTTTTCTATGTTTATGTATATTTATCCGTTATCTTACCATATAAACGAGTTTCACAAGAATACTCATCTTGGTCTAGATAATTGGTGTAGCGTAAACAAAATTTATTTATTTATTTATTTATAGTGGACTTTAAATCGCAATAAATTAGCTAGAAAAACGTTTTTGAAAAATGTTTTAACAAACTATTTAGATCCCTGTGTTTTACTTCAGCATGCAAAGTTTCATCAAATTTGTCTCATTGGTTTTTAAAAATTTCGACTTGGACGTTTGTATGGAAAACTGAAATGCGTAAACCCTCTTAAAAAACGTTCATAAAAACTCAGGGATAACGAAACGTTGAAAAAATGTCTACCTCAGGCGGGAATCGAACCCGCGTCCTCCGCAATCTGGGCGGCTGCGTTGACCACTCCGCCACAGAGGTATTGGTGAGACCGACGAAATTTTTCAACGCTTTTGACTTTAATTTTTCAAGCAACAGTGTTATCAAACCTCTATTGATTTTTCTTTATCTGGTGCATGAGCCTCTCTCAAGACATACATACATATAATGACGACTATTATCCCCGAAGGGTTAGTCAGAGACTAGGCAATGAGGACAGCAAAAGCCGTCCTCTTCCATAGTCCACTTTTCACCAAATAGCGACTGCACATGTGCTCGACGTGACGGGTGATGAGCCCATCGCCGCTGTCTCAAGAAAAAGTAAAATTCCGAGTGACAATAGATTACCGTGTCGCGTGGCGGTGAAAGAATACTACCACCACTCTCTTCCCTTGGGTGTCGTAAAAGGCGACTAACGGACTAAAGACTGCACGTACTACCAACAGCATAAAGCGGCGATGGACTCACCAGTTGTCACGCTGAGCACATGTGCAGTAGTCGCTATTTAGTGAAAAGTGGACTACTTATGGTAGAGGACTGCTTTTGCTGTCCTCATTGCCTAGTCTCTGACTAACCCTTCGGGGATAATAGTCGTGATTATATGTATGTATGTATGTATATACAATACATATTTGTACAAAGAATTGTTAATAATTTGTTAAGAAACATTCTTCATCGCATGTGGCCCTAGTATTTCGGTTCAAGTCCCACATGGGGCAGTTTCTTAATTATGAAGTGACACAACATACTTACATAATAGCAGATAAGCAATGAATTTAAATTGACCCATAGATACAAATTCGGATTACGGAATGCGGAAGGTGCGTGGTTCGATTCCCGCCTGAGGTTGTCGTCTTTTTTCAGTGTTTAAAAAAAAACAATTTTACTTAAATATATTTAAGCGTTAATAAAACGCTAAAGTATAAAAAACATTAATCTATAAACGCAGCTTCATTTTAACCGAATGCTCAAATATTTGTAAAAATATTTCTTTCGGATCTCAGAGGTGAAAACTTCTAAGATTTGATGAAGCAATGTTGACTAAAAACATAAGCATCAAGCACTGACAAATTTCGACGGTTGAAAAAAAAACATTAATTAAATTAACGTTAAAGATACGAATGAGAAGATTAGCTGTTCTATATAATAAAACTCAAAGGCTCCTTTGAGTCAAAGTTACGAGACAATAGCGAAATGATTTTATTAGCGTAAATAATCGTTCCACGGGAACACTCAGGTCATCCATCCCACATAAAGAATAGCATCAAGAAGATTATAATAATTAACGACACATGCCTTATATGACAATCTTCCATAAGTGCTATAGTCAAAGTGGACTAAGAGCAGCCCAGCAGTGATCCACATGTCTAATAATAAAAAAATATAATTTATCTTGATAATAGGTGTTCCTTGGGAGAAGAGTTCCTGGCATCAGATTCATAGCTTTAACTTTTTGACACGACACTACTGTTGGAATATAACATATCATGGCAAAAGAGAGCCTTAAAAACTAGTTAATCCGGCGATAAGGCAGCCTTATCCGGACCAAGAAAATTAAAGCCATATTTATCTAATGCCGGAGACCTTTTTCCTCAAAACCCTTTTAACGACTGTCATTGAGGAAAGCTAAAACAAATCATTACTTGGAAATAAAAAAAAAATGTTCTATTCTAAGAACATAAAGACTGACCTTGGTAGAAATTTGTCGGTGATCGCGAACTTTCTCTTCGATTTTGTCATTGACACATACAATTTTTTGTTAAAATTTAAAAACGACACTCCGAAAAATTAAAAATTTTGCGGCCGATTGGTGGAAGGAACCGAGTCCTACTGTGACCGGTTATCTCGTAATCTGAGTTTATGTAGTTGCACCGCAAGCTTTTAGATGGGAAAAGCAGTCACGATAATTAACCTTATTCCTTACGCCATAAGGGCATGTAAAACTCCACCTTATACCGGTTTTGAACGGCGAGCACGTTGTGTTTGAATGTGGAGTTGAGTTGATCTTATTATCTATTCGTTGGGTTACATTGCCTCTGTGGATGTTACATCGGTGGTTTTCCGAAGAAAATAATAGGTTTTTTTGTCAATGTACCTACCTATTAGTGAGTCAATGACCTACAGTTAGGTATATGACCTTTTAAGTGAAAATTAAAAAAGGACGCAATTGTGTCTTCAAGTCCATTTGTAGTAGGCACCTAAAGATCACGAAAAAGTCATACTGTATTGTTTGGTTGAGCGGATTTCCAACGTCCCCTAGAGTCTACAAGAGTCCACTCAACTCAAAAACCTACAAAATGCTCAAAATATATGGGAAAACCTTTGCTTTGGCTTTAAAAAATAGGGTCGCAGTATCGCCCAACAATCACATCTACAGACAAAACCCAGTAATGCATCCAAAATATATTTCAGTAAACAATCAAGTCAAAGCTACGTGATCCACGACACGTGGACGTGACTCAGAAAGAATATTATCCATTGACGCGTCCGGTTGGCTAGCTGGCAGTAGATCTGTAGCATATAGATTCTTTACGCGGTATATTGGCATTTAAATTTAAAAATCTTTATTCTTCTTCTTCTTCTTTGTGCCATCTGAGGCCATCTCCTATCAAAGGTCGGCTATCAAACTCTTTCTAAAAGGCTACAAATACAGCTCCTCTTGTTCTGTAAACATGACTTGACCTTTGCAACAGTAGAAAGAGTACCATTACCATCTTGGGGGTTAAAGTTACTCGCATCCGTAGGTTTACCCTTGAGACCCTACACGTGACCCCTGGGTGGTGCTAAATGAGTGACACTAACTAAGTGGTAGAGCCACGCTGCATTACAGCACGCATTGGGCCGGCTCGCCCGGGGTGCCGGATATCTCACGAATATCCGGCGTGAAATAATGGCACTAGGTGCTGTTGTGTTTCGTCCGGCCAGTGAGGGTTCCGGAGGCCCATCCCCCCCCCCCCCCCTCTAACAATTCCTATTCCTTCCTTAACCCTATTCCTTTCTTAAAGGACGGCAACGCGCCAGCGATTCCTCTGGTTTTGCGGGTGTCCATGGGCGGCGGTGATTACTCTCCATCAGGTGACCCGCCTGCTCGTTTGCCTCCTTCTTGTATAAAAAAAACCTATAGCTTGGCAAATTCGTATGTGACCGTCTCATGAGGGGTGACATCTGCACACAACTTTACTGACGTCCCCACTACGTGGCCCCGCCGGCTGCGCTCTTCTTTCCCGCCCCCGCAACCTTTCGTCGCCTATCCCACATCCCACATACCATTGGACTGTCACGTATGAATTTGCCAACCTATAAATATATTAGTACTAGCGGCCGCTCGCGGTTTCACCCGCGTGGTTCCCGTTCCCATGGGAATATCTAGATAAAAAGTATTCTATGAGTTAATCCAGGTTATAATCTATCTGTATGCCGAATTTCATCCAAATCCATTCAGTAGTTTTTACGTAAAAAAGTAACAAACATCCATCCATACTTACAAACTTTCGCGTTTATAATATTAGTAGGATCGTTCACAATGTACTTGTATTGAGAGGACCCGGCAAGAAAGTCAGCGATTCTTTGGAATTCCTCCCGTTCACAGAGTAAAAAAGCGTCACTTAGTATTACGGTGCTACTTGATCGATACATTTATTTATTCAGCACAAAATTTGAACCTACAGCTAAACCAAAACATTCACATTAGGCAATTCAGAAAAAACAATTTCCAATAAATGCAACTAATAAGGTCAGTATGGATGTCGGCGTCTTGGACACCTTGCAAGAACTTACATATTCACAAACAAACTTACTCACGTAAGTACTTAAAAAAGATATGGCTCTGACTGTACTATCGCAGTCTCCGTCGCTTTACTAGTGTTAAGGTCAAAATCCCTTGCACACCGCGTCGTCTATATGGTACGGTCGTAGTACTATTATTTATTCTGTGGTACGGGCACGCACCCAGGCTGGCGGCGCGCTTCATCCGAAAATTTCTGCAAAGTGGTACAGCGACGGTGACCCAGACCGTACATGCCTCTGACTAACAAACTTTCTGAACACCCAACCAGCCGTCGCATCGCTTCATGTAACTCATACATCGCTTCATGTAACTCATACATAAATAAATGCATCACGCCTTCTATCCTGATGGGTAGGCAAAGACCACAGATTTCCATTTGCAATTACGATCGTGACACACATCCATTCCTCATTTTAACTCATATTGTTTTACAATGGAAAATAACAAATCACAAACCAGTAAGTTCACTTCATTACTATTCATAATATACTTACTTACCTATCGCTTCCGATGGTTATAATAGTTACGAGTTACGTTGGTTCTGTTTACACCTTTTTTATTTCCGTATAGGAGGTACTAAGTGTCATCAATGTAAGTTAAATACCGCTAAACTAAGATTATTGAAAAAAACAAATAAAAATTATTATAGGTTGATTGTCGATTAAACTGGCTGATCTTGGAAACAAAAGGTATACAGTCCCAGAAATCAAAGTCAAGCCGAAAATAGGTAATAGGCCAAGTCGTGTTAGTTATTAGAAAAATATGAAAAAAAATTTGGTCATGTAAGTACTTCACAAATTATAAGGAATTAAAAATAAATCCTAAAAATTGACACCCTGTGCTGATCTTTCAAGTCCTGTAACTACAAATATTAACTTTTCGTCCGTTTTTTATGTGATGTAACCATGATTAACCCTTCTGTAAATTACAGTTAAAAGTTAAAACATATATGCTTCAGTTTCAAATAAAATATTAGATTTGTGCCCAACATTGATCCAAAATAATTACATCAACCAACTTCAACCGATTGTTCTTTATGTACTACACTTTTTTGGCAAGTAACATTAAAAGATGACACGTTTAGTCTGGATTCTAAAATGGTATGACACTTACTAATTACTACTTCTTAATTGAGAAAAAAAACCGTTGTTTGATTTCTTTAGTTATGATTTTTACTTTTTATTTTTTATTTATTTGCAAGGTTTCATAATAACAAATGTTAGAACTGTTTGCCTTCAGCTGCAATCCAAGCTCTACATCTCTTTAAAAATGATCACATAATAAGACGGGCTTCTCGAGTTTATGTATTCAACGGATTCGTCAATTCTTTGGCGCAGCTCGTCTAATTTAGAGTACACTTTTTCCTTTATCGTGCCCCAGTAAAAAAATCTAAGGGGTTTAAGTCAGTTGAACGGGCAGGCCATGGAATTGTACCATTCCACCCAATCAACCTATCGGGGTATTCTTGATTGAGAAACTCGTACTGTGAGAGCATAATGCGCTGGGCAGCGCCGGCGGGACCAAAATAAAACACTGAATATGTATGCCATTTTGCTATTTTTGTTTTTTTTTAACAAATGGACATACCGTGCTCGACTGTATCAGAATTGAAGACCCTTTTTTAAATATCTTCCCTAATAACTAACATACAGAAGTGTGAAAACACTGAATACGCCACTAAATTCAATAAAACTATTATAAAACACTGAAAATCACATACGCAAATTTAAAACACGGTTTATCCATGCACGGTCCGTGTTTAACGCTAGCCAAAATGATAATTTACAAGAAATAAAACTAAAGAATATTGTTGAAGTTAAATTTAAAAGAGGTTCAAGGAACATGTTTATCAAAGAAAATTTTAAAGATGAGTTTAAAGAAGTAGATTTTTTGCAAAAACGACACAATTATAGTGCAGTACCAGCAAGTGAAGATACCCTAAGAGGGATAAAAAATTAAAAAAGACAAGATTATTAATAAGCTGGTGAGGCTTATGCCCTCTAACAGGGAGAAGTTCTGGAATGATATAATTTTATAAAACTCTCTTTAAATAAAAAATACTTTCTAAACAAATATCTTTCTTGAACTTTTTGTTTGTGCCCTATTAAGAAACTATTATCTTTATTAATTAATAATCAATACTATTCGCTACAAACATTCAACATACTATTTTTTAATTATTAATTTAACATAATTATTATAAAAATAACGAAATCCTTTACAGTTTTTCCAATACCTAGTCATAATTTTAATATTCTGTGTTATAATTTGGTAACTAGTTGTCATTTGGAAAATAAAAACAAATATTTACTCGGAATATCCAAAAATATTAAATAAATCATGTACAGAAAGGTAATAAATACAAAACAAATTATAAGCATAATTTATTACATTATCACCTTCTAGAAAAAAAAAATACTACAAGTCTATGAGCCCAATAGAACCCTTGTACTACATGTTTCTTAAAAGTGTCTCTGGTGTAAAGTTAGTAGTATGGCGCATTCAGTGTTTTATTTTGGTCCAGCCGAGCCATCTTATTAGTACCACATGCTGCCGTAAATGTTCAGCAGGACTTCTTCCAATAAATCTGGTAATTGATTCTGTAAGAAGTCCAAATAAGCCTGGGCATTTAAGTTCTCCGGCAGCTCGGTTGGACCAATAACATTACCATTTAAAATTCCCGTCTACATGTTTACTTTAAACCTTTATTGCGATCTGTCGCGATTTTTTGAAAAAATTGTATGATCAGATGAATCGACATTTAAAAAGGACGGTTACATGAATCTCCACAATTTTCACGAATAGCACGTGGAAAATCCAACTTTGATACGAGTAGACAGATAGCAGTGCGGTTTAAAAAAACATGTGCAGAAGATACGCCCGTCTTATTACGCGATCATTTTTAAAAAGATGTAGAGCTTGCATTGCAGTTGAAGGCAAACAGTTCGAACATTTGTTATACTAAAACCTTGTAAATCTGTTACACTAATAATCATAACTAAAGGAATCTAACAACTGAATTTTATTTTTTTCTTAATTAAGAAGTAGCAATTAGTGAGTGTCATAACATTTTAGAATCCAAACTAAACGGCCCATCTATAATGTTACTTGCCAAAACAGTGTAGTACCTACATTTTTTAAAAGTACAGTTGGTTAAAGTAGGTTGATGTAATTATTTTGAATCAATGTTGGGCACAAATCTAATATTTTATTTATAACTGAGGCAGATATGTTTTAACTTTTAACTGAAGTTACAGAAGGGTTATTCATGGTTACATCACAGAAAAAACTGACGAAAAGTTAATATTTGTAGTCACAGGACTTGAAAGATAATCACAGGATGTCAATTTTATGGATTTATTTTTAAATCCTTATAATTTGAGATGTTAATGACCAAGATTTTTTTTTTCATATTTTTCTTAAAACCAACACGACTTGGCCTATTGCCCATTTTCGGCTTGACTTTGATTTCTGGGACACCCTGTATAACTAGTCTGCCGCGTTCATTTTTAAAGAGATCAAACAATACTTTTGTGTCTGGTTTTACGACAGCTGATCTCGTAATAGGTTGAATTTCGATTAAACTGACTGATCTTGATGCAACGTAGACTTCGAACCTAGTCGTAGTGTCATAACGTTTAGAGTATTTGAAGCAGTCTCACCACACATAGTCCCATCAAAAAGGTCAGCCGAAATGAGTGCATTCACCAAACCGACGACGTTAGACGGAACGTGTTTTAGGTACCGGTCCAGCAGCCTTGCCACGCTACCATCACGCTACACCTACGTTTTACCCGCGTGATGGTTTAAGACCTATTATTTAGTGCACAGAGCACATAGCCTTGAAACTTCCCGGTTTTCGGATTAATTTTTTCTACGTTTGAACATCTGTTCTAAAAATAAATTCATGCCGGTAAAACATTATTATCATTAGATAAAAAATATTTTAAACTGTATATTTATTATTACTTTTCAACTATTGTGTCTATCTTTTACACTGTCATCTTTTATTCTAGGTCTGGTCGCTAAAATT
The DNA here is from genome assembly GCA_963921215.1 of Scoparia ambigualis. Taxonomy (NCBI): domain Eukaryota; kingdom Metazoa; phylum Arthropoda; class Insecta; order Lepidoptera; family Crambidae; genus Scoparia; species Scoparia ambigualis. Next base: position 4,827,232 of record OY992522.1, read on the forward strand.
AAAGTTATTATTAAGGGGTTTATTACCCTCAATTACTACAAAGAACGTTATAATAATCTTGGTCGTTAAAACCAACCAACCTGCATTGGGCCAGCGAGGTAGGTTATGGTCATGGTAAGACCATTTACACATAAAACAAAAAAACTCATTACAAAGTCTTAGACGGTCTTATCGCTATAAAGCAATGTCATAAGATATGGTATGAATAAACTGAACGAAATGAACCCTAGAAAACCCCCGCTTTTTTACCGGTCACACTCACATCAGCAGCAGACCAACAAGTTTCTCGCCGCCCATATAACCGGTTGCGCTGTAAAGAACTTACGCTTCCTCACATCAATTTCCATCTAAAAATAAATTTTAAAATAACCCAAAATAGACAATACTAGTTTAGGATTATACAAGAACAATTCGTTAAGAGGAAAGGTTTTTTTTAAACCAGCCACTTAATGTTTCTGAAGACGTCTTATAACGGAGTGATTTCGCTAAATTTTGAAGGCTCCTGGTTATTCAATAAATGACTTAATGCAAAAAAATCAAACATACAGACATAGTAAATCTCTTTCTTTAACCGATGCTGAAAAAGTAATAAAAATTAGTCCATTTCTGAAGGAGGAAACAGGAGACAACGAAACGTCGTTTTTCTGTGTTTTGTCTGAGAATTTTGCATGCCACGTCTTATCTATTATATACTATAAAACTATGGAATGAGCTGAGGTTTTCCCATTAAACTACGACATTGACTCTTTCAAAAGGGGTGTAAAGAGGTTTTTCTCAGGTCGGCAACGCAAAAGCAACACCTCTGATGTTGCTGATGTCCATGGGCGGCGGTGACCGCTCACCATCAGGCGGCCCGGCCCGCCTGCTCGTTTGCAGACTGATTTTATAAAAAAAAGAAAAATGTATTATATAGTGCGTTTCATCAAATAGTTCCTATGCCATCATGTTGGCATTCTTGTCTTGTTTCTGCAGTGTTGCCAACTTAGTACTAGTAGATTTTCCACTACACACATTATTATTAAATTGATTTAATAAAGTTATTTTTTTTCTTGTCACAAGCAACACCTCTGATGTTGCTGATGTCCATGGGCGGCGGTGACCGCTCACCATCAGGCGGCCCGCCTGCTCGTTTGCAGACAGATTTTATAAAAAAAAGAAAAATGTATTATATAGTGCGTTTCATCAAATAGTTCCTATGCCATCATGTTGGCATTCTTGTCTTGTTTCTGCAGTGTTGCCAACTTAGTACTAGTAGATTTTCCACTACACACATTATTATTAAATTGATTTAATAGAGTTATTTTTGTTCTGAAAAAACGAAAATGAAATTCTATAAATCCCCTAGAAAAACCACTAGCCACTAAAAGCAATATTTCGCCACTAAAAGGAGGGGTCGAAACCACCAGTTTAAGTGGAAAGTCCACTAAGTTGGCAACACTAACAGGAAAAGACAGGAATGCTAACATGATGGTATAGATTTTTTTATTTATTTTTTATTTATTTATTTAGGAACAAACAGTTACATATTTTTTAATTAAAGCGAACAAATTATTACTTATAAACCTAAAGTTCCCTAAATTAAACACATAATTATATAAGGCAAACAAACTGTACAACGAAAAACAGGCAATATACATAATGCCTATTAAATGAAAATAAAAATAAGTACAAAAATGACGCACAGCGAGCCCCGCCCGGCCACCGGGACCGGGACCGGCCACGGCCAGTTACGCCATTACGCCAGTAACAGCTCACTGCGCCTAGGGACAGACGTGCTCGCTGTGACAGTACAAAACATTGATAAAACACAGTTAAATTACAAAAACTACACTACAATATTTTAAGCAAAAGACACGAAGGCCTCAGTGAGAGACTAAGAAAATAACTAAAACTAATTATACACAGACATATTTCTACGAGGTAAGTACATATTATGTAAGATTATGATATCTAAAGTTGAAATTAAATGTTTTCCTAAATTTAAGTTGTTTTTCCAGTTGAAAAATAAAAGATTTGGCTACTTGAATTATCCTAGTGCATACATGATCGTATTTGCTGTTGTATTATAACGCGGAAAGGATGCTGCCGATAAAAACACATACCACTACATGTCCATAGGCCAGAAACTTTGGGTAAGATGTTAACAAAATTATGTAACTTATCTATCGTTTAGTTTACATTGCAATATGGTAATTTAAAAATATACATATATATTTTTTTTCAGGTTTGATATTAAATCGTGGATGAGCAGTATCAAGAAACAGCAAATAAGTTGATGAAAACAAGCTTATGAAAAACACAATCTCATTAAGATAAACCAAAAAGGCCAAACCAAACAGGCCACAGGTACTAACTTAACACACACTAAGTTAAAAAACAAAAATCAATATAGGTAAAAAAAATGATAAAAGTTAGGTGCACTATTATAATAATATTTTATTATTATTTTAAATTTATATGTCAAGGTCATGGTCATGGATGAGTTCAGTGATGCGATGCTTAAACCTAACTAATGAGGTCTCAAAAATATCGACATTATTATATATGTCATTATACAAAGCACAGGATCGTTTTATAAAGCTGTTGCTCCCATAACAGGTTTTACTCGCTTTCACAGTAAATAATTCTTTCTTGCGAGTAGTTCTCTCTTGCCTTCTAGGCACGCGAAAATATATTTTCTCTAAAAGATAAGGAGCGTCGACCATATCATGTAATATTTTAAATAAATACGTTATATCTATAAGATCCCGTCGACGCTTTAGAGATACAATGTTGTGGAAAGCAAGAGAGGTCTCATAGTCAATATGTGGATTGCCAGTCCTGTAATCAAGTGATCTAATAAACTTTCGTTGTACCTTCTCAATTTTATCCTGATGTACTTGATGGTAAGGATTCCAGACAGGGCTTGCGAATTCTTGCCAACTACGTATGTAACTATTAAAGAGTAATTTGTATGTTGCGGGATTTTTAAAAGGTCTACCTATGCGCAATATAAAGCCTAAGAACTTGAATGATTTATTAACAATTTTATCAATGTGTGGAACAAATGTAAGACTAGAGTCCATTATCACGCCTAGATCCCTGATTTTAGTTACACGGTTTAAGATCCTTCCACACAACTTATACGGGAATTCAATTGGATTTCTTTTTCTAGTGAAAGTAATTGTGTGGCATTTGTCTGGATTTAAAAACAAATTGTTTCTATTACAGAAGTCCTCAAAGTTACTTAAGTCGCTCTGTAATAATAAAGAGTCTGATGTGTCTTGTATAACTTTGAAAATTTTAGTGTCGTCTGCATAAAGGAGCACGTTGGAGTGTGTATGGCCTTGGTAATATCATTCACATACAAAACAAAAAGTAATGGCCCTAAGTGGGACCCTTGCGGGACTCCTGAGGTCATGTATTTGTATGTGGAACGATAGCCAGATAGTACGACAGCCTGACTACGATTTCCTACGTATGATTTGATCCAACGGAACAGATCGCCGTGAATACCTAGCCGCCAAAGTTTAGTGAGGAGAGTATTATGGCAGATTTTGTCAAAACACTTGGCAAAGTCTGTGTATATAGCATCCACTTGACCGTTTTTATCCATTGCCTCCAACAATATTTCTGTCATATTTAACAAATTACGAAGCCATGTTGAGTAGGTGTAATAACTCGTTTAACTACGCCAAGTAATTGCTCAGTGACAATTTTTTCCTGTATTTTGCCGAATTGACACAGCTTTGAAATGGGTCGGTAGTCAACTATGTTTTGACTAACAGCACCTTTAGGTATCGGTGTTATCAAAGCACGTTTCCATTCGTGTGGTACAACGCCAGTACTAAATGATTGCTTAAATAAATGTAACAAAGGAGCAGTTAACGAATCGGCACAATTTCGTATGAATAGAGGGTGTATGCCATCTGGACCAGCTCCTTTATTCGTATTAATATTTTTTTAATACTTATTTAAATTATTATAGGTTAACTCAATGGAGCTTATGTCTAATAAAGTGTTTTCAGGCGTATCCGTTATGTCATAGGCTGCAGTGCTACTTACATAAATTGAGTGGAAATGTTCGCTGAAATAATTACAAATTTGTTTACCGTCATTACTGCTTTGTCCCTTAAAACCTATTAACCTATTATTTGCTTTTATAGCTTTGACATACGTCCAGAAATTGTTCGCGCCACAGCGCAACGGATAACCGTCTCTGCGCCGGTCAATTAAGGTGCATATTGGTGCAACGAATGATCGGCCAATCACAGCGAGGTGACAATTATACTAGACGAAGTGTTCGCCCGCGCCGCCGGCGATGGCGCAACGGCAGTGTGCTTCGAGCCTTCCAGGTGAATCCACGCGCGCGCCCGCGCAAGAACTCAGCCCGTGAACAACCACGTGTTCAGTGTTTGTGACTTGAGAGCGCTGTGTTTACCAGCCCAAGTACCCTTAAAACGCCTCCGATCAGTGCCTAGTGGAGTGAATTGTGTTGTGTGTTGCTGCCTTCAAGCCCGCGCCCCCGCGCCTGCCTTCAGCTCCAACCAGCTCCAGCCCGAACCAGGTAAGCCCCAGAAATTCCCTTATCTCCTGCCTAACCCATATTCCGTCGCTGTTACGGCGAACATCTTTCGCCGCAACATTTTGATCCTTTACGAGCCGGATACACCCAGTAACAGTCCACTAAATTAAACCCTACTTTACACACTTCATTTTTTGCCTCGACTCGTGCCGCCACCCATACACGCCTACACAACTGCACACAACACCCACACAATGCACGCTAGCCCAAACACCCCTTACTGCCCTTACTGCCGGACTAGGGGGCATAGATTAATAGCGTGCGCTACCTACAATGCCCAGCCGACGCAGGGCCGGTGGGATTTTGTGGTGTCGCGCGAGCGCTGTCCCCGCTGTCTCGGACCACATTACCCGGACGAATGCAAGTCGGTGAAGGCACGCAGAGTGTGTGGCATCGCAGATCACCACACATCCCTTCACCGACCGGACGACGCCACACAGTATTACCAGCCGGAATCGGCGGCGCGGTGGCTCCCGCCCGCGCTGCGGGACACTCCGGCAAAGCGACCCAACGACAGAACGCTGCATGTGTCCTCGCATGCACAGCAGTCGCATGAAGGGTCGCAGGAGTAGGTACATGTTACCGTAGACATTCAGCCCCACATTATTAATACAGTCCACTATTATATATGTATAGGATAACTATTTCAGCCCATTAACTATTTCATTACATGTTGGTCATTCGACCCGTTAAAATAATATTTACTCATATTTCGTAGTTATCACGTAACTTAATTTTAATTTCTGATTTTTAAATCTTATCGCGTAACATTCCTATTTTCATTACCTTACATGACCCTTTCTGCACGATAGACGTTGCAAAGTGCATTGCGAAATATTATTAACCTACCTACAAAAATAAATTAAGAACGTGTTCAAAGAACAGTGTTCGATTCGTGTTATATTTTTTCTTACTAATTAGATTGCACATATAACTTTAGTTAAGTATAACACACCCGCGTCTAGACGACGATATTGTTGTTTTTCCCGTTTTATTTTGTAATGAAATTTTTATGGTCGTGTCGTGTTAAATCGGCTCAGATCTCGTGCATGCTCACCACGCGTGCCAAATAGCGTGCTTTATTTTTTCGCTCGTGTTAATTTTATATTTTTTCTGCTTTTAATTCTTGCCTTGGCAATCGACTCAATCTCGTGCGTGCTCACCACAAGAGCATAGTACTTCTACACACGTGCACCCACACATCAGCCTGCAGCACACAAACACATGTAGTCAGCCCGCACCTATACGGTGCATGACATCAGCACGCGCCCTCTGCGCCCCCGCGCCCCCACGCCTTTGCGTTGACGCGGCCCTTGCGCTTACGCGCCCCCAGCGCCCTCTGCGCCCCCGCGCCCCCACGCCTTTGCGTTGACGCGGCCCTTGCGCTTACGCGCCCCACGCGCCCTCTGCGCCCCCGCGCCCCCACGCCTTTGCGTTGACGCGGCCCTTGCGCTTACGCGCCCCCTGCGCTTCTGCGCCCCCGCGCCCCCACGCCTTTGCGTTGACGCGGCCCTTGCGCTTACGCGCCCCCGGCGCTTCTGCGCCCCCGCGCCCCCACGCCTTTGCGTTGACGCGGCCCTTGCGCTTACGCGCCCCACGCGCCCTCTGCGCCCCCGCGCCCCCACGCCTATGCGTTGACGCGGCCCTTGCGCTTACGCGCCCCCTGCGCTTCTGCGCCCCCGCGCCCCCACGCCTTTGCGTTGACGCGGCCCTTGCGCTTACGCGCCCCCGGCGCTTCTGCGCCCCCGCGCCCCCACGCCTTTGCGTTGACGCGACCCTTGCGCTTACGCGCCCCACGCGCCCTCTGCGCCCCCGCTCCCCCACGCCTCTGCGCTTACGCGCCCCATGCGCCTATGCGCCTTCGGCGCTTCGCGCCCCCGCGCCCCCTGTGCTTCGTGACACAGGCTTTCAGCCCTCATACAATTGTACTCATACAGTCACACACGTGCATTCCTCTCAGCTCATCATATACACACCCACTCGACATTAACTCAACACAGCACGAATCGGGGCTGTAGTCCCCCTTTAACTTCCATCCCTTCCCCCCCCCCCTTCCTACCCTCTGGGGCCCGGGAAGATGTTCGCGCCACAGCGCAACGGATAACCGTCTCTGCGCCGGTCAATTAAGGTGCATATTGGTGCAACGAATGATCGGCCAATCACAGCGAGGTGACAATTATACTAGACGAAGTGTTCGCCCGCGCCGCCGGCGATGGCGCAACGGCAGTGTGCTTCGAGCCTTCCAGGTGAATCCACGCGCGCGCCCGCGCAAGAACTCAGCCCGTGAACAACCACGTGTTCAGTGTTTGTGACTTAAGAGCGCTGTGTTTACCAGCCCAAGTACCCTTAAAACGCCTCCGATCAGTGCCTAGTGGAGTGAATTGTGTTGTGTGTTGCTGCCTTCAAGCCCGCGCCCCCGCGCCTGCCTTCAGCTCCAACCAGCTCCAGCCCGAACCAGGTAAGCCCCAGAAATTCCCTTATCTCCTGCCTAACCCATATTCCGTCGCTGTTACGGCGAACATCTTTCGCCGCAAAAATTTAACTTAGGTAAAGTTTTTATTTTATTTTCGGCATAATTTATGTAACTATTATAGCATTCTCTTTCCATGCATGCAGCTCGTTTTCTTAGCACCTTAAAACTTTGGTAATCTAGTGGGTTTCCATATAATTTCCATAACTTGTGAAATTTTCTTTTTTCGTTTAGGAGTTTTCGCAAAAGTTTAGTGTGCCATATAGCAATAGAATTTTGAGATCTGAATTTACCTGGAACATACTTAGCTATAAGTTTCAATTCAATTCAATTCAATTCATTTATTTCCAAGAATATGGTGTACGTTCAGTAAGGTTGTTTAAAATTAAATAAAATTTAGAGACACATTCCTCTAATGTAAATTTTTTAAAATGTTGAGTCCAATTTATACTGTTGATTTTATTATTAATTAAACTGTAATCAGCTGCACTGAAATTATAATTATAAATTAACGCTGATCTTAATTCAGTAAACTGATTAATATTTATACGGATTTCTATGGATTTGTGATGTAAATCTTCCTGAGTTAAGGGGTGAGAACAACCAAAAACATTGCAACTTATGTTACTCATTACCAAGTCCAGGATTCGATTACTAGCATTGTGAATGCCGTTAAATTGCTGAAGACCAGTAAATGCAAGGAAGTCATTTAGAGTGTTGGCCGAACTGTCACAGCTCCTCCGTAATAACTTACTAGGAGTGCAACCATCTATCCATACGGCGTTGGTAATATTAAAGTCACCTATTAACAAGAAAGCGTCATCCGGGCGGTCATTAAAAATGTCACTGGCTATGGCGAAAAAGGACTCTAAAGTGTTACGATAACTAGGTCCGTGCGGTATGTAAACACACGCGATGTTTAGATACTTATTGTTATTTGTATTGAGAGGTATAGATAGCCAAACGCAGTCTGAGGAGGCGCGCGGTGGGATCGGCCAGTCCCGGCGCTGGGGCCGCAGGTTAGTGCGCACCGCGACCGCGACACCGCCACCGCGTTTCGCGCCGCTATCCGCCTGCGAGCGGTCGCATCTAAATACTGCGTACCTGCCGTCGAAATACTCTCTGTCGTAAAAGTCGGGAGTCAACCAACTCTCCGTTATACATATGAAATCGTAGTCAGATGTAGTTAATTGTGATAGAAAATCGTGTGATTTTGTTCGCAAGCCCCGAACGTTCTGGTAGTAACATAACAGATTTTTTGTTGTGGAATTCATCTAGTTTTAGTTAAATCATATAAAATTATAAATATCTGATTTTTAATTTTAATTAAAGGTACAAATAAACTGAAGAAATAATTTAGAAAAAATAAATAATTTAGATTCAAATATTGAAAGCAAAAGAAAAATAATAATAAATCTCTCATCACATCACTGGACTCATTGACACATAATAAAATTAGGTTTACACATAAAGCGACCTTTTGTTTACTATAATAATGGTAGTTAGATAACAATAAAAAAACGGAACAATATATTAGAATTGTGTGTACAATAGAAAAAACAATGTAAGTTAGTCATTTTAATTTGGACAGGTCACATTCACTGCTTATAATTGTGACCCCGATATGAATTGAGATGTCAGGTCGGCGCTAAAAATGTGTCTCGGTAAATAAGAGCGCACTCGAGAAGTGAGCTCTTATTTTCTCCCAAGGCATAACAGGAAAAAGTACTTTATTTGTAGCCCCATAAGGTTGATTTCACCACTAAACGTTATTGAGATCTTTTTTTTTTAAGTGACAGGAGTAATTTATTGCTTTGAAAAAGTACTTATCCACGTGGACAGAATTTAGCTTTGATTTTGTACGTGACGGGTTATCTAGTTAGTATTGTTGATCGAAGGATAAAACGCACTATATAATATGCTGTCCCACTGCTGGGCAAAGGCCTCCATCATTGAATCAAGTCATCGCTACAATTGATATGAGTTTTGGCTTAGTCACCACGCCTGCCAAATGCGGGTTGGTGATTGGTGATCACAAACCAGACTATGCATCAAAAATACGAAATAGGTACAATTTGACCTGAGAATTGGCCACAATTGGCCTTTAGCCACTCAGCCACTAGGTATTTATTCTAATTAATAAATACTTACTAACATTTTATATATTTTTTTACTTTTGATCTACTTCTTACATTTTTAGTAAATATTAAAAAATGACACTCCTATTATTCGACGTAAGGTTTTATGATGACATCTTCGCTTCGCCGCTTGCGCCTGTTGTAGAACCACTCCAGAAACAGCACTGATGAGGCTGAGAAGAAACCTGTGAAAAGTACCATAGTAAATAATATCCATCTCAGAACCTCTGGGACTGATACGAGTAGTCTAACCACCACCACCTGCCACGCTGAGCACATGCACAGTAGAGTTGTTATTTGGTGACACGTGGAATATGGCAGAGGTCTGATTATGCGGTCCTCATTGCCTAGTCTCCGACTAACCTTTTGAGTATAATAGCCGTAAGGGTATGTCTGTATGTAGTCTAATTACGGGGTATTCCTCGAAGCGCACCTATTTTGAAGCGCACCAGACCAAGCGCACGTAAACTATTCCTCCAAGCGCACCCGTTGGGTACGCTTCAGAATAGGTAATTAAAATATTATATTTATATTCCTCGAAGCGCACCAACTGTAAAAAATTGAGAGGAGCTTAAAAGATTCGTAATATTGATGTCGATAGAAACTAGGACTAGGTGCTTAAGCAACTTACTACGTCAATAATAAATTGAATCATGACACTCATGCTGATCTAAAAGTACCAGGGAGATATAAATGAAAAGAGGTAGATAGGCGCCTTAGCGATCTTACTTACCTTTAACTATCAGGAAAAAAGGAATAAACGAGTAGGACTGGGTGCTGCAACTTACTATGTCAATAATAAATTGAATCATGACAGTTATAAAAGTACCAGGGTGACATAAATGAACAGAGGTAGGTAGATAGAGGGAGATATATACTAAATATAAACGTACGTTATACGTTATCGATATTTTCTGTTAGTTACTACATCTCTTTCAACATTTTATCTGCTGGTGCGCTTGGAGGAATAGTTTAGGTGCGCTTGGTCTGGTGCGCTTCAAAATGGGTGCGCTTCGAGGAATACCCCCTAATTACAATCTAATGCAATATGAATGTTCTTTAAAGGAGCACCTAAGATCAGCACAAAGAACGAGCCCTGCATGTCTCTGAGATTGACGGTGTGGTTGTCCGCCTCCTGGGCGATGGAGGAGGTCTTCCAACAGCGGTCACGCTTCGGCAGGTAGGCGTGCAGCCACTTTGTGATGAGCCCCGCCTTCTTCATTCTGATAATTCTGGTGGAACAGAGAGCAATCAGTAAATCAGCGAGCTCACTATGTTTATTTTTGTTACGATATAATATTATTCTTTTTTGAATAGAATAGAATTTTTATTTGCTTAATACCATGTACATAGATTGTGGATAATAAATCAATTAAATGAAATCAACTGAACTACATGAGAAAATGTTTTATGAGAGAGAAAAATAGATAGAGAGATGCAGAGAGAGAGAGACTTTTATTGACACAAAAAATATATAAAATAACACATTTAACACAAGCCAACTGTAATCAATTATAATAAATTATGACTATTACGATCCAAAATTGGACTAATTCTTTGATTCATTGTTTTTTCTTTCATGTCTTCCTTTCATTATTTTCTCTAAATTGACCTTACCGGGAATTGAATCCGGGACCTCAGAGATGGGAACTCTGAGGAGTTGGCGTGACATCTGACCCGGCGTGCTAACCACTCGACCAAAGAAAAACAATTGTTTTTCTTTTCAACAAGAGTTTTCAATGTTATTTCAATAGACCTACTTAAATAAACACGTTCCGTCTCATCTCTCAGGTGAGAAGCCAACCTTCGATCACAATAAATACGATTGACAACATTTGACGACCTCCGTGGTCGAGTGGTTAGCACGCCGGGTCAGCTGTCCCGCCATCTCTGAGGTCCCGGATTCAATTCCCGGTAAGGTCAATTAAGAGAAAAACTTTTTCTAAATAAATTTCAGATCTGGGTGTTTTTTCTATATTTATTTATATATATCCATTATCTTACCATACTAACAAGTTTCAAAAGAATACTCAGCTTGGTCTAGATAATTAGTGTATTTTATATAAAAACTGTGATCGAAGAATCCAACTCATGATCTTTTACAATATGGACGATATCGCTTCCATCTGAAGACATTGATTCCATCCATTCCATCTATTAAGACATTGATTTCCGTTCCGAATTCTTCAAGTGCTTGTTTAGTGAGACGGGCGAAATAATAAATCAGTTTTGATGTAACTACTTATATAACATGGTTGTAAAGTCAACATTAAAGTAAAAATATTTACCTCCCAAATTTCAAGAAGGGTTCTTGATCCAATGAAGTTATAAACATTTTTTTTTTTATACTAAGCCCGGCAAATGACCCCACTCCACCTGATGTTAAGTGGAAATGAGGTCCAGGCGCGAGGACAACTGGTGCAGCGTAAGAGACGTAGCATCAGTCATCCTCACTCTGCCGGCCCACAAAGTGCTTCTTCACGCCTCGTTTGAAGGACCCTATGTCATAGGTAGGAGGGAATACGTGTGCTGGTAGACTATTCCATCTTTTGGAAGTGCGGCAAAGAAACGAGTCACCAAATTTATTTGTGCGAGATGGAATGTTAGAGACTGTAAATTGGTGACTCCGCAGAGCAGCACGTGTACTCCTATGGAGGAAGGGAGAAGGAGGGATGAGGTCAAAGAGTTCTTCAGAGCACTCGCCATGGTATAAACGGTAAAAGACGCTGAGTGACGCAATATCTCTACGCAATTGCAAAGGCTCGAGAGTTTTAGTGACCTCTGCATTGCCGATAATGCGCACAGCGCGGCGCTGCAATCTGTCCAAGGCATCGAGAAGGTACTTTGCGGAGCCGTCCCAAAGGTGAGAGCAATACTCCACGCAAGACCGCACCTGTGTCTTGTATAATAGACGCAACTGATCAGGCGTGAAGAATCGCCGCACCTTGTTCAGGACACCGAGTTTGCGTGAGGCATTTTTAATCACGGTTTCAATGTAGTCTATTTGGTTCAGATCGCAGCGGATATCCATACCGAGCATGTTAATACTGCTCTGCAGGCCTAGAGATGTACCCTGAAGAGAGGGAAGGGGAAGGAATGGCGACTTTTTCGCAGTGAACGCGCACACTGTGTTTTCTTGGCATTGAACTCCACCAGATTATCGGAGCCCCATTTAGAAATGAGGTCCAACACCCGATCGAGCTCAATGACAAGATTTGCTCGCTTCATTTCGGTGTCTACCCGCCCAGCCGTTGGGTGCCCGTTATATCCCCCATGCACTGTGCTATCATCTGTATAGCAATGAATGTTTCCAAGAGGAAGCATGTCATTGATATGCAGAAGGAACAGCGTGGGGGATAGAACGGAGCCTTGAGGAACACCAGCGTTCACTGATATGAACCGCAAAGCGCATCCATCCGAAAGGACACGGATTCTACGCTCATGCAGGAAGCTAGCAATCCAGGTACAGAACTGAGCGGGCAAACCGTATGCCGGGAGCTTGGAGAGAAGAGCTTTGTGCCAGACCCGATCAAAAGCCTTGGCTATGTCAAGGCTAACTGCCAGTGACTCGCCACGCTTGTCAATAGCCTCACCCCAGAGATGTGTGACGTACGCTTGAAGATCACCCGTTGACCGTTTTGGCCGAAACCCATATTGACGATCGTGAATTAGGGAGTTCTAGGTATCGAATAAGCTGTTTGTTCAATATTCGTTCTAGGATCTTACACAACACTGAAGTTACGGCTATAGGGCGGTAATTAGTCGGATCTGACCGATCTCCTTTTTTAGGGATCGGTTGCACATTAGCTTCTCTCCAAGATTCCGGCACACAACCCGAAGAGAGCGAGAGACGGTACAGACGCGTTAACACAGGGGACAACTCCGCTGCACACATTTTCAGGACTATTGCTGGGATGCCATCAGGACCGTTAGCTTTCCGGACATCGATTGACTGCATTTCCGCACGGACATCACACTGCCTGATTTTAATATCAGACATTGTGTGGCCACAGTGAGGAATTGAGGGTGGCTGTGCATCACAGTCATCGATCCGGGAGTTAACCGCAAAGAGTTTGGCCAGGAGATCGACCTTTTCTTGCGGCTTGTGAGCTAAAGTTCCGTCAAGACATCTCAGTGGTGGCAGCGAGGGTTGGCAGAAGTTGGATTGCACGGCTTTGGCCAGACGCCAGTAGCTACGGCTGCCCGTAGGATGCGTCAGGAGTTCTTGGCCTACTCGTGCAACGCGCTGGGCATCCGCTCTAATGTAGGCCCTCTTACACGACTTGGTGGCATTATTATAGGCTGCTTTTAGCGAGCAAGTTTCGGGAGCCCCATGAGCTTTACCTCTGATCCAAGCGCGGTATGCCGTCTGTTTGCTCTCAACAGCGCTGGCACACTCGCGATTGAACCAGCGGTTGCGTCTGCCTTTGCTGATGACATAGGAGTGTGGAATATAGTATTCCATTCCTAATACTATCTCATCAGCAACGGCAGTGGCGCTAACGGTCGGGTCCTTCCCACTAAAGCAGCGCTGCCTCCAAGGGACGGATGCAAAATACTCCCGCAACCCGTCCCAGTCTGCCGACGCGTAGTGCCAAATCTGGCGTTTCGAAACCGCTGTTGGCGGGCGCGATGCCAAGGGCACTGTGCTGGATATCAAGCAGTGATCCGAGGAACCTAAAGGAGCTCGAATCTCCACCCGGTATCCAGCTGGGCGACTCGTCAGCAGAAGGTCGAGTAAGGAGGGCGCATGGCCAACTATGTCTGGGATCCTGGTGGGCTGGTTCACCAGTTGCGTCAGGTCATGCGTGAGAGCGAATGCGTGGGCAGTTCTACCAGCATGGTCTGTTTTGGAGGAACCTAACCACAACTCATGGTGGGCGTTGAAGTCCCCCAAAAACACCAGTTCCGCCGATGGAAACCGCTCCTGCGCATCATCTGCTACCCGACTAAGATGTTCAATTAGTCGAGTTGTCTCCATGTCGCCGTTATGGGATCGGTAGACGCAGACGTAGACACGGCAATGAGAGCCTAAGTCGACGTGTACCACTAGGAGGAAGAAGGAAGGGTCCTCCAGACAGCGCAGACGGCGACAGCAAACATCCGCCCGAACGAATAAGCAAACTCCGGCTTTGACTTTGAAGGATTCTTCAAGCACAAAGACGGGATAGTTCAGGTAGGTGGTGTCAGCTGGGCGGATTATTTGCGTCTCCGTCAGGAACAACATTGCTGGCCGTGCCGTCTCAAGATGGTGGTGGACGGCATTGAGGTTTGCATGGAGTCCGCGGATGTTAGCGAACTCCACCTCAAACGGTAAGGTTGTGGTGGGGGTGTGCACCGCTGTAGAACCAGTTTTGTTGTTAGGCGCTGTCATTTTAGGAGTGGAAAGAGAGAGGCGTGAATCGAGAAAATGATGCCGCGATGCGAATGGTTAAAGTGTGGTGGCCTGTTTCCCCAGGAATTTGCCCACAGACGAGTATTATTAACCTGCCGAACGGAAGGGCCCCCGAACCCCCCCGGGAATGGCCGCCGGGACCCCACCTTCCGGTCACCAACCGGCACGACGGACCACCCCGAGATTATGCGTGGCATGGTGAGGCAGCCTCACGAGCTGGTTAGGCTCGCTTGGGCCCCTGTACTGTGCCACGGGCGGCCAGCGGGACAACCGTTTCTACGGGTCTCCCTGGTCGGCAGGTTAACGAAGTCCTCCTGGCACTGGTTTGACGGAAGCCTCCACAGACCAAATACATCGCAGCATCATCCTCTCGAGCTCTGGTTATACGCTGGCTGATCCCGAAACGCGACCGACAAGCAGTCACTTGATGGGTTTTACACCATGCGTACGGTGGTCACCAACCAGACGGGTCAAGCCCTATCACCAGTGGAGCAGATCATCGCTCGAAAGAGTCCGTTAGTCGCTTCTTACGACACCCACCGGACGGAGAGAGGGGCGGCGATTGGTATTCTTTCTCCGTCACCGCACGGATAGCGGTGACGGAGAGAGCGGTGACACATTATCAGTCT
Source organism: Scoparia ambigualis (assembly GCA_963921215.1). Lineage (NCBI taxonomy): Eukaryota > Metazoa > Arthropoda > Insecta > Lepidoptera > Crambidae > Scoparia > Scoparia ambigualis. The sequence goes on from OY992522.1 coordinate 4,842,428, forward strand.
TTAAAGCTTAAAACAATTTAGAAGAATCCTTACTCTTTATTAATTACTGCTAAATATGGACTTCCAGCTGGTACGATCATCGCAAGTCGCTCATCCATGAATTCGTCAACACCTGTGAAAAAGGAACCTTATACAATGACATCCAGAACTGCTATGTCATCAATTTCCGATCCCAACATTTAAAAAAAGCATATTATTATTAGGTTCACTTTGGTTGGTAATAGGGCTGGTAAAGTAGGTTTTAAGTTCGTCGAGTTCTTCTATTTATATATATAATCACGACTATTATCCCCGAAAGGTTACTGAGAGACTAGACAATGAGGCCCGTAATAGCAGTCCTCTGCCATACTCCACTTTTCACCAAATAGCGACTGCACATGTGCTCAGCGTGAAAGGTGGTGATCCCATCGAAACTTTAAACAGTGGGGTTTATGTGCAGTCTTTAGTCCGTTAGTCGGCTTTTACGACACCCAAGCAAAAGTGGGTGTAGTATTCTTTCACCGCTACGCGATACGCTTCTTCTAATAAACTCGGGAAGCGCATGGAGTATGGAATTTTGATAAAACTTTAAAAAAAGTTTTTTTTTTTTGATAAAACTTTTTTTAAAGTTTTATCAAAAAAACTTTTTTAAAGTTTTTTTGATAAAACTTTAAAAAATCCCAGACAATGCTGGGACTCTGTGAAGTGCGACGCAACGGAGAAGAAATTGTAACCTGAAGTCAGGGCACCAGTTTTGTTATCGAGAAGGAACTAGACCGGGAGTCGGTGGATTCGGTTTTATCGTCCAAAAAAGACTGAAAAGTCTGGTAGTCGAATATACAATCTGTCCCGGGAAGTAGTAATCTAACTTTAAGAGCATGATCTATGGATAAATAATCAACCAAATTAACTATCAATTAACTTAACTAATTAATTATTAATTACATTAACTAATCCGTCTACCTGACTAGCCGCGCTACGCGACCGCTGTGAAGGGGTCTCTTTGTTCAACGATAGCATCGGAACTAATAGACGTACAGTAACAAATTTACCCTTGTTTTGTAGAATAGATAAAATACTAGTAATACAGTGCAAATAAAAGATACTTTAATGACCTTGTTTTTATGATATTTTAAAATAACTGAAGAAGACGTAAAAAAATTACATGTTTTTTTACTTAAATCAATCCTTACTCTCTCGAAATGTATAGGGCCCGTGTATGATTGCTACTTTTTTTAATAGTTAATCTTGTTAGCTATTGAATAATATAAAATAGTTGCTTATCAGTGTCAAGGTGCCCATGTTATCGCTTTTTTTTAAGGAAGAGGTCAATACTAAAAATAAAAAACTTAAATTCTTGTAATTTGGCGAGAGGCGGGTCAGACCCTTGATTTGAGGTAGTTTTATCGATAAAATTATCCATAGATCAAGCTCTTAAAGTTAGATTACTACTTCTTGGGACAGATTGTATAACTCACTAAGCGTGAAGTCGCAGTTGTCCGTGGCCATGTGGTCAGCCCGCATCAGGTAGCTGAGCCGCAGCTTCCAGTCGAACACCACGTGCCGGCTCTCGCGGACGCGCCGCAGCTGCTTCTTCACTGGAATTAGCAGTTTGATTCTCTAAGTTAAGAGGAAACACTACGTCGAAGTGGCATGCAAAATTCTCATACAAAACACAGAAAAACGACGTTTCGTATTCCCTTCAGAACTGGACTAATTTTTATTAGTTTTTCAGCATCGGTTAAAGAAAGAGATTGTCTATGTCTGTATGCTTGTTTTTTTTTTAAACCAGCCACTTAATGTTTCTGAAGATGCTATAAAAAGTGATTTCGCTAAATTTTAAAGGCTCCTGGTTATTAAAATGACTTAATGCAAAAAGTCAAACATACAGACATAGAAAATTTTAGCAGATGCTGAAAAAGTAATAAAAATTGGTCCAGTTCTGAAGGAGGAAACAGGGGTCTACGAAACGTCGTTTTTCTGTGTTTTATATGAGAATTTTGTATGCCACGTCGACGTAGTGTTTCCTCTTAAAGCCTTGGTAGCAGTGGCTGCCGCAGCGCTGACAATTGACTCTGTCTCTTTCATATTCATAGAATTGGAAAGAGGCAGCATCCAGAGCCATGTGTCGCTTAGAGAATCGCATAGCTGATCACATCCATACATACAGTCAAGGAAGTTCCCTTTCAACCACTTTTCGGCGATATTCGATTGCGCTCCATTCCGACCGCGCGTACGTACAGTTTAGAGTTACCTACCACCTTTTTTGGGACAAATAAAGTATTTTTTTTATTTTGTTAGAACAAAAATATAGTACTTACTTAATAGGATTAGTTCCTGATTCGCCGGATTCTTGTTTCGTCGGAAATATTAATATACAATAATATCACTTAAACCCCTCAGGCCCCAAGCGGTCGCATGAGACCGCTCCTACAAAAACACACATGAATTTGTACCGTGTTTGCATAGACTTACAGACTACTTTGGTATGAACAAGTTTGGTTATTTCGGTTCTGTGGTACATCTTACGCATTGTTATCGCAAAATATCGCATAGTCTATGCTCGATTCTGTCAAATTTGACGTTGACAGTTGCACCAATTTTTTTGTTAGAAAAGTGCCACGAGTGAGTGGGTAAAGAAAACATGTAGTTATATTTATTATTGTATAAATTATTATTTTGTTGCCACTATCGGACGTAACTAAAATTACCTACTTAGAAATAGGTTTGATTCATATTTTCAAAGCAAGGACGATTTTCCTTTAAACTTTTTTTATCTGTTACGTTATCTGTTAGCGTAACAGACGTTATTAAATTAAGAACAAATAAATATTTTTATTATTGTACCGAAATGTCTGCCTTTTATTTAATAGATAGGTAAAGCCGGGATATTTCTATAATTTGCCTTCAACAAAAAAATCCAACGAAACAAGAATCCGGTGAAACAAGAATCCGGCGAATCAGGAATCCGGCGAGTCGGGAACTAATCCTTAATAGCATAAAAAAGAGTAAGTATTTATTTTTTTGTCTTTCAAATCGTATTTTTTTTGCTCTTTGCGACATTTAACCCGGGACCCCGGGAACCCGGGACCTCTGGGTCTGAGCCCGGTAGCTTAGCCACAGCGGCGGTTCTGTGCTCACGACTATTATCGCCGAAGGGTTAGTCAGAGACTAGGCAATGAGGGCCGCAGAAGTGGTCCTCTGCCACAGTCCATGGCATACCAAATAACAACTGCACACGTGCTCAGCGTGATAGGTGGTGAGCCCAACGTGGCTTTAAGCTGTCGGATGTATGAGCAGTCTTCAGTTCGTTAGTTACCTTTTACAACTTTTTTTTTTGTTTTATATAAGAAGGAGGCAAACGAGCAGTCGGGTCACCTGATGGAGAGTAATCACCGCCGCCAATGGACACCCGCAAAACCAGAGGAATCGCTGGCGCGTTGCCGGCCATTAAGGAAGGAAAAGAAATTGTGAGAGGGGGGGGGGCCTCCGGAACCCTCACTCGCCGGACGAAACACAACAGCATCAAGTGCCATTATTTCACGCCCGAGTATTCGTGAGAGGGTGGTATTACGCCGAGCGGGCCGGCCCAATGCGTGCTGCAACGCAGCGTGGCTCTACCACCCAGTCTCCAACATCCAAGAGAAGATATGGTTTGGTAGTGTGAGCCGCCACTACAAAGCCTGCGTTGAAATATTCACATACTTTGCCTCACCTAGGATTTAACCCAGAACAAGCCCAGCTGTGGGCTATCACTTATTACTTTATATCTTACATTCCAATATTACGAAATACAACTTTCGCCCGTGGATTTGTGTATTTAAGTAATGGTAATGTGTTTCCCCCTTTACATATTTTAGCCTTAACATGGAATTCCATCACACTAACAGTGTGTCGATTGGCGATTGTCGTCCACGCCACCTGCGGCCCCACTTATCTCCGCGCCTTTCAGCAGCGATATATACTTCGCCTGGTCTGAATTCTGTAACAGATAATAACAAAAGGATTCGAACAAAAGTAATAACAAAATTTAATAACCAAAGTAATTCACAAACGCTACCAATCAAATTATAGTTGCGAAGAGTTTCGAGTAAAGTCGTTAAAACAAAGTTTATGCACAATGACTTACCACATGTGTCATTGAATTATCATCATTAAAAACGTCTCACAGAAAAGCTCAAGCCTTCCAACAGGGATAACAGGTGGGGTCGGGGGGGTCGGAGAGGTTACCTCGTTTGCCGTTTCGGGTTTTAGTGACAATAACAACCGGGACCAACAAACCAGGATCTCGAGACATTTTAATTTGGTTTGGAGCTTCACCTGATACGATTGTACAAGGGTATCTCAATGAAAAATCTATGATAAAAAAAGCATTTATTGCGTCACTTTAAAAATTTAAAGCGCCAATAAATAACTAGCAAACAAGACTAAAGTTAAAAAATCTAATAGCAGTATTCGAACCTGAGGCCTTACCCTCGCCGCTCCCAGCGGCAACTTAGGGCAGAGCGGCGGGGCTTAGTGAACAAGGACTAAACCACGGTAGTGTTTAAATTCTCTGACTAAACTGTATGAAGCACGCCACGAGCAGCCGCCGCACCCCCCAGCGGAAAGTCAAGCGGATTTTGCAGAGCGGGAATCAAACATGGGCGACTACGAGCCATATTGTGCCTAAAATACAAACTGCTTTCAAAGCAGAGATGAGCCACTATAGAATTTAGTTATGTTTCGTGGCATGGCCAACGCTGCGCCCCTAGCCTATCCGCTTCGCTGGCCGCTAAGACCGAAGTCAGGGCAAGGCCCTTACGGCAGAAATTAAATTATAGTGTTAGAAATTTAACTTAAGCATTTCGGATGTTTATTCAATCACGTATACTTTACCTTTAACTCCGTTTCCAGGTAAGATCCTTTCTGTATCGCCCAGGTGTACGTCAGCCTGTTCTCTAGCAGCTCATTAATGGACGTCACCGGTATCTCCTGCTTGGGAAAGGTGAGGAAGGCGACCAGGTTGCCCGAGTAGGTTGTCACCACGACTAACACGACCAGCCACCAGGTCCCGACCACCAGACGACCGCTGTCCGCTCGGGGGAGGTACATGCCCCCTGAAAGTTGCATTTTTGTGTATAACTAAGGATCTAGTAGTAGGTAGTAGATCAATAGTCGTGGTACAAGGTAAACCTCTTGTTGAACATACCAGAGGCAGTGTGTCGTGGCAAGTCCACCTTGTCGCGCGATACATAGTACAGGCTCAGGGGCACCAGGATACAGCGTGGAGCCTAACTTGACTCATGCAACTCTAAAGTAATATACGTCTTTCTTAATGGAGATAGGGGATAACAATATGCTGGTAAACTGGTGTGTCGTAGTCATTGTAGGGCTATCTTCGGAAGAATTTTGTCTTAATCACATCTCCTCGACTCGAATCGACTCGACTTGACTCGAGGTTCCAATGAAAGCTGGACCTACTGGACGGATAGCAAGGGTTTTAGTAGGCTGTCTTCGAAAGAATTTTGTCATTATAACTTCCAACGTAGCTTTGAAAGTTAGACCTTTTCTACCAGACAGAAGGCTTATGTTTTAGTAAGCTATCTTCGACAAAATTTTGTCGTTAAAACCTTCGAGGTTGCATCGAAAGCTAGACCTTTTCTACCAGACGGATGGTTAGTGTTTTAGTAAGCTCGTTATTCATTTAAAGATCCGACAAGGTTTTATTGGAAAGTAGACCATATCCATCAGACTAGCTCACCTTGCTGCAGCAGCGCGCCGTACACATACCAGAGGCAATTATGTATGGTGGCCAACCCGCCCTGGCGCGTGATCTCCATGGCCTCGTAGTACGGGCTCAGCCGGTGCACCAGGTACAGTGTGGGACCCATGAGGATCACGCCGAGACCCAGGCACAGCCACGTCTGCAAAATTACACACACATACGATCGAGGAAATACCCGGTCGACCATTTTCCGGTCGATCTTCACGCACGCACGCACTTCACGTATACGCACGCACACACTTTACCTACGCACGCACGCGCTTCACGTATACGCGGCCGGCGGACTGGAGCGCAAGCGAATATCGCTGAAGAGTGGTCGACCAGGAAGTTCCTCGACATTTTCCGGAGGGGTAGACAGAAACCACAGTTCCTAGGTTTTTTTTCCTAGATTAAAGTCAAAGCTATTGAAACAGCGATTTCTTTTATGCTCTAACAAGACTTCATTCGTCTATAAATGTAAAATACTTATCATTGTCCTTAACACAAACAATGTCTAACGAATAGTGATATTGTTCAGCGTAACGAAACGTTGTTTAAAAATGTCTACCTCGGGTGGGAATCGAACCCGCGTCCTCCGCAATCCGGGCGTTGACCACTCCGCCACCGAGGTATTGGTTAGACCGACGAAATTGGATTGCGGAGGACGCGGGTTCGATTCCCGTATGAGGTTTTTTTAACGTTTCTTTATCTTTGAGAGCGCAAATAATCAAATATTATGTGTTTTTCTAAAACACACAGCGTTGTGGTGAAAGAAAGCTGATGTAAATCTGCCTTTATGTAGGTAGTCTATGGTTAAAACTTACCGAATTGTCCATGGTTTTATACCTGTCTCTGTCACTCACCAACATGCATCCTCTTCTAATCGGAAGGAAGTTTGATACGAAGTCTTAAAATTTGCCGGTTAAACATCGAAAAATTTTCAAAGTTAAAAAAGTTTTGGAATACACTAAGTATTGATTGTATTCAGTTATTACACAGCGTCTTATTAGTTTACGTTCGGGTTTCCTTCCGTTGAATATATTCTAAGATGAATCCCGACGAAATTGTGCAGTTAAGTGTCGGTAATGAGCAAAGTTTCAATGTTGATGTTTCGGATGGAGATCAATAGTCAAGCAAGAGGAAATCTGATTCCTCTTCATCATCTTCATCCTCGGAGGATGAGAAGGGCATAGCATCACCATCGCCCAACAAAAAGAAAAAAAACTTCAAGTAAGTGCAAACAAGTACAGACATTTTCAGACCCGCGTGTAGATACTCTAATTCAACAAGTTGGGTATATATATCTAATTACTTGACTAACTTGCCTATACTAACTACTAATCCTAATCAATTAATGCATGAGCAAAATGAGAACGTTCCAACCCCGTCCACTTCTAATTTTCTAAGAAATCCAACAACATCGGTTTGTAAGCTTTCCTTGGGTGAGCTTGGTACAGTGTTTGACGAAAAGAAAATAATTCCTAAAGCCGACGAAGAACGATTGCTAGAATTAGCTAACCTTCAAAAATTTGATACTCCTGCGTGGAAGGGCATACGTTACAAAAAAGCATTACAATCTTGCATTGCCACTCCTGGTTTTGTTGGTCTTAAACTTAATGAGGAGTTGTGTCATTTTAACAAGACCAAAGATTATTTAGCTTCTACCGAACAATTATTAGCTGGCTTGTCTAACAATATTTTGGAACAAAGACAACTTCTGCGTTTAGGTTTACAAGATCTGCTTGACTGGACATCAACAAACCCTAATAATTTGAATACTAGCACATTATTTGAAAAAATTACCAGTACTTTTGGTCCAGGTTCTCCGTCATATAAAAATTCAGAGACTGCAATGCAGATTGTGTGTGGCAAAAGGGCAGAATGCATTGAGGTGAGAAGGGACCGCATTTTAAAAGAAATTGGAAATTCTAATTTAAGATCTACACTTCAAAATGTTCCTCCGAACCAAGAGTACCTTTTTAGTCGAGAGTCTGCAGCCCATAATAGCTTCCTTGGGTGGATCACAGGTGTGGCTTAACACTCCTGCTTACATTAAAGATAAGAAAGCTTTTAACACATCTAATGTTCAAAATAAAAAATACCATAGCTCTTACAAAACACAAAACACAAAACAAAGATTACAAAATAAAAAAGAAGCAAAAAACAAAAGTTAAAAAGAATCAGCCCTTTCGTAGAAATTACAAAGCAAATAATAACACAACCCATAACACCCATACTAAACCAATATGACAATCAAACCAAGACTTTCATAGGGGGTCGCCTAAGGGATTATACCCATTCATGGCAACAACAGGAAGCAAACAGTTACGTTATGAGATTAATAACAGGTGGCCACATTCCATTCATAAAGAAACCTCCCCTACAGTATCCAGACCTTAGATTAGATAATCAAATGGATTTGCCATACCTACGAAAAAAACGTGTATACCTATTAGGTATTACCGCGTCTAAACATGGCGGCTTAGTGTTGCATACTTATCGACTTCGTCATTTATCTGTCGATAAAACTATCGATGAAGCTTATTGATTTCGTACTGAAGTCTACTTTGACATTACCTTAGTCATAGTGGGTTTTAAATGTTTTAATCTAAGGTTTTAATATAAGTCGAAAAAAACATGGTGGAAAGAAATGATGGGCCCTGGAAGTAAACTACATTAAATCCTCTAGTAAGCTCAATTTACAGGAAACATTTCTTTATTTTAAACAAGAAACAAAACTACTTTCAAAGATTTTTTAATTTTTGCTTGATCACCCCACCCTGGAATCAAACCGGCTTAAGCTAAAAAAAATAACTCGCCATTTATTACATTAATCGATAGGATTATTTTTCAGGATAATAATTCTTTAATAAACATTTAGTCTTTGAAATAAAAGAAACGTAAACGCTAACATTTATTTTATCTTCAATTGCATAAGAAGAACATCACTGTAAACCTTAGAGCATTCAAAAACATGAAAGAAAATTTTAGGAAATCTTTAATTGCATTTCTGTAATTTTTTTAAATAAAAGAATGTTTCCGTTGAGTAAATTGATCTAGCTAAAGGGTTTTAGTGGTGGTAGTTTCCCTACAGGGCCCATGATTTTCTGCCATACTGTATATATAATATGGTACACAGGTACCCGTGCTACGGGGATATTGAGAAGGATATGGTTCTGGGATAGGTACTGCAAAAATAAAAAGAAAAATTCGTACATCCTGTATTTATTTATTTATATTAATTCGCTTTTCAATATTGTTATGTATTTATTTATTTATATTAATTCGCTTTTCAATATTGTTATAGGCAACTTATAAAATCTAGTCACTATGAATAAAGGCCGGCCCGTGTACATAAGCCCCATAGCAACTGGGCAATGTAATTAAAACTGCATAACTAAGTCACTTTTCCCGGTCCATATGAATAATGACCACCCTGTCACCCTATTTTATATTTTCCTTGCCAATGATCTCCAACCAAATTCTTGTTTATGTTTATATTGTGGCAGTCTGAAAAAAAAATTCTTATATTATATTATCAATTAAATCAGCTTTTATTTTCTGAAATTTCCTATGTTTAGAAGGGGCTTTACCAATGATATAATAGTAAACAAGAAGTTTTACACAAAAAAAATGGTCTAAAATAATGAAGTCCGCAACAAATCGATAAATCGTGCGATACAACAAGAACATCACTAATCAAAACAAATAGAATGTACACAAAACTGAAATCCTAACATTTTTAAGAAAGTAAGGCAGAATACTTTACTTAAAATAATATTAACAGTTTTTTTACCACTATCTACACAATCTACAGATATACAAGGCTATTAAACAACAGTAAAGCACAGATAAATAGCTTACCGGTGAAATGTTAAATTTAGCCGATTTCGGCTTAATGTTGAACCCTAAAAAAGTATGCTGCACTTATTAGGCATTATGCAGTATTGTTTTATAACTTTATATTACCACAATCACAGCACATTCCTAGAAATTTATAAAACTTATTTTTGTAAACACAGCGAAGTCGTAAGTACCAGCGCGTCACAATATGGCGGACATGGCACAGGCCTGACGTCATGACAAATGTTGCCATTAGAGCGAAATTGTTGTATATAGAGTTGGTTTGTTTTTATTGCATACGTTAGACAAAGACGCCATCATGTTTATTATTTCGTCTTTTATACTATAACATAACTAACATCAACATAACATCTACATGTTGTTGTAACATTTCCTTAAGATTCCTTTTTCAGAGATCCAGACAGACAAGTTTTAAAAAAATTTGCAACCAAGATATCAAAAGATATGACAAACATGATTTTCCATTTAAAACAAATGAAAATATTGGAGACACCACCAATTCTCAATCCAGGTTTTCTATGTCGAATGTTCTTAGTACTTAAAGAAATCAGATGGAGGTCTACGCTCCATTTTCGACCTCAGAGGTCTGAACTCGTATGTGTCAGTGAAACATTTCCATTTAATTTCACAAACAGATGTGGCCGATTTCTTGCAGCCAAAGGATTGGTTTGTGAAAATAGACATTTCTCAGGCCTATTTCCATTTACCAATTGCAGAGACACACAGGAGGTTTCTCCGAGTAATTTACAACAACGAAGTGCTACAATTGACAGCCTTACCATTCGGCCTGTCATCAGGTCCAAAAATGTTTGCCTCGGTAACAAATTGGATTGCGGAAATCCTTCGAGCACGAGGTTTCCGAATAATAGTGTATTTAGACGACTACTTTTTAGTCAATAAGGATCGCACAATATTAATTTATCAGGTTGCGGAAGCACTGAAAACATTGGAAATTCTGGGATGGTGCATAAATTATAAGAAATCTGTTCTGAAGCCTTCTCAGGAAGTAGAATATCTTGGCCTGGTTTGGAACACCTAGCAAAGCTTAGTAAAATTGCCTACCAAGAAAATAATGAAAATAAAACTAATAATTTCCAACATGTTGAGCAATGGAAACAGTTCTCTGAGAGAAGCTCAGAGTTTATAAGGTTTGCTGAACTTTGCAAATTACGCAGTATCAAAGGGTCGTCTCCACTGTCGCAGAATGCAACTTTATTTAAAGTTATTCAATCAAAGCAGGTTATGGGAAAGAAGAACTCTTCCTCTACCTGTTCAGCAAGACCTAAAATGGTGGTTAAAAGCCATAGATCACAGCTCAACACCATTAGCCAAAAAAAGTGTGACTCACTTCCTGACTACCGATGCAGCAGACTCAGGGTGGGGAGCTCATTTGAACACCACTTACCTATCAGGAAAGTGGGCTCCATTCCAAAAACCCTAGCATTCGAAAATGAAGGAGATGTATGCCGTGTTTGCAGCCATAAACAGTCAACGGATGACTCTAAAAGGTGCACACATATTAGTTCAGTCCGACAACAGGACTCTTGTTGCATATCTCAGAAACGAGGGGGGGACACATTCCCTTGCACTACTAAGGCTAACAACCAGGCTCCTAAAACTTGCAAAGCGGTTAAATTTGACTCTCACAGCCACTTACCTCCCGGGGAGCCTAAACGGAATTGCGGATCGCCTATCCAGGGGTCACAAAGTACCAGAGTGGCATCTACTACCCCAAGCCACGGAGGCAATATTCAAAGTTTAGGGTGTCCCAGACGTAGATCTGTTCGCGTCAAACGAAACTGCTGTCGTACCAAGGTATGTAAGTTTGGATTCCAGAGATGGTTTCGCAGATTTCTGCGACGCCTTCAGCCGACAATGGGACTATCAGTTGGGCTGGATATTCCCCCACCCAGCTTAATACCGAGAGTACTAGCTCACTTGAACAGTGCCAAGGGAGTTTACATACTAATAACCCCACAATGGACCAAATGCTTCTGGTTACCCGACCTGCGATCGAGAGCCATAGCAGAACCACTTCCGATAAAGAACCTGCGGAAGGTCTTAATAGATCGGACGACGGGCAATTGCCCTGCACAAGTAGACAGGTTGACTCTCCTTGCCTGGAAAGTTGGGGGTGGGCTGACCAAGTTACTCACTGGACCATAGAGGAACAAAACTTGTTAAAAAGTAGCTGGCGGACATCTACTTTATCCACATATAGTGTCCCAATAAGGAGATGGTTGTCCTGGTGTGAAACCAATAAAATTAACCCAAAAGCACCTGAAGGCCAACATGTTGCTAGATTTCTGGCAAAACTATTTTTAGAAGATAAGTTTGCTTCTGTAAGCAGCTATTCTCTTGCATACTTTATTCTGTTTCAACTTACTGTGCAACATCAACAGACATAGATATCTCAAAGAATTTTTTCATTCATCAGGTTCTAAAAGCTATTTCACTTGCTAAGCCAGCAGTACAAAAGCTACCAATATGGGATACTGCCATTTTATTTAACTGGTTAAAGACTTCTAAAAATTCAGGTACTTTATTTGAAATTGCTCGGCGTACAGCTCTAATACTTTTACTGGCTTCAGGTCGTAGACTTCATGATCTCGCATTATTAGAGAACAGTCCTAAGAATCTATCTTCTACAGAAAATGAAATTCGTCTGTGGCCAAGATTTGGTTCAAAGACAGATTCAAATACACACAGACAGTCAGGTTGGTTGTTACGGAAACACCCAGAGCATAGTGTTTGCCCTGTCAAACATATTAATTACTTATTAGAAAGATCTGAAAGTAGAAGAAGCACAGACAGGACTATCACAAGTTTATTTGTTTCCCTATCAGGAAAATTAAAACCTGCATCAAGGACAATGATTGCAGGTTGGATACGTAGTATTTTCAAAGATGCTCAAATTGATGCCCCACCAGGCAGCATCAGGTCAGCTGTAGCTTCTAAAAGTTGGTTGGAAAATAGACCTGTACAAGAAATACTTGATAGAGGAAACTGGAAAAGTATTAAAACATTCCAAAAATGTTACTGTCGTCCAGTAAACAAAGTTGATAATGCCAACTCTAATGTTGATTTATTACATTTAAATTTTTCTAGTATTGATTAAACTTGTACACATTAATATATATATTTTTTTTTTTTTGTGAACATTTTATTTACCTATTTCTTGAATATAACATGATTGTAATATGATTACTTATTTTATTATTATTATGGGTTGTTGATTTTTAAGAAATTTTATTGTTATTAAGTAAATAATGTTACATTTTTCATACTAACTTAAATGTTAGAAAGTTATAATAAAACTGATTGATATTACAAAACTGTTTTAGAATTAATTCATCATAGCGTTTGAGTTTATCACCAGCAGATACCAAACAGGTCTTCACCACAACGCTGTGTTTTAGAAAAACACATAATATAACTGTTTTGCATTACAACGAAACAGGTATTATGTGTTGAATAAAACACACAGCGTTGCAGCAATTCTCTTGCTGGTGCGCTGAAGACTCTATGACATTGAAAACTTCGTTTCAAACTTCCTTTCGATTAGAAGAGGATGCATGCTGGTGAGTGACAGAGACAGGTATAAAACCATGGACAATTCGGTAAGTTTTAACCATGGACTACCTATATAAAGGCAGATTTACATCAGCTTTCTTTCACCACAACGCTGTGTGTTTTATTCAACACATAATACCTGTTTTGTTGTAATGCAAAACAGTTATATTACGAATTGTTCAGCGTGTCTACATTAAAAACATAATTTTGCAATTTTGTGTTTGATAAATGCGTGTGTATTGTTATTATATTAAAAATATTTTATTTCTTTATTTCTTTCTTTTTATCTATATAAGGTGACGCTAGAAACCGCAAGAAACTTCAAAGGCTGGTCAGGTAAAGTGAAAACAAAAAAAATAAAAATTCGTGTTTTTTTTATTTTTTAATGAAATAATTCATTTTGTGAATTATAATTGGTCTTGGTCTAATCTAATCTAATTTATTTTAAAGCATACGGCCGTCTGTTGACCCGTCCGCGTCAGCTGGGCGATAAGTACCTACGAAAAAATAACGAATTCCTTTTTTGTGCCCTTGAAGTTTCTTAAGGTTTCTAGCAGTCACCTTATATAGTAGTATACTAACGTCAGTCGTGAAAGGCAGCAAGAACAGCAACGCTCTGCTTAGTTCCCTCGGCCGCGCTATTATGAAGCAGTAGGGCTGGGAAGTCACCGATGTGGTGTAGTTTATACCTACAAACAGAATAAACTAATTACTACATACTAAAGCTGGTGCAATGTTGAAAAAAAAACCACTACTTTAGGTAGCACTCGCATCTACATCTTCTGCAGACCTTTATACAATTACTACTATTGTTTTTGTAGTTTGCTCTACCGGAACTAATAAACAGACAACTGGAGCAGTCAAGCGCGCTCACTTCTCTACATCGAGCTAGCAATTTTACTGTCAGTGTCGCCGACTCTAAGGGTAGGTAAATAAATACTTGGGGGTCAAAGTTGCTCGCGTCCGTAGGTTTACCCTTGAGACCCTACACGTGATCCCTGGGTGGTGCTAAATGAGTGACACTGACTGAGTGGTAGAGCCACGCTGCGTTGCAGCACGAATTGGGCCGGCTCGCCCGGCGTAATACCACCCTCTCACGAATATTCGACGTGAAATAATGGCACTTGGTGCTGTTGTGTTTCGTCCGACCAGTGAGGGTTCCGGAGGCCCCTCACCCCCCCCCCCCCCCCTCCTCCCAATTCCTATTCCTTCCTTAAACCTATTCCTCCCTTAAAGGCCGGCAACGCGTCTGCGATTCCCTTGGTTTTGCGGGTGTCCATGGGCGGCGGTGATTACTCTCCATCAGGTGACCCGCCTGCTCGTTTGCCTCCCTCTTTTATAAAAAAAAAAATGTCCTTTTTGGTATCGAAGTTGTTAAGCGCACTCACTTCTCGGTAAATATACAGCTAGAAGAAAATTCATTATCAGCCAATAAACGACCCAATGCAATGATAAAAAAAAACTAGACTTGATAAATTAATAGGTGGGACTACAACTAAATATACGTCATCAGATGAGATTCGACCTGGCGGTGGATCTGGGAAGACTGTAAATGCGGCAATAGCAATGGCCGCCTGTCCCTTGGAGACAGCTGTCAGCGTTAGCATGGCGTCTTGGCTGTGAGACATCTGTAACAGACAACTTTATACAGTTTACCCGTGGTTCAATTCCCTAGTGGACAGGTCCAGCAGCCTCCACTTTACTCGAATTGCTGTTCTCCAGTGTTTAATTGGTTTGCCCACTCTCCGTCTTGACTTGGTATTTTCTAGCTTTGTCTGTATGGAAGGGAGACGGGGAGAGCCTCACATAACCACATCCCCGCTTAAAGATGAATTCACTTGGCAAAAACAAGGCTCTTTACAGTTAGAACACAGTGACTTTACGGCCTACGGCCATGACTTGCCTTGCCTCGACGGGCGTCTTGCGGCGCGGCGAGCGTATCGTCTGTTCGTTGCTATCTTTATTTTTTTTTACTTACCTGATAGTAAGTGACGATAAGGCCGAAGGCGGAAGCTCGCTTTACCCGGAATCTACAACCACTGAGGAACTGGCCATATCTTTAAGTTATCGGAACACAACAATGCTATTAACATTGTTGTAATGGCGCCAGACTTTACATAAGATGGTGGTAGCTAGCCAGGCGGACTTAACAAGTCCTACCACCAACCAAACCAAATATACAAAGTTGCACCGCCGCTGGGAATCGAACCCAGGACTGGGTGGTCTACCCAGTCCCCATTGGTCCTAGAGGACCGTCTGCTTAGCCACTAGACAAAGTCAAAGTCAAAGTCAAATTATTTATTCAATGTAAACCTTTACAGGCACTTATTGACGTCAATACAAATAATAATAAAAAAAACAGTTAACTAACTTATAGTTAAGACTTAACAACTAATCTAACGAGCTTATAGTCATAGAGGCGGCTAATAAAGTTGACTAAAACTGCTGAAGTAAAACAAGAAAAAAACTATCAATCCGCTCTTCGTGCCGCAAGACGCCCATAAGATTATAATAGGTACACTAGCGGACCGCTCCCGACTTCGTCTGCATGGACCCCGTTCCCCTTGACGAATTTTGAAAATATTATATAGCCTATATCACCCGGAGATAGTTTTTTTTTTTTTTATAGCAGAAGGAGGCAAATGAGCAAGCGGGTCACCTGATGGAAAGGAATCACCGCCGCCCATGGACACCCGCAAAACCAGAGGAATCGCAGGCGCGTTGCCGGCCTTTAAGGAAGGAATAGGCTCGTTTCTTGAAGATCCCTAAGTCATAACGGTCCGGAAATACCGCCACCGAGAGCTGGTTCCACAACACTGTAGTTCGAGGCAAGAAATTTCTTGAAAAACGCACAGTAGTAGACCGCCATCCATCAAGGTGATGTGGATGGAATGACAGTCGATTGCGTGTAGTGGGGTGAAGGAAATCAGCGGCAGGGATCAAGCCGAACAATTCCTCAGAACACTCCCCATGATATATACGGTACAATATACAGAGAGACGCAACGTCTCTCCGAAGAGCCAGTGGATCGAGCCGTCCTGAAATAACCACGTCGTCGACAATTCGAGCAGCTCTGCGTTGAATGCGGTCAAATGGAAGGAGTTGGTATTGGGGTGCTCCAGCCCAGAGATGGGAGCAGTATTCCATATGCGGCCTGACCTGTGCTTTATACAGTTGTAAACGGTGGGCCGGCGTGAAATACTGACCCGCTCTATTAAGCACACCCAGCTTTTTCGAAGCTAATTTAGCTTTACCTTCCAAATGACCACGAAACTGAACGTCACTCGAAATATCGACGCCAAGGATTCCAATAGTCGGATTGGTATCAAGGGGAGCTCCCTTAAAGTTCAGAGGTACGACGAAGGGATGTTTTTCGCGGTAAATGCGCAAACTTGTGTTTTAGAGGGGTTAAAGCGGACTAGGTTATGTCGGCCCCAATCCGAGACATGACTTAACATGTTATCGGTGTCAGTTATAAGTTTATTCCGGCTCTCGATGACGCTTTCCAGAGAAATATTAGCTCGCCCGGTGTAGAGCGTATCCCCAGTACTGTCGTCTGCATAGCAATTAATGCTGTTGTTATGCAGCATGTCATTGATATGCAGAAGAAATAGAGTAGGGGACAACACACACCCCTGCGGGACTCCAGCATTCACGGGCTTCATGTCGGAGCACGAACCGTCGACTGCGACTCTGATGCTACGCCCAGTGAGAAAGCTGGCAATCCATGAACACAATTTCGCAGGAAGCCCGTATGATGGAAGTTTAGAGAGAAGAGCCCTGTGCCATACCCTGTCGAAGGCTTTTGCTACGTCCAAGCTAACTGCCAGTGCCTCCCCTCTACTCTCGACTGCCTCCGCCCATCGGTGAGTAAGATACACTAAAAGATCACCAGCCGATCGACCGCGACGAAAACCATACTGGCGATCACTTAGTAGCTGGTTCTCTTCTAGGTACCTTAAGAGCTGGCGGTTTGTAATGGACTCCATTACTTTGGAGAGTAAAGAGGTAATAGCTATTGGCCTGTAGTTGGACGGATATGAGCGATCGCCTTTTTTTGGAATCGGGTGGACAAGGGCTGTCTTCCAAGAGCTCGGGACGACGCCAGTAGTGTAAGAGAGCCGGAAAAGGCGCGTTAGAACTGGTGCCAATTCAGGAGCACACGTCCGAAGCACAATGGGTGGAACTGCATCAGGCCCACTCGCCTTGTGGATATCAAGGGAAAAAAGAGCCTTACGAACTGACCTTTGCAGGAACTGAACGTTTGGCATTGTACAAGCGCAATGCGGTATGGTTGGTGGAGAATTTTCCCCATCGTCCATGGTCGAGTTTGAAGCGAAAAGAGAGCCCAAGAGATCGGCTTTCTCCTTTGCAGTATAGGCCAGGCAGTCATCGGTCTTGTGCAATGGTGGTAGGGACGGCTGACAAAAATTCCCTAAGATAGCTTTGGCGAGAGACCAGAACGCACGCGTCCCCGAAGGAAGGCGCACTAGTATCTCGCCAATTCTACCTATGAATGATGACTTCGCCTTGGCAATGTCCTTCTTAAAGGATCTGGCGGCAAAGTTGTACTTCCTTCTGAGCGCACTGGTGTTTGGATCCTTTGATGACACCGCATTAGCCCAGGCTTGGTAATGTTGTCGCTTTTGGCGAGACGCCATTTTGCAGCAACGACCAAACCATGGTTGGGACTTGCCGCCAATGGGAACCACAGAGTTTGGAATGAAAAGTTCCATTCCCTGCAGTATCACATCAACAACAGAATCAGCTGCGACATCAGGACCATCCAGCGAGAAGCAAACTCGCCACCACGGGTAGGACGCAAAGAAACTTCGCATCCCATCCCAGTCCGCTGACCTATAATGCCAGACTCGACGGCTAGACGCTGGTTGCGGTTTTGAAGTTTCTGTGAGAGGCACAGTGCTGCGAATCAGACAGTGGTCTGATGAGCCTAGTGGTGCATCAACAGAAACTTGATAGCCGTCTGGGTGCGAGGTCAGCAGAATGTCCAATAAAGAAGGTGCATGGCCCTCCACATCTGGAACCCGTGTTGGCTCTGTTACCAATTGGGACAGACTGTAGGCTAAAGCGAAGTCATGAACGGCTCTACCCGCGTGGTCAGTTGTGCGTGAACCAAGCCATTCGACGTGATGGGCATTGAAGTCTCCCAATACCACAATCTCGGCCGAGGGGATCCGTTGGAGAAGGGAGTCCGTCGCCGCCTGGACGGTCTCGATAAGTTGGTCAGTTCCGATGTTACCGCTGTGGGACCTATACAGGCACGCGTAGATGCGAGGATGGCGTCCGCAGTCGACATGTAGCCATAAGATGGAAAGGTCCCTATCTTCAAGATTGCCAAGGCGACGGACGCACATATCCTCCCTGACATAGGCACAAACACCGGCTCGTGGTACAAATGCATGTTCCAGGTTGTATCCCGGGTAGCGCAAGTAGGAGATGTCAGGAGGGGGGGATATCTGCGTCTCAGTGAGGAAGAGCAAGGCCGGTTTCGCCGTCTCGAGGTGGTAATGGACGGCGCTCAAGTTAGAGTGGATTCCCCTGATGTTGCAGAAGTCCACACGAAGCGTAGGAGGGGATGCCAATTGTCTTGCCTCTCTCCTGCCTGCAGCATGCCTTGGCACTTGGGGGATTCTCCGACACCGGATGTGTCGGTACCCCCCTGGGGTAAATCTAAATTAGAGTTCGCTGCCATATCAATTGTGAGGGGGGGGGGGGGATGGGGCTAGTGGAGCTTCCCAGCGGTGAAAAAAGCTGTTTCGGAGCCTATTCAATCTAAAGGAACAAGCACTCAAATCTTTCCTCTTTATAATATTAGTGTAGGTAGACTATGTTATTTAACTTACATCTTCCGAAGATTCATTCGATAAGAGACGTTTGACGTGGCTCGGCAGTAAAATTTTAATTCTGCAATAAATACAATAGAAATTTAGTATTATTTAATGTATGATAAATAAATCATGTTAAATTCACTATTCCCACTGTATCTATATCGAAAATTTAGCGAGAGAATAGTTTTTTTATTTTATTATCCCCGGAAGGGTTAGTCAGAGACTATTCGATGAGGACAGCAAAAGCAGTCCTCTACCATAGTTCACTTTTCACCAAATGGCGACTGCACATGTGCTCAGCGTGACAGGTGGTGAGCCCATTGCCGTTATATGCTGATGGATGGATGTGCGGTCTTTAGTCCGTTAGTCGCCTTTTACGACACCCAAGGGAAGAGAGAGGGTGGTAGTATTCTTTCACCGTTGCGCAACACGGTTAAAAAAATAATTTGTAAAATATTAAGCAATATTACTTACGTGAAATTTTTATTAATAGCAAGCTGGTTTACAATGTCGAATATTAGTCCGCCGTAACTTACGATTGACCCAGACTCATTGGCTTGCAATATTGTCCAAGGAGGATTCTGCAATATCAAACAACATAATGTAAGTATTGAAGTCATTCACATTTCAATAATTCGGAAGTATTTAGTTGATGACGTAGATGTTTTCAAGAAACCACCACCACCACCTGTCACGCTCAGCACATGTGCAGTCGCTATTTGGTGAAAAGTGGACTATGGTAGAGGACTGCTATTGCTGTTCTCATTGCCTAGTCTCTGACTAACTCTTTGGGGACAATAGTCATGATTATATGTATGTATGTATTGTTTTCAACGAATAAAAGTAAAATTAGGTAGTGTTGATATTGATAGGGCGTGAAGAGGCACTTTGTGGGCCGGTAGAGTAAGGCTGACTGATGCTACGTCTCTTACGCTGCACTAGTTGTCCTCGCACCTGGACTCTACCTACCTGCACTTAACATACGACGAAGTTTGGCAATTTGGCAATCTTCTAATAAAAAAATGGACCGGTCAAACAGAACCACGGTCAGACAGCATAGTTGATATTGTACCGGTATTTCGGAGCAAAAATTATGTTTGTACCATTTTTTCCAAATATTGTAATGTGGTCACAACTGCTTATGATTTGTCTATGCCTAACTACATATTTATTCACAATAAAATTGTATACACAATTCTATACACATAGGATGTCATTGCCTATACACATATAAATACGTATGACTACTTACGTTAAAATTTAAAGAGGCTTACGTGATAAGTGATTACAGGCAAGTCCTTCCCGCGAAAACCATGTTCCACGTGAGGGAATAGCACGTCGTCAAATCTCAGAGCATCCATTGGTCGCCAGAAGCCCACCTTACAAATAAAAAAAACACAAACTTTTTTAAACAATCATTCGAATAGGTAACTTTGGCACTTTTAATAAAAAAAAATATCTAGTTAGTCACCCTTCAGTCTATTTTCTCCCTGATTTCGGCACGCTCTTTATGGGACATCCTGTATACTCGCAGGTAGTGCAATACCACAGTATAACCTGGCAAAACTAGCATTGTTGGGGAGTTAAATATTTTCCCACAACACAGCTGCAGTGCGATTCTGTAAAGGCTCGATCCAAAACTCAATCCTGAATCCGCAGTTACCAAATACAGTTACCAAATACGTTATCAAATAGCAAATTATTCTTAATCGGAATCTAACTGAACGTGAGGGTCAAAGTGAGAGGCGAGTTTACGATCGAACTTTAGAGAATCTACATGCTGATCTCACTTGCAGTAGTTCCACGTGTTCCATAGAACACGCCACGGAATGCCTCCAAGCATCATAATGCTTGGAGGCATTGGCGGGTGCTTGAGAGTCCGCGATGACTTACTACGTCTCTTAGGACCGGTAATTAGCTCCCATATATGCTGTACAAGCGGCCGCTCGCGGTTTCACCCGCGTGGTTCCCGTTCCCGTGGGAATATCGGGATAAAAGTATCCTATGTGTTAATCCAGGTTATAAACTATCTGTATGCCGAATTTCATCCAAATCCATTCTGTAGTTTTTACGTGAAAGAGTAACAAACATCCATCCATACGTTTCCGTGGGAATATCGGGATAAAAAATGTGTTATTCCAGGTTATAAACTATCTGCATGCCGAATTTCATCCAAATCCTTTCAGTAGTTTTTACGTGAAAGAGTAACAAATATCCATACATACAAACTTTCGCGTTTATAATATTAGTAGGATGTACCGGTAGTGCACTACTGAACATTGTCGTGGAGTTAAATATTCCCCCACAACACAGCTGTATGCTGCAGTGCGATTCTGTAAAGGGTCGGTCTAAAACTCAATCCTGAAATTCGACTACACAAACGTCACAAAGAGGCGAGTTTATTATCGAGCTTTAAAGAATCGACTTGTAGGGGGCTCATTGTTGTACTTCAACACCGCAATACCATTCAAGTAAATTTCTTTTCTAATTCCCTTATTTAAAATTAGCCCCCTGATCTCACTTGCAGTAGCTCCACGTGTTCTATGATGCCCGTGGAGGCGTTCGCGGGTGCTTCAGGGTCCGCAATGACTTGCTCCGTCTCGTAGGAGCGGTAAGTAGTGCCCCAGGTGTCTGCCGCAAGTGCCCGCCAGGTGCTGCAGTTGCCGCAAGTGCTTTTCGCTGCTATGTGTTGCTGTAGTTGTAGATTGTATTATATGGGAGCAAAATAATATATTTACGGCGAGGGCGCTTTTTTTAATCCAGAGCGACGTGAGGGATTCTTTAGCAGAATCCTGAACGTAGCGAGGGATTCAAAGTACGTCGCCCGAGCCAAATAGTACATTGTTACCCTAGGGGAGAAAGAAGCTTATTTACTCCAGATATGAGGTTTGGCGCCTGAGAGTAGCGAGGGCGCCAATAGTTCGAGGGAGTAAATAAGTCTTTTACCCGAGGTAAACACTGTGCTTTTCATTACGAATATAAGGAAAGTAAAAACAAAAACATGAATGTCTTTAGTCCGTTAGTCGCTTTTTACGACACCCAAGGGAAGAGAGGGGTTGGTAGTATTATTTTAATGAGCCCATCGCCGCTCTATGCTGTTGGATGCATGTGCAGTCTTTAGTCCGTTAGTCGCCTTTTACGACACCGAAGGGAAGAGATGGGTCGTTAGTATTATTTTGATGAGCACATCTAGTTATAACTCGTCTCTTCTGGTTAATGAATTTCACTAGAGTGGTTCTAGATCGTGGTAATAAAATATTAAGGTCTCCATTGTGTAATTTTTACACTGCCTGATTATTAGTATTTGAAAGGTTATTCGTTTTCATTATAACTTAATAGATCTCGATTGTATTGCTGTGCCCGAGATAGAGCGACTAAGGTATTTAAGCTCTATTTATTCGTCATCAGAGCCACAAAATCAAATGTTTTTTGCGTAAAAAACGCTCAAATAAACTCGAAGTAACGAAACGTTAAAAATATCGTTTATGTATTCTTTATCTTTAAGCTCTATTTATCCTCGTATTATGTTAACACTTCGTACTTTTGGTTTGAGCGTAAGATTAGTATTGTTGTGACTGTGTAAACTTCTACCTGCATATGCTTCAGCAGCATGGCCCTCCTCTGCAGCTTCGAGGGTCTGATAGCCTCCCACTCTTCGTCAGACACCTGAGCGGCGACGTCGAGCTCGTCCTGCACCGCCGCGTCCAGGGCTGACACGAACGCTTCCATCAGCTCTTGGCAGTAGCACATTATGCCATTCTGCGGGAAATATCGTATAAAGTAAAAAAAATAATAGGTAAAAATAAAATTATAATAAACGATTTTATTGAAAAGAAAGATAATGATGACATCATCTTAAATTATTTTTTAAGGTAACTTAAAAAAAATGTTTACCTTTTTTTAGTTTTTTTTTAAATGCTGTACTACTAGTCAAACCCTTTCATTTGATACCCATATTGAGGTGGTTGAACAAAAAAATGTTATCCACCATTTTGTGGAGGGGGCCATTTTGAATTTACGTAATTGTATTGTGTGTTTGTGTATCTGTAATTGTATTGTCATCAGAACTAAAGGTGTGTACCAAATTACAGATCAATCGTTCAACAGAAAAGGGGGCAAAATTTTAAGTAAGTACTAAAGACCCAACATCAACATCATCAACATCAACAAACAGGTCAAGCTAAATAAAAACGTTAAACAATTATACAATATGTGGCAGCACAACCTTAGCACAACACACAGTTTGCGTGAAGCGATGGTTATATTAAGACAGCAGGCCAAATGCAGCGCAGTATATTTCATATTTATTTATTTGCATCTTATACTTTTAGTATAGTACTTATAACTTAATAACCCAGGCGCTAGGTATGGCAAAAATGTAATTAAGATATCGTCATACGTCAGATGACACTGGTAATATTGACGAAGAAGAAGATGACGATGGTGATGATAAAAATGATGAAAATTATGATGATAATGAGCTAAACCTTGCACTCCGGATGGTTGTCCGTCAAGTTGAACATGAACGCCACATTCTCGCCCTCGTAGAGCGCGTTGATCAGCCCTGACAGGTTGCCGTGCTGCCGGTCCGTGTCCGAGATCACGTACAGCCACTGCGCCTGCGTGTGCGACATCAGAAGGTCTCGTGCTATTTCAGACATGGTCGTCATGACTTCAGTGGTGACGATTGCTAGGAAATTTTCGCCTGCAAAAATGTTTTTATTCAACAGTTTATTATTCTTGTTAAAAGCTTATTTGTCCTACTGCAGGTCAAAGGGCTCCCTTTCCTTCTTTCATTCTTCCCTACTAGCAGCGATCTGAAACCAAACCTTTTAGAAAAAGACCAGCTCGTCCCGCCATCTTTCTGGGTTTACTGCGTCGCCAGTTCCTGTTGTTCGGGACTCACTCTAAAGTTACTTTGGCCGAGTTTAGGCACAGAAAATATAATTGTACTCTTATTTAGAGTACAATCAATGAATGATTAATGATACATTCATTCAGTAGTATTTCATTCAGTAGCATTCTTTTAGTAATTACGTCATCAGTTCGTATGTTAACGGTACGAGAGACCTTGTTCTAAAAAGAAACGGCAAGAAACTGAGCAAGTATTTCTTAACTCTCTTTATTTTACAGCGTTTAAATATTGAAAAATGGAAAATGCCATCCCTATCATAAAAGGAAAGAAAAGAATTCATATAGTTTACCTACACTCATATTTTTGTGTAAGTTAGAAACCACGCAACCATCGCAACAAACGTCTCTTAAAATATGTTGCAAGTTGCAATCTGGTTATCTAATCAGATACTGGGGGCAGCAAGTCTTAAATAAAACTCTCATACAGCTCAGCACTCAGTATTTTGTACACCCACCTATGTATTTCACAGGTAACTTGGACAGCACCCTGTGAATCTCCTTCCGCCTCAAGTATTCGTTGATCTCGTGTTTCATTTTGTACACGGAGACAGACACCGGGGCGGTGGCGACGCCGCCGGCCACTTGTGACGTCAGTGCCTGTACCACACGTGATACCATGTCTCGACCTGACAGCATAATGCAAACAAACACGATTTGTAACTAAGATACGAGTTCCAAATACCGTGATGCCAAGTCAAACCATGGTTCAGAATATTGGGAATCTGATAATGGAACTCAAATTAAGGTGACTAGACTTCAAAAAATCAGTCATAAGTCTTCATCGCATGCCTGTTAAACTTTAATTTTGACCGGTATAGAAAGTCTTTATTTTTGAGTCAAAATTACCGCTCAGGAGTAGTTTACCAGATTCTCAATTCACCAGATTCGCAACTTACCAGATTCACAATTTACCGGATTTTGAACAATCAAACAGGAAATGCGTAACGGAAATGTATAACTATGATAAATGAATAACTACACCTAACGTGGATCTATTGCATCCGTTTTCACGTGCATACTCAATATATCAGACAAAAATGTGATGTAACAGTTTATAGTTAAAATATTATAGTCAATGACATTCTTAGTTCAAAATGGTTACCCGAACCCTACTAGATACTCCAAGGTTAGTTAGATATCGTGACTGTAGCAAGTACAGTATTACGTACTTAAAGTGTCGTCGTGCAATATCACAGCTGATTTCCACTTGAACGCTCGCATGGTCCTCATGTCGAGTATAATCTGGGGTAGTTCTTCGCCAGGCTCCACATACGTGACGGTCACAGCCGTGTCCATTGGTAGCCTTGGACAGTCTACTTCTGTCAGTGCGAACATCAGAAGCTCTTCTTCTTCAGTACGGGAGTAGAGAGTCCATGTATCCTCGCACGAGGCCACACTAAATACTGCTAGGAAACCTTCGAAAACAAATGTTATAATCACATTCTAGAAAGTATACCGACAGGCCGACCAATCTTACGGTATATATATGTATGGGACTTAAGTCTCTAATATTTTTTATTTTTAATGCAATATTTGTTAACAAATTTTCTGTTTAAATTGTAGTGAAGCTTCATTTCATGAAATAATCATGTAAGTTACTCTCTCTCTTCCCTTGGGTATCGTAAAAGGCGACTAACGGACTAAAGACTGCACATACTTCCAACAGCATAGAGCGGCGACGGGCTCATCATATGTCACACTGAGCACATGTGCAGTCGCTATTTGGTAAAAAGTGGACTAAGGCAGAGGACTGCTTTTGCGGTCCTTATTGCCTAGTCTCTGACTAACCCTTCGGGGATAATAGTCTTGATTATAAGTAAAGTTACATGATCGAATGGCAAAACCTACCCATATCATAGTGTGAGAGGGAACTCTATTGTCATCGGTTCAACAATCGCACCGCAACTTAGATCGCAAGACGTATGGACCATAATTATCATCAGCCGAAGACTTTCACTATTAGACAAAGACCTCCCCCAGGAATCTCTACTACGTCCTGTCTTGTGTTGCTCACATCGTGCGTCTTCCCGCGACCTTTACCAGCCTTATACCGCTTTACTTTTTTTGTTTTTTTACTAGGTATAATGCATATATACACCGAGGCCTGGGGCGACCTCGGGCTATGTGGCACTCCCTTCTCTCTCCCCCGTCCAATCAGAAAAACTCGACGGGGGAAAGGGGCCTACCCATAAAAAAACATAGCACCATCCCTTCTATGCAACGGGGACTGCTCGGGACCACGAACGGCAAGCGCCGCGTTCCATCCCCGAACGTATTGGCACTGTTTACTCGTAAATACCTTTCTTGAGGCTGATCGCAGTCCAGGAGAAGTAATGGACGACTACGCCCCCGTGCTTGAGCTCAACCCTCGCCAGCTCCTTGATGTAGTCCTTCAGCTCGTCAAGTACCGACTGGTACCGATCACCGAGGAACTGCCGGTCTAGCACCACCGCTATAATGAAGCACTGGTTAGTCATTGAAAGAAACTGTATAGCATTCTTCAGAAAAATAGGCGAAATATTTTAATAGGCGATCGACGTGATGAATTTGACAATGTGGTAAGAACATGTAAGTCTAATATGTTTCACGTAGGTACTCAAGGTTACACCTTAAGTAAACCAGAAAATGGACAGCAACATTTTTTGTTAACTTTGGCCCATCACTATTGAGATCTTCAACCCGCCTACCAAGCATGGAGACTATGACAAAATCCTCCCGAGAGGCCTCTGTCCAGCGCAGTGGGCTATTATGGGCTGTGATCTGATGAAAATGATGATCATGAGTGGACCTAAACTCAAGAAAACAATATAAAATAATGTTATGAATGAGCAGTTACTTTTCACTTTAAGACCAACAATCCTGTTAAAGTTGGCACAAGCGGTTAGCACAGTTTCTGTATAAGTATTCAGAAACCCAATACGCTTGTGTTATAATTGGGGTCCATATTACCCTATTCCTCATAGCTACATACAACCTACGAGTACTTCAGTTAGCTTCGTCCTAATTTAGATTCACGACAGAGTAAGTAGGGATAGAACCGAACAGAACTATATTGAATATTGAACAAATGTTCTCGCAAAACCCAAGCTTCCTTCATTTCGGCAACCGAACGCTTCGTATTGTATATCCGTTACTAGTATATTTTTATAAAACATACGTATCGACGAGCATCTTTAAAGAACGTAATGAGAGCAAATGAAGCAAAGGATGTGTGGCGGGATAGCAAATGGAAAGCTATTGGTATCTGACATATATCTAACATTTTATCAAACTGGTTTAAAGGCATCGGAGAAGCGCTGGACTAAATGCATCGAGGTAGAAGGAAACTACGTTGAGAAATAAATTTATTTTAAATAGATTTTTAAAGTTTTTCTTTGTCGTTTCGGAAACTTATCAATCAGCCCTCGTATTGTATGTACGTACCAATGGAGGCGTTCGCAGTGATCAGCGATGGGAAGTCCTCGCCCGACACACGCACCGCAAAACAAGAGAGCATCAACGGCCATAGTTGCACCTGCATTGTGCGAGCACGCGAACGAACCACAAACTCTGCCTTCCACAAGTGAAGTTACAATCATAATTCGTGAGCTCATCAACACTTTACTAATCAGAAACGCGCCTAAATATTGCAAGGTTTGATTAAACTGAACAGTAACTAATAAGGCGGCGGACACAGCTGGGTCATGTTAACAATTGATGCAGACCCGATTCCGAGCAGATGTAGGTGAGCGGTTTCGTGCGCTATCGGTTAGGTACAGGGTGTTACGGGTATCGCTGTTGGTCAAAGTGCCAAGTATAAGTTACATAAAGAGGCGTGACGTGAAGTAAGTGACGATAAGGCTGGGTGAAGCGCGCTTCTACCTACAGCCTTGTCGTCACCCACCATCAAGTGAGATGAAGGACAAGTACTTAGGTACCTGTAGTACGACAATTAGATAGATATATAATACTTTTATTGCTACAGTTATATTTTTTTTTATAAAATAATGAGGCAAACGAGCAGGCGGGTCACCTGATGGAGAGTAATCACCGCCGCCCATGGACACCCGCAAAACCAGAGGAATCGCAGGCGTGTTGCCGTCCTTTAAGGAAGGAATAGGGTTTAGGAAGTGATACCAAGTGCCATTATTTCATGCCGGCATTTTACATTACATTAGGTATACACTAAACATAAAAAAAGAAACAAGTACGATACACCACCGTTACAATTTGTCGGTCTTGACGCTATAAAGCGATTTCTTCCAGACAACCAGTTAGTAGTCATTGGCCAACGTTCGGTGGATAAGTGATGATTGGCCCGATAACCAGAGGTCCAACAATTGTAGCGTATGATTATTTATGTATGTATTGAATTCAATAATGGAGACATTTTCCGAACAGTGTGACAGTAATTATGATGCTAAAAAAACTGAACTGTGTAGTGGCGGCTCATGAATAGCATACCACCAACCCATCTCTTCCCATGGGGTCGTAAAAGGTGACTAACGGACTAATGCTGCACAGACATCCAATAGCATAGAGTGACGATGGACTCACACCTATCACGTTGAGCACATGTACAGAGTTGTTTGGTGAAACGTGGACTACTTATGGCTATGAACTGCTTCTCATTGCCTAGTCTCCAATTAACCATTTGGGGGACAATTGTCGTATGTATACATATTTCTTCGATAAATTATAGTAGATTATGTATGATTATTATACCATTATTATTATAACTTAATTAATGGCTATCGCGTTTAGCATTAAGCTAATTTTAAGTGGTTTGAATTTTTAAAGTAAGTACGTTTAGTATTGTACGGTAGATAGAGATAAAATGGAGTCTCACAACACGTGTTCAATTCCATGCATTCACCCTTAGATTAATGATTGGTCTCGCTGCAGACGAGCGCAGCGAGGCCAATCATTCATCTAAGCATTCACCATTAAAATAAATTGATTGAAAATCGAACTGGCCACCACGAGTAAAAAATAAATAAAAGAAAAATAGAACACAAATTAAGAGGAGGTATTTCGAGCGCTTCTCTCTCGCTCTCTCGACGGTACGACGGTAAGGGACGGGTATAATAGCGAAGCGGCGCAAATAATCGCGTTTTATATTTTTTTTAATTGATAGATCTAATAAATAAATAACGATCGGTTCTTTATAATCCCTCAAGTTATCTATGAACATCTTATCTATCATATCATTTACCAAAGTAAATGACTCATAATATGAAATCACTTATTATAAGAATAAAACCTAGAAAAGAAGATAAAATGACACAAAAATATTTAATTTTGTGAATTTATTCTATCGAGTCAACTTTATCACAAATCGTATTTCCATCGGGTGTATTCTACAGAATAAAGCCTCAACAATATTTTATAATTTTCGCAGATTTTAATTTTACTGTTTACTCTTCACAAATTAATTCTAAGAACGTGTTATTTTAATTTTTGACTAACACCTAGCCTTAAAA
Source organism: Scoparia ambigualis (assembly GCA_963921215.1). Lineage (NCBI taxonomy): Eukaryota > Metazoa > Arthropoda > Insecta > Lepidoptera > Crambidae > Scoparia > Scoparia ambigualis. Next base: position 4,871,815 of record OY992522.1, read on the forward strand.
AGTGACGAGAAGACTGAAAATTGCTTTGTAAACTATTGTTTTTTATTGTCTCGTAGATGGCGTGAATAGTAGAGTATTCTCCTCGGGGATAAGGTGCCATCGTCTTGGGCGCCCTTAAATCCCACGCTGCTTTCAGGATTCTTGTCTTAACTCCCTCGCTTTGCTCGCTCGGGATTCAATACTGCGGCCGCTACATAAGACACTACTTTATCCCCTTAGTGCATAATCTACTATACTTTAATTCAAACTGGAACACCCTAAAAGAGAAGCGAAAGGTCAGAAGCTCCTAAATAATTCAAGTTAATTACTTCCACAGGCGGCAACGCGATTAGGTACACGTAAATCGCGTAACGCAAGTCTGTTACCTCACAGGGTCTTTACAAATTAGAACAATCATAAAAGCAATGGTAATAGTACTCGTAAATACCTACATACATAGATTCACATCTACTATCCCCGTGGGTTAGTCAGAGACTAGGCAATGAGGACCACTGAAGCAGTCCACTGTCGCTGAAGCAGTCCACAGCCCATCGCCGCTGTATGTGCAGTCTTTAGTCCGTTCGTCGCTTTTTACGACACCCAAGGGAAGAGAGGGGGTGGTAGTATCCTTTTCATTGAGCTTTAGTTTATAAAGCCCAATGATCCTTTCAGTGAGCCGCTCACGCACACGGCAATGTATCCTACTAATGTTATAAACGCGAAAGTTTGTAAGTATGGATGGATATTTGTTACTCTTTCACATAAAAACTACTGAATGGATTTGGATGAAATTCGGCATACAGATAGTTTATAACCTGGATTAACACCTAAGATACTTTTTATCCCGATATTCCCACGGGAACGTATGGATGGATGTTTGTTACTCTTTCCACGTAAAAACTACTGAATGGAATTGGATGAAATTCGGCATACAGATAGTTTATAACATGGATTAACACATAGAATACTCTTTATCTCGATATTCCCACGGGAACGGGAACCACGCGGGTGAAACCGCGAGCGGCCGCTTGTATATACATAATAAGACAGACTCTACCACATCGGTGGCCGATTGGCTATAACCAGAGGACCAGGGTTTAAATCCAAGGTTGGGAAAAGTGTTTCGTATTTTTCGTGCATAGTCCTTGTTTTTCATCAGCAACTCGCACTTGATTCGACCAGATTTCAATGATGGAGGTCTTTGCCCAGCTGTGGTGTCCCACTGTCGTGTAGTATAAAGGTTATACCAGGGGTCCAAGTCTGCTAATTTACGAATGGCATAATTGAATCGCAATTGGATCGTATTGTAATTGTTTGACACATTTGGTATTCTCTTACTCATTTAGGAATACCAAATGTGTCAAACAATTACAATGCGATACAATTGCGATACAATTGCGATTCAATGGGCGATTTTCTAACAGCCCAAATTAAAAAGTAAAAATTAGTTCATAAACACTCGATAGATGTCGTTTTATGAAAGCTGGGCTACTTATGGGCTGTAATAAATTCTACACTTTTACTTGTCTACCAAAAGAATAAAAAAATAGTATTTACTTACCTATTTATATTCAGAACATCCAGAACCTATTTCTATTTTAGAGTAGAATAAATATTACGCAGCCATACACGTGCTCTTCATGAACCCGCCTTTTACTAAGCGCCATACTAATCTATGCTAAGCGCCATCTATGAAGTCATTTACGAACCAATTTCTTTTTTTTTTTGTCTCGGAAAATCGCCCATTATGCCATTCGTAAATTAGCAGACTTGGGCCCCAGATTGATAGAGTTCTATCACTCCAATCATATTATTATTTTACTTATTATAACCTTTTCGACGACTGCCTCCGTGGTCGAGTGGTCAGCATGCCGGATCTGGTATTGCCATCTCTAAGGTCCCAGGTTCAATTATTAACGGTCGGGTCATTTGAAGAATGAGAGCGGATTGAACCGGTTCAATCCGCTCTCATTCAACGCGCGCATGCATCTAAGCCTTAGATTACTGTTTTGCCCCCCTCCAAGTGGCAAAACGCGCATGCCCTTTTATAATTCGTCGTACACTGCTGTGTTCTGTGACAATCACTAGCAGTGATAAACACAGAAGCGCGCACTCATTACACGTCGATAATATAGACAAGGGGTGAGCATTTGTCACTTAGGTAATTTTTTTTTAAATTTTCACCCGCGTGGTTCCCGTTCCCGTGGGAATATCGGGATAAAAGTATCCTATGTGTCAATCCAGGTTATAAATTATTTGAATTTCATCCAAATCCATTTAGTAGTTTTTATGAAATGAAATGAAATGAAAAAATATTTATTCTGTCACAATCGTACAAACAAAATAAATAAAATAATTACAATAAAACAAATTATAAACTAAGTGGCGCAAAAAAGGCTTCCACTCAGCATAATGTCAAGGCACCTAGTAAGTACCCCGACGCTGGTCTTCCGTGGACGCCTGAGGGGTACAAAAAGTTAAAACATACAAAAACACAGAAGTAAACATTCAGGGAATGGTGAAAATTAGTCAACTGACAAAACAAATCAAAACAAAACTGGGTGTCAACAAGACCTATCCCTTAACTTCTCTTATTCTTAAAACAAACAAAGACAGTCAAAAAGCAACAAATTTTACAAAACATAACGAACACAATACACAGCAACACCACATAATAATGATTAAAATTTCTGAATAAATTAAAGATATATTTTGTATTTATTTTTAAAAGACTTTACTGATAAGACGTTTTTAATTGGAGGCGGAATGTTGTTCCAGCATTTCGTGGCTGAATACCGAAAACTGCCACGAAATGCGGCTGTGCTGTGCCGAGGACAGGATAACAGAGTCGCTGCTCTTAGTGGACGTTTCGAAAACTGGAGTTTGTCATAAAGATATGATGGAGTTTGTGTCTTTAAAATTCCAAACAACAGACAAGCCAGATGAAGAGTACGTCGAGACTCCATGTTCATTAAACCATACTGGTTAAGAAAAGGAGATACATGGGCTCTACGCGGTATCGGAAAACAAAACCGCGCACATGCGTTTTGAATGCGTTGTATTAACCTTTTGGTGTAATTGAATAAACATGGACCCACAACAGTGTCCGCATAGTTCAATTTGGACAGTATCAAAGCGTCACAGAGTTTAATTCGTAGATCAACACTTAAATACTGGCGCACCTTATATAAAACCTTCAGTCTGTAAAAACAATTTTTCACTGTGTCCATCACATGTTGATGGAATCTTAATCTATTGTCCATTAACACCCCCAAATTTCTTGCTTCTATTACCTTGTCAACCAAGCCATCTCCAATTTTCACAGTCGGTGTAAAATTATTGATTGTCTCTATCTGACGCTGCGAACCTAGCACAAGAAACTTTGATTTTAATGGGTTCAAACACAAACAATTTTTAGCTGCCCAATCGCTAATATTCTTTAAATCCTGGTTAACCTTTTCGACTGCTGTGGAAGTTTCTTTAGGATCAAAAGACAAATAAACCTGTAGATCTTTGGCATATATGTGGTATTTACAGTGCTGGATACAATTTACTACATCCCCGCTGTACAAAATAAAGAGAATAGGTCCTAATATGGACCCTTGTGGCACACCCTGACTAACCCCCACCGATTCAGAAAATGAAGTTTCACCCGATACGTTTGAAAGTGCAACACGTTGGGAGCGACAACTAAGATAGCTAGAGAACCAATTCAGAGTCGCACCATCAAAACCATAGTACGAGAGCTTTGAGATAAGCAAATTGTGATTTATAGTATCAAACGCCTGAGCAAAATTCAACAAAAGCAGAATTGTACCCTTCCCGGTATCCTGCGCGGACAGGATGTCATCCACAACATCCATTAATGCCGTTGCCGTACTACGACCAGTACGAAATCCAGATTGTTTTTGGGGTAATATGTTGTGTTTATTTAAATACTCAATGAGTTGCTGACATACTATTTTCTCTAATATTTTAGACATAAAAGTAAGGATGCTGATCGGCCTGAGATCTTTTAGAACTGTGGGATTGGTCTTTTTGGGAATAGGTTTAATGAGAGCTTCCTTCCATATATCCGGAAAGACACCACTCCGAATTGACTGGTTAACTATGGAAGTAATAACGTCTAAGGTTCTCGGTAGTGTAAGCATGATCATATTATCGCGACTAATACCATCAACGCCCTGAGCATTCGTTTTAATATTGATAATAATCTTATAGACACTGTAGAACTGTCCACTGCCTTAAGGCTAAACGACGCGGAACTATACTTGTTGTATTCATAATAGGTTGGAGCGGAAATAGAAACGCAGTTCAAAGGCAAATCAGGAAAATGCTTATTAAGCAGGTTGGGATCCGTAATATTTGAAGGAATATCAACCTGCTTGTCACCAAAACTGACGATGTTGCGCTTAATATTCTTCCATAATTGGCGTGAATTTACCGATTTACGTGAAAGAGTAACAAACATCCATCCATAGTTACAACTTTCGCGTTTAAAGCTTCATCTTAAAATATTATATAAAAACATTTGTCACTACTCTAGGGGGGCTGTGCATCTAACCGTTCGATTACCGGACAGATCTATTTTTTTGGCTGAAAACTGAAAGTCACTGAAAACTGAATTCACATGCCATACTGCCTCTCAAGAATGGAAAATGAAATGAGGAAATGGAATATCATGTCAGAGAAGTGGCACGTCTGCGTCGCTAACATTGCTATGGTGCACCATCTGCTGCGTCCAGCTATATCTACGAAGCTGAAGTAACGTGTCCCAGCTGTATCCCTACGAAAGCAGGACAATCTGCAGTAATTCACTCGTCATCCATCTTTTATTAATTAATCATATTCTTCTCCATTTTTGTAATGGATGTAGGGTTAAAGTCCCTTTGCTTGTTTGCTTCAAAGGTAGATGACACTAAAAAAATTGAGTGACACTGACAATGACAGTTGTCCGGTCAGTCAGACGTTGGGTGAAGTTTTATTTTGTTGCAAGTTGCAATTTAAACTGCAATCTATAGAATTTTAACGTTAAAGATTTAGCTTGTATAATTCTGCCTAAAATGTCCAATGAATACCGAAGATGTTTTATCACAGTGGGAACGACAAGATTCGACTTACTTGTGGAAACCATTATGACGCCTTCCGTATTAAAATCATTCAAGAGAATCGGCTGCAAAGTTATCACCTTTCAAATTGGTAACAGTGACTTTCAACCAGGTATCTACGATAGAGAAGGCATCCAAATCAATGTGTACAGATTTAAAGACTCTATAATAGACGATATAAACGCTGCTGACTTGGTTATCAGTCATGCTGGTGCTGGCAGCTGTCTCGAGACTCTAGAGGCTGGTAAGCCACTACTTGTGGTGGTAAATGAGAATTTAATGGACAACCATCAAATGGAGTTAGCTGAGCAGCTGCAGATGGATGGCCATTTATATTACTGCACTTGTGACACTGTTGAAACCAGTTTTGATATGCTCGACTTTAGTATGCTCAGACCTTTTCCGAAACCAGACCCTTCATTGTTTATTAAATATTTAGATGATATATTTAGAGTTAAATCAAAGGTGAAATAACTGTTTTACCTTCCTCAACCTGCTAACAGTGAACTTATTGAAACACTTGGAAGTTTTACAGAAGTTTAATGTAATAATAAAATAAAATGTGTGAGATTATGTTCAAAAAGAAAAGGAGACTTTATTTACGTGTTAATTAAAAGGCTTTATATGAAAGAGAAACAAAGTCAAAAAGACTAAGCACAACATTTTTTATAGCTCAGAAGCTTTTTAACATTTATTTCTTTGATGTGGATCCTATAGCAGAATTAACACTTTTCATTTTGAACACATCTAACGGATGCATCTTATTTATTAGAATTTACAGCTGAATAAGAAATAAAATTCCGTTATTCTAAAATAATACATTTATTATTTTCTAGGTATGTGATGCTTAGTTTGGAAACTATTTCTGTACAATATATTAAGAGCTATTTACTAAAAAATAATACAATTGCCACATTCCAATAATTTATATAAGTATTTAATTTTGATAAAAAAAATAAACATATTTCCAAGTATAATTTATTTTAATGGAAAAACAGATCATTTACAAAAATCCACATTACAACAAAAAGAGGAACATTGCAAGAGTAAAAAATCATGTTAAATAGTCTTTTCACAATATTACAAGTTTGAAACAGTACAACTAAGGTTTTTATGTTAGATTTAAACTAATTTCTTGGCCTCGAAAAAGCTCTTCAGATGCCTCATCTGCCAATAGCCTATACCGACAAGCACAGCAGTCTGTAGGAGGCTCCACCACAGAACACGCTGGTTTGTGCTTTCCGAAGTTTGTCTGAAGCGTTCTTCACGATGCTGTATAAAATATAAAGAAGTATAAAATAAATGGTAAACTTAACATAATTAAGAAGTGATAAATAATCACAATGCTTCAGTGGTGAGCACAATAGTTTTGTTAGTTTGATTATTTTATAATTATTTTAAAATAATTACTTGTATGGCGATAGCTTTTCTTGAAGTTCGACAATAAACCTCTGTTCATCAGTGGTTAAAATACAGCCTTATGGGCCGTTTACACATATTAAGTTGTCAAGTAGGTAACTAAATTTTAAGGTAATATTAACTTGATTTTAAGTTGTTGATCGTTTACACGTGTCCAACTTATGCACTCTTTAGTGGACGATATTCTTAACCATGTAAGTATGTATATATACAATAACTTATCTACTTCACTAAATTGTTGCGTCCACACGTCAACTAAATGACAATTTAGTAGAAGCCATGCCTACCGGGGAATGCAAGCGGTGCGGGAGGAGCGGTTACTTACTCAAAAAATAGACTCGATTCTATTCTACTTGTTCACTTGCCCACTAAATTGTTTACTTACCACTTGTTACTAAAGAGCTGTTAAGTGACTGTTTACACGCAAGAATTTAGTTAAAATTAACTTAAAATTTAGTTACCTACTTGACAACTTAATATGTGTAAATAGCTCTTTATCCTTTACCATCAAGTGAGATGTGTAAGCAAAGTGTTTTTATTTTACATACAAACATATATCACACCTGTTTCCCAGAGGTGTAGGCAGAGACCACAGCTTTTCATAATATGCTAATAGGTATCTATTAATATATAATATGCTAATATTGTTTGCTACATTTACACTCATAAAGTTTTTTTACTTTACAAAATAAAAAGTTTGTAGTACTAACAGTGAAGGCACACTTCCGGCACAGTGTTTTACATACATTCTCTATGAACGCATCCCCACTTGTTAGTGATAATGCTCTCAGTGTCAGTGCCGCCACTGGCAAATCATGGACGTATTCGTTTGGACAAAATTCATAGAAAACGTACTGTGTCGGAACTGTGACTTCACTGACATGTGTGAAGCAACCTTAAAAGATAATGGTAATAGGAATAAGCAAGCAAACATTACCCTCTGATAGCTTTGCTCTTTGGTGATTTGGTGCACTTGGTCGAGCAGCTGGCGTATCCGCAGCTGTAGCTCTGTCAACTTATCTTTCTGGGCAACATTGGCATAGTCTACCGCATGCTCACCAACTTGAATGTCCAAGTGTACCTGAAATAACAATATTAATTTTAAAGTAAAAGCCTCATAAGTTTTTAATAGAATGTGCCTTAAATAATTAAAAATGCTGTTGAATAAGCCAATATGCGTAATATTTGAATGTTTGCGTTAAAAAACGCACAATTGAACTCAAAGATGACGAAACATTGGAAAACCTCAGGCGGGTTCGATTCCCGTGTAGACATTTTTTTCAATGTTTCGTTACCTTTAAGCTAATATCCATCAATTCTATTGTAGTCAATACTTGATTTCAATGATAGAGGCCTTTGGCCACAAGTGGAACAGTCTTTAGGCTATACTTAACCATACTTTGCTTTTATACTGTTGATTTGGGTAGTATCTTAGATTAAAACAAACTACCTACTTGTAGTCAATCAAAATAAGTCCTACTTAACTGACGCGCATTGACATCTCGGTCGCTTCGCAACAGACAAGTATGTACATGACCGATTCCTACTGAAGTGAAATTGTGCCTTTAGGCCTAATTTTAGCTGCTCACTAACGAGACGCTAATGCCGTGTCTTCCCTTTTTGTTTTAATCTAAGAGTAGTATGTAATTATGTTAGGCATCACACAAATTGAAATTAAATATCTTTAGACTGCTCCTACAATAATATTGTTTACACAAGTGTATTGTTATACACTAGATTGTAATCCATATATTCAACATCTGCCTTTTAAAGGGTTTTATATGTCAGACTGATAAATACGATTGTAACTTTTAGAAGAAGAAAAGATAGAACACTCACCCTCAGTTGTGACCCACTGAACCAAGATGTACTATTCGAGTACATGCAGATAACATGTTCACCAGGAACATTGGATGTGAAGGAGATCATGCCCTCCGAAGAATAGACACGAGACAGCACCACGCGATCATTGCTGTCGCGGACTTCCACGTGCATGCCAATACCAGGGGTTGACGGCATAAAACCACCGGATCGGGGGTCATACAACTCCACTTTGTAATTAACTGGGAACAACGTAACCTTTATAAGTACTTCATGAACTAGTAAATACAAGTTGTAAACAAACAATTCATGAGCATCTAAGGCAAGCTAAGGAAAGAGGAGAAATCTGAAAGTGCCTTACCAATAACTGTAGTGTCATCAGGTATCTCTTCGATGAAACATTTTCGCTCTCCCTCAGCGATGTGGAAATACAAAGCGGAAGTTAAATCTATTACAAGAAACAGTGACAAAATAGATGATAACTTAAACAGTTCCATATTTTCGTATCTAGTAGAATCGGCGAAAATCGAAAGAAAATGACATGACACACGTCACCCAAACAAATGTCAGTTGTTTTTTTTTCACCGCAGGGCGTGGTGTCCGAGATAAATACAGCGCTGACCGAATTAATTAAGGAAGTGTATGGAGTGCCACAAGCGGCACTGCTGAGGGCCTAGTCAATTGGCAAACAAATTAAACGCTACGAAATCATCGCTACGATAAACCGAATGTATGGGATTGACTTAAGCGCAAGTTACCTACGACGTAAAATTTACGCTAAAATAGACCTAATTGACAGTTTGACAAGCCAAGAATCGCTAATCTAGCGATCACTCAAACATTGAAGATAAAAATTCACACAAAATGGCGATTGTTTGATCAGCTGATGAAGGAATAGTTGTGTTGTGTTGAAAGTTTTGTTTAAAATGCTCTTTTTAGGGCTATTGTGGACCGCGATAATCAAGTGCTCAGGCGCTAAGGAAGAAATGTTTCCCTACGTTACTTGGAGCAAATTAACGAAATCGAGTTTGTTGTACTTGTGAATAGTTCTCGGAGTTCTCGTTTACGAACTTTCAAATATCTAACTAAGGTCTGCCGGGAATTGCATGCTGATATAGTTGTTGCGATGTGAGTGACCAAATAAATGTGTGTCATGCAACATTTTCCGCAACGTAGAGCAAGTCGCTGCATAACAATTTGTAGGGGCTCTCAAACCATACAAACATTTGGGCCAAATAAATCCACCTAAGTACCTTTAATCATGACAAGAAAGGTCAAGAATAAGACAACAGTAAGGGACTTTCTGTATAAATATTAAATGTAACCTATCCATAATGTCCATTTATCAATTTATAACTTAGATTGCCTATTTGTTTTACAGGTTCCAATGAAGATTTCTTTTGCCAGGTAGCTTAGAGTATTAAACCAAGGCTCTAAGTGTAGTAAGGTGTACCTATTGACTATACCCTATAAATCTTATACAGACAAGCATCTTTCTTAATAGGAAAAGATATCAGTCCTTACGTTCAAACGGTAAGTTTTAATAAATAAATTATTACTTACATAATAAAGGTAAGTATTATGCCTATTATTATATTGGGATTTACCAGGAAATGTCAGTTTTGTTAAAATTGCTAGAATAAAGAGTATTGACATAAAGATAAAACTATTTTATGTGGTTTTGCAGATTTGAGACGACGATTCAAAAATCTTAAATGTTACCTCATAATTTGGAGGATGGACTTCCTCAGAATGGTGAACAAATATGGTTATTTGGTAAAAAACAATATCAAGCAATTTTGTATAATACATAGGTACTTACCTACTAACTTTTTATCTATGACAATTTTCTATAAGTAAGTATATTGTTCTAATTTCTTAGGAGATTCTGGATACTTTCAAAAAGCATGGTTAATGATAATAACAACAATATTTAATGCTGCATCAGACTCACAAGAAAGGAAGGGTGTGTGCCACATGTCATATCCAACAATGAAACTGCATTGGACATGGCTTTGGCATCGTTGAATTTAGTTATTTATATGATTTTTTTTTGTGGAACTCTAATGTTGACAACGTTTTTATTCTACAAAAAGGAGCAGTCTGTGCCATAAATATATTTATCCATAAAATAGTAATTTGGTTTATTTGATGAGGAAAAATTAAGTATAAAGTTAATTTAGTTCTAAGTTTATTGTGCTTTATTTAAAAAGATTTACTTATGTACAAAAAAACAGTACCTTCGTTGACAACATTTTTATTTTAAGAAAAGGAACAGTGTGCCATAAATATATTTAACCCATAAAATAGTGATTTGGTTTATATGATGGGGAAAAATTAAGTATAAAGTTAATTTAGTTCTAAGTTTATTGTACTTTATTAAAAAGATTTACTTAGGTAGGTACTAAAAAACAGTACCTTCTTATACACACAATTGGCATTTATTTTTATAAGTACACATAGTTTTAATGTCAATAAGAGAAAGTGAAGCCTCATATTTAATAAACTTTGACTTTGAGAGAGTTAGGTAAGGAAATAAGAATATATTAAGAAATACAACATTAATGTTATTTTTTACTTGATATTTAATTTTACTTGCAGTAGGTACCTATAGAAAATGTTTAAGTACCTACTTATATCAATTTCTACTAGTCATAACATTAAGCTATTGAAGTTGTACTTGATTCATTATCAACATACAAAGGTAATTATATGTATAAACTTGCAGTATTATTATCCGATTATTAAATCTGGTGGGTTCTATTGTGTTTGTTATAATATTGTTTTTTCTTTAAATAGGTGGCTTAACATAAGGTGGCTTGTTATACATATAATACAAATTAAGTTCCATATCTAGCATACTCTGTAATAGTTTAGTTATTATCAATTTGGCGATTGTGAAGTAATCGATTGTAATTGTTGCTTGAGTTTGTAATGTTACTATCACATTTTTATTTGTGTGAATCTGTAAATGGTTTGCTGTTTCACATTTTCAGTGTTATACTTTTTATAGAACTGTCGATTAACCTGTGAATATAAAATAAATAAATAAAATTAATTGTTTTTAAATTATTTTTGGTAAATATATACTACCTACTAACTTTTTATGTATGACAATTTTCTATAAGTAAGTATATTGTTCCAATTTCTTAGGAGATTCTGGATACCTTCAAAAAGCATGGTTAATAATAATAACACCAATATTTAATGCTGCATCAGGCTCACAATAAAGAAAGGATGTGTACCACATGTCGTATCCAACAATGAAACTGCATTAAACATGGCTTAAAGTTGAACCTACTTGATTCATTATCAACATACTAGGATAATTATATAAAATTAATTGTTTTAAAATAATTTTTGGTAAACATATAAATAATCCTATGTTTTATTTCGAAACATTATCAACCAACTCATAATGAATGGCAGTGAAATAAATAATGTAAAATAATAAAATATTTTAACTTGTCGCGTAGAGACCACGATCATGTCATTGTGTCTGTGAAGGCGTATATTTAATAAATGATTTGACTTTTAATTTCAATTATTTTCGGTACCTACCGCTATAAATAAGTAACAATGAAACAATCCTATATTAAGGCGATGTTGTGTTCATCGTCATCCTATGAACGTCCTGAACATTCCCACATGAACGACAGCACTAAGGCAGACTGGGCTATAACAGGCTTAAGCCCTGAGCCAATACAACCGCAGTGTGCTTTACGTGCCTTCCAAAGCACGTAAAAGCTCGAGACGCTTTTTATTTGGTTACCCATCCTTTAGCTCGGTAATGTGAAAGTTGCGTAACTAACTGGCAGTATCATAAACCGGTGCGGCGCGGGCGGGGACTTTTTGCATTAGTTGAACCTCTAGCATTACCTTTCAAGTAACAGTAAGTACATTGCTTCGCTAGTTTGCATATTTTAAAATTAGTTTTAATTTAACTAGCAAAACCATGTACTTGGAATGTTTTTTATTTTATTTTATTTAGGACAATAATCAATTAGAAAAGTAATGTGATAGGTGTTGTAGTTAGACAACTAAACCCGAAAGCCTTAGCCGCTACGCCATAGAGTTACTTTAGGCGATGTACTCATACAAGATGCAAACGTTTTAATCACTACCTAGTGGGTACTCGCATCTAAGATCAAACTGTTTAAATGTTCGCGCGGTTTGTAACATTTAGTGTTATCACTTATTTGATTACAGACGGACGTCAAGTTGTTAATATTTGAGAAATTCTTGGCAGCAAGCGTTTGCTTGTGGTCTTCAGTCTTAATTTATTTATATTATATGCTGAAAATGGGTTTGGTCTCATATCAATATGGTAGGTAAGTCACTCGTCATCATTATAAGTACTTATTTACAAACGTGCTTGTCTGGCGAACTTCCGGCGAAAAAAGCGATTGATTCATTTTTCAAATTGTCTCAAGGAGTCTACCCGAATTTCTTAGTAAAATGACATTCAATTCACTAAAACTCAAAAGGATCGGTGTGGTTACTACCTATTTATTAATCTTACTTAAGCGTTACATTATCATCAAACAAAAAATACTAAGACAAGCCTGTATGTTCTATATCCCTTAGCTTATCGATATCGATGTAGCCTAGCGAATTTGATGAGCGATTTTGACGCTGTCACCGGTCGAGCGTTTGCCAGTTGACTAGGCCCTCTGAGGGCCTAGTCAATGGGCGATTTTCCGAGATCAAAAAAAAAAAGAAATTGGTTCGTAAATGACTTCATAGATGGCGCCTAGCATAGATTAGTATGGCGCTTAGTAAAAGGCGGGTTCATAAAGAGCACGTGTATGGCTGCGTAATATTTATTCTATTCCAAAATAGAAATAGATTCTGGATTTTCTGAATATAAATAGGTAAGTAAATACTATTTTTTTATTCTTTTGGTAGACAAGTAAAAGTGTAGAATTTATTACAGCCCATAAGTAGGTACGGCTTTCATAAAACGACATCTATCGAGTGTTTTTGAACTAATTTTTATTTTTTAATTTGGGTTGTCAGAAAATCGCCCATTGGCAAACAAATTAAACGCTACGATAAACAGAATGTATGGGATTGATATTAGCAAAAGTTACCTACGACGTAAAATTTATGCTAAAATAGACCTAATTGACAGTTTGACAAGCCAAGAATCGCTAATCTAGCGATCACTCAAACCTTGAAGATAAAAATTACCGCTTATCGTCACACAAAATGGCGATTGTTTGATTAGCTGATAAAGGAAGATTTGTGTTGTGTTGAAAGTTTTGTTTATAATGGCTCTTTTTAGGGCTATCGTGGACTGCAATAATGAAAGAATGGTGCTCAGGCGCTAAGGAAGAATTGTTTCCCGACGTTGTTTGGAGCAAATTAACGAAATCCCTTGTTGCACTTGTGAATAGTTCTCGGAGTTCTCGTTTACGAACTGTCAAGCCGGCTCCAGACGCTTGCTGTTTGCCGCAAACACCGATCCCTACAAACAAAGTCGCAAACATCGACCACAAACACCCAACACAAACAGGCATCCTCGTGTTTGGCGAACGTGCTAGTATATTCCGGATTGGCAAACATGACGGACGACGAATTTGTGGCAGCTATTAGTTTTGGGTTGACATATTTTTATTTATTAACAAAAATATGTATCAATGTTTATTATATATTTTAGCGTTTTATTAACGCTTAAATATACTTAAGTAAAATTTTTAAACACTGAAAAAAAGACGACAACCCCAGGCGGGAATCGAACCACGCATTTTCCGCATACGGGCGGCTGCCTTAACCACTTGGCTACCGAGTTCTGGTTTTCACCCGTCGAAATTTGTCAGTGCTTGATGCTTATGATTTTTAGTCAACATTGTTTCATCAAATGTTTGAAGTTTTTACCTCTGAGATCCGAAAGATATATTTTTACAAATATTTGAACATTCGGTTCAGATGAATCTGCGTTTATAGATTAATGTTTTTATATATTTTAGCGTTTTAATAACGCTTAAATATACTTAAGTTAAATTCTAAACACTAAAAAAGACGACAACCTCAGGCGGGAATCGAACCACGCACCTTCCGCATTCCGGGCGGCTGCTTTAACCACTTGGCTACCGAGGTCTGGCTTTCACCCGTCGAAAGGAGATGATTTTTTTAAAATAGGTGAAAATTGATCAGACTTCATTTCAGTTGTTAAATAAACGCGTCCACGCATCGGTAACCTTCCATCTATTTTTATGATTTGCATCTTTAGTATACCAAATGCATTGCTCATTTTGGTATGTGTCGGCACCCGAGCGGCGGCGCACGACAGCACACGGCGCGGCGCGCGAAAGGCGCGGCGGCGGCGCGGCGATGGTGGGACAAGCCCGCCGCGCAACGCCACTTTGCTTCACGACCGCATAGGCACCGGGCGATCATACTTTGTACGGGCACACGAATTACATTATTGTAACAATTAAACCTATAAAATACAGTCCACTCTTTAATTGAGCTATCGACCCAACAAATGGTCCTTTTAAATTAATCTCGCCGAGAGTACTACCAGTATCATCTGCAAGTAAATTCGTCTTCACGTCCGAGCAGCGCGGTTAACCGCGTGGACTTTGACCGTGCCAACGTGAGATCGTCGCCACAGCCTGCGTCGTCGAGGAAGCAGATGTCACCTTATCATATGGGAGTATAATACAGTTAAACAGTGAGTTCGTTCCAATTAATTGCTTTCCAGTCCGAATTTAATCCAATTTTTTGCCGATTTATAAATCATATATCCGTCATCTTTTTCTTTTTTTACAATTTGGCCCTTAAAATCCTTCATTTCATTGCATATAGCCATATTTACAAATCGCACATCATATTATTAATCAATCCTAGCTTATTGCACGCACGCGGTCGGCACGTTTCGCAATCGGAGGCGCGTAGGTACTTAGTATCGAATCGAGCCATCCTTTTGTTCGCTGGCCATCGGTTAACAAAGGATCTTTACCTGCTCGCGCGCACTGTTATCGAATCGACCCTTTTTTATGCACATTCCTTAATTCATCAGCGTATTTTGCTACAGACATAGCTCATTTGCATTCGATTGATAATTATTTACAACTTAATAATGGCTGAACTTAAAACACTATTTAAAAAGCGCAGCTCAATGAAATCGAAGCTTACAATATTTGGCAACTACCTTAAAATTATTAACAATGTTCAAAGCCTTTCACAGGTTGCAACGCTTAGACTTAGCTGAGCGCTTTAAAAAATTTGAAAACCTGTACGATGAATTTGATGCGTTACAGACCGACATCCAGGTATTGGCGGAGGATCCGCCACCGCCTTTGCTGAGCGAGAGGAGTTCGAGTCCCAGTACTACGAGCTGGTGGCACTCGCGCGCAGCATACTCGGGGCTTCCAAGGGCGCAGGTTCCGTATCTAGCTCCGAACACGATAACTCAGGTGCACAATATAAAAATAGTTTTGTTCGCTTACCCAAAATTAATTTACCCACTTTCGATGGCAGCTATCAGTACTGAGGGCCTAGTCAATTGGCAAACAAATTAAACGCTACGAAATCTTCGCTACGATAAACCGAATGTATGGGATTGACATAAGCAAAAGTTACCTACGACGTAAAATTTACGCTAAAATAGACCTAATTGACAGTTTGACAAGCCAAGAATCGCTACTCTAGCGATCACTCAAACATTGAAGATAAAAATTCACACAAAATGGCGATTGTTTGATCAGCTGATGAAGGAATAGTTGTGTAGTGTTGAAAGTTTTGTTTAAAATGCTCTTTTTAGGGCTATTGTGGACTGCGATAATCAAGTGCTCAGGCGCTAAGGAAGAAATGTTTCCCTACGTTACTTGGAGCAAATTAACGAAATCGAGTTTGTTGTACTTGTGAATAGTTCTCGGAGTTCTCGTTTACGAACTTTCAAATATCTAACTAAGGTCTGCCGGGAATTGCGTGCTGATATAGTTGTTGCGATGTGAGTGACCAAATAAATGTGTGTCATGCAACATTTTCCGCAACGAAGAGCAAGTCGCTGCATAACAATTTGTAGGGGCTCTCAAACCATACAAACATTTGGGCCAAATAAATCCACCTAAGTACCTTTAATCATGACAAGAAAGGTCAAGAATAAGACAACAGTAAGGGACTTTTTGTATAAATATTAAATGTAACCTATCCATAATGTCCATTTATCAATTTATAACTTAGATTGCCTATTTGTTTTACAGGTTCCAATGAAGATTTAATTTGCCAGGTAGCTTAGAGTATTAAACCAAGGCTCTAAGTGTAGTAAGGTGTACCTATTGACTATACCCTATAAATCTTATACAGACAAGCATCTTTCTTAATAGGAAAAGATATCAGTCCTTACGTTCAAACGGTAAGTTTTAATAAATACATTATTACTTACATAATAAAGGTAAGTATTATGCCTATTATTATATTGGGATTTACCAGGAAATGTCAGTTTTGTTAAAATTGCTAGAATACAGAGTATTGACATAAAGATAAAACTATTTTATGTGGTTTTGCAGATTTGAGACGACGATTCAAAAATCTTAAATGTTACCTCATAATTTGGAGGATGGACTTCCTCAGAATGGTGAACAAACATGGTTATTTGGTAAAAAACAATATCAAGCAATTTTGTATAATACATAGGTACTTACCTACTAACTTTTTATCTATGACAATTTTCTATAAGTAAGTATATTCTTCTAATTTCTTAGGAGATTCTGGATACCTTCAAAAAGCATGGTTAGTGATAATAACAACAATATTTAATGCTGCATCAGACTCACAAGAAAGGAGGGGTGTGTACCACATGTCATAACCAACAATGAAACTGCATTGAACATGGCTTTGGCATCGTTGAATTTAGTTATTTATATGATTTTTTTTGTGGAGCTCTAATGTTGACAACGTTTTTATTCTACAAAAAGGAGCAGTCTGTGCCATAAATATATTTATCCATAAAATAGTAATTTGGTTTATTTGATGAGGAAAAATTAAGTATAAAGTTAATTTAGTTCTAAGTTTATTGTGCTTTATTTAAAAAGATTTACTTATGTACAAAAAAACAGTACCTTCGTTGACAACATTTTTATTTTAAGAAAAGGAACAGTGTGCCATAAATATATTTAACCCATAAAATAGTGATTTGGTTTATATGATGGGGAAAAATTAAGTATAAAGTTAATTTAGTTCTAAGTTTATTGTACTTTATTAAAAAGATTTACTTAGGTAGGTACTACTAAAAAACAGTACCTTCTTATACACACAATTGGCATTTATTTTTATACACATATAGTTTTAATGTCATTAGGAGAAAGTGAAGCCTCATATTTAATAAACTTTGACTTTGAGAGAGTTAGGTAAGGAAATTAGAATATATTAAGAAATACAACATTAATGTTATTTTTTACTTGATATTTAATTTTACTTGCAGTAGGTACCTATAGAAAATGTTTAAGTAAGTACCTACTTATATCAATTTCTACTATTCATAACATTAAGCTATTGAAGTTGTACTTGATTCATTATCAACATACAAAGGTAATTATATGTATAAACTTGCATTATTATTATCCGATTATTAAATCTGGTGGGTTCTATTGTGTTTGTTATAATATTGTTTTTTCTTTAAATAGGTGGCTTTACATAAGGTGGCTTGTTATACATATAATACAAATTAAGTTCCATATCTAGCATACTCTGTAATAGTTTAGTTATTATCAATTTGGCGATTGTGAAGTAATCGATTGTAATTGTTGCTTGAGTTTGTAATGTTACTATCACATTTTTATTTGTGTGAATCTGTAAATGGTTTGCGGTTTCACATTTTCAGTGTTATACTTTTTATAGAACTGTCGATTCACCTGTGAATATAAAATAAATAAATAAAATTAATTGTTTTTAAATTATTTTTGGTAAATATATACTACCTACTAACTTTTTATGTATGACAATTTTCTATAAGTAAGTATATTGTTCCAATTTCTTAGGAGATTCTGGATACCTTCAAAAAGCATGGTTAATCATAATAACACCAATATTTAATGCTGCATCAGGCTCACAATAAAGAAGGGATGTGTACCACATGTCGTATCCAACAATGAAACTGCATTAAACATGGCTTAAAGTTGTACTTGATTCATTATCAACATACTAGGGTAATTATATAAAATTAATTGTTTTAAAATTATTTTTGGTAAACATATAAATAATCCTATGTTTTATTTCGAAACATTATCAACCAACTCATAATGAATGGCAGTGAAATAAATAATGTAAAATAATAAAATATTTTAACTTGTCGCGTAGAGACCACGATCATGTCATTGTGTCTGTGAAGGCGTATATTTAATAAATGATTTGACTTTTAATTTCAATTATTTTCGGTACCTACCGCTATAAATAAGTAACAATGAAACAATCCTATATTAAGGCGATGTTGTCTTCATCGTCATCCTATGAACGTCCTGAACGTTCCCACATGAACGACAGCACTAAGGCAGACTGGGCTATAACAGGCTTAAGCCCTGAGCCAATACAACCGCAGTGTGCTTTACGTGCCTTCCGAAGCACGGAGGAGCTCGAGACGCTTTTTATTTGGTTACCCATCCTTTAGCTCGGTAATGTGAAAGTTGCGTAACTAACTGGCAAGATCACAAACCGGTGCGGCGCGGGCGGGGACTTTTTGCATTAGTTGAACCTCTAGCATTACCTTTCAAGTAACAGTAAGTACATTGCTTCGCTAGTTTGCATATTTTAAAATTAGTTTTAATTTAACTAGCAAAACCATGTACTTGGAATGTTTTTTATTTTATTTTATTTAAGACAATAATCAATTAGAAAGGTAATGTGATAGGTGTTGTAGTTAGACAACTAAACCCGAAAGCCTTAGCCGCTACGCCATAGAGTTACTTTAGGCGATGTACTCATACAAGATGCAAACGTTTTAATCACTACCTAGTGGGTACTCGCATCTAAGATCAAACTGTTTAAATGTTCGCGCGGTTTGTAACATTTAGTGTTATCACTTATTTCATTACAGACGGACGTCAAGTTGTTAATATTTGAGAAATTCTTGGCAGCAAGCCTTTGCTTGTGGTCTTCAGTCTTAATTTATTTATATTATAAGCTGAAAAATGGGTTTGGTCTCATATCAATATCATATTATGGTAGGTAAGTCACTCGTCATCAAATAAGTACTTATTTACAAACGTGCTTGCCTGGCGAACTTCCGGCGAAAAAAGCGATTGATTCATTTTTCAAATTGTCTCAAGGAGTCTACCCGAATTTCTTAGTAAAGTGACATTCAATTCATTAAAACTCAAAAGGATCGGTGTGGTTACTACCTATTTATTAATCTTACATAAGCGTTACATTAACATCAAACAAAAAAATACTAAGACAAGCCTGTATGTTCTATATCCCTTAGCTTATCGATATCGATGTAGCCTAGCGAATTTGATGAGCGATTTTGACGCTGTCACCGGTCGAGCGTTTGCCAGTTGACTAGGCCCTCTGAGGGCCTAGTCAATTGGCAAACAAATTAAACGCTACGAAATCTTCGCTACGATAAACCGAATGTATGGGATTGACATAAGCAAAAGTTACCTACGACGTAAAATTTACGCTAAAATAGACCTAATTGACAGTTTGACAAGCCAAGAATCGCTAATCAAGCGATCACTCAAACATTGAAGATAAAAATTTCACACAAAATGGCGATTGTTTGATCAGCTGATGAAGGAATAGTTGTGTTGTGTTGAAAGTTTTGTTTAAAATGCTCTTTTTAGGGCTATTGTGGACTGCGATAATCAAGTGCTCAGGCGCTAAGGAAGAAATGTTTCCCTACGTTACTCGGAGCAAATTAACGAAATCGAGTTTGTTGTACTTGTAAATAGTTCTCGGAGTTCTCGTTTACGAACTTTCAAATATCTAACTAAGGTCTGCCGGGAATTGCGTGCTGATATAGTTGTTGCGATGTGAGTGACCAAATAAATGTGTGTCATGCAACATTTTCCGCAACGAAGAGCAAGTCGCTGCATAACAATTTGTAGGGGCTCTCAAACCATACAAACATTTGGGCCAAATAAATCCACCTAAGTACCTTTAATCATGACAAGAAAGGTCAAGAATAAGACAACAGTAAGGGACTTTTTGTATAAATATTAAATGTAACCTATCCATAATGTCCATTTATCAATTTATAACTTAGATTGCCTATTTGTTTTACAGGTTCCAATGAAGATTTAATTTGCCAGGTAGCTTAGAGTATTAAACCAAGGCTCTAAGTGTAGTAAGGTGTACCTATTGACTATACCCTATAAATCTTATACAGACAAGCATCTTTCTTAATAGGAAAAGATATCAGTCCTTACGTTCAAACGGTAAGTTTTAATAAATACATTATTACTTACATAATAAAGGTAAGTATTATGCCTATTATTATATTGGGATTTACCAGGAAATGTCAGTTTTGTTAAAATTGCTAGAATACAGAGTATTGACATAAAGATAAAACTATTTTATGTGGTTTTGCAGATTTGAGACGACGATTCAAAAATCTTAAATGTTACCTCATAATTTGGAGGATGGACTTCCTCAGAATGGTGAACAAACATGGTTATTTGGTAAAAAACAATATCAAGCAATTTTGTATAATACATAGGTACTTACCTACTAACTTTTTATCTATGACAATTTTCTATAAGTAAGTATATTCTTCTAATTTCTTAGGAGATTCTGGATACCTTCAAAAAGCATGGTTAGTGATAATAACAACAATATTTAATGCTGCATCAGACTCACAAGAAAGGAGGGGTGTGTACCACATGTCATAACCAACAATGAAACTGCATTGAACATGGCTTTGGCATCGTTGAATTTAGTTATTTATATGATTTTTTTTGTGGAGCTCTAATGTTGACAACGTTTTTATTCTACAAAAAGGAGCAGTCTGTGCCATAAATATATTTATCCATAAAATAGTAATTTGGTTTATTTGATGAGGAAAAATTAAGTATAAAGTTAATTTAGTTCTAAGTTTATTGTGCTTTATTTAAAAAGATTTACTTATGTACAAAAAAACAGTACCTTCGTTGACAACATTTTTATTTTAAGAAAAGGAACAGTGTGCCATAAATATATTTAACCCATAAAATAGTGATTTGGTTTATATGATGGGGAAAAATTAAGTATAAAGTTAATTTAGTTCTAAGTTTATTGTACTTTATTAAAAAGATTTACTTAGGTAGGTACTACTAAAAAACAGTACCTTCTTATACACACAATTGGCATTTATTTTTATACACATATAGTTTTAATGTCATTAGGAGAAAGTGAAGCCTCATATTTAATAAACTTTGACTTTGAGAGAGTTAGGTAAGGAAATTAGAATATATTAAGAAATACAACATTAATGTTATTTTTTACTTGATATTTAATTTTACTTGCAGTAGGTACCTATAGAAAATGTTTAAGTAAGTACCTACTTATATCAATTTCTACTATTCATAACATTAAGCTATTGAAGTTGTACTTGATTCATTATCAACATACAAAGGTAATTATATGTATAAACTTGCATTATTATTATCCGATTATTAAATCTGGTGGGTTCTATTGTGTTTGTTATAATATTGTTTTTTCTTTAAATAGGTGGCTTAACATAAGGTGGCTTGTTATACATATAATACAAATTAAGTTCCATATCTAGCATACTCTGTAATAGTTTAGTTATTATCAATTTGGCGATTGTGAAGTAATCGATTGTAATTGTTGCTTGAGTTTGTAATGTTACTATCACATTTTTATTTGTGTGAATCTGTAAATGGTTTGCTGTTTCACATTTTCAGTGTTATACTTTTTATAGAACTGTCGATTCACTTGTGAATATAAAATAAATAAATAAAATTAATTGTTTTTAAATTATTTTTGGTAAATATATACTACCTACTAACTTTTTATGTAAGTATGACTATTTTCTATAAGTAAGTATATTGTTCCAATTTCTTAGGAGATTCTGGATACCTTCAAAAAGCATGGTTAATCATAATAACACCAATACTTAATGCTGCATCAGGCTCACAATAAAGAAGGGATGTGTACCACATGTCGTATCCAACAATGAAACTGCATTAAACATGGCTTAAAGTTGTACTTGATTCATTATCAACATAATAAGGTAATTATATAAAATTAATTGTTTTAAAATTATTTTTGGTAAACATATAAATAATCCTATGTTTTATTTCGAAACATTATCAACCAACTCATAATGAATGGCAGTGAAATAAATAATGTAAAATAATAAAATATTTTAACTTGTCGCGTAGAGACCACGATCATGTCATTGTCTGTAAAGGCGTATATTTAATAAATGATTTGACTTTTAATTTCAATTATTTTCGGTACCTACCGCTATAAATAAGTAACAATGAAACAATCCTATATTAAGGCGATGTTGTCTTCATCGTCATCCTATGAACGTCCTGAACGTTCCCACATGAACGACAGCACTAAGGCAGACTGGGCTATAACAGGCTTAGGCCCTGAGCCAATACAACCGCAGTGTGCTTTACGTGCCTTCCGAAGCACGGAGAAGTAGCATATCAAGCTGTATAAAAGCTGTATTTGAACTTATTTTTATACTTACAGCTGCTAAAAAGTCTGTATAAGCGAATATACAGACCTTATTAGCTCAAAAAGGGCCCATATTATAAAACTTTTCGCGTTAGTATAGCTGTATAGTAGCTGTAGAAGCAAAGCAGAAGCTGTTTAGTAGCTGTTTAAGAGATGTTAATCGGTGTAAGGAAAAGCAACTACACTCCAAATAATATTTTATAAAGATAAAAGTTTAAAATATGAGTTATAAGTGAATTAGAAAATTATGAAAATAAAAGAGAAACATGTCGTACAAGAATAATACAATAATTATGACGCATGATATTCATATTTCAAAGTGCAATCCCAAGTATTGATAAATCTTAGGAATCTGATGGTGTTAATTGGTAAAACAAAGTGCAAATCCAATTTTATTGTCAATGTGTGGTTGGTTATTGGCAATATTTTAACGCGCCAGTAAAATTATAAAAAAAACATAAAGAAGATTATTAAACACGGGTAAGTTAGTGTTTGTTTTTAAGGTTATAATATAAATTATATTTAAAATAATAGATTGTAGGACACAGCGACAAAATTTTGTAGCTGATAATCATGAAACGGTTCAAACTATTAACAAACATTGGTTTAATTATATTTGAATATCTTTTTTCATTCGTTCTAAAATGGCGACATTTTGTTATACAGCTTAGACAATATTAGGAGGGTACTAAAGTCTTACTAGCTGTACTACGGCGGATATGGATTGCATAATACATCTCTTAGTTTTTAACCAGCTTTATTAGTGTTTTTTTAATTATTTAGGCTGTATATGAGATCTGGGTAGAGAAATTATAATTCTGTTTAGAGATCCGTGTAAGAATTGATTATCCCTGAGTTTTATTTTAAAAATTTAACAATGAAATGTAATTGAATTTAAAGTGGTAATAAAAATTAAAATATAATATTTAATTTATTCTACGATTGGTTCCAGATTGTTAATCAACAAGAGAAATCATTAACTTCACCTACTGCAACAATATTCACACAGATACTTCCAGAAGTGACAACTGCTGAAAAATATGTTATTCAATATATAGACGAGTGCGAGCTTGCAACAATTTCTGTCGACCCCCATCGTAATGAGTTTGAATCTCAAACCCCTTTTCAAACCCAGAAGATCACGAAGTAAATCAGATTGAAAATTATCTAAAATAAATTTTAGATAATCAAAGTAATATATTTGACAAACAATAAATGTTCTTGCAGACAATCAAAATAATATTTAATCAAATAAAACATGTTATTGCAACAGATACTTTCTTTTTCACATTTTCTATATATATCCCGTTTTTAATTAAGTGTTCCATTTCGTACACAAAATCATCTAAATATTGGTCAATTTGTTTGTTTTTCCAACACCAAAATAAATTCCAATTACAAACGGCTTAATATCTGGTCTTTCAAATATAGTGGACAAAATTGGCCAAAACTCTTTAGCTTCTAAATATTGGGAGACCATCAAAATTGAAATTTAAAGTAATTTTAGTTGGATCATTGTTCAACCTTGTTCAATCGTTTTGATACGTATTTGTTTGATAGTACCTAAAATAGTTCTAGCGTCATGTGGCGCTAAATCGTTTAGAGCTATTTAATTTTTTTTTTAACCCACAACGTGTTAGCGCTTGGCCTTCATCTTACCTGATAGTAAGTGACGATAAGGCCGAAGATGGAAGCGCGCTTCACCCGGAATCCTCAACCACTGAGGAACTGGCTATCTTATCTCAAACTGTCGGAACACAACAATGCTATAAACATCGTTGTTATGGCGACAGACTTAGATAAGATGGTGGTAGCTAGCCAGGCGGACTTAACAGCCCTACCACCAACCAAACCGAGCACACAAAGATGTACACCCCGCTGATTCCCCCCCGGGAATCGAACCCGGGACCTCTTGGTCTAAAACCGGTGGCTTAGCCACTAGACCACAGAGGCGGTTAAATAAATATATATTTCTTTCTGTAGCCCATTCTTTTATTCACTGGCGAAACTACATATTTTTTGAAAATTCGTCATCATCATTATTACGTTGTTAATCAGGTTCCAAAGTTTTAACTAAATTCAAACATTCGACACCAATTATTGTTTTTCCTACAGAACCTTCGTTGGACGTCGATGGAATTGGCGCTTAACTGTAGGTTGTAAATAATTAAATAATTACTGTCATTTGGTTTTTTATATTTCGTTATTAACCGACGTAGAAAAAGGAGGAGGTTCTCAAGTCGTCTGTCGTCCATCTTTTTCTTTTTTTCCAAATGCGAGCTTCAGCAAACACTATGATGCAATCGTGACGACTCTGTCAGTAAAGTGGGCTAAAGCTGTACTATTGATGTAGTTTATTTTTTTAGTTTTAAAGCACTCTTGTAGACAGTTGTTTTAAAACCACTGTATTCACAAGAGTGCCTAATCACACTATAAGAATAAGTTTTATAATGGAGGTTGCATACACCATTGTACAGAAACAAGTATCGAGTGATACCATAATAACGCTTAGTTCAGTAGTAAGTAAGTGATCACATACAAAAACCAGCTTCTATACAGCTTTAACGATAAAGCTAGCTTAAAGTGTCACAAAACTCTTAAAGTTCTATAGCAGAGTTTTAATAATCTGTTTAAAAACCTTAAGATTCCGCAGATCCCTTAAAACTAATTTTATACAGCTTGAGCTGTATAATAACTCAAATATCTCTCTCATAAATATAATAGTATCTTTTGACACTCTTGTACGTCTTTTAAGGGACCTTAAGTTCTAAATGAGCTGGTAAATTAATGTTGTAAACGCTTGTGTGCTGCTTGGGAGGAGCTCGAGACGCTTTTTATTTGGTTACCCATCCTTTAGCTCGGTAATGTGAAAGTTGCGTAACTAACTGGCAAGATCACAAACCGGTGCGGCGCAGGCGGGGACTTTTTGCATTAGTTGAACCTCTAGCATTACCTTTCAAGTAACAGTAAGTACATTGCTTCGCTAGTTTGCATATTTTAAAATTAGTTTTAATTTAACTAGCAAAACCATGTAGTACTTGGAATGTTATTTATTTTATTTTATTTTATTTAGGACAATAATCAATTAGAAAAGTAATGTGATAGGTATTGTAGTTAGACAACTAAACCCGAAAGCCTTAGCCGCTACGCCATAGAGTTACTTTAGGCGATGTACTCATACAAGATGCAAACGTTTTAATCACTACCTAGTGGGTACTCGCATCTATGATCAAACGGTTTAAATGTTCGCGCGGTTTGTAACATTTAGTGTTATCACTTATTTCATTACAGACGGACGTCAAGTTGTTAATATTTGAGAAATTCTTGGCAGCAAGCGTTTGCTTGTGGTCTTCAGTCTTAATTTATTTATATTATAAGCTAAAAAATGGGTTTGGTCTCATATCAATATCATATTATGGTAGGTAAGTCACTCGTCATCATTATAAGTACTTATTTACAAACTGGAAAAAAGCGATTGAGGCCCTCTGAGGGCCTAGTCAACTGGCAAACGCTCGACCGGTGACAGCGTCAAAATCGCTCATCAAATTCGCTAGGCTACATCGATATCGATAAGCTAAGGGATACAGAACATACAGGCTTGTCTTAGTATTTTTTTTGTTTGATGATAATCTAACGCTTATGTAAGATTAATAAATAGGTAGTAACCACACAGATCCTTTTGAGTTTTAGTGAATTCAATGTCACTTTACTAAGAAATTCGGGTAGACTCCTTGAGACAATTTGAAAAATGAATCAATCACTTTTTTCGCCAGAAGTTCGCCAGCCAAGCACGTTTGTAAATAAGTACTTATGATGACGAGTGACTTACCATGGTAGGTATGACATTGATATTAGATGTCTGTGCATTGATATGAGACCAAACCACAGACATATATGTCTGTGGACCAAACCCATTTTTCAGCTTATAATATAAATAAATTAAGACTGAAGACCACAAGCAAACGCTTGCTGCCAAGAATTTCTTAAATATTAACAACTTGACGTCAGTCTGTAATGAAATAAGTGATAACACTAAATGTTACAAACCGCGCGAACATTTAAACAGTTTGATCTTAGATGCGAGTACCCACTAGGTAGTGATTAAAACGTTTGCATCTTGTATGAGTACATCGCCTAAAGTAACTCTATGGCGTAGCGGCTAAGGCTTTCAGGTTTAATTGTCTAACTACAACACCTATTACATTACTTTTCTAATTGATTATTGTCCTAAATAAAATTAAATTAAAAACATTCCAAGTACATTGTTTTGCTAGTTAACTTAAAACTAATTTTATAATATGCAAACTAGCGAAGCAATGTACTTACTGTTACTTGAAAGGTAATGCTAGAGGTTCAACTAATGCAAAAAGTCCCCGCCCGCGCCGCCCCCGTTTTTGATCTTGCCAGTTAGTTACGCAACTTTCACATTACCGAGTTAAAGGATGGGTAACCAAATAAAAAGCGTCTCGAGCTCCTCCGTGCTTCGGAAGGCACGTAAAGCACACTGCGGTTGTATTGGCTC
This sequence comes from Scoparia ambigualis, assembly GCA_963921215.1. Lineage (NCBI taxonomy): Eukaryota > Metazoa > Arthropoda > Insecta > Lepidoptera > Crambidae > Scoparia > Scoparia ambigualis. Next base: position 4,899,301 of record OY992522.1, read on the forward strand.
AGGGCTTAGCCTGTTATAGCCCAGTCTGCCTTAGCGCTGTCGTTCATGTGGGAACGTTCAGGACGTTCATAGGATGACGATGATGATAACATCGCCTTAATATAGGATTGCTTCATTGTTACTTATTTATAGCGGTAGGTACCGAAAATAATTGAAAATAAAAGTCAAATCATTCAGACACAATGACATGATCGTGGTCTCTACGCGACAAGTTAAAATATTTATTTGATTTACATTATTTATTTCACTGCCATTAATTATGAGTTGGTTGATAATGTTTCAAAATAAAACATAGGATTATTTATATGTTTACCAAAAATAATTTTAAAACAATTAATTTTATATAATTATCCTAGTATGTTGATAATGAATCAAGTACAACTTTAAGCCATGTTTAATGCAGTTTCATTGATGGATACGACATGTGGTACACATCCCTTCTTTATTGTGAGCCTGATGCAGCATTCAATATTGGTGTTGTTATGATTAACCATGCTTTTTGAAGGTATCCAGAATCTCCTAAGAAATTAGAACAATATACTTCCTTATAGAAAATTGTCATAGATAAAAAGTTAGTAGGTAGTATATATTTACCAAAAATAATTTAAAAAAAAATTATTTTATTTATTTATTTTATATTCACAGGTGAATCGACAGTTCTATAAAAAGTATAACACTGAAAATGTGAAACAGCAAATCATTTACAGATTCACACAAATAAAAATGTGATAGTAACATTACAAACTCAAGCAACAATTACAATCGATTACTTCACAATCGCCAAATTGATAATAACTAAACTATTACAGAGTATGCTAGATATGGAACTTAATTTGTATTATATGTATAACAAGCCACATTATGTTAAGCCACCTATTTAAAGAAAAAAACAATATTATAACAAACACAATAGAACCCACCAGATTTAATAATCGGATAGTAATAATGCAAGTTTATACAAATAATTATCTTTGTATGTTGATAATGAATCAAGTACAACTTCAATAGCTTAATGTTATGAGAGGAGTTTCAAAAATATGGCACAACGGTCATTCTGACATGTCCTTCAATTTAATAATTATTTTATTCAAAACTTTAAGCATTATTAATATTTATTCATGGAGTAACTGAAAAGTGTCCTTTTGTACTTCATTTTTATAATTTATAAACTTAATTTAAATTAAAAGAAAAAAAGGAAATGTAGTGTTATAATTGCTCAGCCCCCTCTATTTGCACTGTCCCCAGTGTAAAGTCAAAATTTCTGACTGAATTATCGTGAATTTGTCTTGAACTGCTTGTCATATTCTATTGTTTTTATCAAAAATGAGCCGTGTTCTTTACTTTAGAGGCTTAATTTTAAGCTTAAAACTACTTCAATCTATTAAAATTTGAAGGAAATTATCGTCCCCGTAATATGTAGTTTCCGGACATTTCGGTTTTGTTACCATTATTTTTCTGTAATAATATTCTACCAAAATATATTTTTCGTGTTCTAAATACGGCAACACTAATGCTCATTTGGATCGGCCATTTTGAAACGGCCTGACAGTGCAATTTTTTCGGCGGTGCAAGTGGTTGTGCGCCCGACTGGATTGGAACAAAATTTACCGTCAGGTTTGTGATGATTGTTTGATAACTTTTACTATCTTTATTTAAAGCATATGCTTCATAAAGAGATACTGAATTTTATACGATAAGTAAGTGTATCTAGTTTAATTTATCGTAAAACAGAAATGCTTTTAACATATTTTTAAATGTAAGGTAGACGCATTATGTTACTTCGGTTTTGTTACTACAGGTAGGGTAACATATAGACGGAACGTCAAAGTAACAAAACCGACAGCATTAGGCTAGTTTCACACAGTGAATTTACATAGTAATTAATTTATCTAAGATTATAATCCTTGCGAAGTCAAAGAGTTTGTTTAAAAAATTGTTTTAAAAATAAGGAATTATAATAGGTATTACCTATGAAATTGCCGATATTTTGTCACATACAGATAAAATAATAACTTTTATGCTATGATTTAAAATATTTAACAATATCTTGACATTATATCGAATTATGACCACGACAGTTAACTATCAGTAAAAATAAAGTCCTTATTTTAGCTTTCTTAACATTATAAAAAGATCTTAAAAGTGACTCTTTTTTTGTTAGCAAAAATGATCATTTTATTGTTGTAATTTATTCCATTTACGATAAGCGAAAAAAATATGTTTTGGCTAAGTTACAGCATTAAAATGATCATTTTTGCTAACAAAAACAAGAGTCACTTTCAAGTGTGGCTGTCCGTACATCTTGTTAATTATAATATAACATTACATTTTAAGGTCTTGTAAACAATGCCTTACAATTTTTTTACTGTCGGTTTTGTTACTGTCCCTGAAGTTTTGAAGACAATTTTAAAGATTTTCTCATTAATTTCTATCAAATTAGACATGTTTTGTCTCTAGGTAAAATAAAAAATAAATATAAAAAAAATTTAACGTTTTCTAATTGTATTCCTGGTTTGATATGATCTCAATTTATATAAGTATCATTAAAATAGATGTAGCTTTGGAGCAACAGTAACAAACCCGAATTAAAATTGGAATTTCTAAACTGTTTCAATATGTACAGTGCCTTATTCATTCATTTCAGTAACGTAGAAGAACTGTATTTTATCAATAAATAAGTCAGAGTGACAAAATGTATGGTACTGTTTTTTTAGTACCTACCTAAGTAAATCTTTTCAATAAAGTACAATAAACTTAGAACTAAATTAACTTTGTACTTAATTTTTCCCCATCATATAAACCAAATCACTATTTTATGGGTTAAATATATTTATGGCACACTGTTCCTTTTCTTAAAATAAAAATGTTGTCGACGAAGGTACTGTTTTTTGTACATAAGTAAATCTTTTTAAATAAAGCACAATAAACTTAGAACTAATTAACTTTATACTTAATTTTTCCCCATCATATAAACCAAATTACTATTTATGGATTAAATATATTTATGGCACAGACTGCTCCTTTTTGTAGAATAAAAACGTTGTCAACGTTAGAGCTCCACAAAAAAAAATCATGTAAATAACTAAATTCAATGATGCCAAAGCCATGTTCAATGCAGTTTTATTGTTGGATATGACATGTGGTACACACCCCTCCTTTCTTGTGAGCCTGATGCAGCATTAAATATTGTTGTTTTTATCATTAACCATACTTTTTGAAAGTATCCAGAATCTCCTAAGAAATTAGAACAATATACTTATGTCATAGATAAAAAGTTAGTCGGTAAGTACCTATGCTATACAAAATTGCTTGATATTGTTTTTACCAAATAACCATGTTTGTTCACCATTCTGAGGAAGTCCAACCTCCAAATTATGAGGTAACATTTAAGATTTTTGAATTGTCGTCTCAAATCTGCAAAACCACATAAAATAGTTTTATCTTTATGTCAATACTCTTTATTCTAGCAATTTTAACAAAACTGACATTTCCTGGTAAATCCCAATATAATAATAGGCATAATACTTACCTTTATTATGTAAGTAATAATTTATATATTAAAACTTACCGTTTGAACATAAGGACTGATATCTTTTCCTATTATGAAAGATGCTTGTCTGTATAAGATTTATAGGGTATAGTCAATAGTACACCTTACTACACTTAGAGCGTTGGTTTAATACTCTAAGCTACCTGGCAAAAGAAATCTTCATTGGAACCTGTAAAACAAATAGGCAATCTAAGTTATAAATTGATAAATGGACATTATGGATAGGTTACATTTAATATTTATACAGAAAGTCCCTTACTGTTGTCTTATTCTTGACCTTTCTTATCATGAGGTACTTAGGTGGATTTATTTGGCCAAAATGTTGGTATAGTTTGAGAGCCCCTACAAATTGTTATGCAGCGACTTGCTCTTCGTTGCGGAAAATGTTGCATGACACACATTTATTTAGTCACTCACATCGCAACAACTATATCAGCACGCAATTCCCGGCAGACCTTAGTTAGATATTTGAGAGTTTGTAAACGAGAACTCCGAGAACTATTCACAAGTACAACAAACTCGGGATTTCGTTAATTTGCTCCAAGCAACGTAGGGAAACATTTCTTCCTTAGCGCCTGAGCACTTGATTATTGCAGTCCACAATAGCCCTAAAAAGAGCATTTTAAATAAAACTTTCAACACAACACAACTCTCCCTTCATCAGCTGATCAAACAATCGCCATTTTGTGTGAATTTTTATCTTCAATGTTTGAGTGATCGTTAGATTAGCGATTCTTGGCTTGTCAAACTGTCAATTAGGTCTATTTTAGCGTAAATTTTACGTCGTAGGTAACTTGCGCTTAAGTCAATCCCATACATTCGGTTTATCGTAGCGATGATTTCGTAGCGTTTAATTTGTTTGCCAATTGACTAGGCCCTCTGGCTGGAGTTTCGTGATACATTCATATCATTAATTCACGATAATCCTTGCATAGACGAAATAAATAAATTTCATTATTTAAGAGCTTCATTCCAGGGTTCGGCTGCTTTAATTATTAAAAATATAGATTTTAAAGGGGATTATTACAAAATTGCATGGGACTTATTATGTGAGCGCTTTAACAACAACCGTCTTTTAATTAATAACCATATTCAGGCACTTTTTGATGTTCAACCCATATCAAAGGAATCCAGTATTTCTCTTCGTAACCATGTTGACATCACAAATAAAAACATAAGGGCGCTCACAACCTTAAATCAGCCTACCAAGCATTGGGATACTCTTCTAATTTTTATTATGGCTAAGAAATTAGACATAGTTACAAGTCGTCATTGGGAGGAGTATCGCAATAGTTTGACTGAGGATCCCACTTTGTCACAATTTTGCACTTTCATAAGCAGGAAAGCTGACTTATTAGAATCAATGGAATCGAACTACAATAGTATGTCTAATAACTCAATAGTGGCCTTAAACAATAGTCATTATACATCAAATAATAATCTTTTAAATAACGAAAAATTAAATAATAATAATAAATCTTTTAATCGTTATAAAATAAATTCAATAATTTGTCCGCTTTGCTCCCAATCTCATTCTTTATTTACATGTCAATCTTTTAGAAAATTATCAATTCATAATCGTATAAAAAGGCCAAGGATCTTAAAGTTTGTTTAAACTGCTTGCGCTTGGGTCATGGTGTCAAACAATGTGGTGCAAATTTGGGAACCTCCTCGTGGTGCACCCTGGGGTAAGGCCTCTCGGCCCACGTTCAGCGTGGGACAAGGGGCCTTATGCAAATCCCTGGCGCCCCTTCTGGGCGTCGATTAACGTAGGCGGTGCCCCTTCTGGGCACTGCACCCCCTTCAACGCGCGTCCCTTCTGGACCGCACAGCGGGTCACTCGGACCTGCGGGGGGGATCTCCACGTGCGGCCCACTCTGGGTCGCACGCTCGCCGCTCACTCTCGAGCGGCTTTGAGGGGAGTTTTGACGGCGCCCCTTCTGGGCGTCGTTACACGGGGGGAATGGGGTAGTCCGGCGTTTCATCGCAAAGGCTTCGTCGTTGGGACACGTGGCGACAGGCGCCCGTCTTCGGATGGGTTGGTGGGCGGCGATACAGCCCACCCGCTAGCGACCATGGGGGGAATGGGGAGCACCCCGAAAGGGGTGTACCAGGGGCCTCACGCCAGCCCCTGAGCATCGTAATCCCCGAACTGGCAGCGATGAGCCCACTCGAGGCGTCTGTGGGGGAGCTGTTAGGGAGGGGACCGAGGGCCTGCCTTCACCGGCCGGCCACGACAAGGGTAGTCTATAAAAGCACCCCGGGAGAAAACCCGTCACCAACCTCTTGACACCTCCCGACCTCAAGAGTATATAGGGTAGCCCGCGTACAGGGGCCTCTGCGCGGGTGGTCTTCCTTTGCCCTATACTCGTGGGATCAGCTATGAATACTAACAACCCAAATTCTTCTGACGCCACTCCCGAGCCTTGTACTAGGTACGGAGTGGGTGGTGGGGCTAGCGACAGCCGGAAGAGGTCGCGGACCGTCGAGGACGTCGACTCCGACTTTTCGGGGTACGAGTCGACCACCTCAAATCCGCCAAAGATTGGCACCGGGCGGAGAGGTCGAGGAAGCGGGTCTGGGCATAACACCCGTCCCAGACCGGCCGTTGATAGGGAGGAGCGTCGTCGGAGTGAGGTCGATGACGAGCTGGACGCGGACCTCGAGGAGGAGGTGCTCGCGTACGAGGAGCTCCGTGATGGGATCGACCCCGATACGAGCGAGAGCCGGTACCGAGCAGCCGTCGTACGGCTCTCTGAGAAGAGGGCAGAAGCGCGCCAAAAGCAGGCGAAGCGCAACGCCGCCCGCAACTTTGAGGTGGTACCGCCGGGGGCGCCGAGCGAGGTGGAGTCGCTATCCCTTGCGAATGCAAGACTCCAAAAAGAGGTGGAGGTGCTGCGGGCGGAGCTAGCGGCCCTCAAGAAGGAGATGAGCAGTCGTGCGAAAGTTGCACCTGCTCCCCCACCTCAGGCAGCGGTTACCAGCGGGATGGAGGAGCTTAAGACCTTGCTCCTCCGCTCCATCGGAACGATAAACTCCCGGTTGGACGGGCTCGAAGCGAGGTCATCTACCGCCCCGCAGCCCGAGAGGACGCGTCCGCCCTTGGCGCCGAGGAGAGGGGAGGAGTTCCCACCTCTCCCAGCACCAGCGGTAACGACGAACCCCTTCGTTGCCCCACCCCAGCCGTCCGTCAGCTGGGCACCGACGCCTCCCGTCGTACAAACGACGGCCCCTCGCCGTAGGAGGAGAAGTAGAGCGGCAGACGCACCTGCTGCGCCCCAAGGAGTGCCCCCCACCCAGCCTGCCCCAACAGCTCAGAGCAGGCCCAGAAGGAGGCGGCTTAAGCGGCCCCGCTCAACGGCGGTCGTCGTCTCACTGACGGCAGAGGCGATTGAGAGTGGGGTGACCTACTCCGACGTCATCCGGAAGGCCAAAGGTGCCATTTCGCTGGCCGACTGTGGCATAGCGTCCGGTCTTACGATCCGGACGGCGGTGACGGGCGCCCACCTTTTTCAGATCGCGGGCGCGAACACAGGGGAAGCTGCAGACCGCTTGGCCACTCAGCTACGAGGGGTCGTGCAGGATGTGGCGACGGTGGCCAGGCCTGAAAAGTGCGCGAGTCTGCGCGTGTCGGGCCTAGACGACTCCGTCACCACCGACGAAATTGCTGAAGTTGTGTCGGCGAGTGGAGGCTGCCCGGTGGGGCAGGTGAAGGTGGGAGCGCCGCGGCCTGGTCCCGGAGGCACCCACTCTTACGTGGTGCGCTGCCCCGTCAAGGCTGCTCAAAAGCTGGTGACAGCACGAAAAATGCTGGTGGGCTGGCTCTCGGTCCCGGTGACCCTGCTCAACTCGCGCCCCCTGCGCTGTTATAAGTGCATGGGCGTGGGTCACACCAGGGCGCGATGTGTTTCAGAGGTGGACCGCAGTGGATTGTGTTTCCGCTGCGGACTACCGGGGCATAAAGCAGCGGAGTGCCCGCAGGTGGCGCTGCATTGCGCTGTCTGCGCGGACAGGGAGAGGCCGGCGGGCCACATAATGGGGAGCCGGGCGTGCGCCCCCCCCTCCAAGGAGGGTGCGGGGCAGCCCTACAGCGCGCACGGCAGCGCTGGTTGACGTGTTAAGACGGACCCGATACAGTGGAGGTCGAGATGCAGGAGGCAGAGGCCCCGCTCTCGACCCAGCCCCCCCCATCCTCTAAACCCAATGCCTCTCCAGAGAGAGGTACAGGGAGAGACCAGGGGTCGGACCGAGAGGGTGTACAAGAGGGGGAGGCGGACGATGCGTCGTCGGATTCCACGATCCGGCCGTCTCAAGCGCGTAGGCAGTCCTCGGAGTCGGTGGTGTACGACTCGGACTAGCCCGGCCACATAAAAGCCCGAGAGGAAAGCCTGAGGGGTTGTGGCGCCACGTAAAAGCCCGAGAGGTGTTAGCCTGAGGGGTAGTGGCAGCACTCGGTGGAGTCCGGTTGGGGGCGCCACCGACTGCGGAGGGAAAAGGGGTTTCTATGTGTAGTGCATAGATTCCCCTTTTAGGGAGTTATCTCCTTTAGGGGTGCAAATTTGGGAACCTCCTCGTGGTGCACCCGGGGGTAAGGCCTCTCGGCCCACGTTCAGCGTGAGACAAGAGGCTTTATGCTAATCCCTGGCGCCCCTTCTGGGCGCCGAATTCTAGGCAGTGCCCCTTCTGGGCCTGCACCGTCAAGTGCGTGCCCGGTCCAGGACGCGTGGTCGTAGCTCCTTATGCGAGCGTGCGACCCGGAGTAGGCACGCACTTGATGACTCGCCGCTCCTTCTGAGCTTCTTTGAGGATTGGGGTTTTGGCGGCGCTCCTTCTGAGCGCCGTCCTTTGTGTGTGCGGGGTAAGACCTCGCGTGTTGTAGGGATTGTCGTAAGACCTCTTCCCACCACCCTGAGACAAGGGGCTTTATGCCAATCCCTGGCGCCCCTTCTGGGCGCCGAATTCTAGGCGGTGCGTGCCCGCTCCGGGCGGCGCGCTCGTAACCCCCGTTACGCGAGTGTGCGGCTTGGGGTGGGCGCGCACTTAAAACGCTCGCCGCTCTTTTGAGCGGCTTTGAGCTTCGGCGGCGCTCCTTCTGAGCGCCGTCCTTGGGGGCGTTTATGTTTTTGTGTGGGATACGGCCTCGGGCACCAGGAGTTGAGCGTCGGGCTCGAGACCCCGGTGTATGTTCGCGAGCGACTGTGGAGAAGCGGGCCTGACGGAGTCTGTCCACCTCTGTAGGCCGTGAAAGATACGGGGGGGCCGCCTGGTTGAGGCTCCCGCCACATCGGGAATCGTCGGGGCATGGAATGACCTCCCGGTTTTTACCGGGGGTCCGTCTCCGAGTTCCGGGGTTTGGGTCAAGGGCTCGAGGTCGAGGGTCGGTAGGTGTTTGTGGGGCTAGGGTCCGAGTCGGAGCCAGATTCGTGGGCGATTTCTGGGTCTGAGTCGGGGTCCGGGCTGCCGTCCGTCCGTCCGGGTTGCTTGTTTGTGGTGGGGCGCTTGCGGAAGCAAGCGCAAGTGGGGTTGGGCTTTGGTGTGGGTATGACTATACCTCCCCAAAAGCCCAAGGGTCGGAAGACCAATGTGTCTTTGTCTTGTGTTTGTCCTGTGCTGTCCTTGTATCTGTTATTTTGGGGGATCGCGTGCCCATTAGAGGGTGGGCACGCTGTTTTGTGTTGTGCCGTGCGCGAAGTTGCCCGTGTGTCGGCGCGTGACCGCTTGCGGTCATAGGTTGGCACACGGGCGACGGGGTGACCGTCGCGGGTTAATCCCTAGTGGTATGTACCGCGACATCCTCCTCAGCTTTCAGCATCGGATTGTTGGGCCCCCAGGGGTTTAGTGGGTATTCCCCTCCGTCTCGCCCTCCGAGCCGGGACTTAGCTCGGCAGCTGACCTGGAGCCTCTCTCCTTGTCAGTGGGTGCGGAAAGGCGGACGGGCGAGTCCCCCATAACTGGGTGCCTCTTCAAGGCCCCGGTACTCGTAATGAGTTCCCCTGGGAAAAAAAAAAAATGGTGTCAAACAATGCAAGTTGACACATTGTAAATATTTCAAATACAAACATAACACGCTTTTACACTTAGAATCAAATGACCCTAAGCCTCTTGTTAACCCCCTGCCTTCCACATCTGATACGATCGCTTTATCTACCAATTCCATGCAGCTCGCTACTTCTGCGATTATTTTACTGTCCACAGCACTGGTGAAAGTGGTGAGCGCTGCGGGTAAGAAGCATACGGCTCGGCTACTGCTGGACAACGGTAGTACGGCCAACTTCGTTACTTTGAGTTTGTGTGACAAACTGGGTTTGTCGCGACGCGGTACGAGCACCAAGGTCACAGGTATCAATAATCACTCATCCACTAGTACACAGTCTTGCAATCTTACAATCGAGTCTTTGAGCTGTGCGTACGTAACGGACATCGAGTGTCATATCTTGCCTGAGATAACTAAGGTCTTGCCGTCTTCTTTCATAAATATAAACCACGTTCCTATCCACAGGTACGTCGTTTCAGCCGATATTGAAAAATTTTACCGGGCCATCGATATGTCATTTACACAACGACCTCTTCAAAAAATTATTTTTCGTGTCGACCCCAAAGACCCGCTTAGTACCTACACTCTTAATACGGTTACGTATGGTACTGCTTCCGCTCCATACTTAGCAACTAAATGCTTAAGTACTTTAGTTAATGAGACTGACGACGACCGGGTCAAGTCTGCTATTTTACGTGACTTTTATATTAACTAATAGTCCAGAAATTCTAGCTCAAATAAGCACTTGTTCCACCAACGAACCGAGTAACAACTTAGTTTTTGCTGAGCAGGGTCCGGGTACATTATCTAAAACGTTAGGTTTAAATTGGATTTGCGACATTGACTCGCTAACCTATACCATTAATATTACTAAATGTTCTAAAAATATTACAAAACGTCGTATTTTATCCGTGTTCAGTCAAGTATTTGATCCTCTTGGTCTCATTGGTCCATGCATCGTAGAGGCAAAACTTATTATGCAGCGATTATGGATCGAAAAGTATGACTGGGATCAAACAGTTTCGCTAGATATTCAAAACATAGGGTCAACATTTGAAAACATTTTAGTTAGTCTAAATTCATTGTCTATTCCTCGGTGGGTCTTTTGTCCAAGTGCTACTACTCACGAAATTCATATATTTACAGATGCTTCCGAAAAAGCGTACGGAGCATGTCTATACGTGCGATCAAGCGACAGCGCAGGTTCGATATGCGTGCGGCTGCTGGCGTCTAGGAACCGTGTGGCGCCGATTAAGCCAACAACAATTCCACGGCTCGAACTTTGCGGAGCCTTGTTAGGAGCAAGACTGTGTACTAAGGTTTTAGAATCCCTTAGTTTGCGTATCAACACATGTAGGTTCTGGTGTGACTCAACCATCGTCTTAGGATGGCTAGTTACTCCAACTACTCAATTAAAACCCTTTGTGCGCAATAGGATTCATGAAATTCAAGAGAGTACCTGTGGTCATACGTGGAGCTACGTACCGTCGAAAGACAACCCACTAGGGCCCTGATTCTGTATCGCAATCTATAGATTCCACACCTAAACCTTACCGCGCACAAACGTCAAACGCATACGTTTTTGGGAAGATATCGTAACTTTTTAAGGAATTAACGTGGTTTTGAAACAAGGAATCGTTACAGAATAAGGGCCCAGATCTCGTTTCACGTGGTCTTAGGGCCGACATTGTTGGCCATACGCCATTATGGTGGTCTGGGCCTTCATTTTTATTATGCAACGAAAATGAATGGCCTAAAATGCCCAACGACGTGAAACGGGATCAATCTGAAGTAGTTACGCATTTGATTAGTAACGGTAGTGCTTGTAACATTAGTAGTAGCTGCTTTCCGCTTGATAACTATTCCGTAGTGCAAAGTTTGATAGAAAAGTACTCTAGTTTTACAAAATTAAAAATAGTAGTCGCTTACATAAAAAGATATTTATTTAACTTAAAAAATAAAAATAATAAATTGTGTGGCAATCTCTCAACAATGGAGTTGCAAAATTCATCTAATTACATTTTACATTGCGCTCAACTTGCCATTTTCCCACAGGAATATGAAATTCTTAAAAATAAAAAGACATTGCCGCGCAAAAATCGATTAATTTCTTTATCACCCTTTTTAGACGACAATGACCTCATTCGCGTGGGCGGGAGGCTTGATAATTCGCCATATGGTTTTAATATAAAACATCCCATTTTAATTTGTAGTAAACATGTCACCAAACTTATATTTCAAATGCAACATAAAACCCTTTTACACGCCGGTCCCCAGCTTCTTTTGGCTAGCATACGCCAAACTTATTGGCCTCCTAAGGGGCTACCACACTGTTGTAAACAAGCCTTTCCCACCAGGTCACCTTGGCGGGAGGCTCGTTTACAACTTGTTGTGAAGGAGCTTCCACTTGGTTTGCCACAGTCCACAGTGTTGCCATTTTTAGCAGGATCCTGCTTTATTAGTATTTTTAAGAGTAAAATTTAGGCTACAGCAGGATGCTAAGCATTATCGTAAAATTTAGCATATTTGACATATTTTGTTTTATTTTCGAATTTAAATAGCGCTATTGGCATCTTTTCCACAGTAAATATATGAGCTAATATATTTACTGTGCCCCTTCCTTGATATACGTAAGTGGTGAGGTAATTTAAAAAAAAAAGATCAATTTGCTGGAGAAAAACGCAATTAAATTTATATAATTATTAGCTAAATATGAGCTTTTAAAGATGTAAAAAATACCGCGCTGTACGTACATTAATATATACGGAACTTGGCTTTTTCCAGTAACCACGTTGTATGTAGGTTGTAGGTTGAAGATAGCGGTTTGTGTGTAATGGTGTTTAAGGCAGTGGCAACACAGCGGTTTTCAACGCGCGCCCGCAAACAAAGGTCGTGGAAAGGTTGACCGAAATGTCGTTGAAAACAACCTACCACACTATTGTAAACGGCTGTTGTAAACGTCGGTTTACAACAGTGTGGTAGCTTCTATATAGGCAGAAACCTATCCAAGGTCACCGTAAACAAATGTGTTACCTGTTTCAGGCACAGAGCTCAAAGCGTGCAGCCTATTATGGGACAGCTTCCTAGTTCAAGGACATATCTTGACTTTCCGTTTCAAAACTGATAAGTTGACTATGCAGGGCCAGTACTTATAGCTGATCGAAAGGGGCGCGGGTGTAAACTTATAAAATCTTACTTGTGCATCTTTGTTTGCTCCGCAGTGAAAGCTGTTCATTTGGAGCTCGTTACGGACCTTACGTCTGAATCTTACGTGGCCGCACTCAATCGGTTCGTGGCGCGTCGGGGCAAGCCTGAAGCATCACGTCCGATAATGGGACAAACTTTGTTGGCGCATCAAATGAAATGCGTAGGTTCTTACGTTCGTCAAACGTTGCAACTGTGCGCTATCGCAGTTGCAGGTTGGAGGGCATTGAATTTATTTTCACCCCTGCCTATTCTCCCCATTTTAACTCATTAGCAGAGGTAGCTGTAAAATCTTGTAAACATCATCTTAAAAGACTTCTTCATCTTACTCATTTTACCTACGAGGAAATGACAACTTGTCTTTCCCAAATAGAGGCAGTACTCAATTCTCGCCCACTCACTCCGCTCTCTTCAGATCCTCATGATTTTTCGGCTCTTACTCCCGCTCACTTCTTAATTGGACGACCACTTTTAGCTGTACCAAACCCACAGGTGACAACAATATCTTCCGCCTGGACAGATGGAGAAGAACGCAGTACATCGCGCAGCACTTCTGGAGGCAATTTATTAACGAGTCTATTTCTCTGCTGCAGAACAAAACAAAATGATACTCCTCCACAGGCGAGGTCAAAGACGGGTCACTCGTCCTCGTCAAAGATCGGACCACGCCACCACTGATGTGGTGCTTGGGGCGAGTGACGAAGACGTATCCTGGTGTGGACGGCGTCACGCGGGTAGCCGAGGTCAAGACGAAGAAGGGCACAATGCGGCGAGCCTTCAACTGCATCTGCCCTCTACCATCTTCTTGAAGTCATCTCTTCGCTTCCCACTTCAACCCGGGGAGCATGTCGGCGCGCGAGCGGCGGCGCACGACAGCACACGGCGCGGCGCGCGAACGGCGCGGCGGCGGCGCGGCGATGGTGGGACAAGCCCGCCGCGCAACGCCACTTTGCTTCACGACCGCATAGGCACCGGGCGATCATACTTTGTACGGGCACACGAATTACGTTATTGTAAATATTAAACCTATAAAATACAGTCCTCTCTTTAATTGAGCTATCGACCCAACAGTATGCTTAAAAAAAGGATAGAGTTGTATCCTCAGACCTATCAGCCATTTTCCTAGCTCCGCCACATTGCGCGCGGAAAACTGCTGAGAACCGGACCGTCCGCCGCCCGCAAGCTCGCGCGCAATACTGATGCTCAACAAGCGTGTGGAGACATCGCAAACTGTTTGCCGAACATCTTTTGATTTGTGAAGAAAAACCGACACCGACGCCGAACACTGGCCAACACAAACACAAACAGGCAAACACAGACAAACACTCGTCCACATGTTCGTTTGTTGTTTGCTGTTTGCCGTTGTTTGCCAAGCGTCTGGAGCCGGCTTCAAATATCTAACTAAGGTCTGCCGGGAATTGCGTGCTAATATCGTGGTTGCGACGTGAGTGACCAAATAATTGTATGTCAATGACACAGTGTCATGCAACATTTTCCGCAACGAAGAGCAAGTCGCTGCATGACAATTTGTGGAGGCTCTCAATCATACAAACATTTTGGCCAAATAAATCCACCTAAGTACCTTTAATCATGACAAGAAAGGTCAAGACTGAGACAATAGTAAGGGGCTTTCTGTATAAATATAAAATTGAACCTATCCATAATGTCCATTTATCAATTTATAACTTAGATTGCCTATTTGTTTTACAGGTTCCAAGGAAGATTTTATTTGCCAGGTGTAGGCTTAGAGCATTAAACCAACGCTCTAGGTGTATACTCTGATTTTTAATTAGATGGACTAAAGTGACATTAGTAATGATACCACTTATCGACAAATAAAAAATAGTGTTGTAACCTTACTCAAACGAAGTTCAATGGGCAATTTTCCGAGATCAAAAAAAAAAAGAAATTGGTTCGTAAATGACTTCATAGATGGCGCTTAGCTTAAATTAGTATGGCGCTTAGTAAAAGGCGGGTTCATGAAGAGCACGTGTATGGCTGCGTAATATTTATTCTATTCCAAAATAGAAATAGGTTCTGGATGTCCTGAATATAAATAGGTAAGTAAATACTATTTTTTTATTCTTTTGGTAGACAAGTAAAAGTGTAGAATTTATTACAGCCCATAAGTAGCCCAGCTTTCATAAAACGACATCTATCGAGTGTTTTTGAACTAATTTTACTTTTTAATTTGGGCTGTCAGAAAATCGCCCATTGTTGGTTCAATTTCGCTTATTGGTATGCAAAACACTCGAACTGGGTTATCTTGATATAGAAGCTACTTAATTAGGAAACATAAATAAAACCCAGTTATAACTTCACTAATAATTTCAGAAAAATAGTTTTTAGAATCTTGATTAATTTAATTGTGTTTTATTCGGATTTAAATGATAAAATTTGTGCAAAAATACTTGTAAATGAAAATTAATCGAATGATGCAGTGACCACACCGTTTTTAATGATTTTCATAATAAATTGGTTTTTCTATAAAATAATTCTGAAACCGTCAGTGACTTAAAATACTTTCGAACTTTAAAATACTGGCACAAAAAGACAACCACACAGAGCCATAAATCGCCATTTAAAAAACGCATCCGCCATTTTGTTTTTAACAGATATGTCAAAATCAAAGATCGCGCTCGTCATTCGTTCGTCTCCCTTCTTCGCTCGCGATTGGTTGTACGAATATTCCTTGCGCTCATAACTCCTGTTCTTGTTGTTATTGCTATTAAGTTTTTGTTATATCTTTCCTTGTTACGTTGTTTTTTATTCCTGTTTGTTGTTTTGTAAAACGACATGAGAGACGCTCAACCGAGTACTTCGGGTGCAGTTATGTCTCCTAGGAAAAGGAGACGGCCCGCTCATCTGAGTGTCACAGAGAAGACAATGGTGCAAAATGTATTTAAATACGTATTCAACGAAGAGGAAAGAAATTGGATACGCAATTATGTGTAAAACCTAATAAGCGCCACTGTGCTAAGAAAACAGCAAACATCTTGGGAATCAGTGTTACCACTGTTTTTAATGTTTTGTTTATTAAGACAAGGAAAGGAAAATGTTTCACCAACCCCACCGCAACGATATGGTCCAAAGTTGACGATCAATGACAAATTGGATGAGTTCACTGTTTCTGCCATCCGGCGCAAAGTACACATTTTTTTTTATAATAAGGAAGCACTTACAATGGGCGATTTTCTGACAGCCCAAATTAAAAAGTAAAATTAGTTCAAAAACACTCGATAGATGTCGTTTTATGAAAGCTGGGCTACTTATGGGCTGTAATAAATTCTACACTTTTACTTGTCTACCAAAAGAATAAAAAAATAGTATTTACTTACCTATTTATATTCAGGACATCCAAAACCTATTTCTATTTTGCAATAGAATAAATATTACGCAGCCATACACGTGCTCTTCATGAACCCGCCTTTTACTAAGCGCCATACTAATCTATGCTAAGCGCCATCTATGAAGTCATTTACGAACCAATTTCTTTTTTTTTTTGATCTCGGAAAATTGCCCATTGAAAAGGTTAGTATTTTTTATTTATTTTAATCGGTAACTACCTATATTTTCACTATGCTTACAAATTATATTTATTTTTAAATTTTAAAAGGGCTGCAGAAGTACTGGAAATCGTTAAAAAAGTAAAAGAAAAATCAAAAAAATGTAGTTGATGAGTTCGCTGCCGAGTACGGTGTCTCCGTCTTAAGACTGCCCCCTTACCACTGCGAATTAAATCCAATCGAATTAGTCTGGGCACAGGTAAACGGGCATGTCGCAAGACATAACAATAATTTTTGGCCGAAATTAAAGAATTGTTTAGTGATGGGTTACAGTTGGTGACACCGCAAAGGTGGTCGAGCTGTATCGATCATGTCATAAAAGAAGAGAGTAAAATGATGCAACTCGACCACCTTATTGATGATGTAACAGATGGATTTATAATAAATGTAACAGATTCGTACATCAGCAAAAGCAACAGTAATTATTCAGAAATAAATAGTGATTAAGAAGTTTGACTTTTATTTATTTTTCCTTTTACCTACTCATTTATTTTAAAAACTTTCGGAAAAAGGTAATTTAGCATATTACCCATTGTACCGCACCCTTGGTTAGAAATTCAAACTAAACAATTTGGAATTGTATACTATAAGTTGTGGTCCATAATCGCTAAAAGTAGTTTACATTAGTGTTTTTGACAGTCACTATACTACAAATGTCAATAAGGTTACAGTTAGTAACTTACTAAATATCAGTTTGGTATGTAATCTAATAAAATAGCGTGTTAGACAGTCACCATACTTCAATGGTCAAAAAGGTTACAGTTAGTAATTTACATCATTAATTTAGTCAGTTTGGTATGTAATCTAATAAAAATCAAAGTACATGGAAAAATATAACAAAACAAAAAACAACCAATCATAAGAGCGCAAGAAATACGTACAACCAATCGCGTAATGAAATGAGGACAAATGACGTGTACTGCACTTGGTCATCAACAAGGGTCTTAGTGCGCGTCACTCAGGTATTCTGTGGTTACTTTCTTTGTACGCGGACTCATTAAAAACGTCTACATATCACGTAAACTTGCTAATTACCTGTACTTTTTAATAATATTTTATTCAATACTTATTTATAGCCAAGTCGATGACTCAATAATTCAATTTAATAGGTAAAATCACTCGTGTCACAACACTTCGCTCTTCAGTTGGCAACATTAAAAAAAATAAAGTGCGCTGGCAGCTGCCACTTTAGTTCATCTATTTAAAAATCAGAGTATAGTAAGGTGTACCTATTGACTGTACCCTTAAAGCGGTAAACCTTTTGAATCGAGTCGCCTGAATCGGGGGTGGGGTGGGGTGGAGAAGGTAGGGGGAGGGGGGAGGGGTACTCCCCCACTTACCCCCCCTGCCGCCAACAAGTAGTTTTTAAGTTATGATAATTTTTGTATTTTGAGGTTATGGATCGTAGTAAAAAAATTGAATCGAGTAGCCATAATTGGTGGGCGAAGGGGAGGGGAGGAATAAGGAGTGCCCCCCCACATACCCCTCCTGCACAGACCACTTATCCCTCCTGCCACAGACAAGTAATTTTTAAGTTATGTATTTTATTTTTTAAATATGGAAATTTACAAAAGTGTCATTTCTGGCGCTTCGCCGGCCGCTCCCGCGGCACGCTCGCTTCGCTCGCTCGGCTCGCGCGTTTCTGGTCAACATACTAACCTAACCTAACCTAATTAGCTCTTGAGACTTTTTTCATGGCGGGGGGCTTCGCCCCGCTTTAGTTGAATTTAGTTATTTACATGATTTTATTTTGTGGAGCTCAAATGTTGACAACGTTTTTATTCTACAAGAAGGAGTAGTCTGTGCCTTAAATATATTTAACCCATAAAATAGTAATTTGGCTTATATGGTGGGGAAAAATTAAGTAGGTACCTATAAAGTTAATTTAGTTCCTAAGTTTATTGTGCTTTATTAATTAAAAAGATTTACTTAGGTACAAAAAAACAGTACCTTCGTTAACAACATTTTTATTTTAAGAAAAGGTACAGTGTGCTATAGAAATATTTAACCCATAAAATAGTAATTTGGTTTATATGATGGGGCAAAATTAAGTATAAAGTTTATTTAGTTCTAAGTTTATTGTACTTTATTAAAAAGATTTACTTAGGTAGGTACTAAAAAAAACAGTAAGTACTTTCTTATACACACAATTGGCATTATTTTTATGGTTACATATAGTTTTAATATTAATAAGAGAAAGTGAAGCCTTATATTTAATAAACTTTGACTTTGAAAGAGTTAGGTAAAGAAATAAGAATATATTAAGAAATACAACAATAATGTTATTTTTTACTTGATATTTAATTTTACTTGCAGTAGGTACCTATAGAAAATGTTTAAGTAGCTATATCAATTATTTCTACTAGTGATAACATTAAGCTATTAAAGTTGTACTTGATTCATTATCAACATAGTAGGGTAATTATATAAAATTAATTGTTTTAAAATTACTTTTAGTAAGTAAATATATAAATAATGCTATGTTTTATTTCGAAACATTATCAACCAACTCATAATTAATGGCAGTGAAATAAATAATGTAAAATAAATAAATATTTTAACTTGTCGCGTAGAGACCACGATCATGTCATTGTGTCTGTGAAGGCGTATATTTAATAAATGATTTGACTTTTATTTTCAATTATTTTCGGTACCTACCGCTATAAATAAGTAACAATCAATCCTATATTAAGGCGATGTTGTCATCATCGTCATCCTATGAACGTCCTGAACGGTCCCACATGAACGACAGCACTAAGGCAGACTGGGCTATAACAGGCTACGCCCTGAGCCAATACAACCGCAGTGTGCTTTACGTGCCTTCCGAAGCACGGAGGAGCTCGAGACGCTTTTTATTTGGTTACTCATCCTTTAACTCGGTAATGTGAAAGTTGCGTAACTAACTGGCAAGATTACAAACCGGGGCGGCGCGGGTAGGGACTTTTTGCATTAGTTGAACCTCTAGCATTACCTTTCAAGTAACAGTAAGTACATTGCTTAGCTAGTTTGCATATTTTAAAATTAGTTTTAAGTTAAATAGCAAAACAATGTACTTGGAATGTTTTAAATTTTATTCCTATATATATATATCCGTGCGGTGACGGAGAAAGAATACCAATCGCCGCCCCTCTCTCCGTCCGGTGGGTGTCGTAAGAAGCGACTAACGGACTCTTTCGAGCGATGATCTGCTCCACTGGTGGTAGGGCTTGACCCGTCTGGTTGGTGACCACCGTACGCATGGTGTAAAACCCGTCAAGTGACTGCTTGTCGGTCGCGTTTCGGGATCAGCCAGCGTATAACCAGAGCTCGAGAGGATGATGCTGCGATGTATTTGGTCTGTGGAGGCTTCCGTCAAACCAGTGCCAGGAGGACTTCGTTAACCTGCCGACCAGGGAGACCCGTAGAAACGGTTGTCCCGCTGGCCGCCCGTGGCACAGTACAGGGGCCCAAGCGAGCCTAACCAGCTGCCTCACCATGCCACGCATAATCTCGGGGTGGTCCGTCGTGCCGGTTGGTGACCGGAAGGTGGGGTCCCAGCGGCCATTCCCGGGGGGGTTCGGGGGCCCTTCCGTTCGGCAGGTTAATAATACTCGTCTGTGGGCAAATTCCTGGGGAAACAGGCCACCACACTTTGACCATTCGCATCGCGGCATCATTTTCTCGATTCATGCCTCTCTCTTTCCACTCCTAAAATGACAGCGCCTAACAACAAAACTGGTTCTACAGCGGTGCACACCCCCACCACAACCTTACCGTTTGAGGTGGAGTTCGCTAACATCCGCGGACTCCATGCAAACCTCAATGCCGTCCACCACCATCTTGAGACGGCACGGCCAGCAATGTTGTTCCTGACGGAGACGCAAATAATCCGCCCAGCTGACACCACCTACCTGAACTATCCCGGCTTTGTGCTTGAAGAATCCTTCAAAGCCAAAGCCGGAGTTTGCTTATTCGTTCGGGCGGATGTTTGGTGTCGCCGTCTGCGCTGTCTGGAGGACCCTTCCTTCTCCCTCCTAGTGGTACACGTCGACTTAGGCTCTCATTACCGTTTCTACGTCTGCGTCTACCGATCCCATAACGGCGACATGGAGACAACTCGACTAATTGAACATCTTAGTCGGGTAGCAGATGATGCACAGGATCGGTTTCCATGGTGGTGTTTTTGGGGGACTTCAACGCCCACCATGAGTTGTGGTTAGGTTCCTCCAAAACAGACCATGCTGGTAGAACTGCCCACGCATTCGCTCTCACGCATGACCTGACGCAACTGGTGAACCAGCCCACCAGGATCCCAGACATAGTTGGCTATGCGCCCTCCTTACTCGACCTTCTGCTGACGAGTCGCCCAGCTGGATACCGGGTGGAGATTCGAGCTCCTTTAGGTTCCTCGGATCACTGCTTGATATCCAGCACAGTGCCCTTGGCATCGCGCCCGCCAACAGCGGTTTCGAAACGCCAGATTTCGCACTACGCGTCGGCAGACTGGGACGGGATGCGGGAGTATTTTGCATCCGTCCCTTGGAGGCACCGCCCAACTAGCAAAACGGTGTGCTATAACAGTCACGGCAACGTTCCTGTTTTACTAAACAGTTCTATAAGAGCGTCGTTATAAGTTGAATAGATGTGGAGTCAACGTGTATTCAACGGGATTTAGGCGCAAATTACTCCACTAATTGGTGCAATAGAAGCAGAGTAACTGTGGAATAAATCGCCTAATTATGGAATAGATGTGATTTAACAGCAAACCTAACTCATTTTAGAGCAGTAATAGCATTGTCGCGGCAACTACTGCACTATTTGATGGAGTTAAAGTTATATGGTTTCCAATATTCCACAAAATAATGCTATAAAGGCTGCCGATGTGCTACAAATCGATATTTTGATGCGATAAAAGCGAATAAAATACTGTTGTTCCAAAAAGTTCTGCTTTAATGCAACTGCAACTGAGTGAACAAATACCAATCTCCTCCTTATGTTATTATTCAATAGTAATGGAAGTACTCAACCAAATATGAATTTTGTAGTATGGTTGTACGTGTACAGGTGTAGAAATTTTGTGAAATTAATTTACCGATAAAGTGATATGCCATAATTCACATATATTTATAGGCTCTGCTAAAAACGTTACATTAATAAATAAATATTAAAATAATATTTAAATTACACGAATTTGGTGAATAGAGTGCTGTTATAGCGCATAAATTCGATCATGTGTTGAATAACTGCGACACTGTTCCGCCATATTTAATAAATGGAGTTGTTTTAGGGTTCCTGATTCAAAGTCGGTAACAAAACTTGAATGGTTAGATATAACTATAGATGTAAAGCTGATTACTAACATTTCTAGCCTGGCGGCTAGGAACGGCTTATTTGGCTTGTTATCATTTCTAGCGATAACTAGCGACTGAAAACGGCTGCTTACATTTTATTGTACAGTTTATATTCACATGATTTAGTTTTTGTTTTTGTTGTTTTTCTGATTTATTTACAATAGGATAGGTACATTTAACATAAATAGACATAAACAGTGAAATTTGCATCCGTATTATGTGTTAAATACTCAAAATTCTCATACAAAATGTGACGCAGTAGTGGAATAGGATTATTTTAATTTATTTGTGAGAGATGTTTTGGAAATATGTATTTATCTATGAAATAAGGTGTGGACAGATACCTAGTAATAGTAAGCATTTAGTTGTATTTCTTCAATGTACCTTAAAAGCCTGTGAGCCTAAATTTTGCCGCGAGATTCCTGAGTTTGGTTTATAATGATGATTAGATCTAAAGTAAATTAATTTAGCTACCTTTATTCTTATAATTTTCATACACTATCATATCATATCATATCATAAACACAAACTCTTGTTTCAGTTTCAGTTTCCTGTTCGTCGATAAATTAAATAATCGTGTATTCTGTGTTTATTTAAAAAAAAAAAACAAAAAAGCAGAACATAGTAAGTCCGACTTTTTAACAAAAATAAGAGTTTAACAATAAAAAATGTAATAAAAATCGTTTTTTTTCGATGTTAAGTCGAATATCTTTTACCCGGTATCAAGCGGCTGGTTATTCGTTTCTAGCCGCTGGTTTCGGTAACTACCGGCTTACAAGCCGCTGGTTTACAACCATAGATACAACTCTATAATCTGTTAGCCACTGAAATGATTAAGTTTTTTCTCTTTCTAGATTATTGTTTATAATTATGAATGTGGACACATGGCAGGAAACGCATTTTATTTTATTAGAAAGGTGCTACGGATGTACAGTGGAAACAGATTTGAATACGAGAAAAAAAATTTTTATTCTAAATCTCTCTGTCTTGTTCATTTTCAAAACTCTCTGGGTTTTACATCTGAACTGTAATTACAGGAATCTTCAAAAACTCATTATTATTAACTTCTATTGCAAACTATCAATTTAATTAATTAAACATGAATTTCAAGATTGTCGTGAACTAATAAATTATGTACGGAACCACTATCTTCAGAGTGGTTAAGAAAATATCTTCACATTAGAGCTCTAAAGGTCACAAAAAAACTGTTATTGCATCTTGTACTGAATAAATGTGATATAATGGCATTGAAAACAATTCTGGTTCAGTAGCTGTAATCTAAAAGCTATTATTGAACTAGTCGATTTATAACGCTGTATCAGTAATCATGACGCTTTTTAATAAACGTGTAGCAACTATTCAGCAAATTGGCTCCGATAACGGAACGTTTAGTAGTGGCTGTATAGTTGCGACCTACACAGACAAATAGCTAATTCAATGCTCTTATAGCGCTACTATAACAAACTCATGATGAATAAACGAGTAATAAACACTATTACACGATTGTCGAATAGTTGCGGTATAAGTACGTAGAATAAACGTCTATACGTCATAATTATAGCGCACAATAGGGAAAATAGCTAAAAAGTCACACGAACGCATCTTTAGCATAATATGATCACTCGGTTGCCATTATTCAACATTTATTCGATCTTTAGTGGAGTAACTGATCGCTTATTCCACTACTTTGCTAGTTGGGCGCTGCTTTAGTGGGAAGGACCCGACCGCTAGCGCCACTGCCGTTGCTGATGAGATAGTATTAGGAATGGAATACTATATTCCACACTCCTATGTCATCAGCAAAGGCAGACGCAACCGCTGGTTCAATCGCGAGTGTGCCAGCGCTGTTGAGAGCAAACAGACGGCATACCGCGCTTGGATCAGAGGTAAAGCTCATGGGGCTCCCGAAACTCGCTCGCTAAAAGCAGCCTATAATAATGCCACCAAGTCGTGTAAGAGGGCCTACATTAGAGCGGATGCCCAGCGCGTTGCACGAGTAGGCCAGGAACTCCTGACGCATCCTACGAGCAGCCGTAGCTACTGGCGTCTGGCCAAAGCCGTGCAATCCAACTTCTGCCAACCCTCGCTGCCACTACTGAGATGTCTTGACGGAACTTTAGCTCACAAGCCGCAGGAAAAGGTCGATCTCCTGGCCAAACTCTTTGCGGTTAACTCCCGGATCGATGACGGTGATGCACAGCCACCCTCAATTCCTCACTGTGGCCACACAATGTCTGATATTAAAATCAGGCAGTGTGATGTCCGTGCGGAAATGCAGTCAATCGATGTCCGGAAAGCTAATGGTCCTGATGGCATCCCAGCAATAGTCCTGAAAATGTGTGCAGCGGAGTTGTCCCCTGTGTTAACGCGTCTGTACCGTCTCTCGCTCTCTTCGGGTTGTGTGCCGGAATCTTGGAGAGAAGCTAATGTGCAACCGATCCCTAAAAAAGGAGATCGGTCAGATCCGACTAATTACCGCCCTATAGCCGTAACTTCAGTGTTGTGTACGGTCCTAGAACGAATATTGAACAAACAGCTTATTCGATACCTAGAAGATCACTCCCTAATTCACGATCGTCAATATGGGTTTCGGCCAAAACGGTCAACGGGTGATCTTCAAGCGTACGTCACACATCTCTGGGGTGAGGCTATTGACAAGCGTGGCGAGTCACTGGCAGTTAGCCTTGACATAGCCAAGGCTTTTGATCGGGTCTGGCACAAAGCTCTTCTCTCCAAGCTCCCGGCATACGGTTTGCCCGCTCAGTTCTGTACCTGGATTGCCAGCTTCCTGCATGAGCGTAGAATCCATGTCCTTTCGGATGGATGCGCTTCACGGTTCAAGTCAGTGAACGCTGGTGTTCCTCAAGGCTCCGTTCTATCCCCCACGCTGTTCCTTCTGCATATCAATGACATGCTTCCTTTTGGAAACATTCATTGCTATGCAGATGATAGCACAGTGCATGGGGGATATAACGGGCACCCAACGGCTGGGCGGGTAGACACCGAAATGAAGCGAGCAAATCTTGTCATTGAGCTCGATCGGATGTTGGACCTCATTTCTAAATGGGGCTCCGATAATCTGGTGAAGTTCAATGCCAAGAAAACACAGGTGTGCGCGTTCACAGCGAAAAAGTCGCCATTCCTTCCCCTTCCCTCTCTTCAGGGTACATCTCTAGGCCTGCAGAGCAGTATTAACATGCTCGGTATGGATATCCGCTGCGATCTGAACCAAAAGGATTACATCGAAACCGTAATTAAAAATGCCTCACGTAAACTCGGTGTCCTGAACAAGGTGCGGCGATTCTTCACGCCTGATCAGTTGTGTCTATTATACAAGACACAGGTGCGGTCTTGCGTGGAGTATTGCTCTCACCTTTGGGACGGCTCCGCAAAGTATCTTCTCGATGCCTTGGACAGATTGCAGCGCCGCGCTGTGCGCATTATCGGCAATGCAGAGGTCACTAAAACTCTCGAGCCTTTGCAATTGCGTAGAGATATTGCGTCACTCAGCGTCTTTTACCGTTTATACCATGGCGAGTGCTCTGAAGAACTCTTTGACCTCATCCCTCCTTCTCCCTTCCTCCATAGGAGTACGCGTGCTGCTCTGCGGAGTCACCAATTTACAGTCTCTAACATTCCATCTCGCACAAAGAAATTTGGTGACTCGTTTCTTTGCCGCACTTCCAAAAGATGGAATAGTCTACCAGCACACGTATTCCCTCCTACCTATGACAAAGGGTCCTTCAAACGAGGCGTGAAGAAGCACTTTGTGGGCCGGCAGAGTGAGGGTGACTGATGCTACGTCTCTTACGCTGCACCAGTTGTCCTCGCGCCTGGACCTCATTTCCACTTAACATCAGGTGGAGTGGGGTCATTTGCCGGGCTTAGTATAAAAAATAAAAAAAATTATTTAGGACAATAATCAATTAGAAAAGTAATGTGATAGGTGTTGTAGTTAGACAATTAAACCCGAAAGCCTTAGCGGCTACGCCATAGAGTTACTTTAGGCGATGTACTCATACAAGATGCAAACGTTTTAATCACTACCTAGTAGGTAGGTATTGGCATCTTAGATTAAACTGTTTAAATGTTCGCGCGGTTTGTAACATTTAGTGTTATCACTTATTTCATTACAGACGGACGTCAAGTTGTTAATATTTGAGAAATTCTTGGCAGCAAGCGTTTGCTTGTGGTCTTCAGTCTTAATTTATTTATATTATAAGCTGAAAAATAGGTTTGGTCTCATATCAATGTCATATTATGGTAGGTAAGTCACTCGTCATCAAATAAGTACTTTTTTACAAACGTGCTTGCCTGGCGAACTTCCGGCGGAAAAAGCGATTAATTCACTTTTCAAATTGTCTCAAGGAGTCTACCCGAATTTGTTAGTAAAGTGACTTTCAATTCACTAAAACTCAAAAGGATCGGTGTGATTACTAGGTACCTATTTATTAATCTTACTTAGGCGTTAGAATATCATCAAACAAAAAAATACTAAGACAAGCCTGTATATTCTATATCCCTTAGCTTATCGATATCGATATATCCTAGCGATTTTGACGCTGTCACCGGTCGAGCGTTTTCCAGTTGACTAGGCCCTCTGTATCTCCATCGGTTAGGGAACCGTAAGTTTTGCGGTATAATAGTGACGCCGCCTAAGCTGCCGTAAAGTTTTTGTTAGACAACAGAAATACTAGCTGCCCTACTCTTGTAGGTCACGTGATTGACGTGGTTAGAAATCCAGAGGGCCTAGTCAACTGGCAAACGCTCGACCGGTGACAGCGTCAAAATCGCTCATTAAATTCGCTAGGCTACATCGATATCGATAAGCTAAGGGATATAGAACATACAGGCTTGTCTTAGTATTTTTTTGTTTGATGATAATGTAACGCTTATGTAAGATTAATAAATAGGTAGTAACCACACCGATCCTTTTGAGTTTTAGTGAATTGAATGTCACTTTACTAAGAAATTCGGGTAGACTCCTTGAGACAATTTGAAAAATGAATCAATCGCTTTTTTCGCCGGAAGTTCGCAAGGCGAGCACGTTTGTAAATATGTACTTATAATGATGACGAGTGACTTACCTACCATAATATGATATTGATATGAGACCAAACCCATTTTTCAGCTTATAATATAAATAAATTAAGACTGAAGACCACAAGCAAACGCTTGCTGCCAAGAATTTCTCAAATATTAACAACTTGACGTCCGTCTGTAATGAAATAAGTGATAACACTAAATGTTACAAACCGCGCGAACATTTAAACAGTTTGATCTTAGATGCGAGTACCCACTAGGTAGTGATTAAAACGTTTGCATCTTGTATGAGTACATCGCCTAAAGTAACTCTATGGCGTAGCGGCTAAGGCTTTCGGGTTTAGTTGTCTAACTACAACAACTATCACATTACTTTTCTAATTGATTAGTGTCCTAAATGAAATAAAATAAAAAACATTCCAAGTACATGGTTTTGCTAGTTAAATTAAAACTAATTTTAAAATATGCAAACTAGCGAAGCAATGTACTTACTGTTACTTGAAAGGTAATGCTAGAGGTTCAACTAATGCAAAAAGTCCCCGCCCGCGCCGCACCGGTTTGTGATCTTGCCAGTTAGTTACGCAACTTTCACATTACCGAGCTAAAGGATGGGTAACCAAATAAAAAGCGTCTCGAGCTCCTCCGTGCTTCGGAAGGCACGTAAAGCACACTGCGATTGTATAGGCTCAGGGCTTAAGCCTGTTATAGCCCAGTCTGCCTTAGTGCTGTCGTTCATGTGGGAACGTTCAGGACGTTCATAGGATGACGATGAAGACAACATCCCCTTATAAAGGATTGTTTCATTGTTACTTATTTATAGTAGGTACCGAAAATAATTGAAATTAAAAGTCAAATCATTTATTAAATATACGCCTTCACAGACACAATGACATGATCGTGGTCTCTACGCGACAAGTTAAAATATTTATTTATTTTACATTATTTATTTCACTGCCATTCATTATGAGTTGGTTGATAATGTTTCGAAATAAAACATAGGATTATTTATATGTTTACCAAAAATAATTTTAAAACAATTCATTTTATATAATTACCCTAGTATGTTGATAATGAATCAAGTACAACTTTAAGCCATGTTTAATGCAGTTTCATTGTTGGATACGACATGTGGTACACATCCCTTCTTTATTGTGAGCCTGATGCAGCATTAAATATTGGTGTTATTATAATTAACCATGCTTTTTGAAGGTATCCAGAATCTCCTAAGAAATTGGAACAATATACTTACTTATAGAAAATTGTCATACATAAAAAGTTAGTAGGTAGTATATATTTACCAAAAATAATTTAAAAACAATTAATTTTATTTATTTATTTTATATTCACAGGTGAATCGACAGTTCTATAAAAAGTATAACACTGAAAATGTGAAACAGCAAACCATTTACAGATTCACACAAATAAAAATGTGATAGTAACATTACAAACTCAAGCAACAATTACAATCGATTACTTCACAATCGCCAAATTGATAATAACTAAACTATTACAGAGTATGCTAGATATGGAACTTAATTTGTATTATATGTATAACAAGCCACCTTATGTTAAGCTACCTATTTAAAGAAAAAACAATATTATAACAAACACAATAGAACCCACCAGATTTAATAATCGGATAATAATAATGCAAGTTTATACATATAATTACCTTTGTATGTTGATAATGAATCAAGTACAAATTCAATAGCTTAATGTTATGACTAGTAGAAATTGATATAAGTAGGTACTTAAACATTTTCTATAGGTACCTACTGCAAGTAAAATTAAATATCAAGTAAAAAATAACATTAATGTTGTATTTCTTAATATATTCTTATTTCCTTACCTAACTCTCTCAAAGTCAAAGTTTATTAAATATGAGGCTTCACTTTCTCTTATTGACATTAAAACTATATGTGTATAAAAATAAATGCCAATTGTGTGTATAAGAAGGTACTGTTTTTTAGTACCTACCTAAGTAAATCTTTTTAATAAAGTACAATAAACTTAGAACTAAATTAACTTTATACTTAATTTTTCCCTATCATATAAACCAAATCACTATTTTATGGGTTAAATATATTTATGGCACACTGTTCCTTTTCTTAAAATAAAAATGTTGTCAACGAAGGTACTGTTTTTTTGTACATAAGTAAATCTTTTTAAATAAAGCACAATAAACTTAGAACTAAATTAACTTTATACTTAATTTTTCCTCATCAAATAAACCAAATTACTATTTTATGGATAAATATATTTATGGCACAGACTGCTCCTTTTTGTAGAATAAAAACGTTGTCAACATTAGAGCTCCACAAAAAAAAATCATATACTTAAATAACTAAATTCAACAATGCCAAAGCCATGTTCAATGCAGTTTCATTGTTGGATATGACATGTGGTACACACCCCTCCTTTCTTGTGAGTCTGATGCAGCATTAAATATTGTTGTTATTATCATTAACCATGCTTTTTGAAGGTATCCAGAATCTCCTAAGAAATTAGAACAATATACTTACTTATAGAAAATTGTCATAGATAAAATGTTAGTAGGTAAGTACCTATGTATTATACAAAATTGCTTGATATTGTTTTTTACCAAATAACCATGTTTGTTCACCATTCTGAGGAAGTCCATCCTCCAAATTATGAGGTAACATTTAAGATTTTTGAATCGTCGTCTCAAATCTGCAAAACCACATAAAATAGTTTTATCTTTATGTCAATACTCTTTATTCTAGCAATTTTAACAAAACTGACATTTCCTGGTAAATCCCAATATAATAATAGGCATAATACTTACTTTTATTATGTAAGTAATAATTTATTTATTAAAACTTACCGTTTGAACGTAAGGACTGATATCTTTTCCTATTAAGAAAGATGCTTGTCTGTATAAGATTTATAGGGTATAGTCAATAGGTTACACCTTACTACACTTAGAGCCTTGGTTTAATACTCTAAGCTACCTGGCAAATTAAATCTTCATTGGAACCTGTAAAACAAATAAGCAATCTAAGTTATAAATTGATAAATGGACATTATGGATAGGTTACATTTAATATTTATACAAAAAGTCCCTTACTGTTGTCTTATTCTTGACCTTTCTTGTCATGATTAAAGGTACTTAGGTGGATTTATTTGGCCCAAATGTTTGTATGGTTTGAGAGCCCCTACAAATTGTTATGCAGCGATTTGCTCTTCGTTGCGGAAAATGTCGCATGACACACATTTATTTGGTCACTCACATCGCAACAACTATATCAGCACGCAATTCCCGGCAGACCTTAGTTAGATATTTGAAAGTTCGTAAACGAAAACTCCGAGAACTATTCACAAGTACAACAAACTCGATTTCGTTAATTTGCTCCAAGTAACGTAGGGAAACATTTCTTCCTTAGCGCCTGAGCACTTGATTATCGCAGTCCACAATAGCCCTTAAAAGAGCATTTTAAACAAAACTTTCAACACAATACATTTATTCCTTCATCAGCTGATCAAACAATCGCCATTTTGTGTGAATTTTTATCTTCAATATTTGAGTGATCGCTAGATTAGCGATTCTTGGCTTGTCAAACTGTCAATTAGGTCTATTTTAGCGTAAATTTTACGTCGTAGGTAACTTTTGCTTATGTCAATCCCATACATTCGGCCCTCAGAGGGCCTAGTCAATTGGCAAACAAATTAAACGCTACGAAATCTTCGCTACGATAAACCGAATGTATGGGATTGACATAAGCAAAAGTTACCTACGACGTAAAATTTACGCTAAAATAGACCTAATTGACAGTTTGACAAGCCAAGAATCGCTAATCTAGCGATCACTCAAACATTGAAGATAAAAATTCACACAAAATGGCGATTGTTTGATCAGCTGATGAAGGAATAATGGTGTTGTGTTGAAAGTTTTGTTTAAAATGCTCTTTTTAGGGCTATTGTGGACTGCGATTATCAAGTGCTCAGGCGCTAAGGAAGAAATGTTTCCCTACGTTACTTGGAGCAAATTAACGAAATCGAGTTTGTTGTACTTGTGAATAGTTCTCGGAGTTCTCGTTTACGAACTTTCAAATATCTAACTAAGGTCTGCCGGGAATTGCGTGCTGATATAGTTGTTGCGATGTGAGTGACCAAATAAATGTGTGTCATGCAACATTTTCCGCAACGAAGAGCAAGTCGCTGCATAACAATTTGTAGGGGCTCTCGAACCATACAAACATTTGGGCCAAATAAATCCACCTAAGTACCTTTAATCATGACAAGAAAGGTCAAGAATAAGACAACAGTAAGGGACTTTTTGTATAAATATTAAATGTAACCTATCCATAATGTCCATTTATCAATTTATAACTTAGATTGCCTATTTGTTTTACAGGTTCCAATGAAGATTTAATTTGCCAGGTAGCTTAGAGTATTAAACCAAGGCTCTAAGTGTAGTAAGGTGTACCTATTGACTATAAATCTTATACAGACAAGCATCTTTCTTAATAGGAAAAGATATCAGTCCTTACGTTCAAACGGTAAGTTTTAATAAATAAATTATTACTTACATAATAAAGGTAAGTATTATGCCTATTATTATATTGAGATTTACCAGGAAATGTCAGTGTTGTTAAAATTGCTAGAATAAAGAGTATTGACATAAAGATAAAACTATTTTATGTGGTTTTGCAGATTTGAGACGACAATTCAAAAATCTTAAATGTTACCTCATAATTTGGAGGATGGACTTCCTCAGAATGGTGAACAAACATGGTTATTTGGTAAAAAACAATATCAAGCAATTTGTATAATACATAGGTACTTACCTACTAACTTTTTATCTATGACAATTTTCTATAAGTAAGTATATTTTTCTAATTTCTTAGGAGATTCTGGATACCTTCAAAAAGCATGGTTAATGATAATAACAACAATATTTAATGCTGCATCAGACTCACAAGAAAGGAGGGGTGTGTACCACATGTCATATCCAACAATGAAACTGCATTGAACATGGCTTTGGCATCGTTGAATTTAGTTATTTATATGATTTTTTTTTGTGGAGCTCTAATGTTGACAACGTTTTTATTCTACAAAAAGGAGCAGTCTGTGCCATAAATATATTTATCCATAAAATAATAATTTGGTTTATTTGATGAGGAAAAATTAAGTATAAAGTTAATTTAGTTCTAAGTTTATTGTACTTTATTAAAAAGATTTACTTAGGTAGGTACCTACTAAAAAACAGTACCTTCTTATACACACAATTGGCATTTAATTTTATACACATATAGTTTTAATGTCAATAAGAGAAAGTGAAGCCTCATATTTAATAAACTTTGACTTTGAGAGAGTTAGGTAAGGAAATAGGAATATATTAAGAAATACAACATTAATGTTATTTTTTACTTGATATTTAATTTTACTTGCAGTAGGTACCTATAGAAAATGTTTAAGTACCTACTTATATCAATTTCTACTAGTCATAACATTAAGCTATTGAAGTTGTACTTGATTCATTATCAACATACAAAGGTAATTATATGTATAAACTTGCATTATTATTATCCGATTATTAAATCTGGTGGGTTCTATTGTGTTTGTTATAATATTGTTTTTTCTTTAAATAGGTGGCTTAACATAAGGTGGCTTGTTATACATATAATACAAATTAAGTTCCATATCTAGCATACTCTGTAATAGTTTAGTTATTATCAATTTGGCGATTGTGAAGTAATCGATTGTAATTGTTGCTTGAGTTTGTAATGTTACTATCACATTTTTATTTGTGTGAATCTGTAAATGGTTTGCTGTTTCACATTTTCAGTGTTATACTTTTTATAGAACTGTCGATTCACCTGTGAATATAAAATAAATAAATAAAATTAATTGTTTTTAAATTATTTTTGGTAAATATATACTACCTACTAACTTTTTATGTATGACAATTTTCTATAAGTAAGTATATTGTTCCAATTTCTTAGGAGATTCTGGATACCTTCAAAAAGCATGGTTAATCATAATAACACCAATATTTAATGCTGCATCAGGCTCACAATAAAGAAGGGATGTGTACCACATGTCGTATCCAACAATGAAACTGCATTAAACATGGCTTAAAGTTATACTTGATTCATTATCAACATAGTTACTAGGGTAATTATATAAAATTAATTGTTTTAAAATTATTTTTGGTAAACATATAACTAATCCTATGTTTTATTTCGAAACATTATCAACCAACTCATAATGAATGGCAGTGAAATAAATAATGTAAAATAAATAAATATTTTAACTTGTCGCGTAGAGACCACGATCATGTCATTGTGTCTGTGAAGGCGTATATTTAATAAATGATTTGACTTTTAATTTCAATTATTTTCGGTACCTACCGCTATAAATAAGTAACAATGAAACAATCCTTTAGTAAGGCGATGTTCTCTTCATCGTCATCCTATGAACGTCCTGAACGTTCCCTTATGAACGACAGCACTAAGGCAGACTGGGCTATAACAGGCTTAAGCCCTGAGCCAATACAACCGCAGTGTGCTTTACGTGCCTTCCGAAGCACGGAGGAGCTCGAGACGCTTTTTATTTGGTTACCCATCCTTTAGCTCGGTAATGTGAAAGTTGCGTAACTAACTGGCAAGATCACAAACCGGTGCGGCGCGGGCGGGGACTTTTTGCATTAGTTGAACCTCTAGCATTACCTTTCAAGTAACAGTAAGTACATTGCTTCGCTAGTTTGCATATTTTAAAATTAGTTTTATTTTAACCAGCAAAACCATGTACTTGGAATGTTTTTTATTTTATTTTATTTAAGTAAGACAATAATCAATTAGAAAAGTAATGTGATAGGTGTTGTAGTTAGACAACTAAACCCGAAAGCCTTAGCCGCTCATACAAGATGCAAACGTTTTAATCACTACCTAGTGGGTACTCGCATCTAAGATCAAACTGTTTAAATGTTCGCGCGGTTTGTAACATTTAGTGTTATCACTTATTTCATTACAGACGGACGTCAAGTTGTTAATATTTGAGAAATTCTTGGCAGCAAGCGTTTGCTTGTGGTCTTCAGTCTTAATTTATTTATATTATAAGCTGAAAAATGGGTTTGGTCTTATATCAATATCATATTATGGTAGTTAAGTCACTCGTCATCATTTTAAGTACTTATTTACAAACGTGCTTGCCTGGCGAACTTCCGGCGAAAAAAGCTATTGATTCATTTTTCAAATTGTCTCAAGGAGTCTACCCGAATTTCTTAGTAAAGTGACGTTTGCCAGTTGACTAGGCCCTCTGAGGGCCTAGTCAACTGGCAAACGCTCGACCGGTGACAGCGTCAAAATCGCTCATCAAATTCGCTAGGCTACATCGATATCGATAAGCTAAGGGATATAGAACATACAGGCTTGTCTTAGTATTTTTTGTTTGATGATAATGTAACGCTTATGTAAGATTAATAAATAGGTAGTAACCACACCGATCCTTTTGAGTTTTAGTGAATTGAATGTCACTTTACTAAGAAATTCGGGTAGACTCCTTGAGACAATTTGAAAAATGAATCAATCGCTTTTTTCGCCGGAAGTTCGCCAGGCAAGCACGTTTGTAAATAAGTACACACGGCGTCAGATCAACCTACCCAAAACTGTCAAATTTCTACAATCAAATTTATTGTCTTGGCACTAAGGATCAATATTTATTGGAGAAATTTGACAGTTTAGGGTAGGTTGATCTGACGCCGTGTGTACTTATGATTGTAACCTCTCCCCCCTCTCTCTATAATTTGCTACACCTAAATCTAAACCTAAATCTAATGCCTTTCACACCTATATGCCTAGTCTACCTTATAATACATACACACATCCTCGCCGCTTTACCTTAACTTAAATTATTATCTAATTCTTAAAACTAATTAACCTAATTTATCTACAATCTAATGGTTGTGTCTGGAGTTTTGTAGAGTGTGTAGCGTTTGTATGAAGATGGAACCTTAGCATAGCTTAATTCTATTTGCAGTGAATTTCAGTCAAGCAATGTAATATTATAATAACTACTATTTTGGCCAGATCGTCTAGTGAACCCTCCGTTGTTAACCGCATTTAAGTAACTCAAGTTCTTTCGTGAAAGTTTAGTAATTGGCTTATCCCTGTGTTAAATTATTTTCTCCTGACCTAATTACCTACCAGTCTATAAATCATAACATAAATATGTGTAGCCTAGCAATGACTCCGTCTGAACTGTGACCTAAATCCTTCACTGCAGCTGCGGGGAAGATTTGTAACCACTCAAAGGTAATCAGATGATAGCTTAGCTTGTAGGTATTATTATTTATTATCAGTAGCGTGATACATAAGAAGCCTGGTGCAATTTATGAGCCCCACCGCCGCTCCATAGCGTACTGTACATCTCATGGTTTAATTACAGTTCCGTCACATTGGCTTTAACTTTAATTATTAGCTTGTGCCTTTAATTCTTTAAACTGAGAATTTACATCTCTCCTCAAATTTAATTTCATCTTACATTATGAACTATGTGTTAGCAATTTAAATTCTTATTATTCCACATAAATCAATAGAGTTTATCTCAAGGCTTGCTATCATCCAAATATCCTTTTCACATTAAGAACTTAATTATTCAATGCAATAACTTATATTCAGTTCCGTAAAGGGTGGATAATTTAATCAAACGCCACTTCAGGCGGTGGCTAAAGCAGAATGCTATTAATACAGGTAAAACTACTTTTATTTACTCTTAGTATTTATTATACAGGTCTTGTAAAGTTCCAATATAACTACATTGGATTAGCTGCATTGGCAGATTATCACATCTTAAGTTTATTAAAGGATGCTTAATTCATTCAACATCCCTGACTTTTAGGAAGAGAACTTAAGTTAATTATTTTTCCATTAACTTCCACCCTCTGTCTCTCAGACTGAGTGGTTAATTTGATAGACTACTAAATCATAGTCAGTATACTTTTAGTAGGTAGTAAATTAGGTAGTTAATTATCCCTGTTAATCATTGAATCAATTACATTTAGAAGTTATCTTTTACTCACTTTAATAAGTATAAATTAGACTGTACTAGGTATTAGTCTGATTGATTAGATTGTTCCCATCAAATATTTCTATGTTTCATATTATTAGAAGTAAGTACTTGCATATCTTAAGAGGTCTATTCAAATGGTATTAGTAGACCATTGTCAGGCTAATTAGCTGGTTGTTATCAATCAATTATTTCTATGTTTCAGATTATTAGAAGCTCATAGCTTGCAATGTCTTCTTTCAACGACTTATCCTAGGTTCTAAACTGGTTTTAGTTGTTCAGTTTGTATCAGCTTATTTTTGCTAAGGTATCGGATGTAAAACTTTAACACCTTGAAGAGTGTAGCAATGTGAGATCGTATTGCATCCCAGGGAAAGCTAAAAAATGCCTGTTTGGTCATTTCAGTATTAGAAATCAAACATCACAGTACGGCTAAGCTTATTTGCTATAACTTTTTAGTATTTTTCTTGTAATAGGAAACCAGTCTAGACTTTTAGGTACTCCAAAGTAATGATGGTACGATATTATCGTACTTCTGTTAATTATTTAAAATGAATAATTAATTGGTAACAACTTTAGGAAAACAATTAGAATTTTACCGGCCTGCGGTAACAGATTACTTGCCTAGCTAGGACCCACATCACTTCATCATAATTTTATTTAGCGCCGTAACTTAATTATCCCTACCTTATTAGTCTGAATTAATAACTAACCATATATATATATCCGCCTACCTATAGATTCCTACAACTTTCCTCACTTGAAAATGCCTATATTTTGTCGAACTAACAGTCCCTTTTGTGTACCTTGCAAACTAGGCCAAGCCACATTTAACTTAAATTCGTGATGTGTGGTGAGAGTCGCATTGCCCCTGAAAGCAACTAACTCCTAAATGTTCTATCAGTCGAGCCAGTATACTCAGTGTGTTATTTTCCTATCACTACACTGTATGTACGGAGGTAGACTCGAGATTGGACTGGGTCATACGTATCTACCTCCAGCTAAATGGTGTCTGACCTATCTTCAACTTTCACTAGGGAGACAACTGTCTCTCCCCCATTACTCCGTCGAAAATAGTGTATTGTTTAGCGTAATGATGTAAAACGCCGATCTTATTAAATACAATCAAAGATCATCCAGACCGAAGTCTGTTGAAAGGTACATAGGTTTTCGTTGCCACCGTTATGCGTTTCCGCTGATGTACCCCGGAATACTTCATTCCGTTAACGGATTCGAGTTGCGACCGCAATAGTTTTACTTTATTAATCACTTTCAATTTCACAAATCTTAATTTTTTATACTAGGTAGATCATTATGTGTTTCTCAATCACGAATAAACAAGTTCGGTAGCTAACGAGCAGATAAACAAAGTTATTAAGATACACTCTTATCAGAAAGTTAGTAAGTATGAGTGTATTATAATAGCAAAAATATATCACGAGAGATGGTCCATGAAACGAAGACTTCACACTCAAATTTTGTATTCTTCGAACAATTGAAAAGTTGAATTTGACATGACAAACCATAGGCACCACTGCTCGCCTCACAGCTTCGGCTGGTCGCCTTCGGCGACCAGCCTAAGCTGGCGAGCAGTGGTGCTTGTGGTATCTCATGTCAAATTCAACTTTCAATTGTTTAAAATAACGATAATTTGAGTGTGAAATCCTCGTTTCATGGACCATCTCTCGTGATATATTTTTGCTATTATAATACACTCATACTTACTAACTTTCTGATAAGAGTGTATCTTAATAACTTTGTTTATCTGCTCGTTAGCTACCGAACTTGTTTATTCGTGATTGAGAAACACATAATGATCTACCTAGTATAAAAACGACGAGCAGTGGTGCCTATGGTCTGTCATGTCAAATTCAACATAAATAGAAGATCGATCAAATATTAAAAGTTACTAGTTAGTAATCAATGCTCTGAGTCATAAACTTCTACTCGTCTAATTGCTTGAGAGTTAATAATAAATGGCTGGAACGAAATATGTCAGTGCTTTTTTCTCATCTTCAGTCGATAAAACTGATTTGAACTACACTGAATATGATGAAGAGTTAAATGAAATCTGTGATATAGTAGAAACTACTGAAAGTAAAGAACGAAATATTTTTGACTCATATTTCGATGAATCATTAGTGAAACTCAGTGAAGAAATTGAAAAGACGTAAGTATTATTTTTAATATTTAAAAAAAAAAATTATGTTGTTGATTTTTTGTTAGTTCTAATATTTTTATTTATGTTTACAGTGTTAACATACAAATTGGGAGAGGATTAAAACGGCAAACTGAGAATAGCATTCAAAACAATGAGAAAAGACGACGTATTAATGAACCATCAACATCTAGAGGAGCTGAAGATGATTCGACTGCAGATAATAGCGAGATGATGATGTGTTCAGTTTGCAATATTTCCGTTAAAAAAAGGTATTTATCCAATCACTATAAAAGTAAGAATCACAAAAATAATGTGTTTCGTTCCCATGATAATTTACCAAATGTAAGGTTAATTGAAACTGCTTTTGGCAAAAGAGTTCATACATACAGAATAACTTCTTTAGCGGACTCAAAAGATTTGGAAACGGTTGATACATTTTTTAATTCAATAATTGATGATTTAAGGACTTTGATTCTTGATGATATAGTACAATTAAAAACGTTTAAAGTAAACTTTATACTGTGTGCCAACTTCGTGCACCAAAATAAAAATGTACAAAACGTTTTTGACTTCCAAACTCAGAACTATATTCTCAATGAATCCGAAGACATCAATATACTTTTTAATTCAATAAAAGAAGTATTAGCTAATAAAGTCAGTGAGTTTGAGAAAAAAGATAGTGGATGGAGTCTTACGGACCTAATTAGTTTAGATATGAATATTAATAAATTCAATCCACTGCGGGGATCATCTTTTATTGAATTACCTTATGACATTAGGACTAAAAAAGCAGTCATCAATGTTAAAAACGCAGATGTGCAGTGTTGTAAATGGGCTTTACTCTCAGCTTTGTATCCTGTAACAAAAAACCCCGATCGTGTAAACGAGTATTGGAAATTGGAAAACAAGTTAAATTTTAATGGGATTTCGTTTCCAGTAAAATTAACTGATATTTACAGAGTTGAGCGCTTAAACAATATAAGCATTAACGTTTTTGGTTTAGAATATAACTCTGAGACTAAAACACATCATGTTATTGGCCCCCTGTACTTCACAAAGTCTCGCAAATCAACACATATAAATTTACTATACGTCACCAGTGGTAGTAACGGACATTATTGCTATATTAAAAATTTATCACGATTAGTGAGTAAGCAGATCACTAAACGAAATGGCGCGGTTCACATTTGTGATGGTTGTCTGCTTTATTTTCCTACAAGCAATGCGGTAGATAACCACCAAAAACATGATTGTGCTCATATTAGTACAATATTACCAAGTCCAAGTATGTTTAGAAAAAACTGGTTCAATGAAAATGTTTCTAATGATAGGTTATATTTTGATAAATTTGAAAAGAAAAAGAGGGTTCCTTTTATTATTTACGCTGACTTCGAATCGTTTTTAAAACCTATTGCCTCTTGTTCTGGTGATCCTAACAAATCATCAACGATTAATGTTCAGAGACATGACGTGTACAGTTTCGGTTATTATATTAAGTGTTCATATGATAGTAATCTCTCTAAATATGTTAGTTATAGCGGAGAAAACTGTGCTCATGTATTTATGAATAAGCTCCAAGAAGATTTAAAAATTATATGTAGTAAATATAGTTTTCAAACTGCTCCTCTCCCTCTTACGAATGAAAATAAAAAATATATAGAAGAAACCAAAGTATGTTACATTTGTAAAAAAGATTTATATGAGCAATTTATTGACTACAACTGGCAGACGGGAGCGTTTATAGGTGTTTCACATGAAATATGTAGTAAAAAGTTTCATAAAATAGACTTTGTACCAGTAGTATTACATAAACTAAGTAATTACGATGCTCACTTTATTGTACACGCATTAAATTTTGCTGATGGTGAAGTACAAATAATCCCCCAAAATAAAGAAAAATATATTTCATTTTCTAAAATTCTTCACGTAAACGGTCAGCGTGTAAGTTTAAGGTTTATTGATTCTTTTAAATTTTTATCAAGTAGTTTGAATTCATTAGCTTCTAATCTTAATAATAATCAGTTTATAGAACTAAAAAATGAATTTCCGAATGTAAACGACTTTGAATTGCTGAAAAGAAAAGGTGTATATCCATATGAGTATATGAGTTCTTTCAGGTCATTAAAATCACCATCATTACCAAAAATTTTTGACTTTTTTAATTCACTTACTGGGTCAACGATTTCTAACGAAGACTACGTTCACGCTCAAAGAGTGTGGTCTCATTTTAAATGTTGTAGTATGTCTGATTATTCTAATCTTTATTTAAAAACAGATGTTTTGCTTTTAAGTGATATATTCGAAAACTTTAGAAATGTTTGTTTAAAAACCTATGATTTAGATCCTGCTCATTATTACACTGCTCCTGGTTTAAGCTGGGACGCTATGTTAAAGTTTACCGAAGTCGAAATCGAGTTATTGACAGATTTTGATAAAATAGCCTTTATAAAAGCTGGTATCAGAGGTGGTGTGTCTCAATGTAGTAATCGTTACGCTAAAGCCAATAATCCTTATATGGATAATTATAAAGCAGATGATCCTATTTCTTTTCTAACATATTTGGATGCTAATAATTTGTATGGGTGGGCTATGTCTCAGTATTTACCTATTTCTCAATTTGAATGGGCGAGTGTTGATGTTAATTTTAATGTTCCTATCACTTCAGAGTTTGGTTACATTTTAGAAGTAGATTTGGAATATCCTGATAGCCTTCATGATCATCATTCCGATTTACCATTATGTCCTGAAAATATTTGTATTGGTGGTTCTAAGGAACGAAAGCTGGTTCCAAATTTAAATAATAAGGAAAAATATATTTTACATTATAGAAATCTCTTACAAAGCTTAGAGTTGGGTTTAAAACTTACGAAAGTTCATAGAGTTCTGAAATTTAAACAAAGTGCCTGGTTAAAAAAATATATAGATTTAAACACGCAATTGCGTACGTTAGCAAAATCTGATTTTGAAAAAGATTTTTATAAGTTAATGAATAATTCAATTTTTGGAAAGACCATGGAAAATATTGAAAAAAGAGTAAACGTTAAACTATTGACTCACTGGGAAAATCGGGGTAAAAGAAAAGGTGTGTCAGATCTGATTGCCAAACCTGAATTTCATAGTATGTCAGTTTTCTCTGAGAGTTTAGTAGCAGTCCAATTACAAAAGACTAAACTTTTTTACAATAAACCCATATTTTTAGGTTTTAGTATATTAGATTTATCAAAAACTTTAATGTATGATTTCCATTACAAATACATGAAGTGTAAATTTGAAAATTTAAAATTGTTGTATACGGACACTGACAGCTTAGTTTACCAAATTTTTTGTGCAGATTTTTATAAAGAAATTCTACCCGATATATGTAATTATTTTGACACATCGGATTACGCACGAAACAATATTTATGGTTTTCCTTTATTAAATAAGAAAAAATTAGGTTATTTTAAAGATGAACACAATGGCCATGTTTTTTCTGAATTTGTCGGTTTACGCTCAAAAATGTATGCTATGCAAGTAGAGAATAAAACAATAACTAAAGCAAAAGGTGTAAACAAATGTGTAACTAGACAATTGAAATTACATAATTATAAAACTTGTTTGTTTAAAAAAAATGTAGAACTTGCTGAAATGTATCGTTTTAGATCCATTAAACATGTCATTTTTACTCAAAAGATAAATAAAATTTGTTTGTCTTACAATGATACCAAGAGATATATTATACCAAATTCCACTGACACATTAGCATGGGGTCATTATAAATTACGATAAATAAAATTTTAAAAAACTATTTTATATAATTTAAGTTATATTGTATTCGATATTTCTTATTCTTTATGGTGAATAACGTCTTGTGTATTTGTATCTTAAGCTTAGAGGTATGCCTCTTAGTGACTTTGTTGAAATGTTTAATAAAGATACATAATAATGATGTGTTAATAAAACATGTATTTAAGTCTTTTTTATTGATTCAATAACATGTAACTGTAACCTATTTTTTTTTTTTGAGAAATTATTATTAAATATGTTGAAATTTAACTTGGTATTTTCATTAAAACCTTTGAAATAAATAAAAACAAGTAAATGATTTAACAATATATTTATTTTATACTCACAAACCAATATCTGATTTATTGTATGACATAAGAAAGTGCTTCGTTCTACAAAATCACAAATAAGTACTATGGATTTAGGCGTATTACTTTTTATCTTTGTTGCTGTAAGAGTATTTCCGACAATTCGGAGAATTGGATATTCCCTTTGTTATGTTGTAAATAAGCTGACGAGTTTTCTTATGATGATCGTCATTGATAGACTTTGTGTAATATTTCACACGAACATCTGCATGCTTCCAATGGTCCGATTGATCAATGTTTTCAATCTTCTTCAAATCATACACCTCAATCTTAATGAGATGTGTTGCACTTGCTCCGTCGTCGGTGTTGGTTGACACGTAAGATGTCGAATCTCTCCCGGAACAACGTCCAACTGTTGAAGATCTCATTGTCCTCGGCTTCTTCTTTGGTGGTTCAAAGAATTCGTCGATTGATTCTTTCTTCTGCAACGATGGAAGTCATCGTCGTCCGACTGTGGGTAATAATAATGTTTATATGTGTTTTCTTGGAACACCACATCGTCATCGTCTTCATTGAATGTAGAACGAGCAATCTGTAACAACCAGTACAATTTTATACGTTACTCAGAAGTCATAAAAAATCAGAACATTCACTCAGTAATTAAAAAATGAAAGCGAATCACATCAGTTTTATGCACATCATATACGTTAGACAGAAGTCAGAACAATTCAGAACATTCACTCAGAAAATAAAAAATAAAAACGTTTTACTTACATTCATGGTACTGGTGTTGAATACAGAACGGAGCACTTGTAGTAGTTTCCTATGCACGAGTATCGAAAATAGACAACTCAGTGTGTTATATATCAATTTTAGTAAGTAATGACTATTTGAACTTACTCTACTTAAGATATCTAATTCGATGTTGTTTAACAAGACAAGATAGTTAATGTAATGATTATTTTAACTTTAGTTTAGGAAAATTTTACTTTCAAAGTCTAATTTTAATGAACAATGTGTGTTTCTCTATCACGAATAAACAAGTTCGGTAGCTAATTTAATTTAAACGAGCAGATAAACTAGTTTCAAAGTATAAGTAAATAGAGTTTATCTAATTATAATGAACAAAGTTATTAAGATATACTCTTATCAGAAAGTTAGTAAGTATGGGTGTATTATTATAGCAAAAATATTTCACGAGAGATGGTCCATGAAGGGAAGATTTCATGCATACCGAATGTCCATTATTACAATTAACACACTAACCGCCGCTGTGGTTAAGTGGTTAGGACTACCCCGGTCTCAGACTCACGGTCACGGGTTCGATTCCCAGCAGAGGTTGCACATGTGTGTATTCAGTATGGTTGGTGGTAGGACTTGAATGATTACAATTAGCTCACTAACCACCTCTGTGGTGAAGTGGTTAGGACTACCCCGGTGTCAGACTCCGGGTCACGGGTTCGATATCCGTTTGGCAAGCTTCGTACCACCATTTTATCTAAGTCAGTGCCTTAGTAGTGAGGATTCCAGGTGAAGTTATGCCTTCACTTTGATCTTACTTTTCATCTCCTAACATCAGGTGAGATGAAGACAAAGCGCTTTCCTGAAGATCAATAAAATACAATCGCATAGTTGTTAAGGTGATTAGACCGAGGTGTCATTAACAGTGGTTTATTAGTAAATCAACTGAACAAGAGTACAGTGGCGTCGGTACGTCATTAGATAATGATGTGCATCGGGAATGGTGATTAGGACCGAGGAGTCATTAACGATTCATTAGTAAATCAACTGAGAGCTGCCGCTCGAAAATTGTATCTCGGAAACGGTTAAAGATATCGCTCTGGGACCCAGCGCAATCGATTCAAATGGGGGGTTTTCCTTTTTTTTTTTTTTTTTTTTTTTAGTTTTGGAAACGACTTGAACTAGCCCAGCGGGGGTCAGAACCAGACCAGTTTTGAGTGCGCCAGAACTCTCAAAACCCTACTACTCTTAATTAATATCGCAGCTCGAATATCACTTAGCGCACTATCAAAGCTCGGACACTATTTTCCCCGTATGAGTAGTACCGCACTCTTAAGTTGGACCGCACCGCCGACGTCCCAAAATTGAATGTCCCTAACTTTCCGCCCTTTTCCCAAGCATCTTAACTTTCGCGCCACGCGCGCCTAAGATTTGCCCGCGCGAGTCCCCTTTTCTTCCCTTCAACCAATCGCTAGCCGTTTCCCCGATGCCCCCCGCCTTCGCGTCGCGCCACGTGGAGCTATCCTCCGACCTCTCTTTCTGTCTTTTTCTCAACCTCTCGCTCGCTCATTGCCGCTTTCGCCGCGCAATTCTAAAATTTTCCCATAATCTAACCAAATCTCGTCCGACAGCCAATATTTCATCTTTGAATATCTAAATGTAGCCTTCTATTAACAATTCCCTCTTAATAATCCTCCACTTAAGCCAATAATCCTATATTTTGGGAAATTATCAAAAGTTCCGTATTCCGACCATAGATGGCGTCCGCCCGTAGGTGAACCACTTTGCCGACCCCCAAAGCCCCGCGAAATTCAAAATAAAAATAAAGTCCTAGTCAACCTAGCAACCTTACGCGAAGCCCAAATAAATGACTTCCGCTAGACGCCGCCTATGTTGCAAGGGACGCGCAGAGCAGTCCCCGCGAAATTCAAAATAAAGAA
The DNA here is from genome assembly GCA_963921215.1 of Scoparia ambigualis. NCBI lineage: Eukaryota > Metazoa > Arthropoda > Insecta > Lepidoptera > Crambidae > Scoparia > Scoparia ambigualis. The sequence goes on from OY992522.1 coordinate 4,943,973, forward strand.
GTCAAACTAGCAACCTTATGCGAAGCTTACGTAAATAACTTCCGCTAGACGCCGCCTATGTCGCAAGGGACGCGCAGAGCAGTCCCCGCGAAATTCAAACTAAAGATAAAGCGCTAGACCATTGACCATTATTCTGAACTAGTTTATTATTCCCTTTTTCATGCTTATTATATTAATGGTGCTACGCATTAATATTTATTTTAATGCTACTCCCACACATTCCTTACTAACGGACGGATACCATTCATTCTGTACCGTTACAGCCGCCCCCGATAGAATTTAAGCAGATAAAGTACCACTCTTATCTGCGGCGAATTATATCTAAACCCTGTACTTAATTAAGTACAAAATAGCACGTCCTTCCTTGCTAACCCCATTGTCATCCTAGCCCTCTTCCTCAAAGATATTCCTACTATTTATAGTTCCTTCCCAATCCCTAATGACTCCTTCCTCAATAAGCATTCTCATTGCAAAAAAGCCCACACCCCTCATTCTATTCAACTGACACAAAATCATAATCGCATACCCAGTTCTCGTGTTCGAAACGGAATCCCAGTAAACTTAGTTTCGGTAAATACTTCCCAATAACTTAGACATCTACCATGTCTCTAATCATACACAACCGCCGAATAATGATTTGCCTTTTGTTTACCATCATAACAACAAATCTTACTATAATTTAAATCAATATAACAGTCTCTTGCGCTGTCTACTAACGCCCCCTAGCGAAAACTCTTCAACTCTATGACGATTCCGACGTAAGTTTATAACATCTTCCGAACCATTCAATTATTCTATTCTTTAAATTATTTTCCTAGAATAATTTCAAGTACATCTGTCATCATGGCCTTCTTTTAACTTACGTCTTTTCTTACAACTTGTTTCGCATCTAAATGTTGCAACCTAGGGATCTAACCTGGGATCTTTCGTGGGTGAAGCATCAACCACTTCGCCGTCATGGTTTTAGTTCCAACTAGGCTAATGAATAATTATTAATAATTTAAATTAAAACTTTCCTTCATACTTCAACGCTACCAATCTCATCTTAACTTATATAATTACCTAAGATAACGAAACGTCGGAACTATTGTCTACCTCAGGCAGGGATCGAACCCGCGTCCTCCACAATCCCTAATTAGCTACTTTTTTCAACGGAAACCTATTTTCCTCTCCGCGGATAAGAAATCTTAACCAAACCCCCATATCAACCAAAACCAGTAGGCATACCATCATCGCCCAAGAGTTATAACTTTATTTTAGATGAGATACATCTAATGTCTAATCCTACAAATAACCGAGATAGAATACTAGACTCGCTTCCGTCCGGTACGCAGTGACACCCACTCACCGTGCATACAAATAGAGGTCTTAACGCCTTACAATAAGGTTGTCGATCGTAAATATTTAGGAAAAACTCATTCACTCTAAGGGGGTACGCATCTCGAAACACGTCCTTGAGTTTTGAACTAGCTACCCCGTAGTTCAGATCTATTAGAAGTTTGTGTGCTATGTATATCTAACTGTCAATGTATGCGTCATCGATAAGTACTTGTTAATACCCCGGTACGCGTTGGACATTGTATACTAATTGACAAGTACTGAGCTTATACGTATAAGCAAATACTTATGCCAAAACCTATCTAGTAACTATGTCTCATCCCTAGTTATTACTATGTACGAAAGACAACATTTAGTCTCATTTGCTAATATATAATAAGTCAATATTCCCTTACTTTCCTATACCTTTGAAAAATATCATTTTCTTATTAAATTAAACAGACCGGTAACTATCTTATCCGCCCCCACAACTCTACTTAACTTCCTACCTTTTATATTACTAATAACGGTCAAATCGGTAAATAATAAGTCATTAAAGGTGACACTTCGTCTTAGTATTCATGGTAATTAATATCGTGATTTCCTTCTCGTATTTACTGAATTCCAAACTGCGTGATTCAATAGTGCTAGTTTCTTTTTATTTTTATTTTTTATTAGATGATTTTAATTTTACACTCGCACAAGACACATTATTAAGATGGTAATCTCCCGAATGTTTGTAACTCTAATTGGTTACTCATTATGCATTCTACTTTACTTTTCAGCCTTCCGTCCAGATGGTAAAATTCCCCAGCAACACGAGATCCCCTGACCACGCCAAAATGAAATGCCATCAATGGCCTCTGTTTCTGCAGCCTAAGACATTATCTCTCTATAGGTTAGTCAAGTATAATTGTCCTGATTTAGACTTCACAAGACGCCGCCAAAGGAGAATTTACGAATTTACAACCACCTTACAGCAGAATTTCCGCAACTTTAAGAAAGGCTAGTTTAAGAAATGAAGCTAAATGGAAACCACTTAATTTTATTGTGTGCTGAGTAATTCCCACTTCTACAGCACAGTTCCGAAACTTCGATTCAATTACTTCACCAGGTAAATCAAAATAAACCCTACACGCTTAACTAAGTTCTATTTGTGCCCAGTGCGACTAAAAATATTCGAACACCCTAAACAAGCTACTTTTACTAATTTAACAGTGCCAATTAAGAATGCTCCCTTGTGTCATCTATAATTTTATTGTGTGCATAGACGACCAAAGACCTCGCTTTCAGCATGCCTTCTTCGTTGGACCCGCTTAGTTAAATACTCTAATCAAAATTCTAAAGTTACAATTGAAAATGTCAAAAGTTCGAATATTATGCAATAGAGAATTTCTCTAACATAGTTACTCCACCTCTTCGCACTATTTAGTCAGGCATATTGCAATTCAAGTATTTATTTTAATTTATAATGACCTATCTTCTCCACCCCTGTTCACATACTTTAGCCATCCCTATCCACAGCTGCGGTGAAGATAATTAGTTAATGAACAAAACATCCTTTAAACATTCTATGTTACTACCGCAATCACAAGAAATATTTACTAGAAGGATTATCTATCATACAGCTGACTATAACAAAATGAGTCCCCCTTATCTTTCTCCGTTCCTTCTCTAACGTAGAAGACAGCAACAGACAATTAATATTTAATTACTTATAATTTAGAACAACCCTAGGTAAAACGCTACCACAAAACTAGTATAGAACAGAATAATACTAACCGAAGTAAACTTTTGTATTCACACTTGCAAATAAAATATCTTTATCTTTCCGTGATGAATGATTTTGATAACACTATTTCATCAACTCAATGTCCCGGCCTACATATGTGAAAACTCCCAATCAATTAGTTTGTATAAAACAATCTAGATGCAACATGCAGTTCACATTAACTAACAATTTTAAGGTTGTGCCATAACTTCGACAATAACCTACCTTAGCACTAATTTTAATCATCTACAATTACATCACGTACATATTAGATGCCAATAATCTAGATTATAAGAATTCTAGCAATTCATATTAATAAATAATCAAACAAGATAATCCCGCTGTGTCAGTCTGCGCTGACCTTGCCACAAGTCAAAAACGCGTTTCGTTCGTCCTATCATTTCTAAACCTGTAGACATTTACTTTGTACTAAACAAATTCTTGAGTTAATAATTATTTGCCAATTGTTAAGCAAACCTATTTAATTTCATAATAACAATTTTAATATAGCAGTATTAGAATATTATTATAAATCCCGAACATCTTTATTTATTATAATCAACATTACCGGTTAAAGTATTTGAATGGCCTAGTGCGAACTAGGTTTCAGGTCTCACCTCGGGAAAATAAATTTACTATTGACTTTAAAATCTACTACTAATAAATTTATTATTTTCTTCTGATATACAAAGATAGGTTATGACTCTAGGTCGGGTTTAATAAACTTTGAACTATGCCTACCTCCACGATAATCTCGATTAAATATATATATCCGCAAAACGAAATATGTCCAATACGGCCGATTTTACTAAATTTAAATTATGCTACTAAACAGTACGTGTCCTAAGAACGTCACACATCCGAAACCCATTTCAGTTCTAATGTCTTTACCCATCTAAATTAAAATTTGTACCTGTCGACGCGAGACAACATCTAAATAATTACCTTGTATGATTCGAATTGTGATAGTTGATTTTGTATTGTAATCTCGATAACGCAATACCAGGGATTTACTTGTTAAGCGGTAAGAGATTTATTCTCAGCTCGCAATATCAGTCGCTTTATTTCCGGCTTGAATGTTTCTGCGGACTATGAGTTTAAAATTATCCTACAACTTAAAATTATGGTATATAAAATCGATCACTGTTTTATAAGTAGCTGGTGTTAACTTTTAAAATGATAAAACGATTTAACTAATGATTATGACGTGACATCCGTCCGCAACTCGCCTTTATAATTGATGTGATAACATACGCTATTGTTATCCCTATAGCGTAACAGTGCTATAACTCGTTAATTTTGCCGTTAAATCTCGACTTCAAGCCAATCAACTATTTCTTTTTTCTACTATTATTTTTTTTTCTTTCGATTTATCATTCTTTCTTTACTATTATATTTTTCTTTCGACCCCTATTTTGCTCCCAAGCTCAATTAATATCCACCTTCCACAATTATCCATCATCCGTCAATCTTAGATATCTTCGAGAAGTAAATTATTTTTTTTTTTTTTTAACATCTTAATCGTTCAACGGAGATAGACAATTGTGCAAGGTACCCTTCTTAATAGGCTAATCCAACCCAGTGAATTTAATGATTTATCTATCTCTACCTATCCTAATTAATTAGTCATGTAGTAAAGTCTTTTCTTTTCACCGCTCTCCCGACTTAGATATCTCTAGGTAACTCACAACTGATAATATAAGGTAAGTAGGTATAGTAAGCTGTGCCCAGCGAGCTTTACCTCTGCGTACGTTAACCTCATCTTAAGCTAATAATAATCCTTTATAAATCTTCATAATTAACTATTTATCACGATTTCAACTATACGGTAAGAAGCAATGATTACCGGTAACGACTACTTACAACGCTGCAAGAGTATTTCAATTATACATATTATTATTAGACAGCACCCTTTTACCATCATCCAAAATAAAATCTTTTATTGGTAACCCAACGCCATCTAGCCTCGCTAATAGGTAACCTCCCCACAATAGAGTAGATATTAGATAGTTGTTTCCAGACGGTAACGACTTTTATCGCCTACTAGACGTATTTATCCGTTTACATTATGCATCCCAAACTACGTTGCTTTTAAACCAAAATTCCTAGCAGGGATGCACAGACTACGGCCCGCGGGCCGCATGCGGCCCGCCGGTCGAATACTGGTGGCCCGCCGACAGCAAAAATAATACTCTCGTACATTCGAAAATATTGAGTTCTATTCCAGAATAAAACCAATAACAAATCTTTAAATACGTATACTTCTGGTGGCCCACCATCAGTTCATAATTTGCCCGAGTGGCCCCTAGTCTTAATAAGTCTGTGCATCCATGCTACTACCAATGAATAGTCACATGATTCTATCCCCTACATGACATCCCTGCTACTTGCTATTCCCTATAATCGCGATTTCTCATCAACGCGTGTATTTTGAACCGAAATATTATTTTATGTTACTTTTCCTAGGATTTTATCGAACTAACAAAATGCGGCATTTCCCTTGTGCTGAGCAATCGTCTCCGCCTACATATCACATAATAATAATTCCACCACAATGTCATTGCATTCTAATCTACTACGTGATAAGTATTAGGAAAATCTCTTTCAATGTAAAAATCGCAGGTATTAAAAATAACAGGTATGGAAAATAACAGGTGATTCCACTTGCTATAACAAAATCACATGATTACGCGATAAGGAAGTTTCCTCTCCGATTGGTTTTATGACTTCATGTTTTATAATCATTCCTAATTCTAGATTGTTTATGGTCTCGCTAAATCATTTGTCTCTATGGTCCAACCATAGACAAAGAACGTTATAGTCCTTGACTAGCCTAAACTACTCTATGGATTTCAGATGTGAGACTCAAGTACACTATTATATTTTTTTTTTCTCTAACATAACCAACAAAATAAATTATAATACGTGGAATAGCACATCAACTAAAAACCGCAATCGCTCAACGATTATTAGTCAAAATATAATTATTATTAGTTTTATATTATGCTGTTAGCGTCATAACTTTATAATATTGTACAGCATATCGCCGTCCTATAATATAAATTGAATCCTGCAATAATTTAGTTGGTTAATTCTGTCCAATCTCGCCCCCTTGCCTTTCCATCCGACAGCAATAATAATTAAACCGCCCCCTATTCTACAAATCTTTCTAAATCAATAAATGTTGAACTATGTCACCCTATCGACCTTTTACGATCCTAAAAATAACTCAACACAAGGCTGTATGAACCAGTTGCCTATGCCTATATGAAATCTATCACCAGGAATAGAAACAAAACTACAGTTACCATAACTCTTAACGTCAACAAATAACTTAGCGTCCTATCAAAATCGAATACAAAGTTTTAGTACTACAATCTTCAATCACCATACATTCAACCGTAGTATTTTTCTTGTAACAATCTCAACCAAAACAAAAATTACACCCGAAGCAATTTCATTGTCCCCTAAAATCGAGTGCCAAATCGACAGATATGTCATTATCTTACATTGCCTCTCGCAACAACGGACATCCCTGAAAGGTATTATTATATTTCAAATAATACTCATTACGCTATTGTTTTGTAGCTTTATCTCCTCCTTTGACCTTTAACCTAACCCGAGAATATATTTGTTACAGATTTCGTACAACAAAATTTAGCTCCAGCTCTCATTGCGACTGTCTACAATATTGGTCTTAATCTATTAGAACCTATATAAAGTGTATGAATCAACTTTAGAAGATAACAACGTTTATTGTGAAAAGTGTCAAATTATAATTCACCCACTATCAAGAGCCCGTAATACAAAGTGCATGAATCAACTCCAAAGGATCCAACAAAGTTTATTGTGAAAAGTGTCAAATTATAATTCTTCAATATCTCTGAATTAATTAATCTTCATTGAATTATTCCCTATTTAGCCAATTCTAAACTCACGCATCGCAACACGACAACAATTTGTGGGAAAAAAAAATCCCACTTCTAAATTAAAGTATTACCGCTTGACTGAAATCCAATACAACTATATTAATGATAATTTATAACTTAACTTTCTAATCCTGGTAACGGCTTACCAAATTGTAACCTCTCCCCCCTCTCTATAATTTGCTACACCTAAATCTAAACCTAAATCTAATGCCTTTCACACCTATATGCCTAGTCTACCTTATAATACATACACACATCCTCGCCGCTTTACCTTAACTTAAATTATTATCTAATTCTTAAAACTAATTAACCTAATTTATCTACAATCTAATGGTTGTGTCTGGAGTTTTGTAGAGTGTGTAGCGTTTGTATGAAGATGGAACCTTAGCATAGCTTAATTCTATTTGCAGTGAATTTCAGTCAAGCAATGTAATATTATAATAACTACTATTTTGGCCAGATCGTCTAGTGAACCCTCCGTTGTTAACCGCATTTAAGTAACTCAAGTTCTTTCGTGAAAGTTTAGTAATTGGCTTATCCCTGTGTTAAATTATTTTCTCCTGACCTAATTACCTACCAGTCTATAAATCATAACATAAATATGTGTAGCCTAGCAATGACTCCGTCTGAACTGTGACCTAAATCCTTCACTGCAGCTGCGGGGAAGATTTGTAACCACTCAAAGGTAATCAGATGATAGCTTAGCTTGTAGGTATTATTATTTATTATCAGTAGCGTGATACATAAGAAGCCTGGTGCAATTTATGAGCCCCACCGCCGCTCCATAGCGTACTGTACATCTCATGGTTTAATTACAGTTCCGTCACATTGGCTTTAACTTTAATTATTAGCTTGTGCCTTTAATTCTTTAAACTGAGAATTTACATCTCTCCTCAAATTTAATTTCATCTTACATTATGAACTATGTGTTAGCAATTTAAATTCTTATTATTCCACATAAATCAATAGAGTTTATCTCAAGGCTTGCTATCATCCAAATATCCTTTTCACATTAAGAACTTAATTATTCAATGCAATAACTTATATTCAGTTCCGTAAAGGGTGGATAATTTAATCAAACGCCACTTCAGGCGGTGGCTAAAGCAGAATGCTATTAATACAGGTAAAACTACTTTTATTTACTCTTAGTATTTATTATACAGGTCTTGTAAAGTTCCAATATAACTACATTGGATTAGCTGCATTGGCAGATTATCACATCTTAAGTTTATTAAAGGATGCTTAATTCATTCAACATCCCTGACTTTTAGGAAGAGAACTTAAGTTAATTATTTTTCCATTAACTTCCACCCTCTGTCTCTCAGACTGAGTGGTTAATTTGATAGACTACTAAATCATAGTCAGTATACTTTTAGTAGGTAGTAAATTAGGTAGTTAATTATCCCTGTTAATCATTGAATCAATTACATTTAGAAGTTATCTTTTACTCACTTTAATAAGTATAAATTAGACTGTACTAGGTATTAGTCTGATTGATTAGATTGTTCCCATCAAATATTTCTATGTTTCATATTATTAGAAGTAAGTACTTGCATATCTTAAGAGGTCTATTCAAATGGTATTAGTAGACCATTGTCAGGCTAATTAGCTGGTTGTTATCAATCAATTATTTCTATGTTTCAGATTATTAGAAGCTCATAGCTTGCAATGTCTTCTTTCAACGACTTATCCTAGGTTCTAAACTGGTTTTAGTTGTTCAGTTTGTATCAGCTTATTTTTGCTAAGGTATCGGATGTAAAACTTTAACACCTTGAAGAGTGTAGCAATGTGAGATCGTATTGCATCCCAGGGAAAGCTAAAAAATGCCTGTTTGGTCATTTCAGTATTAGAAATCAAACATCACAGTACGGCTAAGCTTATTTGCTATAACTTTTTAGTATTTTTCTTGTAATAGGAAACCAGTCTAGCCTTTTAGGTACTCCAAAGTAATGATGGTACGATATTATCGTACTTCTGTTAATTATTTAAAATGAATAATTAATTGGTAACAACTTTAGGAAAACAATTAGAATTTTACCGGCCTGCGGTAACAGATTACTTGCCTAGCTAGGACCCACATCACTTCATCATAATTTTATTTAGCGCCGTAACTTAATTATCCCTACCTTATTAGTCTGAATTAATAACTAACCATATATATATATCCGCCTACCTATAGATTCCTACAACTTTCCTCACTTGAAAATGCCTATATTTTGTCGAACTAACAGTCCCTTTTGTGTACCTTGCAAACTAGGCCAAGCCACATTTAACTTAAATTCGTGATGTGTGGTGATAGTCGCATTGCCCCTGAAAGCAACTAACTCCTAAATGTTCTATCAGTCGAGCCAGTATACTCAGTGTGTTATTTTCCTATCACTACACTGTATGTACGGAGGTAGACTCGAGATTGGACTGGGTCATACGTATCTACCTCCAGCTAAATGGTGTCTGACCTATCTTCAACTTTCACTAGGGAGACAACTGTCTCTCCCCCATTACTCCGTCGAAGATAGTGTATTGTTTAGCGTAATGATGTAAAACGCCGATCTTATTAAATACAATCAAAGATCATCCAGACCGAAGTCTGTTGAAAGGTACATAGGTTTTCGTTGCCACCGTTATGCGTTTCCGCCGATGTACCCCGGAATACTTCATTCCGTTAACGGATTCGAGTTGCGACCGCAATAGTTTTACTTTATTAATCACTTTCAATTTCACAAATCTTAATTAATATCGCAGCTCGAATATCACTTAGCGCACTATCAAAGCTCGGACACTATTTTCCCCGTATGAGTAGTACCGCACTCTTAAGTTGGACCGCACCGCCGACGTCCCAAAATTGAATGTCCCTAACTTTCCGCCCTTTTCCCAAGCATCTTAACTTTCGCGCCACGCGCGCCTAAGATTTGCCCGCGCGAGTCCCCTTTTCTTCCCTTCAACCAATCGCTAGCCGTTTCCCCGATGCCCCCCGCCTTCGCGTCGCGCCACGTGGAGCTATCCTCCGACCTCTCTTTCTGTCTTTTTCTCAACCTCTCGCTCGCTCATTGCCGCTTTCGCCGCGCAATTCTAAAATTTTCCCATAATCTAACCAAATCTCGTCCGACAGCCAATATTTCATCTTTGAATATCTAAATGTAGCCTTCTATTAACAATTCCCTCTTAATAATCCTCCACTTAAGCCAATAATCCTATATTTTGGGAAATTATCAAAAGTTCCGTATTCCGACCATCCGCCCGTAGGTGAACCACTTTGCCGACCCCCAAAGCCCCGCGAAATTCAAAATAAAAATAAAGTCCTAGTCAACCTAGCAACCTTACGCGAAGCCCAAATAAATGACTTCCGCTAGACGCCGCCTATGTTGCAAGGGACGCGCAGAGCAGTCCCCGCGAAATTCAAAATAAAGAAGTCAAACTAGCAACCTTATGCGAAGCTTACGTAAATAACTTCCGCTAGACGCCGCCTATGTCGCAAGGGACGCGCAGAGCAGTCCCCGCGAAATTCAAACTAAAGATAAAGCGCTAGACCATTGACCATTATTCTGAACTAGTTTATTATTCCCTTTTTCATGCTTATTATATTAATGGTGCTACGCATTAATATTTATTTTAATGCTACTCCCACACATTCCTTACTAACGGACGGATACCATTCATTCTGTACCGTTACATGATGACGAGTGACTTACCTACCTTATTATGACATTGATATGAGACCAAACCCATTTTTCAGCTTATAATATAAATAAATTAAGACAGAAGACCACAAGCAAACGCTTGCTGCCAAGAATTTCTCAAATATTAACAACTTGACGTCCGTCTGTAATGAAATAAGTGATAACACTAAATGTTACAAACCGCGCGAACATTTAAACAGTTTGATCTTAGATGCGAGTACCCGCTAGGTAGTGATTAAAACGTTTGCATCTTGTATGAGTACATCGCCTAAAGTAACTCTATGGCGTAGCGGCTAAGGCTTTCGGGTTTAATTGTCTAACTACAACACCTATCACATTACTTTTCTAATTGATTATTGTCCTAAATAAAATAAAATTAAAAACATTCCAAGTACATTGTTTTGCTAGATAACTTAAAACTAATTTTAAAATATGCAAACTAGCGAAGCAATGTACTTACTGTTACTTGAAAGGTAATGCTAGAGGTTCAACTAATGCAAAAAGTCCCCGCCCGCGCCGCCCCGGTTTGTGATCTTGCCAGTTAGTTACGCAACTTTCACATTACCAAGTTAAAGGATGGGTAACCAAATAAAAAGCGTCTCGAGCTCCTCCGTGCTTCGGAAGGCACGTAAAGCACACTGCGGTTGTATTGGCTCAGGGCTTAGCCTGTTAAGCCCAGTCTGCCTTAGTGCTGTCGTTCATGTGGGAACGTTCAAGACGTTCATAGGATGACGATGATGACAACATCGCCTTAATATAGGATTGCTTCATTGTTACTTATTTAGAGCGGTAGGTACCGAAAATAATTGAAAATAAAAGTCAAAGTACAAATCATTTATTAAATATACGCCTTCACAGACACAATGACATGATTGTGGTCTCTACGCGACAAGTTAAAATATTTATTTATTTTACATTATTTATTACACTGCCATTCATTATGAGTTGGTTGATAATGTTTCGAAATAAAACATAGGATTATTTATATGTTTACTAAAAATAATTTTAAAACAATTAATTTTATATAATTACCCTAGTATGTTGATAATGAATCAAGTACAACTTTAAGCCATGTTTAATGCAGTTTCATTGTTGGATACGACATGTGGTACACATCCCATCTTTATTGTGAGCCTGATGCAGCATTAAATATTGGTGTTATTATGATTAACCATGCTTTTTGAAGGTATCCAGAATCTCCTAAGAAATTAGAACAATATACTTACTTATAGAAAATTGTCATAGATAAAAAGTTAGTAGGTAGTATATGTTTACCTTATATTTACCAAAAATAATTTAAAAACAATTAATTTTATTTATTTATTTATTTATTCACAGGTGAATCGACAGTTCTATAAAAAGTATAACACTGAAAATGTGAAACAGCAAACCATTTTCAGATTCACACAAATAAAAATGTGATAGTAACATTACAAACTCAAGCAACAATTACAATCGATTACTTCACAATCGCCAAATTGATAATAACTAAACTATTACAGAGTATGCTAGATATGGAACTTAATTTGTATTATATGTATAACAAGCCACCTTATGTTTAGCCACCTATTAAAAGAAAAAACAATATTATAACAAACACAATAGAACCCACCAGATTTAATGATCGGATAGTAATAATGCAAGTTTATACATATAAATAAATAAACCTTTGTATGTTGATAATGAATCAAGTACAACTTCAATAGCGTAATGTTATGACTAGTAGAAATTGATATAAGTAGGTACTTAAACATTTTCTATAGGTACCTACTGCAAGTAAAATTAAATATCAAGTAAAAAATAACATTAATGTTGTATTTCTTCATATATTCTTATTTTCTTACCTAACTCTCTCAAAGTCAAAGTTTATTAAATATGAGGCTTCACTTTCTCTTATTGACATAAAAACTATATGTAACAATAAAAATAAATGCCAATTGTGTGTGAAGGTACTGTTTTTTTAGTACCTACCTAAGTAAATCTTTTTAATAAAGTACAATAAACTTAGAACTAAATTAACTTTATAAGTACTTAATTTTTCCCCATCATATAAACCAAATCACTATTTTATGGGTTAAATATATTTATGGCACACTTTTCCTTTTCTTAAAATAAAAATGTTGTCAACGACGGTACTGTTTTTTTGTACATAAGTGAATCTTTTTAAATAAAGCACAATAAACTTAGATCTAAATTAACTTTATACTTATTTTTTCCCCATCATATAAACCAAATTACTATTTTATGGATTAAATATATTTATGGCACAGACTGCTCTTTTTTGTAGAATAAAAACGTTGTCAACATTAGAGCTCCACAAAAAAAGAATCATGTAAATAACTAAATTCAACGATGCCAAAGCCATGTTCAATGCAGTTTCATTGTTGGATATGACATGTGGTACACACCCCTCCTTTCTTGTGAGCCTGATGCAGCATTAAATATTGTTGTTATTATCATAAACCATGCTTTTTGAAGGTATCCAGAATCTCCTAAGAAATTAGAACAATATACCTACTTACTTAAGTATAGAAAATTGTCATAGATAAAAAGTTAGTAGGTAAGTACCTATGTATTATACAAAATTGCTTGATATTGTTTTTACCAAATAACCATGTTTGTTCACTATTCTGAGGAAGTCCATCCTCCAAATTATGAGGTAACATTTAATATTTTGTAATCATCGTTTCAAATCTGCAAAACCACTTACAATAGTTTTATCTTTATGTCAATACTCTTTATTTTAGCAATTTTAACAAAACTGACATTTCCTGGTAAATCCCAATATAATAATAGGCATAATACTTACCTTTATTATGTAAGTAATAGTATATATATTAAAACTTACCGTTTGAACATAAGGACTGATATCTTTTCCTATTATGAAAGATGCTTGTCTGTATAAGATTTATAGGGTATAGTCAATAGGTACACCTTACTACACTTAGAGCGTTGTGTTAATACTCTAAGCTACCTGGCAAATTAAATCTTCATTGGAACCTGTAAAACAAATAGGCAATCTAAGTTATAAATTGATAAATGGACATTATGGATAGGTTACATTTAATATTTATACAGAAAGTCCCTTACTGTTGTCTTATTCTTGACCTTTCTTGTCATGATTAAAGGTACTTAGGTGGATTTATTTGGCCAAAATGTTTGTATGGTTTGAGAGCCCCTACAAATGGTTATGCAGCGACTTGCTCTTCGTTGCGGAAAATGTTGCATGACCTTAGAATAATAACGCTATAGAAACCAAGTTCGCGCGCCTACTTTGAAGCACATTAATTGGAGCCAGAAATGGCACCAAACGCCGGACCGCTCCGTAGTGTTCAATGTCACAGCGCGCCGAACGTGTCTCGCGAAAACAAAAAAAAATGACGGTTTGTGCAGTTAAATTGTGTCACAACACATCTGAAAAACAAAAGAAGTGTAATAACATCACTTTTCACAGGTAAGCTTTTAGTATTTCATAGTATCTTGTAGTTAATTAGGTCAAAATATAAACGTACTGCAGTGTGATTCTCTAAGTTAAAGCCTCGGTAGCAGCGGGTGCCGCAGTGCTGTCTCTTTCATATTCATAGAATTGGAAAGAGACAGCAGATCACAGCCATGCGCGCACGTCACGCGTGTGTGAATCGGTTTAGTGCTTCATTTTTGACAGAGCGCTTGTATGAAGACTATCTTTCTATAGCGTTATTATTCTAAGTGCATGACACACATTTATTTGGTCATTCACATCGCAACAACTATATCAGCACGCAATTCCCGGCAGACCTTAGTTAGATATTTGAAAGTTCGTAAACGAGAACTCCGAGAACTATTCACAAGTACAACAAACTCGGGAATTTCGTTAATTTGCTCCAAGCAACGTAGGGAAACATTTCTTCCTTAGCGCCTGAGCACTTGATTATTGCAGTCCACAATAGCCCTAAAAAAAAAATTTTAAACAAAACTTTCAACACAACACAACTCTTCCTTCATCAGCTGATCAAAAAATCGCCATTTTGTGTGAATTTTTATCTTCAATGTTTGAGTGATCGCTAGATTAGCGATTCTTGGCTTGTCAAACTGTCAATTAGGTCTATTTTAGCGTAAATTTTACGTCGTAGGTAACTTTTGCATATGTCAATCCCATACATTCGGTTTATCGTAGCGATGATTTCGTAGCGTTTAATTTGTTTGCCAATTGACTAGGCCCTCAGGACAATCGCAAAGCGCAGCGTAGCGATCATAGATAAAGGTCATACTGTCGAATATCATTGCTGTCGGGTAGCGATTGTCTTGAATTTCGAGGTTATTTTTTTTTATTAGACAAAAGAAATCTAACTCCATACAAAAATATCTTTTGAATAATAAGTCGTCTGAACATTATGACTAATAAAAATATGTTACGGTCCCCGAACCGATTGAGATACTATGCCGCTTGTGGCACTCTATACGCTTAGTACTAGGATGCCGTGAAATTACGGCATCGTAACCGATCGTACTAAGTTGCCGCTTGTGGCACTCTATCTATATCTATCTCTATCTATATCTCTTTACACCTTTCTAACACAAACATATTTCTGTATGTTATTGTACTTTTTGTTACAAATTTAAGTAGAATAAATGAATATGAATATGAATATTCACTGCCTACACTTTGTACTAGGATGCCGTAATTAAGGCATCGTAACCGATCGTACTAGAATGCCGCTTGTGATTTTGATTCAGACACAATTGAAAATCATTTATTTCGCAACCGCCGGCGGTCATAAGATCCTTGATAAAACTATATGCCTTCGCGCTAGTAGTCAAGTCATATGTTCAGTTGCAGGATCGATTTTTATTTTAAAGTTAATGCTTCATTAAATGTATTGCTGTCTTTTTCTGCGTCTAGCGTACAAAAAAAGACAGCAATATGTTTAATGGAGGATTAACTTTAAAAATCGTTCTTGCAACTGGGTGTAGTAATACTCGTAAAAAATTTACTTTTACGAGTTCATGATGACTGACTATTCACAAGATTAACAACTGAAGCACGGTACCATTGGATCTATAACTATAGAGAGAGCATAAGTTTGCTATCTCTTTCTGCCTTAATCCATTACTACTTTTGTTCCGTTTCGGCACATCATGTTTACCCTAAGTAAAAGAAAGACAAAACATAGGATGAAAGGACCGTGTCGGTGAAACTGTGCAACGTATCCAGCGACACTTGGCCCCAAACAAATCGCTGTCATTATTTTACCTACCAAATAATTATTTGTTTTTTTGTTAAATAAGTGAATATTATAAGTGTACATATTATTCCGATGGGCTTAATTGAACAACAAGTTGTTCAGTCAAACATTGCAGTAATAGAAGTGAGTGGCAAGATCCTGGAATATCGTTTCTTAGGTAAGTTTTGTTAATCTGGTTTCGTGATGATTATTAGCAATTTACCATGCAGTATTTGATTTTTTTCTATTAAAAATGCTAATAAATGATTGTAAATCTCTAATTCTAGTCTTAAATATGTGTGCTTTTGGTTTAATACGGAAATTTCATAAAATTATTTCAACTTAACCTGTAATCAGTATTGTCAGGTACTTGGCAAAGTTTACCCCAAAAATACTTAGGTTTTAGTATGGAACGAATAGCATAAAATAAATTATCTAATTAAAATATGTCTACCTGTACTTTTTACCTTTCCTATCTATTCGAGCGTTAGACTGAGCGTGGTAGAAAATAATAAATTTAGTTTTAAGGTTTTAGGGGCCTCACGAGAATCAAGCCAGCCTAGTGTAAATTATCGTTTATTTTCTATTTATTTTAGATTTCCAAAGGACGAAACACTCAAAAAAATGATGATGGAGACATAAAAATAAAGAAAAATGAAATCTTAGCGAAATCGCAGCCACTTATCAAAACTTGATAACACGAATACTATTGAGGACTTGAAAACTGACAATAAAAATAATCTAGAAGTAAGTATCACAAATTTGTTTTTTTTTCAACTTCTCTATTGGTTTATCAGTGACCGCGATTTCGCAAAATTCTCCTTTATTTTAGTATGAATTTTCGGTATTCCACAAAATTAAGATGAAGTATTTATGTTACAGGTTGTTTAATCGTGCAGTAGTTGCAGTACTGAAGAAACACTAGAACCAAAACAGCAATGCATCTTTTCACTTAAATAATCTTGACTTTGTCAGATTGATCCTTATTTAAAATTTTTCAATTTTTTTCAAAAAAAAATTTCTCAAAGATTGATTGATATTTCATCCACAATACTTTGTTTTTGATTTTATGTTTTCGTTTCTTTTATCCTAACCATTCTACATCCGACACAAAAATGAGAGTTGTTATGTCGAGAGGTCGAGACTTGGTATTTGTTCTTAACGTTGTATAAAATTTACCCATATTTAGGGAGTGACAACTAAGAGCTGGCAACATTTTAGTAACGCACACATAGGCCCCTTTTTTGTGCATGTTTGAAAATTTTGCACATCGAAGTTACCTCTATAGTATCTATCTCAATGCACGGTACTGAGGGCCTAGTCAATTGGCAAACAAATTAAACGCTACGAAATCTTCGCTACGATAAACCGAATGTATGGGATTGACATAAGCAAAAGTTACCTACGACGTAAAATTTACGCTAAAATAGACCTAATTGACAGTTTGACAAGCCAAGAATCGCTAATCTAGCGATCACTCAAACATTGAAGATAAAAATTCACACAAAATGGCGATTGTTTGATCAGCTGATGAAGGAATAGTTGTGTTGTGTTGAAAGTTTTGTTTAAAATGCTCTTTTTAGGGCTATTTGGACTGCGATAATCAAGTGCTCAGGCGCTAAGGAAGAAATGTTTCCCTACGTTACTTGGAGCAAATTAACGAAATCGAGTTTGTTGTACTTGTGAATAGTTCTCGGAGTTCTCGTTTACGAACTTTCAAATATCTAACTAAGGTCTGCCGGGAATTGCGTGCTGATATAGTTGTTGCGATGTGAGTGACCAAATAAATGTGTGTCATGCAACATTTTCCGCAACGAAGAGCAAGTCGCTGCATAACAATTTGTAGGGGCTCTCAAACCATACAAACATTTGGGCCAAATAAATCCACCTAAGTACCTTTAATCATGACAAGAAAGGTCAAGAATAAGACAACAGTAAGGGACTATCTATAATGTCCATTTATCAATTTATAACTTAGATTGCCTATTTGTTTTACAGGTTCCAATGAAGATTTAATTTGCCAGGTAGCTTAGAGTATTAAACCAAGGCTCTAAGTGTAGTAAGGTGTACCTATTCACTATACCCTATAAATCTTATACAGACAAGCATCTTTCTTAATAGGAAAAGATATCAGTCCTTACGTTCAAACGATAAGTTTTAATAAATAAATTATTACTTACATAATGAAGGTAAGTATTATGCCTATTATTATAATAGGATTTACCAGGAAATGTCAGTTTTGTTAAAATTGCTAGAATAAAGAGTATTGACATAAAGATAATAGTACATTATGATATTAGTGCGGTAAGTTGAAAATTACAGCAGAGGCGATATTGCTGGCCCGAGCCGTAGGCGAGGGCTACAAAAAAGCAGAGGCTGTAATTATCAAAGCGCACGTATGTCATACGACGTTTTATAACATATTTGCGAGGAAAACACATTTTCTGAAAATGACTGCGTGTTTTTGTTGTTTTTCTAGTGTATAAATCCTTGGTAAGCCAACATGTATTTTTCTTTGGACTTAGATGGTAATAGGCTGTCAATAACATTTTGTGCTTCACTTATTATTTCCGGTGGTGTAGACTGTAAATTTAGTTCTTCATTACTAAAACTAGACATATTTATTTTTAAACTATCAAGATAAAAGGCGACTAACGGACTAAAGACTGCACATACCTCCAACAGCATAGAGTGGCGACGGGCTCATCAAAATAATACTACCAACCCCTCCCTTCCCTTCGGTGTCGTAAAAGGCGACTAACGGACTAAAGACGGCACATACATTCAACAGCATAGAACGGCGATGGGCTCATTAAAATAATACTACAAACTTCTCTCTTCCCTTCGATGTCGTAAAAGGCGACTAACGGACTAAAGACTGCACATACATCCAACAGCATAGAGCGGCGATGGGCTCATCAAAATAATACTACCAACCCCTCTCTTGCCTTGGGTGTCGTAAAAGCTACTAACGGGCTAAAAGCCTATGTTGTCCATAGATTCAAATGATTACTTATTTTTTAAATTACATTACCGCACTAGTGCGAAACTTATTACATTACGATACTGAAATCGGTGTAATAAGAGCTTCTTTACGAGCAAATGTGTTATAAAACTATTTTATGTGGTTTTGCAGATTTGAGACGACGATTCAAAAATCTTAAATGTTACCTCATAATTTGGAGGATGGACTTCCTCAGAATGGTGAACAAACATGGTTATTTGGTAAAAAACAATATCAAGCAATTTTGTATAATACATAGGTACTTACCTACTAACTTTTTATCTATGACAATTTTCTATAAGTAAGTATATTGTTCTAATTTCTTAGGAGATTCTGGATACCTTCAAAAAGCATGGTTAATGATAATAACAACAATATTTAATGCTGCATCAGACTCACAAGAAAGGAGGGGTGTGTACCACATGTCATATCCAACAATGAAACTGCATTGAACATGGCTTTGGCATCGTTGAATTTAGTTATTTATATGATTTTTTTTTTGTGGAGCTCTAATGTTGACAACGTTTTTATTCTACAAAAAAGAGCAGTCTGTGCCATAAATATATTTATCCATAAAATAGTAATTTGGTTTATTTGATGAGGAAAAATTAAGTATAAAGTTAATTTAGTTCTAAGTTTATTGTGCTTTATTTAAAAAGATTTACTTATGTACAAAAAAACAGTACCTTCGTTGACAACATTTTTATTTTAAGAAAAGGAACAGTGTGCCATAAATATATTTAACCCATAAAATAGTGATTTGGTTTATATGATGGGGAAAAATTAAGTACTTATAAAGTTAATTTAGTTCTAAGTTTATTGTACTTTATTAAAAAGATTTACTTAGGTAGGTACTAAAAAACAGTACCTTCTTATACACACAATTGGCATTTATTTTTATACACATATTGTTTTAATGTCAATAAGAGAAAGTGAAGCCTCATATTTAATAAACTTTGACTTTGAGAGAGTTAGGTAAGGAAATGAGAATATATTAAGAAATACAACATAAATGTTATTTTTTACTTGATATTTAATTTTACTTGATATTTAATTTTACTTGCAGTAGGTACCTATAGAAAATGTTGTTCTACTAGTCATAACATTAAGCTATTGAAGTTGTACTTGATTCATTATCAACATACAAAGGTAATAATATGTATAAACTTGCATTATTATTATCCGATTATTAAATCTGGTGGGTTCTATTGTGTTTGTTATAATATTGTTTTTTCTTTAAATAGGTGGCTTAACATAAGGTGGCTTGTTATACATATAATACAAATTAAGTTCCATATCTAGCATACTCTGTAATAGTTTAGTTATTATCAATTTGGCGATTGTGAAGTAATCGATTGTAATTGTTGCTTGAGTTTGTAATGTTATTATCAAATTTTTATTTGTGTGAATCTGTAAATGGTTTGCTGTTTCACATTTTCAGTGTTATACTTTTTATAAAACTGTCGATTCACCTGTGAATATAAAATAAATAAATAAAATTAATTGTTTTTAAATTATTTTTGGTAAATATATACTACCTACTAACTTTTTATGTATGACAATTTTCTATAAGTAAGTATATTGTTCCAATTTCTTAGGAGATTCTGGATACCTTCAAAAAGCATGGTTAATCATAATAACACCAATATTTAATGCTGCATCAGGCTCGCAATAAAGAAGGCATGTGTACCACATGTCGTATCCAACAATGAAACTGCATTAAACATGGCTTAAAGTTGTACTTGATTCATTATCAACATCCTAGGGTAATATAAAATTAATTGTTTTAAAATTATTTTTGGTAAACATATAAATACTTAATCCTATGTTTTATTTCGAAACATTATCAACCAACTCATAATGAATGGCAGTGAAATAAATAATGTAAAATAAATAAATATTGTAACTTGTCGCGTAGAGACCACGATCATGTCATTGTGTCTGTGAAGGCGTATATTTAATAAATGATTTGACTTTTAATTTCAATTATTTTCGGTACCTACCGCAATAAATAAGTAACAATGAAACAATCCTATATTAAGACGATGTTGTCTTCATCGTCATCCTATGAACGTCCTGAACGTTCCCACATGAACGACAGCACTAAGGCAGACTGGGCTATAACAGGCTTAAGCCCTGAGCCAATACAACCGCAGTGTGCTTTACGTGCCTTCCGAAGCACGGAGGAGCTCGAGACGCTTTTTATTTGGTTACCCATCCTTTAGCTCGGTAATGTAAAAGTTGCGTAACTAACTGGCAAGATCACAAACCGGTGCGGCGCGGGCGGGGACTTTTTGCATTAGTTGAACCTCTAGCATTACCTTTCAAGTAACAGTAAGTACATTGCTTCGCTAGTTTGCATATTTTAAAATTAGTTTTAATTTAACTAGCAAAACCATGTACTTGGAATGTTTTTTATTTTATTTTATTTAGGACAATAATCAATTAGAAAAGTAATGTGATAGGTGTTGTAGTTAGACAACTAAACCCGAAAGCCTTAGCCGCTACGCCATAGAGTTACTTTAGGCGATGTACTCATACAAGATGCAAACGTTTTAATCACTACCTAGTGGGTACTCGCCTCTAAGATCAAACTGTTTAAATGTTCGCGCGGTTTGTAACATTTAGTGTTATCACTTATTTCATTACAGACGGACGTCAAGTTGTTAATATTTGAGAAATTCTTGGCAGCAAGCGTTCGCTTGTGGTCTTCAGTCTTAATTTATTTATATTATAAGCTGTAAAATGGGTTTGGTCTCATATCAATATGGTAGGTAAGTCACTCGTCATCATTATAAGTACTTATTTACAAACGTGCTTGCCTGGCGAACTTCCGGCGAAAAAAGCGATTGATTCATTTTTCAAATGGTCTCAAGGAGTCTACTCGAATTTCTTAGTAAAGTGACATTCAATTCACTAAAACTCAAAAGGATCGATGTGGTTACTACCTATTTATTAATCTTACATAAGCGTTACATTATTATCAAACATAAGCCGCCTAAGCTGCCGTAAAGTTTTTGTTAGACAACAGAAATACTAGCTGCCCTACTCTTGTAGGTCACGTGATTCACGTGGTTAGAAATCCAGAGAGCCTAGTCAACTGGCAAACGCTCGACCGGTGACAGCGTCAAAATCGCTCATTAAATTCGCTAGGCTACATCGATATCGATAAGCTAAGGGATATAGAACATACAGGCTTGTCTTAGTATTTTTTTGTTTGATGATAATGTAACGCTTATGTAAGATTAATAAATAGGTAGTAACCACACCGATCCTTTTGAGTTTTAGTGAATTGAATGTCACTTTACTAAGAAATTCCTCCTTATTTGAAAAATGAATCAATCGCTTTTTTCGCCGGAAGTTCGCCAGGCAAGCACGTTTGAAAATAAGTACTTATAATGATGACGAGTGACTTACCTACCATAATATGATATTGATATGAGACCAAACCCATTTTTCAGCTTATAATATAAATAAATTAAGACTGAAGACCACAAGCGAACGCTTGCTGCCAAGAATTTCTCAAATATTAACAATTTGACGTCCGTCTGTAATGAAATAAGTGATAACACTAAATGTTACAAACCGCGCGAACATTTAAACAGTTTGATCTTAGATGCGAGTACCCACTAGGTAGTGATTAAAACGTTTGCATCTTGTATGAGTACATCGCCTAAAGTAACTCTATGGCGTAGCGGCTAAGGCTTTCGGGTTTAGTTGTCTAACTACAACACCTATCACATTACTTTTCTAATTGATTATTGTCCTAAATAAAATAAAATAAAAAACATTCCAAGTACATGGTTTTGCTAGTTAAATTAAAACTAATTTTAAAATATGCAAACTAGCGAAGCAATGTACTTACTGTTACTTGAAAGGTAATGCTAGAGGTTCAACTAATGCAAAAAGTCCCCGCCCGCGCCGCACCGGTTTGTGATCTTGCCAGTTAGTTACGCTTAAGCCTGTTATAGCCCAGTCTGCCTTAGTGCTGTCGTTCATGTGGGAACGTTCAGGACGTTCATAGGATGACAATGAAGACAACATCGCCTTAATATAGGATTGTTTCATTGTTACTTATTTATAGCGGTAGGTACCGAAAATAATTGAAATTAAAAGTCAAATCATTTATTAAATATACGCCTTCACAGACACAATGACATGATCGTGGTCTCTACGCGACAAGTTAAAATATTTATTTATTTTACATTATTTATTTCACTGCCATTCATTATGAGTTGGTTGATAATGTTTCGAAATAAAACATAGGATTAAGTATTTATATGTTTACCAAAAATAATTTTAAAACAATTAATTTTATATAATTACTCTAGTATGTTGATAATGAATCAAGTACAACTTTAAGCCATGTTTAATGCAGTTTCATTGTTGGATACGACATGTGGTACACATCCCTTCTTTATTGTGAGCCTGATGCAGCATTAAATATTGGTGTTATTATGATTAACCATGCTTTTTGAAGGTATCCAGAATCTCCTAAGAAATTGGAACAATATACTTACTTATAGAAAATTGTCATACATAAAAAGTTAGTAGGTAGTATATATTTACCAAAAATAATTTTAAAACAATTAATTTTATTTATTTATTTTATATTCACAGGTGAATCGACAGTTCTATAAAAAGTATAACACTGAAAATGTGAAACATCAAACCATTTACAGATTCACACAAATAAAAATGTGATAGTAACATTACAAACTCAAGCAACAATTACAATCGATTACTTCACAATCGCCAAATTGATAATAACTAAACTATTACAGAGTATGCTAAATATGGAACTTAATTTGTATTATATGTATAACAAGCCACCTTATGTTAAGCCACCTATTTAAAGAAAAAACAATATTATAACAAACACAATAGAACCCACCAGATTTAATAATCGGATAATAATAATGCAAGTTTATACATACAATTACCTTTGTATGTTGATAATGAATCAAGTACAACTTCAATAGCTTAATGTTATGACTAGTAGAAATTGATATAAGTAGGTACTTAAACATTTTCTATAGGTACCTACTGCAAGTAAAATTAAATATCAAGTAAAAAATAACATTAATGTTGTATTTCTTAATATATTCTTATTTCCTTACCTAACTCTCTCAAAGTCAAAGTTTATTAAATATGAGGCTTCACTTTCTCTTATTGACATTAAAACTATATGTGTATAAAAATAAATGCCAATTGTGTGTATAAGAAGGTACTGTTTTTTAGTACCTACCTAAGTAAATCTTTTTAATAAAGTACAATAAACTTAGAACTAAATTAACTTTATACTTAATTTTTCCCCATCATATAAACCAAATCACTATTTTATGGGTTAAATATATTTATGGCACACTGTTCCTTTTCTTAAAATAAAAATGTTGTCAACGAAGGTACTGTTTTTTTGTACATAAGTAAATCTTTTTAAATAAAGCACAATAAACTTAGAACTAAATTAACTTTATACTTAATTTTTCCTCATCAAATAAACCAAATTACTATTTTATGGATAAATATATTTATGGCACAGACTGCTCTTTTTTGTAGAATAAAAACGTTGTCAACATTAGAGCTCCACAAAAAAAAAAACATATAAATAACTAAATTCAACGATGCCAAAGCCATGTTCAATGCAGTTTCATTGTTGAATATGACATGTGGTACACACCCCTCCTTTCTTGTGAGTCTGATGCAGCATTAAATATAGTTGTTATTATCATTAACCATGCTTTTTGAAGGTATCCAGAATCACCTAAGAAATTAGAACAATATACTTACTTATAGAAAATTGTCATAGATAAAAAGTTAGTAGGTAAGTACCTATGTATTATACAAAATTGCTTGATATTGTTTTTTACCAAATAACCATGTTTGTTCACCATTCTGAGGAAGTCCATCCTCCAAATTATGAGGTAACATTTAAGATTTTTGAATCGTCGTCTCAAATCTGCAAAACCACATAAAATAGTTTTATCTTTATGTCAATACTCTTTATTCTAGCAAATTTAACAAAACTGACATTTCCTGGTACATCCCAATATAATAATAGGCATAATACTTACCTTTATTATGTAAGTAATAATTTATTTATTAAAACTTACCGTTTGAACGTAAGGACTGATATCTTTTCCTATTAAGAAAGATGCTTGTCTGTATAAGATTTATAGGGTATAGTCAATAGGTACACCTTACTACACTTAGAGCCTTGGTTTAATACTCTAAGCTACCTGGCAAATTAAATCTTCATTGGAACCTGTAAAACAAATAAGCAATCTAAGTTATAAATTGATAAATGGACATTATGGATAGGTTACATTCAATATTTATACAAAAAGTCCCTTACTGTTGTCTTATTCTTGACCTTTCTTGTCATGATTAAAGGTACTTAGGTGGATTTATTTGGCCCAAATGTTTGTATGGTTTGAGAGCCCCTACAAATTGTTATGCAGCGACTTGCTCTTCGTTGCGGAAAATGTTGCATGACACACATTTATTTGGTCACTCACATCGCAACAACTATATCAGCACGCAATTCCCGGCAGACCTTAGTTAGATATTTGAAAGTTCGTAAACGAGAACTCTGAGAACTATTCACAAGTACAACAAACTCGATTTCGTTAATTTGCTCCAAGTAACGTAGGGAAACATTTCTTCCTTAGCGCCTGAGCACTTGATTATCGCAGTCCACAATAGCCCTAAAAAGAGCATTTTAAACAAAACTTTCAACACAACACAACTATTCCTTCATCAGCTGATCAAACAATCGCCATTTTGTGTGAATTTTTATCTTCAATGTTTGAGTGATCGATAAAGTAGCGATTCTTGGCTTGTCAAACTGTCAATTAGGTCTATTTTAGCGTAAATTTTACGTCGTAGGTAACTTTTGCTTATGTCAATCCCATACATTCGGTTTATCGTAGCGAAGATTTCGTAGCGTTTAATTTGTTTGTCAATTGACTAGGCCCTCTGAAGAGTTGGCTGCATGGTTAGAACCTCGGACCAAATATCACAATTTGGTCCGAGGTTAGAACCGTATGTCTGTTATAAGAAGAAAATATTATGTTGCCACGTTTAATTTGACAGGACTTCTTGGCGGGAAAGTGAAGCGTCATGTCTGCACAATGTAAGTGTCTGCAGTTTTGTTTTATTTTTTAAAATTTGTGTGTTTAAGTGAAATAATAGTGGATTATTAACCGTTAAGTGTTTGTGAACGTGCATGAGTGTTGGCAAATGAAACAAAACAGTGCAACATCACTTTTCAAATTCTCTCAAGAAGTCCACGTGAGACCTCAGTAAAGTCCCACATCTTTACTGAGAAGTCCTCAGTGAGGACTCAAGGGGTTTGGGAAACATCATTTATCATTCATCATCTTAATCACCACTCATTATCATCAAGGGGGACACAAAGAAATAAAAATAGTAATGACTAGGCAGTATGGTCTCTGATCTTAGCCTGTTCCTTCACGGAACAAATATTTAAAAAAAATTGACATTTCATTGATGACCAGAGGGGGCACACTTCAAACAACAGTAATTTTCATGGCCGACAGCGACATCTAGTGCCTGTTGGGCAAAAAAAACAGGTGGCCATTTTGCCGTTATGTCAAAATATCGAAATTAAAACGTCAAAGTCAAGTTCTTCAAAATTTTCATTGTCAACTGACTTTCGGATGTTGATGCGCTTCTTGAGATTTTCTCCCTGTGTTTTTGTTGAATTTTTGGTTATTTGTTACTGTTTTATCTCGTTACTGTTAAGTTTTTGGTTAAAGTTGTTGTTATTTCTGGTTAAAGTTGTTATTTGTTGCTGTTATCTGTTGGTTACTTGTTTTCCTAACATGAGTGGAATCCAGAAAAAATATTGCATATTTGGCTGTGATAGCTCAGGTAAGCCTTATATTATATTCCTTACATTATATTCTTTACAAAATAATATTTAGATTAAAGCCGTAATCACTACAAATCAAGTGTTTCAGGATTAAGATCTATGTTTATATAAACCGATTGTGTTTCTTTCTATGCTTCATGCTAGAGATTGATATCTGTACCTCTAACATTTATTTCTGTAAGCATCTACATGGGGCTGCAGAAACAATGTACCTATCCGAAATATTGTTTGAAGTGAATAGGTTAAGTTGGATGTGTGACAAATGACACTAAACAGTTCCTACTTTTATAGAGTGATGTACCTATTTATAGATTTGATTAGAGGATAGGCCTAACATGAAATAAAATGTTATTCCTATTTCAGTTGTGCACGGTGTACCTATTCATCGGTTTCCAAATCCTGAGAAGCGCGGTGAATTGTTCTCTGCTTGGGTTTCTGCTGTTGGCGAAAATCTTAGTGAAACTGATCCGAGGAAAATTTATAAAAACAAGAGAATATGTGATCACCATTTTGACCCAAAGCTTAAAACTCCCGCTGGTCGTCTTATTTGGTCAGCTGTACCAACAATTCTCAACCGTAAGTAACATAACTTAGTCAATTCATGCAATATTTCTTTCAAGCTTTATTATTAAATTTCTTATTTTATGGAGTGATTACAACCTGATTGAATATAAATATATTCTGTTATAGTGAGTGTATTGATCTTACTACTTATATTGTACCTATGTTGTATGTGAGATGTTTTTAACAATCCTTACCAACATAAAGAAAATGGATTTGATAAATTTAGAACCCAGACATGCCCAGAATCATACAATAATTAAGTAGTAATAATGTACAGTAGGACCTCTTTGATCCGAACCCCTTCTAATCCAAACACCTCTGTAATCCGAATGCTGATGATGATATTCTTTTAGCATTTTCGTTAATAGAGGCTTTTGTGAAGCTGAAATTAATGAATTCTTACGAAGCAATGATGATCTAAATGCATCTGACCCTATTACTGACAATAAAATAATAAGGCAAGTAACAATAATGTGACGGCGATAAGTAAGAAATGTTTCACGTTGCAAGCGTTTTCAATTCAAGTGCGGTGTTTGCGTTTAATACATGTCTGACCAAGTAGACATTCCTGTGCCAGTAATGCTTTTACGTACATTGCAATACAAACTTTTTATTTGTCATTAAGTACCTCCCGGCAAACTAAAATATTGGATTTTTTTGTACTGTACTATAATCCGAATGAGGGGTAAATTTTCGGAGTATGGATTAAAGAGGTCCTGCTGTATCTAAATACGAAGGGAACGGTTAGAACCACTTGGCGATTTAGTTAACTACGTAATACGTGGAAATCGGGCATTAGATCCTAGATCAGACTTGACCAGTCAGTTGCTAAATCGTTGTTGATTCACTAATTTTTAATGTGTATACTATTATGAATCACATAAAAGTTTCTAATCAGTGTTGGTACTGATGGAATATGTTCTCAAATATGTTACAGGTATACGCCAATCAGTGGTCACTACTGTAGAGTTAGAACACAACTACTGCCGCCCAAGAAGAGAATCAGTGCAGTCTCAACCTCTGTCTGATCTAACAAACCAACCTTCATCAAGTGGGACATGCCATGCTCAACTTTCACAGATAAAAATTGGTGCAGGTAATGTTTATTATATAATTATATAGAGTTACATGTTATTATTTTCTTTTTTTTTACTATGCCCATCCTGTATTTTAACAGAAATGTTTGTTTATGTCAAAATTAAGTTATAATCAATAGGTATAGACAAAGTACTATAAATTACTTTTTCGAACTTGTTTTGTCATGTGCTAATGATACTGATTCAATGTTATGTTACAGGTGAATGCCAATTAATGGATAATCTTGTGGAGGTAGAAAAAGACTACTGTTGCCCCAGAACAGAATCTGTGCAGACTACACCTACAATCCAACCTTCTTCAAATGAGATAGTCCATGCTCAAGTTCCAGGGCCTAAATTTGATGCAGGTAATGTTTCTTTTTTCCATTAAAATATTTTTTTATTATTATTTTCGATGTTTAATTTCCTAATTTGAAATTAATCAAAATTTTGTTTTAGACAAAGATATTGTTAGACTCTTTGTTATTTGTATGTAGGTATTTATGGTATGTAGGTATGTGTGTAGGTATTTAGCTAAAATAAGGTAGAAATTAATCAAAACAAAATTATAACTTACAGATAAAACATCCGAGTTTGTCCAGAGTCAAAAAATAAAAAGGATCAGAAGAAAAGGAAGGCAGATGCAGAACGAAATTCGTCGATTGCGCGTAAAAATGTTAAATTTGAAAGCGCGTTTCAAGGTAGCTGAGAAAGAAGCAATCAAAAAAGATTTTAAACTTTTAACTAAAAACATGTCGGACTCAGCAAAACTATTTACAAGAATGCAATTTGTCGAAGGGCAAAAGAAAAAGAAAGGTCGGAGATTTAGCCTTGATGAGAAAATTTTATGTCTTTCTCTTCATAAGAAGAGCCCTAAATCTTACAGACTAATGTGTAAGCATTTTACACTGCCATCTATGAAATTATTAAAATGTTTACTTTCAGAAATTAAATTAACGCCGGGGATTAACGAAAAAATTTTTATACAATTGAAACTTACTGTTGAAAAAATGTTACAACAAGATCGTCTGTGTACATTAGTATTCGACGAAATGTCCATAGCTCCACACATTGACTACAATGTTTACACAGACGATCTTGTTGGCTTTGAAAATTATGGTAACAAAAATACGCAAAAATTTGCTAACCATGTATTAGTGTTCATGGTCAAGGGTGTAAAAAAGAATTTCAAACAGCCAGTAGCTTATTACTTTACGCAATCATTAGCAAGTGCTCAATTAAAAAATATTATTAAAGATATTATAAGTAAAGTACAAGCTACTGGTTTGAAAATCATAGCAACTGTATGTGACCAAAGCACGATAAATGTAAGTGCTGTTAACAGTTTGATTTCCGAAGCTAACGCTGCATATTTTCGAGCAAGAAAAGAATGGCGTAAAGATATTATTTATATTAATAAATCAGAAATAATCCCGATCTTTGACGTACCTCATTTAATAAAAGGTATAAGAAATAATTTAATAACAAAAAATATGCAGTATATTAGTGAAAACAAAGAAAAAACTATTAAATGGGAATACTTCCAGCAGGTATACAAAGCAGACAGGTCACATGGGGAGTTGCGTATGTTGCCCAAATTGACCCAGGAACACATAGATCCCAGCAAAATAAAAAAAATGAGGGTAAAAAACGCAGTACAATTATTAAGCTACACTATGGCAGTAGCTACTGACAATTTAGTCGCTAGAGGAGATATACCCTCTGAATGCCGGGATCTAATACCGTTTTCATTATTAATAGATAAGTTATTTGATAGTTTTAATGCGTCAAGTTTTTCGGCACCAAACGGAAAAATATTCAGAGCTGCTGTGAAAATGTATTCTCCTCATCACAAATTATGGCAAGAAGCTTTAATAATGTTAAAATCTGTAAAATTTTTGTCAAATAAAAGTGATGGGGAGACAAAATCTGTACCAAGTGTAAATAATTTCATAAAAACTATAGAAGGCTTTAAAGAAATTTGGAAAGTGTTGTCAACGAAATTTTCAGTTGAATCAATGTTAACCCGGAACTTTAATCAAGACCCACTTGAAAACTTTTTCGGAAGTATAAGAAGTTTGGGTGCTCGTAATGTGGCACCTAATTGTGTGGGATTCGAGGGAGCATTTAAAACATTGTTACTTAACAATTTTAGCAGCCACCATGCAATTAATGCAAACTGTGAAGAAGATGGTAATAAGTGCCTGCAATCATTAAAGTTTTTTATTAAAAATAAAGATAAAAATAGTGCTCCCTCGCAATCTCAACACATAGTAATAGATCAGCCACTGAATGTCATGCAAGAAACAAGATGCATTTCTGATTCAGGGGCTGATCAGAGAGCATATGTTTGCGGGTGGGCCTTGACAAAATGTCTACAAAAAGTTGTCAAAGGCTGCAAAAATTGTAAAAACAAGCTACTAGGTAATGCCGAAAATAAAAAAAACAAATTTATAAGAACCAAAGAATATACAAATAATAAAACATTGACGACCTCCTTGGTCGAGTGGTTTGTACACCGGTTTTCATGGTGTCGCCATCTCTGAGGTCCCGGGTTCGATCCCCGGTCGGGTCAATTTAGAGAAAACTGTTTTTCTAAATTGATTTCGGGTCTGGGTGTTTTTTCTATGTTTATGTATATTTATCCGTTATCTTACCATATAAACGAGTTTCACAAGAATACTCATCTTGGTCTAGATAATTGGTGTGAGCGTAAAACAAAAAAAAAAAAAACATTTTCTTCTTTGTGAATGTTGATGGATGACAACATGGCTTTGCTATCCTTCAGATGACCTAGTAGCTTGTTTCAATGAGATACAAAATACTACAATAGCGTTTCTTAATGATGATTGTCATGAAAAACATATTAAAGAAAGAATTAAAACTTTTGTTGAAATATTTATTGATTTTAACTTTTTAGATTGTGAACAACACAAAGATGATATACAAAAACATTTTACTGATACGTCGATAAACATAATTATTTACAGTTGGTGCAGGTCAGTTAACAGAATATTAGAAGGAAAAATATCCTATGAAGGTGATGATAAAATAAAAAAAGCAGCTCTTGAATATTATATGAAACACAAAACAAATGTCATTCCCAAATAAAAGGCGCCTATTGAAAATGTTTGGTACTTACATAATTCTAACATTCACACCTCTCGTTCTGAATCTAACGTCGTGGCCATATTATCGTAAAATTTGCCACATTATTATCATGTAGATACCATAATAATGTTAATTAATTATTTTGGTTGATGGTACATAAGTACCTATATTGTACATGTTTTGTTAAAATTATGTTTGTAAAAGTATGTACTTAAGTACCTACTTAAATGTTATGTATGTAACGGCTAAATTAAATAAAAATATGTTATTAAATTATTTATCTTGTTTTTTATTTCTTCAAAACTAACCCCATAGAAACAAGCTCTAGATATAGGCTATAGATAGCTAGGTAGGTACCTATATATATATACAATTTAGTTCACCCAACATACGCCTGTCGGCAGCACTTTCCATACATGCAAATTTTACCATAGAGTTGCTACTCTTTTCCCCTATATATAACTCTACTCTTTGTTGATGACGTTTTTCGTACGTAGGTATCTACGAATTTACGAAACGAGAGAGGTAAACTTGAGTAAACCAAAAACCTCGAATTGGTGATAAGTTTATTCTCTTCCTAAAAATTAAATACGATAGGGTTCAACTATTATGTTATACCATTTTAATTCACCTCTTGAATTTACAATTTTTCTTGTTTAATCTTTCTTAGAACCAAACAATGGATCCCTTCATTATTGCTGCTATTATTAGTGCCATAGTCATAATTATTCTATCGGTTGCATTTTTAAAAGTTTCACATGTGAAACCCCAAGGTAATTCTTACAGTTACAAACTCTTGGTAAAACAACACATTAACAACAACATCTACATATCAATAATTAGTTATGTACTTACTTACTTACTTAGAGTTACTCATATAGAAATTTAAAATGTATCATAAAAATTTATTAATTTGAAGGCGACACTCTGACCTTAATTTGCTTTATAAAGCTGGAGCAAGACCTCGGGCTGTTGCACAGAGAGAAGGAGGCCCAGGCAGAGTACAAGCTGTCAGAAATCAAAGAGCTCGCTTGAGAGCAAATGGTGAGTCCAATTACCAAGACCCATCATCCATGCATACATAAGTTATGCCCGCTTCCTGGGGGGTAGGCAGGCACCACAGCTTTCCACTTACTACGATCTTGACACATCTTCTTCTTCACTTACTTTCATAACGTTCTTCATCCAAACACATTATTAAACTTGTCTTTCACAAAGACTTAGAAGTTGCTAAAATTTTTATTTCTATTGTGTCTGGTGTTATGACAGCTTAGCTCATATCACACAGAACACAATATTGCTAGTAACAGTGCAGGTCATATTATTATAACTAATGATGGTACCTATTATCTTCAGCTGCACGCCATCAAGCAGCTTTAGAGGAAGAACCTGAGCTTGACAATGAAGCGGAAGAAGACAGAATACCTGAAACTACTGAAAAGCTGGAATTTGATGATAAAATGGGAGCTAAGGTGAGCTTTATTATCCAACCATCAAAAATGTTTTAGTGTACAAATATAATTATATTTTTGTTATTACATAATACTTACAATCATACAGATATGGTCAATACAGAAATTATTTGAGAGATGATTAAGTGTCAATGACTAAGTAAAAATGTATGTAAGTGTTTCTTTCTTTCTTTATAAAAAAACTACCAGTAGTTCAGTGTTCATTCCTAATAATTTAGACAAACCATTCAAGGAAACTTATTTTTCTTAGTTTAATTACTTGATATTTGGTCTATACCCACTATTAACTATTTACTTTACTTTACCTACAATGTAATTTATATTAATAATAAAATTAAAAGTGTTAAGACTCTCAAATTGTCATAACAACTTTTTTGGGGAATGTAACCAATTGATTTTTATAAATTTTTTAAAAGGTAATAATGCCTTATTTTTATACTGAATTGCATAGACACACTTTAAGATGTAAACAGTCCTACATTATTTTATGTTCTTTTTATTTCTGTTTAGAAAAGAGCCAAGCTCGAAGCCAAGATGGAAAAGCAAAAAGCAAGGGAAGCTGAGCTACAGATGCGTGAATTAAAGAAAAAGAGAGATGTAGAGATGGAGGAAAAGAAAAGGGAAGTGGAAGAGAAACAAGAGGTCAGTAATATAAATTGTGAGGTAAGCGGGCCTAGGATGGAATAACTAAAATAAATGAAAATCTCTGGTCTCTGCCTAACTACCACTCTGCCTAACTACATGCAGAGTGCTGCAGGCGTGATGTATGTATAACCAAAATAAAAAGTAAAATCTAATTTGTTTAAGTACTTACCACTAACTTGAAACGCAATAAACTCTGCCTAGGCTATCCAGCTTGTTTTTTAACATTGGTGAATTTTATGTTTTATATTTTTAATCTTTTTTTTCCACTTTATTTAATTTTTGGTTAACTCTATAAAGAGTTTTATTAATGTAATAAAATACACGGTTAATTGTTACGGGAATAATCACTGTTCAGTTATTTTTACTAACAAAGAATTTTTTTTAGCCGGTCTGATTTAGTTTTCGATAAAATATTCTGAATTAATCCAACATCTTTAATATTTAATATATATTAAATTTATTAAAAAGAGGTTCCCTATCGGCTTTGTTCACGTTCACAGCTTAAATACCTTCCCTAGGAGAAAAACCTTTTTTGTAAACTTTGAAGTAAATCTATAAATGTTGGTGGTCTTTCTATAATACAGATCCTATTCAACAAAAGTGACCTACCTACTTGTTTGTAACAGGAAGAAGAGCGCCAACGCGAAGAAGCGGAGCGTAAAGCGGAAGAGGAACGGCGGAGACGCGAGCAAGAAGAGTACGAAGCTATGAGAGCTGCCTTCTCAGTGGAGAGTGAAGGCTTCGACGAGAACGACGAACAAGACAGAGAGAGTCTACTCCGTGACTTCATCGACTACATCAAGGTTAACGTGTTTCTAACGTTTTATTTTATATAAGCAGTGCTGTCGTAATATATAGCTTTGGTAATGTATGAACAAAACAGTAGTAAACATTCATAATCGTAATCCAAAACTATTTCAACATCCAACAACATTGAACTACTAAAGGCGGGTACAGACTGCTAAAATGTAACATTAATACAATGCAATATAACATGAAAGGAGCATTTCATAAGGCAGGTACAGACTTACGGAATGTAACACGCAATTAAAGAATTTGCCGTCCACATGGCTGCAATGTAACAGAATTCCCATAGTGTGGACGCCTTGCGCGTATGCATGACACCTGCTATGTATTTACACAATTTTATGGCAATAAAAATTTATCTTATCTTATGAACCGTGCACACTACGCGCACGAGTAGAGCATTTCAACTCGTGCGCGCTGCGATCCGCGTCCACACTTATGAAATGCTCCTTTCATGTTACATTGCATGTTACGTTACAGCAGTCTGTACCCTAAAAAGTATATCCCAGGTCTGCCGTTACCTTTAAGCATATCAAAGCTATACCATATACCTATCCACAACTACACGGGCATACTCAAGCCGCGGTCCCACGGCCTGATTTTTGGCAGGCCGGAGCGCGCCTGACCAGGCCAACAGGCCGTAGGAATCGTCGCATCCGATGAAGCCTGCCGTGGCCTGGCGTCGCCTGTCCGATCCAGCGGTAGTCGGTAAATATCAAATGCGCGGCGCGGCGCGACGGCGCCTGTCGGGACCTGCACGGGCGCGTGTGCGCATCGCTATTCACTCATTTATTTCCACAATTCATTTCGTTTGCGGCCGTACGTACGTATGTACGCGCACATGATGGAGTGGACGAATTAAATAACCATTGATTTTTTTATATCTTTACGAAAATGAACCAAGGCGACTAGACAGGCCGCACCAGGCCGTCTCACGCCGTGGCACTCCGCGCCAGGCATTGCCGGTCCCACGGGCCGTTTGCAGACAGGCCGCGCCAGACGTGGCAATAAAGCGTTCCCACTAGTGATGCCGATCGATAGCTCACTATCGATAGGCTATCGATAGTCTATCGATAGTTCGGCAATAGTAGAAATATCGATAGTATCGATACTATCGATAGCACAAAATGTGGTAATAGTATTGATGACACGCAATAGTATCGATAGTATTACGCCTTGATAGTCACTACGCATTCGATACTATCGATACTATTTTCATCCAAGACGAGCGTACTATCGATACTATCGAGTTTTGAACTATCAATAGTTATGTATTTTGCAATACTATTGCATGTAATTACATTTGGTATAATGGTATATAATATATATTTATCAGTTTGAACACGAAAACCACACGTAATTCTTTAAGACACAAACAGAATTTGTTTACCTACCTACATTACGAAACCTTACAATACTAT
This sequence comes from Scoparia ambigualis, assembly GCA_963921215.1. NCBI lineage: Eukaryota > Metazoa > Arthropoda > Insecta > Lepidoptera > Crambidae > Scoparia > Scoparia ambigualis. The sequence goes on from OY992522.1 coordinate 4,979,868, forward strand.
CAAAAATTAACAACTATCGATAGTCCAAAACTATCGATAGTAAACTCGTCCCGGATGAAAATAGTATCGATACTATTGCATATTATCACATTTTGTGCTATCGATACTATCAACTATCGATAGTGGAACTATCGATAGTTCGGCATCTCTAGTTCCCACGGCGCGAGTCAGCCTGATGCGGCCTGGCCTGGCGCGGCCTATCTTCTGAAGGCTTATCTTCAAGGCTGTGAGACCCCGCCTTTATAGTTTCAAAATATGTTTGCTTTTGTTTTAAAATATTTGGTTTTGACAGGCTCAAAAGGTGGTGCTGCTCGAAGACTTGGCAGCACATTTTAAACTTAAAACCCAAGCAGCTATTGACAGAATTACTGATCTGCAATCAACTGGTGAGCTGACTGGTGTTATTGATGACAGAGGAAAATTCATTTATATATCGCAGAAGGAGCTTGAAGATGTCGCAAAATTTATAAAACAGAGGGGACGTGTGTCTATAACAGATCTAGCCGAAAGCAGCAATGAGTTGATCAATTTAAATCCTGTTTCTGTAACATAGTTTTGAGGAGTTATTCTTCTATGGTTGTTGTAAAAAAATGCTTATTACTGTTGTACAATATTAAAAGTTTATTAAGAAAAGTACATAACAATTTTATTAATCGCTTATTTCGTAACCAAACATATCCCTTCCTTTCTCAAGCAACAAAAGAGATGACTCTCTGAGCCTTTCCAATACTTCCAAAAGTTTGGACTTTGCAAATACCTTATACAAACACCTATTTTCTCCAGCAATTAAATCACTCAACTTTAGGGCTTCTTTGTGACTTTCTACATCATCACCACTTTGTAAAATTTTTAATATCAGTAGGACTACTTCTGGTAAGCAAAGACGTCTCAGCGTCTCCAACTGTTTGATTCTCTCTTGCTTTTCATCATCACTAAAGTTAGTTGATGAGGTATAATCACTTTCGTCTTGAAGCCATCCACCCGGGAACAATAAAACATTGTAAAGCAAGCTTTTAGTATGTCGTGATTGGTGTTGCACTGCATTCAACCAACGAGTTTTCTGCTCTTCTACTTTGGCACACTTTTGCTCATGGTGAACTTTATCAGAAAATGACGCTTCTGGTTGCAAAGGCTCCACATCCTTTGGCTGCCCGCTGATAAAATGTCTATACCAGGTAGCAAAACTCTCAATAGACTCCAAGTAAGCTTTCAGACATAAATGTTCTCTCAGCTCTAAAGAATTTCTGGCAACTTTAGTCATAAAATCAGGGAACATTTGATTGAGGTTTACAATACAAGCTAAAGCCGCATCAGTGTTTCCTATGAAAATGAATGTACGAATCATAGCATTAGAAAGCCAAATTGCTTCTTCCAATTGTTTTTCTATCAGAGATAACCATTCCAAAGAAGAAATTACCTTTGCTATCAATGTCTTATCCTTTTCAACTGCAGTGGTTTGGGTGAATGTTAAATCTAAATTACCATAGCCTTGCTGAATATCAGTTATGGCTTTCTTTATGGCAACTCGAGCTGATGCTGAGACATCTATTCCAGCAGTCAATCCTGCTTTAACAACACCTTCCCTATATTCACTCTTATGTATATGATCCATCAATTCAGCATACAAAACAATTTGACGTTCAATAGGGACTGTAGATGTGTAGTAAGCAATGAGCTCTGGGCATTCTATGGAACCATCAATCAGCCGCTCAATGAGCTGAGTGACATATTTCTCCAAAATTGTATCTCCAACATCATGCTGGGGGTCCTTTCCCATTTGCCTTAAAACTAAAATCAAATGTGCCAAATATCTTATGAACCTCTCTTCAGAATTATCCAGCCATTGTTGCGACTCCTGCATAATAGCTCTGATGCTGCCAAGCATAAGAAGGCGCTGACAAGTCTGATAATATGACTCCTTTTTACCATCCATCAAGGATTTAACTGCACTAAACACTTGCTGTAGTGACTGTTCTTCGATTTGAAATTCGCCTTGCACCATCTCCAAGACATCTGGTGGTGTAGTGTTCGCTTCTACCGTTAAATGGTGTTCATGTAAGAATTTATCAACTCTGGCCTCAATTTGCACTTTTAAATGAGCCCACAGAAGATCCTCCCAATTTCCTTGACAAGCCGGCAGAGCACTTGCTAGGTGCCCACATAGCACACCTACAGTTGCTTTGTAGTGTGTATTCTCAGTGGTGCTGCTTGCAATGCCAAGGGCACACCATTTCCAAAGATCTCTTGAAGGGTTTCCAGATATTTCCAAAGCAGCATTTCCATCCTCTCTAGGTAAGTAATGAAGCAGCTGCCAACCCTGCAAAACTGCACCCCGCCAGGCTTGCCCAGCACTGATACACAACGAAACTGCTTCCTTGAATTTACCACACCGAACCTCAGTAAATATTCTCTTGCACAAATCTGTATCATCTTTATGATCATCAGAGTGTACAGACTTCTTTTGACGTCTTGGTGCATCAGGGTCCATGCATGTTATCATTGCATTGTTTTTCTCCTTGTTGAATAAACTAGAACCGATTAGTAATTGATGAAGAGTGTTACCCCAATGTATATTGTTCCCAATGACAGGAGCAGATGTCTTAGTTGCCTCTTCTTGGTAAGCAGCGGTTGCTTCCAACCAATCTACTAACAACTGTAGAAGTCTCAATTCAGAATCACTTTGGAATAAAGCTCCAACCAAAGTTTGTTGAGACAATGTAGTTTCAGTTATTAAACTGTCAAGCGATTCTGGGTGCTCGGTTAGAGAGTCTACATAAAGACAATGAAGTAGTTTCCATGTGTTGGCCTCTTCTGCTAGCCAGTAATTTTGGGAATTGTATCTGTTCCATGGTTCTACTAGTTCAAGGGAATCACAACACACTTGACTTAACCTCGATAGAGTATCCAGAACATTACTTGTACGACTGATCTGGATTATTTCAAAAAATGCTTCATTTAAACCTTCGCCGGCATTTCCTGAGCTCACTAATACTGAAGATTCATCTAAAACTTGTCGCAAGCTAGTGTCGTTGAGAGTTTTATAAATTGAAGTTTCATTCAATATCGGCGAAATGTTTAACGTGTCTTCTCTATGTAATAACTGCCTATTTCTTTTATTTCTTAGCGGCGTCTGTTGAGTCGAATGTGACAGAAGACTCTTCTCGTAATTCATGATTCACTTGCTTAGTTTTTATTTAGATAAATTGGTTACCAAAATTCCACTTTACCATGCAGTCAAACAAAGTCAACAGACAGAGAAGAACACAGGAGAAGAACAAACAGAACAGACAGCAGAGCGCGCGCGGGGAATTTGATTGTCATTGTCAATAATGACATGATGTGACATTGACAGTACTTATCTGAAAAGTTTGGCAGAAAATATTCAAAAACCTTTATGAACAACGCAGACTTGCATTTAATAGAAACTAATATAAACAGTAATAAAGAAATAATTTTAATTACTTTCAAAAATAACTGAACTATCAATGTTTACAAATTATAAACCATAAGTTTCAAAATTTATTAAAAAGTCTAGTTCTCATAACAGAAATTTCCAGGATTTAAAACGTTAACATACGGAAGTTGTACATCTACGCAACTTTTTATTATTTTCTTGTATAAATATTTTAGTGATTACATAGTTAGATACAAAAAAATAATTAATGAATAAATTGTATATCACATAGTTTTTTATAAGCTCTAGTAAATTTCTACAATGTTTTGATAATCTTTCTCTGTCTGACTTCGTTCTCTGACTGAACTGGACTCGACTTCTTCAAGTAGTGTAACAACAGAAATAAAATAGGTTCTTTGAATAAAATAAAGCTAAACTTATTAAATAAACGTGGCTTTGAAGGTAAAGGTAATTTTGTTTCTAATATTTAGAAAATACTTTTCTAAAAGTTATATATTGTAAGTACCTAACTTACGTTCCTCAGATCTCAGTTCAGTTTGTTTTGTAGACATAATTTAATATTACCTCATTTAAAACGTATAAGTAAGTACCTACCAAAAAGCAGCATAGGAAAAAAATGTTAGATTTTTTTTCCATATCACAAGACGTAAAAGATCTACTTAACTTTTTGGATGTTTCTTTCTTCTATCTTGAAATTCCTGGTTTCTCAACCCCAATGCCTTTTAACTACATCATTAGAAATAAATATCAGGTAAGTAAGTATATAACAGTGTACAAAATAAAGCATAGGTACTTACTTTACAATAATTTAAATAATTCCATTATATTTGAATTTTGTTATAACCAAGCTAATGTAGAACATACATTTATTTTTTTATTGTATTTTGTTCAAGTAGATAGAAACAATATTGATGTTGTTCTTTCTGCCCTATTTATATAATTTAATTATTAGAAATTTATTTCAACCAAAGTGGGCAAGCTAAGATATTCTACATTTACTTAATTTATAAATAGGTGTGTGTACCTACACTTATTATTCAATTACATACCTAGGTAGGTACTTATATGTACTTATAGGTAAGAAATTTTTAATACTCAATTTGTATGTACTTACTTATGAAATATTTTAATTTCTATTAGCAATGTAGGTAGCGTATCTCTGAGTTAGATAAAATATAAAAATAAAAGTAGGTATACATAGTTACCAAAATATTCAAAGAATAAATTGACCTCAAAAAAAAAACAAAAAAAGAACAAAATAAATGTGTTGTCTTGAATAACTAAATTTAATCCCTACAATATAAATTATACTTACATACTTTTGAAGTCAGTGCCAAGCCTTAAAATATTTCCTGCTTTTGCCTACATAGTACCTACAATTTAATTAGGCGGTATGCTTAGCATTATGGAAAACACAGACTTACAGGTAGATTTAAAGATGTGTTGGAAATTGTCTTATAAATTAGAAGAACACACTAACGTACGGTCGGTAGGTACTTACATATTATTTTTGGAATATTTTCTTATTTATTTAATTTGGCTTGGGTTGGCACTGTCAAGTACTGTAACATTGAGGTACAATAAACTAGAGAAGACACCGCGAAGCAAGTTTATGCGCAACTAAGGTGCAACCGCAAGGTTCACAATCGCTTGAATCACGCGCAATCACTGAGGCGTTTGCAGCCCATGGGCTGCAGTTTAGTGCACACAAACTTGCTTTGCGGTGTCTTCTCTAGTTTGTTGTACCTCAATGTACCGTAAGTATAATTTTAATTGTAGGAATTAAATTTAGTTATTTAAGACTACACAATTATTTTGTTCTTTTTAGTTTTTCTGTTTATTATGAGGTCGGTTTATTAGTTTTTAAAAATTTTAGTTATTATTTTTTAGTGTAAACGTACCTACGTTTACACAGAAAAATAAAAAAAATAGTATAATATTATTTATTTGTCACTTTTATTGGCTTGGTTAGTAATTTTTTCAATTTACAACATCCTAACGTCAACTGCTTATCAGTTGTACATAATATAGTTTTCTCCGATGCAGGGACATCAATTTTTGAGGAGTTCTCTTGGTGGTTTACCATTAGTTCCACTTTACCATCATGATGCATTGTGGCGAGCATAAATTGCTTAGCAACCACATTAAAGTTTGTTATTGTATAGCAAACACCAAAAATATTTAGTATTGGATAGTTCCGGTGGCTGTCTGTGGTCGTCATAATCAGTTCCACTTCACCAAAGGGTGCTTCCCGAGGAGAAGTAATACAAGTACCCAGGTTATTGCAAGTAATACCTAAATCGCTATAAGCAGGGTAATATACTATGAGTGTGCCTATAATATTTGAAGAGTTCCCTCGATTTCTCCAGGAACCCATCATCAGATCCTGACCTGATGACTATGGGACCACCGGGGAGGTATACCCTTTCAGACAAAAAAAAATCCATATCGGTCCAAGCGCCTTTAAATAATCGCCAATCGGGGAACATACATAAAACATAAAAAAAATATTTACATATATATTTTATTTCGAAGATTTGAGAACCTTCTCCTTTTTTTGAAGTTGGTTAAAAAGTAATGTAGCTGCTTTGCAAACATTCACAAACCTACCTCACATTTTTGTTTGAAAATTTTTCTGTAATGTAGACGGTGATTATTTTAAAATATAAAAAAAATTAATAAAGGGTCTTTCAAAGGACAGCAAACAATAATTTTAAACTACCTACTAAGACATATCAATCACCGTTACAGTAATAATGGGATCTTTTTTTATATAAGTACCCTGCTTAAGTTGTTAATGATTATAAACCGACTTTAAAAAAAAAGAAGAGGTTCTCAATTCCTCAAAATAAAATATATTTTTTAGGAATAGTTTACTTGTACTTCTTAAGCAAAATTTTATTAAAATTTTATTTGACCAAAAGAAAAATACATGCATAAATACTTAGAAATAAACAATGAAATCTCAAAAATATCCATACTCTTCTATTTATTCTCTGTTGTTAATAAAAAGTGCAAAATTAATTATTTTAAGCATTAATAAAATTTTGCTTATTTATATATACCAAGCCAAATTAAAGCCAAAGCCAAGTTAAAATAAGAACAGAAGTGTTTCTAAAATTCAGCGTTCTATTAGGTTTATGTTTATAATAATTATAATTCTCTAATCTGAATTACAGGTAGGTAAGTAAGTGTTTGGAAGTTGTTACACATAAATAACATTTAAACACTGGTACCTAGGTACCTAGGTTGTTCATGAATTAACATTAATATTTTTTAAGTTTAGTGTTAGTGAGTGTGTAGATGTAGTAATAGTGATACTAGATTGGGCTAACGCCCAGATACCTATGTTAAGTGATTTGTTATTACATTGTGTGAGACCTAAGTATCCAAAACCTTAGTAGGTTTTTCTTACTCTCATCCATACTTTATTTTTTAACTTTCTGACACATTGAACTTGTGTCATTATTTTTATAACTTTTGTGTCAAGCAACTGTCATTTGGATTGTGATCTTTAACTAGGAAACAGTAGGCAGTAATAATTATAAAATTTCTGATTATTTGTTACTATTTGATTAATGTAGATATGGAATCCTGCTTAGAAGACAGAAGAGCCAATATTGACAAAGAAAATGAACTTACCAGGTGCAACATGGGAGCAAGATTATTTTCTACAAATGGTAAGAAATAATTTACTTACCTGAATGTTATTTCCAAATAATAAGTACATTCATAAACATTATCTAGGTACTTTACTATACAAGCAGAATAAGATACTTACTTAGTAACTCTGTAACTTTTGTCAAAAATAAGAATTAGGTAATACTTATTTCAATTTATTTTCCCAAGTCTGTGAAAACTATCTAACCGGAGCAAGATGATATGATTTTCTTTTATTTAACTACCTATATAGTTAAGTATTATGTAAAAATTTATAAAAATGGTTACTTACTTACTTATTTACCTACTTACATATATATTTATTTGAAATATGACCTACATACCTTAGTACTTACTTAAGTACTTAAATTTAAAACAGTAAGTCTTAAGTAAGTTTAATTTATTTCCTAAATTTTTATTAAGTAGGTACCTAAGTAAGTACCTACTCAAATAGAGAAGGGACTTTAAGTAGGTAAGTACCTAGTAAGTATGTAAAAAAATTATAAAAAATCTTCTCAGAAATGGAGATAATATATCTCCTATACCTACTATTTATAAATAGTATGACCACAGATACTTACTGTGTGCCAAAATTAAATGCTCAATAGTCATCCTGAGTAGGTACCTACATTAGGTATAAGTATATTAATTTTAAACAGGAACTACATACTTCCAACAATGAGGATTAAGAGCTAGGTAGACATTTCAGTTTGATAATTTCATCTTATGTCCACAAGCTTGCAACCTCTTATTATTAACACAGGTGTGTGTTTGACTTTGTGTGTAGGTGCGCGTGTAGATACCTTTATAATTATACCTATCGTAGTTAACGTACTATGAATCTAACGATACTAAAACCGTAGGCAGGTGAGCGCAACACCTAGTCCTCTAGTAAATGTGGACGGACAAAAGACTTTTTAAAGAATTGCTGTGTAGTAGGTACTATGTTCCTTGATTTTCTTTGCGGATACCATTAAGTACTAAAAAATAAATCAACCTAGATATTATAGTAATTAGTCGACCAATAGGTACCTACATAAGAATATAATTTAAAAAAAAATGTCAATGATCAAGGGTTAACTTTATGACTATAGATACGTAAAATGGAACGTATCTCGGTGAAGACGTTCCATTACACGTAGGTTTAAATGTGGTTTAAATACTTTGAATCTCTTTGAATATTACCAAGACAAGACAGTTTCATATTTTTTTTATTACTTTCTTGTACGTAGCTATATTATTATCTTTTTTAACAATCGTAGTAAAATCATTGTTTTTGGAAAAGTTCAATACTTAATTTTCCTTAACTGACTTTGTAAACGCAAAGTCAAACGTAAGTTAACCTAAAAGTAAAAACACATACCTACCGGAAGCAAACGATAGTCTATTATTTTTAATGTTTCACTGCTATGCTAAAATTAATGTTAATAATTATTAATTTATTTTTTTAGTGTTATCCAATTCACAATAAACAGTTTTCCAATTTTTGTTTAAGTTCTGTGAAGGTGTCGTAGGTACGCAATAACGCCCAATAATTTGTTAATATTTCGTTTAAATACTTTTAAAGTAAATGTAAAGGTGTAATATACGACAATAAAATTGCAATTTCGTTATAAAATAAAGTTAAGTTTAATTGGTACAAATAAGTTTTTTAAAACTTAATAAATTAAAAACATAGAATATTTGATTGCTATTTCGACTTTACCGCGCAAGTACCTAGTTCAAGGACAAATTAGTGCTATCTCTTTCCTATATATGACATTAGACGAGAGTCGTGAACTGTGGCCTGTGTGCGTTTCGTCAGTTTGTCGCTGAATGTGTCTGTCTACTACCTACCTATTCAGTTGTATTGAAATCGAACGAAATAATATGTTATTTGAACTTATTCCGCCATTAGCATTTTAGAATTCTTTGTTTTTAATGTTGTGTGGTTTGTTAGGTTTTCGTTCTCGTAGACTATAATCCGCTCAAATTATTTCGTTCAACACAAGTGTCTTTGAAGTGTATCATTTCCTGTTTCATATCGTACAGAAACAAGCAACTGCGATCATTAGCGTACTCTTTTTCGTTATCACGTGGGTCAAATTTCGAATTATGTGCTATTCTAAAATGAATTTACGCCAAGTGTAAATAAATTGTGATTGTGATGGAAAGGTTCAGTTTGACTATACAAAGACCGGATTGTAATACGTAAACGTTGTTTTCAGAAGCGTGCCGATCTGCAATCGTTCGGGCAGTATTGGCTTGCGCGTTATGGAACCGGCGGGGGACTGATTTTGCAAAAGAATGTCGTGTGTGGATTGTTATTCAATGCTGTGCGGAATTGTGTCAGTGTTGTGAACTTACCAATAGTGGGAAGTGTTACATAAGGGTGAAATGTGCTTACTTGAGAGCCCGCCCTGAGGCGTCGGGCGCCGGCGTCCGAGGCGGGCTACACGCGTGTCATGGCTCCAGCGCTCTCAGTCGCACCCAGAGAGCCTCACGCGTACGACAGCAGCGAGGAGTCTGACAAGCTAACTCCGCTTCGGAGACGGGCCCTAGCGTCCGTCGACAACCTTGCGATACATATGGAGGAGGATGACATGGGACTCCAGAACCAGCCCAGTCTTATAAAGGATTCTCAAGAAATGGAGCAAATTTTGGATGATTTGAATAGCAGCGATCTTGCTCAAGCAGACTTACTCAGTGCCATAAAAACTTTTGAAAGTGGTGGAGATGGACTATCAACAGGTGATACTGATGCAATATTTCCACTGGGTACTTTTGATTTAGCTGATACCGCTGACTCTGAAGGTGATGCAGCTGAAGATAAAATCAGATTGCTACAGGCACGCCTTGAGCGTCGATGCGCTTTTCTACAAAGGCGACTACGTATTTTACAAGCCAGAAGTATTGGAAAAAAGATATCAGAGGAGGCTGCCCAAACATTTGAGAAGTGCATCAAAGGAGCACGTAAAGATGGTGGTGGTAGACCTATCGGTCTCAAAGCATTTATAAAGAGAATAGAAACAACTGCTGTTTTACAAGCCAGTGCAGCTTCTCGGACAGTTTCTGGTCCCAAGTATTATCGTACTAATAAAACAAGAGTGGACCCATCGAAGTCTGCAACAGTGGGAATATCGTCCGGCACTCTCACAGGCTTGGAAGACACTGCTGGTGCGTTAAAATCACACCTCTCTGTGGTAAAGCATGAGCTGGACTCGGATGCTACAGCTTCTTCCTCTGGGGCTGAGAGTAATGATGAAGCAGTCACATACAACAACCCACATCAACAGCAAATGCCAATGTAAGTACCTCCTGACTGTTTAATTAAGTAAGTAAGCTTATCTAATCTGAGGTCTTTGCCCTATTAACTGAAATGTAAACATACAAAATCTTGCATGTCTGTGAGACAATCAGTTTTTAGCCTAGTAAGTTTTTAGAAAGCATGGTTTTTAAAGGATTTGAGCATTTTGTCTTTGAAAAGGTATTACTCATTGTTGCATCATCCAATCTAATGTGTATTTTAAACAGTGTTTCAATAAATGGAAAGCATGCTTTAATTTGATTTAAATTATTGTTTGCTGTTGTTTCTCATTGGAATAAAGCTATGGAATTATAAATATATTATTATAATGATGAATGAGGCATAACCTTGAAAATCTTACCCAATAATAAAGAAAGTATCTAACATAGGTATTTTGTACTGAAAATTTGGTCAGAGTGTTGTCTTAATTTTCTTTTTTGTATTATGTTTTTATTTTTTAGTTTATGTCCATTCTTTCTACCTAATTGTGGCTAAGTTTAGCATTTTATCTTAAAACTATTTGTTGATGTAAGTGAACCATGAGCTCAATAAGCAAACATGTTAAAACGTGACTAAAGACTAACACTTTTTAATTTAAATTTTTTTACTGACAATTTGGACACCATTAAACTAAAGCTGGTTTGTACTACAAGTAAAAACATACCCATCATGGTTATACTTAGCTTCAAAATGTTTTTAAATTATTAATTTATGGAAAACTTATGGTACATTATTGAAAATACATAAAATGTACAAATTTCCATATTAACACTACATTCTTGGTTTTATACTAACTTGGTACTAAAAAGATGTGGATTTACCTTGTCAGACATGAATGTATTAATATTATTAGGCGAAAGGGAGGGAGGCCTTTCTCTATAGTGGAACCAAATAGGTGGATATCGTACTTTTGATACCACTGTACCTTCCCACTATTAAAATATTTCCTAACAGCCCCACTATTTAACATTTATACCACTAACAACTTCAATGATATATAACTTCATTTAAGTTGTTTGAAGCTCATAGTCATTATAACTGAACTACAACTAATTTTACTATTGACTTATTAAACACATTAAATAATGGCAAACAAGCATGTTAGACACGTCAGAATAAACATTTTATCCTTACATTTCTAATCCTTTATAAGCTCATGTCACTTTTAACTTTATAAATGTTTATATACATACATATAATCACAACTGTTATCCCCGGAGGGTTTGTCAGAGACTAGGCAATGAGGACCCCCAAACGCAGTTCTCTGCCATAGTCCACTTTTCGCCAAATAGCGACTGTACATGTGCTCAGCGTGACAGGTGGTGAGCTCATTGCAGCTCTATGCTGTTGGATGTATATGCAGTATTTAGTCCGTTATTCGCCTTTTACGACACCCAAGGGAAAAGAGGGGGTTGGTAGTATTATTTTAATACGGCTCCGTCTAAAAATGTTTACCTACTGTCTCTAAACATTGTTGCTTCCTCCGTTTCAGTGAGAAGCGTGCCCTATGGTCATGGCAGAAGGCGCGCGCTTCCATCGCGTCGCGGTGGTGCTGGCTCCAAGCACAAGTCCAAGAGTTGGAATACAAGATTCGGCAGCACAGCGAATTGCACAAGCAGGTAACACAATAAATCCTTTGAAAGTTTTGTTTTAAAAAAATAGTATTAAGAGGGGAGAACTATTGCAACGTTACATTACATGGCAGACTTCCAAGCTTAAGACATTATAGTAATTTTACTAATTTAGTGGTATGTGTAAGCACTAGTAGGGCTATTTAAAACAGATGTTTAAATAAAGAATTAATCTCACTTATTAGAATTAAGAGCTTTTTAACATCTTCCAAATACTGGCATTAGGATCAGACTAGACCAGTTGTCTCTCCTACCCAGTTTTAAAATAATATTGTTTGTAGAACTGCCTATTCTGACCATTATTAAGTACTAACTGTAATTGTTAGGGCATTCAACCCATCAAATCAAAACAGACCCACCAAATATTTAGGTAAGTATCTAGGTTTTGGTTGTACCACTTCCAAGTGGTTCTTTGATCAAAAGTGGATTAAACTAGTATTTATTCTAATAAGATTCTAACCAACCTATTAGCCTTATAAAGATGGATACCATCCATTTTTGTATTTACCAAGGCACGTGTTTATGCATATATTTGCTCATAGAAAATATAGGATATGGACAAATAAAATTTGTAATTATGAGTTATGAATATGATTTAGTCACATGTAATTTTTTTTGTTTGGACCTATAAGATAGACTATTAGCCCCCAGTTTGTGCTTTGCTATAGCTATATGGTGTGAACTTGTGTCTAATATTATATTCATATTGCTTTTTAATATTATTTAGCTAATAGTAATAATGTTTAATGAAGCATAAGTGTTAAAAATAATGTACTCAAACGTGCAACTGGCTGCACGAAATGTCAATTCGTTATCCATGTGTGCTGTATGTATGCTAAATCTACGTATTTTAACAAGTTCAGACTTGTTTTGTTGCTTTGATACAGTACAGAGGAACTGTTTCAAGGACATGCTTGGCAAACAAGCACATTTTATGCGTCGGATTACAATTTAGGGCTATTGTAAAAAAATTACGGCGCATCAACAAATAGGCTTTAATACATCTTTTTGAAAAGTAAAAAATGTTTTAGTCAAGTAAGCGCACCCTCAGAAGAATATTTTAATACCTTGTCGTTATTCTACCAAGCTACTAAAAGGACTACAAAGTTTGGATTTTTTAAAGCAAAATATTGCTCTCTACTTAGTTGTCTGTTACATTTGAGAATAAAATATCTGGTATTAATAATGTATAATGTATTTACATATTACCTGCTATTCCTGGTTCCGAGCCACCTCTGCAAGCATAAGGAATGTACTGCTTTTTGTTGGATATGCAATGCATGGTGTGGGTATTTTTTATATCCCGTCGAACTCATAAGGGTTGGGCGGGATGCAAAAGAGAGAGCCCCTACATCCATCCTACTCACGGGTTGCCCCAGACCCACTATAACGCAGTTTGATGCATTTTTCGCAGTAAAAAAGCTACAGAAGCATAAATAATTAAGGACTTATGACGCGCGGGTGATGCCTCCCTTTGTTGACGTCAATGACCTGCCGCCTGCATTTTCCCATCGGGCGGCCGTATCCAGGTCAATATCATAAACTGATATCATAATGTTGTACAATGCAACTAGATTTTGCCCGCGGCTTTATTTTGTCAATCAATTCTGTTGGTCGAGCGACATAGCCTCCCTTTATCTCCCCTTCAACTTAAGAGGTAGTATGAAGAAAATAAATATGCAGGCTTTGATTATTTGTTATCCTACTTCCTACTAATGTTATAAACGTTAAAGTTTAAACTACTAATGTTTGTAAGTATGGATGGATGTTTGTTACTCTTTCACGTAAAAATTACTGAATGGATTTGAATGAAATTCGGCATACAGATAGTTTATAACCTGGATTAACACATAGGATACTTTTTATCCAGATATTCCCACGGGAACGGGAACCACGCGGGTGAAACCGCGAGCGGCCGCTAGTAAACAATATTTTTGCAAAGTAAGAAGCAAATCGAACGGCACAGTTAAATATTTCGCAGAAGTACAGTTATCCATTTCGCCCCCATCTAGATTTATTTTCGCGGGAAAAATCTAAATACAATTAGTCAAAACAGAAAGAACTTGCAAGATGCCTCTTTACACCTCGTCTAAAGGATGGCTAGTAAAGCTCAATTCTGCTTTACGACGTGTCTTCGCGAAGTTATTTGACTGAACAAAATACTTAAAAAAGGCCCAGCTGTGGTTAGATAGTAAAAAAGTAAAATATAGACTTTATACAGTACCACTTCTAGGCAAGGGCAACATTGATGAGTATTGGCTTAATCTCCACGCTTGCCAAATGCGGGTTTGTGATCCGATCATAAAGCCGGGCTATGCATTAAAAAAAAATGGTAGTTGTGGGTAATAATAGCCCAAGCCCAATATCCCCATGCGCAGTAATAGCATAGAATACATAATAGTACAAGTACAGAAGATTCACTCCGCTAAGTCATTTAAATAAATAGCGACTCTTGCTAAGACACAATAAAGTGCAGTTCAGGTCGCACACGGCTCCCATACCTTCAGTTAAATTCACCTAGAAGTTGCTTCTCTTTCTATCGCGTAGCTCTTATCTCTTCTAACGACTGCACGGTGTTCGCGAGCGTCTGTCCGGTCGGCTAGCTTCATACCTAAAACGCGGAGTTCGCCAGGCCAGCGAATAAATATGAATATGAACATGGGCTTCATTTGACATTTAAAGCCCATAATATGCCCATATATGGACAAAATATGGGCTTCAAATGTCAAATGTCAGCCTATCGTCAAATATTTACGAAGTCTTTGCTAAAATAATACTCGCCAGAATAACTAAGACGTTAGATGAAAATCAGCCAAGAGAACAGGCAGGATTCAGAAGCGGATATTCGAATTTAGACCACATTTACGTTATCAAACAATTATTCGAAAAAAGTAAGAGTTCATCTTTACCTTCTATTGCTGCTTCGTGGGTAAGTAAGGCTTTTGGCACTATAGTGCATGAAAAGATCTGGCAAGCACTTAAGAACTAAGGTACCGTAAACATATACATTAGAATTCTTAAAAACATATATGTTAACAGCATAACTAAAAATAAACTAGAGACAGAAGGAAAGGAATTCGAAATAGAAAGAGGTGCGACCGGGCACCAGGGCGACCCCCTCTCACCGAAACTTTTTACGGCAGTTCTAGAGAAGATCTGTCGCCAATTAGATTGGGGAAAATGTGGGCTGTCTATTAAAGGTGAAAACCTATTACATTTAAGAATCGCGGATGATTTGATAATCCTCTCGTCTACGAGTCAGTGCCTGCATATGATGTTGAATGAGCTAGATAAAGAAAATATCTTTATTATTAAAATTTTGCATTCACAATGCTATATAACTAGATATAGGATAAAATGTTTACTAGAAAAAAATCAACCAGTGTCAGGAAGCTCGAATGAGTCATGAACACACAAGAAACCAAAGCTATGACAAATGGACAGCAAGAACCTATCAGGATCAATAACAATCTGATCTACTATGTTGATGAGTATATATACCTAGGTCAAATAATTTCTCCCTTAGATCTAACCACTAAAGAAATTGATAGAGGCGTTGGAAATGCTTGAAAACAATATTGGGGTCTGAAGGAAATTATGAAAAACTGTGAAACCAGGATAACTATCAAACGGAAACTATTTGATACCTGCATACTTCCTTTACTTACTTATGGCGGGGCACTTACTTTAACCCACAATACGAAACTCGAAACATGCCTGACTGAACTCCATGGAAAGAAGAAAGAAGTATGCTGGGGAAAAGGCTATCCAATAGAATCAGAATTGACAACATAAAAAAAAACAAGAACAAAGAATGTTATCATCAT
Source organism: Scoparia ambigualis (assembly GCA_963921215.1). NCBI lineage: Eukaryota > Metazoa > Arthropoda > Insecta > Lepidoptera > Crambidae > Scoparia > Scoparia ambigualis. The sequence goes on from OY992522.1 coordinate 4,995,687, forward strand.
CATCAGCTTATAAACGTCCCACTGCTAGGCACAGGCCTCCCACGTGGACAATAGCACATGGGGATATTGGCCCACCACGCTGGCCCAATGCGGGTTGGTAGGTTTAACGACTGTCATCTTACGACAGCAATCGGGACCAACGGCTTAACGTGCCTTTCGAAGCACGGAGGAGCTCGAGATGTTTTTAATTTGGTCACCCATTCAGCGACCCGGCGTTGCAAAAGTTGCTTAGCGGGCAAGATCGCAAGCCGAACGCGCTAGCCGCTGCGCCATCGAACTCCACAAGAAAAAAAAGAAAAAAAAAGAGCAATAATGTTATAAAAAAGCTAAAGTGGAAGTGGGCAGGCCACACAATCAGAGAAAGTGAGAAATAGACAAAATTAGTAATGAATTGGTTCACAAATGGCAGGAAGAGAAAACGGGGTAGACCTTTTAGGCGATGGGTTGATGACATCAAAGCCATAGCAGGTGGTATATGGACAAGAGTAGCTAACGATAGAGAGAAATGGCGGCAGTTGGAGGAGGCCTTTGTGAACCAGTGACATACAGACAGGGAGTCGATGCATATTGAACTAGTGTTACCAAAAAATGTATTAAAAAACTGTCATGTCTATTACTTACTGTCTGTCTGTTTATTATTATTATATATTGTTATTGGCTGATGATGATGACGTTATTCACAGGTGCGCGAGGCGAAAGGCCCCGTCCAGTTTGAAGGCGAGCCCGCGGCCTACGAAGGAAGCTTGCCGGGCTCCGACACGCCGCCCGAAGCCGATACTTGCGCGCGAGTGCGTCCGCTGAAGCGCGACACCTTCAAGAAGCGGAAGTTGCTGCAGATGCACAACTTGCATCTCGCCACCCCGAAGGCGGCTAAACCGTCGGATATCAAGTAAGTCCTCTTAGATGTAAGTTTACATGTTCATTAGCCTTCAAGAAACGGAAGCTGTTGCAGATGCACCATGCACAGTTTTGCAATGTTTCATTTCCAGCGTCCGTAATAAAAACAGTGTAACGAAACATGTCAATTTTGTATTTTTTAAATGTATGACGGCGCTGTATCCGGCCATGCCGGCTGTCAGTGTCACTCTTTTGTTGGTTCGGGACGTAAAGATGGCGACGGCTGGCCATCTTTATTAAATTAACTTTGCAAGTGGCATCCAGGCCAACTTAATAGTTAAATGTATTTCGGTTAAATAATTAAGGGGAGGTATTTCGTGCGCTTCTCTCTCGCTCTCTCGACGGTACGACGGTAAGGGACGGGTATAGCAGCTAAGCGGCGCGAATAATCGCGTTTTATATTTTAAAAAATTGATAGATGTAATAAATAAAAAACGATCGGTTATAATTCCTCAAGTTATCTATGAACTTCATTTTGGTAAATGACTCATAATATCAAATCACTTATTTTAAGAATAAAACTTGGAAAAGAAGATAAAATGACACAAAAATATGTAACTTTGTAAATTTATTCTATCGAGCCAACTTTATCAAATCGTGTTTCCATCGGGTGTATTTCACAGAGTAAAGCCTCAACAATATTTCATAATTTTCGCAGATTTTAATTTTACTGTTTACTACTTCAAAAAGTAATTCTAAGATCGTGTTATTTTAATTTTTCACTAACACCTAGCCTTAAGGCGCGGTCGATGGGCGAAAAGATTTTGCTGTTTATAGTTATTTTGTTTTCTGAAAAGCATGTAAAGTCGATAATTCCGGGTGTTTGCGTCGCGAAAATAATGTGTTATCTCACCTAATGTTATGGGGGAAGTTTCACTAAAACGCTGTGTTATTTTGCACTGTTTCGCGGCTGGACCGAGCTATGATGGGTAGCCAGATCCATTAACGGTTCCCGGATCAATAATAAAATATATGTACCCACAGTATAATAATTTTCTTTTCAATTATTGGTAATGCGAGACATCACGAGCATGAGCGTCGCCAGCCGATAGCCCAGGGGGGGGGGGGGGGGGGTTTAAAGCCGATATAAATGAAGGAGGCGATTGTAATAAGAACGGCGCAAAGTTCCATTGTAAACTTTACAACCTCTTCACAGTACATAAAGACGTTAACCTCAATAGGTAGGCATTGCTGCCTCCGCCTCGACGACAAGCGTCAGATTGGCAGTCCGCCCCTATCTACCGACCCCGATAGATAGGGTATCGCAGCTGGAACTACGGGTCAGGCTGTGTTTTCAGGGGTACTACGGGGTTCCGGTTCAAGCCCCGCGCTGGTTGTGCCTTGACCGGCGCCTCCGGCGGGATCCGGACGTTGGACTCGTAGTGGCTCGTGGTTAGCTGTAGAGCTGGAGAATGTTCGTTTGTCCTGGTATTGTGTGCCAGGAATTCCAAACTCGCGCACAGCGAGCGGGGCTTAGTAGCGGTCTCTGAGGGGCCAGAAGCGAAAAGTCGGGGAACGTGAGTTTCTCTTATAGTTGGCAGCTTTGTCCGGTGGTTCTTATTGGACATTGGTGTTAACATCTCCGGTACTAGTCTGGAGAACTAGTAGAGGCGGCCCCCTAGATGCCGTAGCCTCCGGTCCAGCCAGCCGCGTAGGACGTGGGAACTGGCTAGGCGCCTGGATGGGTTCCGAGAAGTGAGTGTGCTTACTACTCCGCTACCAAGGTGGACACTTGGGACTTTAGAGTCGACGACCCTAGCAGTGGTAACTGCGAGTTGTGCCCTTCGTGCAACGAGAAGTGAGCGAGCTCGACAGCTCCGGTTACCTATCTGGACAATAGGCAGTGAACTACACGTGTTCACGGGGAGACTCTCCCGAGACACTAGTCTTATGAGTACCGAATGAAGAGCGCGCTGCGGCGAGCACTGATTTGGCGTCAACACCTAACGCAGATGGTCTCCTGCGCGAGTGTTCTACTGGCGCAGGGACGTCTGGCACTTCTTGCAATAACTTAACGGTTGGTCTCGAGGTGCCAGTACAAATAAAACTTAGTGAATTAAGGAGAGGGGATGTACATAAAGACGTGCCTAAGGTTTCAGAGTAGGGCAACGTTATTTTCTTGTGATTTTAATAGTTCATTACGTATGTGTTTAGTTTCGGGGGCAGCTGCTTCTACCTCCCTTTGATCACGATTGTACATTTTATTTTCCAGGGGTGAATTTTTTAAATATATTATGATATGCAACGCCCCGCACCCCCACAGCTGCAGCTGCTCTTACCCCGTGGAGAGCTGCGCCGTGTGCACCGGCCGCGCCGAGCCCACCGAGCCGCGGCCCCCCGCCGGCGCGCACCACGCCGCGCACCGCATCGCGCGCGCCGCGCCCGCCTACCACACCGCGCTCAGCGCCGCCGCAGGTCAGTGCCGCACACGCAGCCCAGAGGGCCAATGGACTAGGGAAAAATTAAAAAAAAAAAGTTCATTTTTACTTTATACCATTACAGAAGTCGTTATTCTAAAACCAATAGTTTTTATTTCACTTTGATACGAGATGTATTTACAAAGTTATTGTACATAAATAATTCGTTAAAACCATAAAGTTACTATACCTAGCGGAATAGAGCAACAAACATGTGCTGTCAAACGAAACCGAAATAAGATATCATTTGTGTGTGTAAAGAATGCGTTCAGTGATGTTACGTCATGTCGCTTTTCACATTAACATCGATATCGATTATATTAATTACTAACAGTAATAGTATTAATAGAATTAAAATAGGATGGGATGGGAAAATATCCACGATTTCACGTAAAATCCGAAAAATTCGCAAAAGCCAAATTCTCAGCGTGCTGATAAGTGCTGACAAACAGTAGCCAAAAACAGTTCTGTGATGTCGCATCACGCATCTTTTTTTATCCCACAGTGTTGTTGCTAGTGACATCCTGCTCGCTCAGCCCTTTGTTTCTCTATTCCGTTAGGTATAGTAACTTTATGGTTAAAACACTACTACCTCGCTTAGTTCGCTGGCACTCGACTGACGTGACGTGACGTCATCTTATCCGATGGTTTCCGCCGCCGCTCTCGCCGCCCGCACCCGGCGGGCGTCCGATTACATATCCGATGACGTCACGCCGCGGGTTTCGCGCGTATTTTGATTGTCACAAAAACAATAGCGCGTGGTCATTTTTATGAATCTTTAAAAAAATATTGTGAAGTATTTTGAAGGGCTACAGTAAAAAATTTAATGTCATATTTTAAGTTAAAATGTAAATATTTCAAAAATAAATAAATAAAAATACTGTTCTCAAGCTCATTGGCTGCTTGACAGTTTTCGAAAAAGTATTTTAAAATTTAAAAACTCTTATTTTATACCCCGTACAATATTTTCTTTCTCGAAAAAGCTTTCTTTAGAAGAAAAAAACATATTTTTCTTCAGTGATTTCAAAGGAGAATGACCTCTTTACTATGGGAGTTAGGCTAGTTTTTTTAGCTAGCTAGCGTAACACAGCGCTTTAATGAAATAAGTAGTAATCAATAGCAGCAATGCTCTGAATTATGAAGAAAAAATTACATCACAATATCATGCGGGAGTTTGAAGCTATCTTCATTTTTAGCTTAAGACTTTTTAGGTATTTTTAGGTTATGACTACTATACTTTTTATATGAAATTATTTAAATGCTTGGGTATCCACCTATTTACTTACTGATCCTACTTTAAGAAAAAGATATATAAGGGTAAATTTTATCAACCGCAAATGTTTTGACAAAACTTCTAATTATACCAGAGAAAGAAGGCCCTAACATTTAAAAAAAAAATTCAGGCTACTTTTTATTTCTACTTTTCCTAACACAATATTTGTAATATTTTTTAGAGCAGCCTGACATTAATTTTCATTCATAAATAGTTTTAAAACATGGCTTCTTCTTACCGCCCGTCTTTCTCATTTCACTCTTTCTGCACTCTTTCCTCATTTCATTCATATCATAAGTTTAACTGTGGCGGCCGCGGCGCGGCAGTGCAGTAGTAGTGCACCGCTAAGCGCTGTAGGTACAGTAGCCGGCAAACTTCTTGAGTATTTGACCTTGAATGCGCAGAAGCGAATTTAAGGTCTCTTTGGTGGTGGGTTGCGGGGCGCGACGGCGGGGGGGCATCGCACCGAACGCGCGAAGCCACGCCTTTGGTAAATCAGTAGACCTCCTCCTCCCGCACCGCGTCTTACGTCCCGCTGTCTACCGGATACACTTGCGTGCATTTAAATAGTTATTTTTATAGTTTTTGGTTTTAATTGATTTAATATTTTTTTTCACTATGCAACGACAACATAACGTAGTTTTAAAAAGACAAGCCAGAAAAATGGTGTTTGATGTATATTGCTTCTTAGAAAGAGATGCAAAGTTAATCAAAGTCAAAATTAAAGTCAATTTTACGATGACGAAGAATAATGTCTACAACCACCTCTGTTTCTGCTGAACCAAGACCTAGCCCTAGCACCAGCTCTAATTTTGCTGGCTTCGACATAATGGAAGGAATATCTGTTTTGCCTCAAGGCTAAATTATTATCCTTTGTAAGATTTCTAATACCGAATATTTATTCTTATTTAGTTAAGTAGTCAAATCACAGATTAAAACAAATATGAGAACATATTTACCAGGAACATGTAAACACTTTTTGTGCACGTAAGTGTACATGCGCAGTCTTTCCCCCACTACGCCTCTCAATACCCAAGAAGTTTGCCGGCTACTGTACCTACATTATTCTGTGACATCGGGATAGACTCCACCACAAGCAACGTTACCCAAAACTATCACACGTAACACATGTTAATTCTCCGCTGCGAGAAACAAAATCCACCTATGCGCTAAATTGGCGTATTTGAAATTAATAACATTTTTGTTACAACTTTCACACCATTCATTCGGCCCTAAACTGAGCGTAGCCTGTACTATGGCGACTGATAACAGATAAACATACATAAATACTAATAAACATCCATAACTCGGTCACAAATTGCTCGTGCTCATCACACATGTGTTGCTAGCGGGATTATCGTGGGTTTCGCAGTCAGGGTCGCTGACCCACACGACCACCCGGCCGTCATTTTTAGTTTTAGTTACACAATTACAAATTACCTACCTAGCACGATTAGTTTAATAGCGAGCGGGGGACATTTCCAAAAAATCGGAGCAAAACCGTGTAGGTAAAGCTAGAAATTTAAAAAATTATAGAAACTAACTTAAAATTAATTTACAATCTACGGTTTCGGATTGCCTATGTAAAGTAATGAGCGAAATAAAAATTAACGTAAACAGCGGCAACCAACGGCAGAAGTCGACCCTAGGCGCGTAGTCCTCTGGCAGCAACTCCTGGACTCGAGTGAAGTGGAAGGGATGGTAACCTTCGCTGCGCAGAAGCCGCCACACGTAGTACTGGCTTACGCCAAACATACGGGCAGCGTCTGCGGTGCTCGCCACTGGGTGCCGATGGAAGAAATCCAGCACGTTCTCCTGGAGGCGCACAAGGTATTGTGGCCTCCCAGAGTCGAGATGTGACTGGAAGCTGCCGCTCTCCCTGAAGCGCTGCACGGCTCCAAGGTCCAAGTATGATGCGAATGTTAACTTCGCGTCAGTATCACTCGCCGTACAGTACTTGTGTCCGCAGCATATGCTTAAGTTTTTATAAAAAAAGATATTTGAATGATTAAAAATGTCAACCTTATTGGTTAGGTACTAATGTTTTCCAAAACTCATTTCAGCCGCTACTTTATTTTACTTCAATAACTCCAATTTATATTACTTACCACAGTATCAATACGATAATTGGAAATCATATTACACAATTCTATGACCACGGCTTATATTTCGGTTCGACGCGATTCTGTTTCGGCGTGCAGTGGTACTGGAGGTAGCAATGCGCATTTGTCTGGCACAGACTATAATAGCTCGTTGGATTAGTTATTAAGTCTTAACTATAAGTTAGTTAACTGTTTTTTTATTATTATTAGTATTGACGTCAATAAGTGCCTGTAAAGGTTTACATTGAATAAATAATTTGACTTGACTTGACTTGACATAATTTCACCTGCATCATGGAAGCAGATAGCCATATTTTCCGTACCGATATTCATTACAGGAGTACTATGTACTCGGTACATAATACATAACGGTACGGTACATAATATCGGTACGGAATTTTAAAAACTTTCGCGAATACTCCTGCGACTGCGATTAGTTTAGTGCGATAGGTATGTTTTTGGCGAACTGACGTGGCGGGGCGAGGCGAGGGAGGATGGCTTTCGCTTTATCGCTCGCTCGGCACGGTAGTAAGCGGTGCGGTGGTGTAGGCATTAGGCATTGCGGTCGGTCGGTGTCTTTGTCGGCTCCCATGAATGAAACTACGGCACGTGTAGCGGTGTAGGCATTGCGGCCTCTCTTCTACTGCGGCTCGTGCCGTGCGTAAGGGGTGTTTTATTTTACTTTTTAATCGAAAAGTCTTTTGGCGTTTTCCTTGAAAACTAGCGTATAAACATTTAAGGTTTTTTCATAAAAATAGTTTATTTATGCTGTTTAATTTATCCTTAAAAGATTTGCGGTTGATAAAATTTAACCTTATATAGAATAAAACAAGTTTTTAGATCATAGAATAGACTAGTCTATTATCGTATGTTGATTATCAGTTCAGTTCAGCATTTATTTATCACTCGACTCATAACGCGGAGTTCTATAGAAAACCGTTTTTAACAGTAATCATAATAATTTAAGAGAACGTTTTTTATATGTGAATGATTAAAACTTAATAGATATCGAATAGGCTGGTTTGGTTATTCTCCTTTCGTGCTAAAACGGTTGGTCGCCCAGTGACGCTCCGACGTATCCAAGGGCGGATCCAGGATTTTTTTCTGGGGGGGCACAAGGGGCGGATGGGCAAAAAGGTCAACAATAACTGTTAGAAATATACAAATTCAAGTATGTGTAAGTACCTATAGGTAGGAAAGTTTATGAAAGTGTGAAACCAATAGAAAAATTCACAGATTTCGCAGTCCCCGCAAGAATTGGAGCATTGAAAATGAATCCAAATTTTACGAAAAAAAAATTGAATAACACGTTACAATACAAGTTGAATATTAAGAAATTTTTATTGAGATATACTTCCGTAAAATGGCTCATTCGCAAAATGACTACAGTTCGAAAAACGTCTCTTTCTCCTAATGTCTCTTTCGCAGAATATCGCTTCCGCTGAATGTCTCTTTCGCAAAATGTCGCGAAAATACTTAGAATAAAATTTCGATTTTTAAAGAAAATCATTTAGGTATTGAAGTTATAAGTAATATAAACAAACCATAAATGTCTTCATCACTGAAACGGAATTATTAAATTATTTTATAACAACTAATTATGGTTATTTACATTATAACTGTAATAAATGATTTTCCATTAAAAATCGAAATAATATTCTAGGTAACTATAGGTACTTACTTAATTGCGACATTTTGCGAAAGTGACATTCTGCGAAAGAGACATTCTGCGGAAGCGACACTCTGCGGAAGCGATATTCTAAGAGACATTAGGAGAAAGAGACGTTTTGCGAACGGTAGTCATTTTGCGAAAGAGACATTTTGCGAATGAGCCCGTAAAAATACTTACAAGTCGAACTACAACATACGAATGTATAACACTGCACAACACAGAGAACAACATTTCCTTTTCTTTTACAACCTAAGTGAAATTCATTCATTAATTTCACTTAGATTTTCGATATTCCAACTCGAATGCACTTTTCGCCTGCATCTGCATCTTTTAACATCCATTACCAAGTTGATCGTTGATATACGGAAATACCCGTTTTTCTACTATTCCAAATCTAAAGGGACCACCTACAGGTCACAAACACTGCACAACACAGAGAATAACATTTTCTTCATTCAACAATGAATTTCACTTAGATTTTCGAAATTCCGACTCGAATGCACTTCTCACCTGCATCCGCATCTTTTAACACCATTGGTCAATAATCATTAATTATAGAAGCTAGGTACATCACTTTTACATTACAGAAAAACGGGTATTTACCTGTTTTTCTACAATTTCAAATCTAAAGAGACCACCTTAGGGACCACCACCACCAAAGGGATTTTCTAAATTGTTTCGCCATTGTTTAGCTAAACTAATACCCTAGGACTCCTTTTTATTTTTTCCTTAATTTAGATTTTTGTTTTCGAAATATTTACAATTTACTAAACAAACACCCCCAAAAAAACCGAACCGTTTTTTTTACATTTTTCAAAATTACCAATAAAAGTTACTAGGCTTTTTCAAAATTTAAAAGCTCACACGTGACTCGATAAATTCCTCAACTTTTGGTACTATTTACGAGTTTTCTTTTATGTTTCCTGCTAAAGATGCCCAGCACTTAATTAGCGTCAATTTTTGCTCTTCTGTTATTTTATTCATGTACGATACAACACACAACTATGATAATTTGCTTCTAAGTTGTATGTAGTATGTTCTATGTAGTATGTAGGTACTGTGATGGAATCTCCATAGTACACAAACCACCGTCTGGGGGGGGCACGTGCCCCCGTGCCCCCCCCCCCCCCCCCCCTAAATCCGCCTATGGACGTATCATTCAAGTTGTGGCACTTCAGACATACTTCGGCGGAGAATTTAATTTAAATTGCAGTTATAGTATTTGACATACTTCGAAATCTAGTTAATTATTGAACTTTTTCACTTGTTTGTTTCATAGATCGATAGAGTTAAATCAGGAGAAGACAATTAAATAAAAAACTGAAAATCACGGATATGCCACATATGGGATTATACTTAGGGACCGTCGATCTGTGGTTTTCGTTACTGTATTGTTTTCCAAATAAAATAAAATAACCCCACACTTGCCCAATGCGTGGGTTAATATTTTACCAATTTAAACTTTACTTAACATTTCTTTTATTGATCAAGACGTTATATCTACGTTTATAAATAAGGCCTTAAATTAGTAAAAAAAGTGTATTATAGTAAAATGTATTCCCGTCAGACATTCCCGCGCCGCTGCACGTGGCCGCCCTCGCCGGGCGCGCCTGGTTCCGCACCCGCGGCCGGGCGCGCGCCGCCCACGTGCCCCGCTCCATGTCCCACGCGGCCAGCGCGGCCCACGCGCCCCACGGGACACATCCCACCCACGCGACCCACACCGCCGCTGCCCCAGCGGTCACCACCAAGTACAAGAAGCACCCCACAAGTAAGTAGCTGTCAGCACCAAGTACGCCTGGTTCAAACTCGTAGCATGTGCCCCGCTTTATGTCCCATGCGGCTAATGCAGCCCACGCAGCACACGCGGCCCACTGGACCCATCCGACTCTCGCATCCCACACCGCCGCTGCCCCAGCTGTCACCTCCAAATACAAGAATCACCCCACAAGTAAGAATTGTTTTATCATGATACTCTGCTGTCACCAAGGAAAGACAAACTATCTTGGTTACAGTTATCAAAACTCGATAAAATTATGTTGCATGTCAGGGTTTGTAGACAAAAATACCACAGGCAAGCAAAAACTACTATTATGTCTATTTTTGACATATCATGTATAGACATAACATGATAGAGATCGAGAAAATTTTCTCGTGTTGCGCATGCTAGGCCTACTGGTTCAGGACCCACGCCCACGCGGCTAATGCAGCCCATACAGCACACTCGGCCCACGGGACCCATCCGACTCTCGCATCCCACACCGCCACTGCCCCAGATGTCACCACCAAATACAAGAATCACCCCACAAGTGAGTAATGTTCATCTTATATTTATTTGGACAACCAACAAATACGCCTGGTTCAGGACCTGCGGCATGTGCCCCGCTCATTGTCCCACGCCCACGCGGCTAATGTAGCCCACACAGCACACGGGACACATGCATCCCACACTGTAAACACCCCCGCTGTCACCATCAGGTACAAAAAGCACCCCACAACTAAGTATTGTGTCGTCAATACTCTGCTGTCACCACCAAGTACACACGCATGCAGAATAACCTATCCATAAATGTCAAAGGAGAACCGGCAATTGCCATAGAAAAAATGCAAAACTTGTATACAATAGAATTGGGTCCTAAAGTAAAGCTAATATTATTGTTTAATAAAGAAAAAAAAAAATTGCTACCTAAACCAAGATTTGTATTATTTTAATCGAATCGCGGATAAGAGTTATTTAATTTTTTTTTATATGAAAACACTGAGTATTTAAAAGGCAGACATGTTATTTTAAAAACGTCTAACGTGGCTGCATAAACCATTACTCTTTTGCTTTAAAAAAAATGAAATGTCAACAATGCCGTCACGTCAGTCAGTCAGTAGAATTTGACTTTGATTTGACAGCTAGCGGATGTACAACTGTCATTTGTTGACAGATATTGCCAGTTATTGAATAACAGATAAAAAAAATTTAAAAAGTATATACTTAAGCATAAACGCCGGGTTCTCTTTCACCAATCGATATTGATCCTTATTCCCTAGTGATGAAATTCACAATGTATTGAAGAAGTATGACATTTTGTGGTAAGTAAGTAAGTATTGTTTCGTAAATGCTATTACCACCAAATACAAGAAACACCCAAGTTAGTATTGTTCATTTTGTTTTTTAGACAAGCAACAAGACAACACATTTTTTTATTGTAGGTCCACTCAACTGCCCCCTTACTCTCGAAACCGATCGCTATTGGATCAGATTGGTATTGTGAATTTTCGTATTTTTAAGTTACGACACCAGCGCTAATTTAGACTCATATTCATCATCATCAGCCTATAAACGTCCCACTGCTGGGCACAGGCCTCCCACGTGAACAATAGCACGTGGGGATATTGGGCCATAACCCACCACGCTGGCCCAGTGCGGGTTGGTGGGTTTTAACGGCTGCCATCTTACGACAACAACCGGCACCAACGGCTTAACGTGCCTTCCGAAGCACGGAGGAGCTCGAGATGTTTTTAAATTTGGTCACCCATCCAGCGACCCGGCATTGCGAAAGTTGCTTAGCGGGCAAGATCGCAAGCCGAACGCGCTAGCCGCTGCGCCATCGAGCTCCTCATTCATATTGGGTGAACTAAATGGCTACGGTCGTAAGAGACGCGCTGGACAGGAGCCGGTGGAGGCAGATCATCCGCTCCAGATGCAACCTTGATGCTGACCACGATCCTCAGACATGAGGGACCGACATAGATGGATGGATGGAACTAAATGGCATCGAGTTTTGTATTTTTTTCACTCAATATCCACGCAATATGAATCCATATTAGCTCTGGGGTCGTAACTTAGGGTACGAAAATTCACAATACCAATCCGATCCAATATCGATCGGTTTCAAGAGTAAGGGGGCTGATCATTGCTGCTGTTTCTTATTTTGTCGCTTAGGGTCACCCTAAGCGACAAAACCACATGACGCGTTTCATTTTTCTCTGGGCTATCCGCAGCTTTAGAAACGTGTTGCTGTGTAAGGTTCCATGTTTCTGCTCCTTAAATGTTGACAATTTCACTTTATTTGTATTCCAAAATGTTGATGTGATATCCAGGTTATAGTTCGAAGTATTGCAATCATTTTATTTTATTTATTAATGCCACGTAATCTAAAGCACTGCGTTAGACCGGATCAACTAAATGTATCTTTTGCAATTTCACTCCTTTGAAATACATAATTTTAATTTTTATACGATGAATTACAGAATTGAAAAGAGGACGGCCGCCATTATCGAGAAAGATAAAAGAAAGGGACAGGGGCGAACGTGATGACGAGACTTCTACATCTAATCATGAAAGGTAACCTTAATTTTCAACCATTCATATAGTTTTTAGCTTACATAAAACTACAAAAATTACATTAAAATAACGTACTTACTTTCTATTTTATTGTACCAATTGATGGGGTCTTTACCCCATCAATTGGTGTTATACGTTTATCATGTTAGGAGGAATGCCTATTTACCGATTTTTTGTTGAAAATAAATGTACAATTTTGCTCTAATAAATTGTAAGTATCATCTGAAGATAAGATGGATCTGTGTCTTGTGAAATATTTTAAACGTTCAGTCTGCATTCTTGCATTATTGATTCTGCAGATGGGTTTGAAATTTCGGTATACCTTCTGTTGGCAACCGATTCAGAATATAAGGGATTTTTAGAATAAAACCAATAGTCATCATAAATTCGATACTTATATTTCCTTTTCCGCAAATCCAAATTACGATCAACACTTCTCATAATTATTACAATCTCAATAATTCAGTACTTCGTTTAAAGTACAATCCAGGAAGAACCATTGATCATGCTTTGCATCCGTTCGCGTGGCCGTCTCGAGCAAGAAAGAATGCCGAATTGCTGTGCTGAGCCGATCGCCCGCTGGTGACGGCAAGTGTCAAAGTGACGTTTGAATACTCGAATGATTGACAGAGCGAATGTGTTGATTAACAGTGTTGCCCAAAAAAAGCTAACACTTCTTTAAAAAAAACCAAATACCGTGTCGAATGAAGTCGATTGTTTTTAGCCCTTTTACTAGTACAGCATTGAATTTTATTTTATTGGTTTTCCATCCTATTACAACTGAATGAGGTTCAAATTGTGGTGGCATGTATATTTCCACTACCTGTTAAAATGTTAAATGGATTATCTATTATAGATCTTAATAAATAAAGGCTGTGGATAGAGTGCCACACAAGCGGCATTCTAGTACGATCGGTTACGATGCCGTAATTACGGCATCCTAGTACAAAGTAACCGCAGTGTAAAGAGTGCCATAAGCGGCAACATAGTACGATCGGTTACGATGCCGTAATTACGGCATCCTAGTACAAAGTGTATAGAGTGCCACAAGCGGCATTGTATCTCATCGGTTCGGGAACCGTAACATAATTCTTTATTTGCCATAATGTTCAGAAGACAATAATATTCAAAAGCCATTTTTGTATGGAGTTATATTTCTGTTGTCTAATAAAAAAATTAACCTATCACGTGACCTACAGGAGTAGGGCAGCTAGTGTTTCTGTTGTCTAATAAAAAAAATTACTGTATATTATGCCCGATTTACACGTATTAAGTAATTTAGTAGTTAACTAAATTTTAACTTAATTTTAAGAGGCCTATTACATTTTGAATGTGATTTTTGCGTAAAATGCTCATTTTCGCATTTTGTAGTAATTTTGCAGTTGTATTTATCGTTTTTATCGAAATAGGATAATACATTTATGCATAATATTACAAATCTCCATTCTGTGAGCATAAGTTGAATTCGGACGGCCGGCGCAGCACATTTTGTAGTAATTACGCAGTTGTATTTATCGTTTTTATCGAAATAGGATAATAAATTCAATATAAAATCTTTATTCCTCATGAAGTAACAATTACTCTGGTATAAATTTTGCTCAATAATATTATCGTAGATAGGAGATATTCACAGTTAACTTATAGCAATTTTCGAAGTTTTTTGGTTTAAAATAAGATTTTTTTTCTATATAAAATCAATTATATCTAAAAAATCCGAGGCCGCTACGCACTAGATCCATAACGCCAAAATTGACCAATTTACGCAAAAATCACAGTCGAGATGTAATAGGCCTCTTAAGTGACATATCTACTAAATTGTGTGTTTACATGCAATTATTCACTTAAAATTAAGTTAAAATTTAGTTAACTACTAAACTAATTAGGGTGGATTCGACCAAACTGGAATAAGGTCTAATACCTAGATTAAACGCCGAATTTGTATAGACTAATCTCGGAGTAAGTCTTATTCCAGTTTGGTCGAATCCACCCTTAATACGTGTAAATCGGGCATTAGGCGGTGTCACTATTATACCGCAAAACTTACGGTTCCAGAACCGATTGAGATAGAGCGCCGCTTGTGGCACTGTATACACTTCTATAAATAAAGTGTAATTTCAGGGGCCGCGCTCGCTCCAGCACTGAGACGGAGCGGCGGCAGCGGCGCGTCTCGTACGACATCGACAACATCGTGATCCCGCAGAGCGTGGCGGCCAGCACGCGCCCGCAGATACTCACCTACAAGGAGATACTCACGCCCAAGTCAGTACAAGCCACACAATACACCGTGCAATCACCACTTATTATCCCCGAAGGGTCAGTCAGAGACAAGGCTATGAGGACAGCAAATGCTCTGCCATAGTCCACGGCCAGTGGCCCGATTCACGTATTTCGTAATAGTCGAAATGTCGTTTACGTTTAGAAGTCGTCCTATTGAAAAACAGTCGCAAATCCGTATTCACCTGTCATATCGCTAGAACGATTACTCGATAGGAACGCAACTCAGCGATTTGTCAACCATTTAAACTTAATGTAGCCATTACAGTTCTACCAAATAAATTCAAATACTCTTTGTTAACAAAACATGCAGAAATGTTTATTATTTTTTTCCAATGACTTGGAAATTGTCTAATTTGACGTGAACTAAACGTCAAAATAATAGGTGAATACCGCGGAGGCAACGATCGAACTTTAATTATTGCACGTGAATACGCTTAAACAAAATCGTGCGATTGATATGTGAATACGAAAAGTGACTTCAGCGATCAAATCGCTTGCATGTCGTTGAAGTTTTGTTACGTGAATTAGGCTACTGGGCTTGGAATACCGGTGTTTTCAATTACCGGTACCTTTGAATAAGGTACCGGACGTGGACACTGCGAGATGTGGAAAGGAGGAAAATAGACGCTCTTGAGATGTGGTGCTGGAGAAGAATGCTTGGAGTGTCATTGACTGAATTTCGCACAAATGTCTCGATACTACAAGAACTCTGCATCACTCAGCGCCTATTCACCGTAGTGCAATCTCGTGTCTTGGCTTTCTTCGGACACGTTTCCAGGCGAGACAACTGCTCCATAGAACGCCTCGTCGTCCAGGGGAAGGTGGAGGGTACTAGGCCGCGCGGGAGGTCACCCATGCGATAGACCGACCAGATAAAGTCAGTTGTAGGCGGATCCTTGAATGAGTGCAGCCGGATGACCTCCAGCAGGGAGAGATGGCGCGACATCGTGAGGCGAATAACATCTGCCCCCTCCGATAGTACTACGTAACGAGCACGACCGCTCTGCCAAGAGCATAACGACAAAGTAAGAAGTACCGATATTATACAGAAATAATACACTTACTTATACTGGTACGAGCTTCGATCAACAATACCAACTAGATAACGCGTTACGTACAAAATCAAAGATAGATTCTGTCTACGTGAATAAATACTTTTTCTATACTAACGAACTGAGACACAAGTTATAAAACAGTTTTAAGTTCAACCTAATTACAACCATGGCACCCAGTTATAAAGTCACAAATCTTCTAAGTATTATCTTATACTTACGATCATTCGTCACAAACAACGAGCAAAGCAATGATTACTCCTGTCACTTAAAAATTAAAAGACGTCAATAACATTTAGTGGTGAAATCACCCTTAAGTGGCAACAAATAAAGTACTTTTTCCTGTTATTGCCTTGTGAGTGAGCTCTTATTTTCCGAGACATATTCTTAGCGCCGACCTGACATCTAGTTGTATTGTTGATCGAAGGGTACGAGTAACCAAATTCATTAGTGCGAGCGGGAGATACTGATTAGACAAATAAGTGGCGCTTGGATTGGCTAACCGCACTGCATTTCGCACGGCCGGCACAGAGTGCGCTGCATTATCATCACGTCACAGACTGGCAACGTCGCAGATAGATGCCGGTATTCACGTGACAAACAGACTTTCAACGTCGCAGACAGATACCGGTATTCACGTGACAAACAGACTGGCAACGTCGCAGAAAGATACCGCTATTCACGTGACAAACAGACTTTCAACGTCGCAGACAGATACCGGTATTCACGTGACAAACAGACTGGCAACGTCGCAGATAGATACCGGTATTCACGTGACAAACAGACTTTCAACGTCGCAGACAGATACCGGTATTCACGTGACAAACAGACTGGCAACGTGGCAGATAGATACCGGTATTCACGTGACAAACAGACTTTCAACGTCGCAGACAGATACCGGTATTCACGTGACAAACAGACTGGCAACGTCGCAGATAGATACCGGTATTCACGTGACAAACAGACTTTCAACGTTGCAGGCAGATACCGGTATTCACTTTTTTTTTTTTTTTTTTTTATAGCAGAAGGAGGCAAACGAGCAAGCGGGTCACCTGATGGAAAGTAATCACCGCCGCCCATGGACACCCGCAAAACCAGAGGAATCGCAGGCGCGTTGCCGGCCTTTAAGGAAGGAATAGGCTCGTTTCTTGAAGATCCCTAAGTCGTAACGGTCCGGAAATACCGCCGCCGAGAGCTGGTTCCACAACACTGTAGTTCGAGGCAAGAAATTTCTTGAAAAACGCACAGTAGTAGACCGCCATCCATCAAGGCGATGTGGATGGAATGACAGTCGATTGCGTGTAGTGCGGTGAAGGAAATTAGCGGCAGGGATCAAGCCGAACAATTCCTCAGAACACTCCCCATGATATATACGGTACAATATACAGAGAGACGCAACGTCTCTCCGAAGAGCCAGTGGATCGAGCCGACCTGAAATAACCACGTCGCCGACAATTCGAGCAGCTCTGCGTTGAATGCGGTCAAATGGAAGGAGTTGGTATTGGGGTGCTCCAGCCCAGAGATGGGAGCAGTATTCCATATGCGGCCTGACCTGTGCTTTATACAGTTGTAAACGGTGGGCCGGCGTGAAATACTGACCCGCTCTATTAAGCACACCCAGCTTTTTCGAAGCTAATTTAGCTTTACCTTCCAAATGACCACGAAACTGAACGTCACTCGAAATATCGACGCCAAGGATTCCAATAATCGGATTGGTATCAAGGGGAGCTCCCTCAAAGTTCAGAGGTACGACGAAGGGATGTTTTTTCGCGGTAAATGCGCAAACTTGTGTTTTGGAGGGGTTAAAGCGGACTAGGTTATGTCGGCCCCAATCCGAGACATGACTTAACATGTTCTCAGTGTCAGTCACAAGTTTATTCCGGCTCTCGATGACGCTTTCCAGAGAAATATTAGCTCGCCCGGTGTAGAGCGTATCCCCAGTACTGTCATCCGCATAGCAATGACAGTACTGGGGATACGTGACAAACAGACTGGCAACGTCGCAGATATATACCGGTATTCACGTGACAAACAGACTGGCAACGTATACCGGTACTCACGTGACAATGAGACTGGCAACATAGCAGATAGATACCGGTACTCGTGGAAGAATCGGTATCCAGGAACCGAAATGGAAAATACCGGTACTTACCGATATAATACCTGTATTTTCGGTACTGGTTCCAAGCCCTGCTCACAGCAGGTGGTGAGCCCATCGCCGCTCTATGCAGTTGGGTGTATGTGCAGTCTTTAGTCCGTTAGTCGCCTTATACGACACCAAAGGAAAGTGAGGGGGTGGTAGTACCTATCCTTTTAGTAAGCCGCTACGCGACACGGCTCAGCACACACACAATACCGCATCGCAAGGTTCGAAAGGATAATTATCATGATAATTATCGTGATAATAACAGATGGATAATTATCGATAGATAATAACAAAAAACTGCGCGCGTGAAAGTGAACTGCATTCGAAGTATTTGAACGTGTGTTTCCGCACTTGCGTATATCCGAACGTACGAAGTGACAATGTCAACGTGCCGCGCCCTGAAATTACCATAACAAGAACAAATCACTTCGGATTATGCAAAGTTGAGAAAACTCAAGTGTCATTATTTTGTTAAGTTAAATTTATATATTTTATTTTGTTAAATTTGAAAAATATAACAAATGAATTTCCTATGAAACAATATAATTAACAAATGAAAAAATTAACAAACAATTGTTACACTGGTGATAATTATCCGATAATTATTAAGAAGCGTAATTATCTTGATAACTTCTAACTCTGCCGCATCGACAACATCACGATCCCGCAGAGTGGCTGTTTGACTCAAGCGATGATTTTACTTTTGCAGATGGCGTGTTTTAGAGATACCAGAGGGGCTACTAAACAATAGTGTATCTAAGTCGTCTGCTCGGATGTCTATGGAAAGCGAGGTATGATCAAAATATTTATTTTGTTATTTTAAAAATATAACTCCATAAAATAGTTGTTAGTAATCAAACAAAAGTATATAATTATTACTAAAGTGGCTGTAAATGTTACACTTTGACAATTTCAACAAGTTATTACTCCGATGAGTTTATAGATAACACTCACACATAAGGAAAAACTGGTTTACAATCTAAATTTGAATCCAGTACACTGTCCCATTATCACACAAAGCGAAGTTTTATACATGATGATGATTTCATGATTTGATTATTATGCGAATGTGTTTTGTAAAAAGTAATTTTGCTAATGCGCTTCAAATATTTGTAACTAAGTAAAAAGGCAGAACAGTAGTGCCCTTGATGAGTTTCTGATATTTTTTTCCTATATAAAATCAATGATATCTAAAAATTCCGAGGCCGCTACGCACTATTCGACTATATAAGAGATAACATTATAATTTTTTTTATTTCACTTGTTTCGAACAGTAGTTTAATCGATGAGCTCAAAAAAGTGCCTTCGCGCACTTTATGAAAATCTTTCTCTGCAATTTTGGGTTTAATTAAAAAGTTAAGCAAAATTTACAAAAAGCGAGGCCGCTACGCACAATTCCAATAGCTATTCTACACTGTTCAATAAGTCATAATTGTTAATGTATTTCTGTTTCTGAGATCCATAACGCCAAAATTGGCCATTTTACGCAAAAATCACAGTCGAGATGTTATGTAATAGGCCTCTTAACAGTAAATAAGCCACCGTTATTTCACATTAATGCTCGACAAAACTCAAATTATAGAAAATTTAACAAAAGTGCCGACATGACGCTCCACTTTCCTGCCAAGAAGTCCCCTACGACATACTTATGTTTAATGGCGCGCACGATTTGTGCTTTAGCCAAGGCAAAGTAAAAGGTTAGGAAAAGGATTATTTATTATATTTCAAAAAAGGGAATTAACGAAATAAAGAAGGAAAGGATCAAATAGGATTAGTTAGGAATTATAGGTTACATATCAGTGAAGTCACAGTTCCGACACAGTACCGGCACAGTGAAAAATATTCTTTCATACATTCTCTATGAACATTGTCAAAACGAATACGTCCGTGATTTGCCGGTGGCGGCACTGACACTGAGAGCATTATCACTGACAAGTGGGGGGGATGCGTTCATAAAGAATGTATGAGAAACACTGTGCCGGTACTGTGGCTTCACTGATATGTGTGAAGCAACCATAAAGCTGGGATTCGTAATTCCCGAAAATAGGGTATTTTAAATAATGGATTACTCGCAAATCACAAGTACTCAAAATTTGGAAAAATATATGTTATTCCACAGTCTTTTATCTTGTCATTCCGGCCATTAAATACTCTATTAGTGATACTTTACTGCATCAAATAAAATTTCAAACATCTGTCTAATCGTAATTTAAATATCGTATTACTTGCATTATACTTGGTTTTAGTTTATGAAAAATATACGAAAATAATTGTCTTTAACTAGGTGAGGCCGTTATAAGTTAAAAAGAACCTACCTATTTTGCTAAGTTGACGGTCGCGAATCGCGATGTGCAATCAATCAGTCCCCTACTAGTTTCTGCGCTCGGGAATCCTAGCCTTACTACGACATAGTTATGTAATGAATCCTTTGATCAACAATACAAACTAGATAACGCGTTACATACAAAATCAAAGCTAAATTCTGTCCACGTGAATAAATACTTTTTCAAAGCAATAAATTACTCCTGTCACTTAATAGGTCACCTGTTGAAATACCAGACACAATAGAATTTCTATTCTTATCGAGCTCTAGGAGTCCTTGCCACAGACGAGGGGTTAAAAAAAGAAAAGACGTCAATAACATTTAGTGGTGAAATGAACCACCTCTCAAACCCCAAGCGGTCGCATGGGACCGCACCTACAAAAACACACTTGACTGTGTACCGTGTTTTCATAGACTTACAGACTACTTTAGTATGAACAAGTTTGGTTATTTCGGTTCTGTGGTTCATCTTATGTATTGTTATCGCATAATAACGCATAGTCTATGATCGATTCTGTCAAATTTGACGTTGACAGTTACTGTAAAAAAAAAATCCGAGACTGAGGGGTTAAAGGGCAACAAAGACTTCTTGGCGGGAAAGTGAAGCGTCATGTCTGCAGTTTTGTATTATTTTCTATAATTTGTGTTTTGTCGAATATTAATGTGAAATCTGCAGTTTTGTATTATTTTCTATAATTTGTGTTTTGTCGAATATTAATGTGAAATAATGGTGGATTATTTACTGCTAAGTGTTCGTGAACCTGCATGAGTGTTAGCAAATAAAACAAAACAATGTCACATCACTTTTCAAATTCTCTCAAGAAGTCCATGTGGGACCTCAATAAATTTCCATAGCTTTATTGAGTTTCCAGGGGTTTGGGAGAAAATCATTTACCATTAAACGTTCATTATCACTCATTATCATCCACTTTATGTGAAGAAAATAATAATTACCTATTATTAAAAACTTGACACTGGCTAAATGTGCTGATCGCACGAAGCCATTATATAAGAGGAGAAAAAAAAGGGCAACAAATAAAGTACTTTTTCCTGTTATGCCTTGCGAGAAAATAAAGGCTCACCTTCTCGAGTGCGCTCTTATTTACCGTGACACATTTTTAGCGCCGACCAGGGGGGTTACTCTCGAACGCAAACTCAATTTTAATACAATTCCAATGCGATTAATATGTATCGATATTGGGATAAGTAAAGATAATTCCGGAACGCCATCTCGATAATAAATTGTTCAATCAATTTTCACGCAATTTAATTCCAATATTGTCGCTTACAAAAGTGCCATTTGACATTTTTTAGATTTGTGATTGGAAATTGATTAATGCAATTCTGTTTCAAGAGTAGCCTACCTGACATCTAGTCGTATTGTTGATCGTAGAATGAATCGGTGTTGCAGGACGAGGACATGTCCGAGTCGGCCATCCGCGCCCGGCACGCGCGCGCGCTGCACCGCGAGCGCGGCCGCTACGCGCGCGCGCCGCGCCGCCGCCCGCCGCCCGCCCCGCCCGAGCCCGGCGGGGGCACCTGCGCGCCCGAGCCAGAGCCGCTGGTAGAGCTGGTGCACGATAACCACCACCCGCTCGAGCCGGACTACCATGAGGCAAGTGTGTTGTACTATTTTGTCCTTATATGGGCATATTATGGGCTTCAAATGTCAAATGAAGCCCATGTCCATATTCATACTTTTTAGCCGATTTCCGACCGGAGCCTGAGCTGGTGCTGGAGGTAGTGCACGATAACCACCACCCGCTCGAGCCGGAGTACCATGAGGCAAGTGTGTTGTACTAATAGCCCCTACTGCCCCCCGCGGGTCTATCGGCTAAAAAATATGGATATGGACATGGGCTTCATTTGACATTTGAAGCCCATGTCCATATTCATACTTTTTAGCCGATAGGGTAGCCGGTGGTAATACTTATGCGCCGGAGCCTGAGCCGGTGCTGGAGCTAGTGCACGATAACCACCACCCGCTCGAGCCGGAGTACCATGAGGCAAGTGTGTTGTACTAATAGCCCCCTACCGCCCCGCGGGTCTATCGGCTAAAAAATATGGATATGGACATGGGTTTCATTTGACACTTGAAGCCCATATTTTGTCCTTATATGGACATATTATGGGCTTCAAATGTCAAATGAAGCCCATGTCCATATTCATACTTTTTAGCCGATAGGGTAGCCGGTGGTAATACTTATGCACCGGAGCCTGAGCCGGTGCTGGAGCTAGTGCACGATAACCACCACCCGCTCGAGCCGGAGTACCATGAGGCAAGTGTGTTGTACTAATAGCCCCCTACCGCCCCGCGGGTCTATCGGCTAAAAAATATGGATATGGACATGGGTTTCATTTGACACTTGAAGCCCATATTTTGTCCTTATATGGACATATTATGGGCTTCAAATGTCAAATGAAGCCCATGTCCATATTCATACTTTTTAGCCGATAGGGTAGCCGGTGGTAATACTTATGCACCGGAGCCTGAGCCGGTGCTGGAGCTAGTGCACGATAATCACCACCCTCTCGAGCCGGAGTACCATCAGGCAAGTGTGTTGTACTAATAGAGCCCCCTACCGCCCCGCGGGTCTATCGGCTAAAAAATATGGATATGGACATAGGCTTCATTTGACATTTGAAGCCCATGTCCATATTCATACTTTTTAGCCGATAGGGTAGCCGGTGGTAATACTTATGCACCGGAGCCTGAGCCGGTGCTGGAGCTAGT
The DNA here is from genome assembly GCA_963921215.1 of Scoparia ambigualis. NCBI lineage: Eukaryota > Metazoa > Arthropoda > Insecta > Lepidoptera > Crambidae > Scoparia > Scoparia ambigualis. Next base: position 5,018,916 of record OY992522.1, read on the forward strand.
GCACGATAACCACCACCCGCTCGAGCCGGAGTACCATGAGGCAAGTGTGTTGTACTAATAGCCCCATACCGCCACGCGGGTCTATCTGCTAAAAAATATGGATATGGACATAGGCTTCATTTGACATTTGAAGCCCATATTTTGTCCTTATATGGGCATATTATGTGCTTCAAATGTTAAATGAAGCCCATGTCCATATTCATACTTTTTAGCCGATAGGGTAGCCGGTGGTAATACTTATGCGCCGGAGCCTGAACCGGTGCTGGAGCTATAGTCTGACCGCTACCGCTGTACCGCGCCTTGGGTATGCGAGCGGCGAGGCGGGGGGGCGAAACAGTTGCTCCATTTTGTCATTCTGCCGTCATCGCTCACGGCGGCAACTAGTGTGTCAGACGCACATGAGATAAAAAATCTAAAAATGGGTCGTGCATTATCTCAAAATAATCAAATCTGTCATTTTTAAAGTGGCCGAATATTTTAAGAAAATAAAGGCAAACAAAGAAAGTTTATATTATATATTTCCAATAATTAAAGATTTATTTAATTTATATTGGTTCTTTAATTGTACTTATCTAAAAATCATACTGGACAAAAACGGATTGAATGTAATTATACTCGTAAATTTATAGCTTCAATAAACTGTGCTTCGATATCGTAAGATCTGTCTGACACTACGAATCTCATGTGAGTTCATGCTCTTAACTTCCCACTCCCCCCCCCACCACCCGCGCATACCTAAGGCGCGGTACAGCGGTTGCGGTCAGGCTATAGTGCAGGATAACCATCACCCGCTCGAGCCGGAGTACCATGAGGCAAGTGTGTTGTACTAATAGCCCACAGCCACCACGGTGGGGACATTTAATTTATGCGCCGGAGCCCGAGCCGGTGCTAGAGCTAGTGCAGGATAATCATCATCGAGCCGTAGTACCATGAGGCAAGTACGCGCACTGTAATACTAATACTGACATAATGTTACCAATTGAAACACTTTATATGGGTGTCATGTTTGTTTTGCATGTTTTCTTAACCTAGCATTTAAATGTTTGCGGAGTCTGTGCTGTCTTTAAATTGTACATTTCATAATTATTACTATTATAAAAGTAACAACAACGAATCTTTGCAATATAAAGTTGTATCATTATCAATTATATAATTGAATGTCTATCATAAAAATTGCCATGCTTTCTACTTTCACGCATTTTCCCTGTCATACTTTATAGAAACCAACCTTATTTAAGTTAAGATATAAAATTGTTAACAAAAAAATATGTTTATACTAACCTACCCCACCGCTTACTAACACAACCGGCTCGCGCGAATAATAACAATTCAATATTCCAGACAGTGAGACCCTACTCGCCGCGGCTCTTCCCTCTACCCGACGACACGTATGGCGACATGCTGGCAGACATGCCGGACGGCTACCTCGCGCGCAGCCGCAGCGCCAGCCCCAGCCCGCAGCCCTGCAGCCCGCAGCCCGTTAGTCGCAGCCGCAGCCCCGGCACTAGCAGCCCTACACACCTGCCTGAGGATGACGCCAGCTCGCTCTCACCAATGTCGGTGACTGCGTTCGACGGCGATGACCCCGACGACGCGGAGTGGGAACCCAGTGTTGAAAAAACGGAACGGCGGAAAAGCTCGTTCAGATAAATGAACAATGCCTGTAAAAGTGACAGTGAAAATTGATGTGGAACATCATCAGATACGAAGATTTAGCTGATATTTTGAAAGTGAAAGCTTTGAAATACACTGCTTTATTGAAAGGTGGTAACGATTGTTGGTGAAAAGTGCTTGTGTCCTAAACGTTATAGTTAATCAGACTAATGATTAACTAGAAAATTTTTAGCTGTGAACTCACTGGCTTCTTTGTAAAACATCTTGGTCATAGCAAATGCATGTTATACCACTCCAGGATTGCATAATCCAGAATTTGTTGAGAAAAAATAATCTATATATTTCTCTTATCTTTTGCCCCAGTAACTAAGAAATAAAACTGAATAGTTGGACCCAGATCCAGATAGAAAACTGACATGCTTATGAATTGGTTTAGACAAAACCCCAATGGGTCAAATTAAGAATTTAAGATATTAGTAAGCATGTAAAAGTTATTAAGATAACCAATACTAATATCCTTTACATTCCGCCATTGGTACAACCAGTTTGACACTACTATGTAAATAGATTGTGAACAAGAATATGATAGTGATTGAGAAGATAAAGTCGAGTACTTCCTGCATAATATTGTAAGATTAATAATACTGTGTTTATGTGTGTTTAATAGGAGTGTTTTAGTGCCAATGGTAGCATAAAGGTAAATTGTATAAATTTTGCTGCCACCAATGTCTATATTGTATGGCGACATAAGTAACCCTGAAGAATTGTAATACTGTAATGTGTTTAGATGAAAAAATTATATGAACCCATATATATTTTAAAAACAATATTGATGTTATATGAAAAAATACTATAACTTGTAATAAAATAATGAAGTTCGATATGTTTATATTGAACATGTTGCCAGTCGTATTGGCTAGTTGATTACAAGAAATGAATGCGTATAACAAAGTTTCATGTTCAGATTTTAAATTATCAATATTTTGCAGGAGTGGTATTGAAAATAAGAAAAGTGGTAGATGAACATAATAATAATAATACAATCTAAGCTAGCATGTTTGTATCACAAGTTTTTTCCGCCGCCGCGCCTGCGCCGGGAAAACATCTAGTGAAAACATTTTATTAACTTGTTCAATTTTATGATTAGCATCTTATACTAGTCCTTTCATATATTTTTTGACCACTATCTATATAATCGTATACTAAATTTATTTGACAAAAGGTTATATTTTGCCAAGTTATTTATGAAATGGTGTTTAGTTTGACATGTATTTATAAAAGCACATTCAATTGAGTTATATAAAAGTAGACCTTACAACATCCATTAATTTTTAAGTCCTTGGCACTACAGATTTTCTTGAGGAATAACTAATGTTTATGCAGTACCTCCTACAGTACAGTTACTAGAACATAGAGTCTACAGGAGAATTTCTTATTCCATGTAAAAGCAACATAATTTTATAATAAATGGATGTTGTGTAAATACTTTAATGTTCATTCTTTGTAAAATTCAGGGTAAACATATAAGAGTTACTGTTTTACATATTTTTCATGTGACAGGATATATTTCACATCACAAGTAACAAAATTACCTTATGAAATACTTGCCACTTTATTGTAATAAATAGACACTAACAAGGCTTTACTTTATTATAAGAATATTATAAATAAAGGCACACTTGAGGAGAAAGTATTTTTAAATTTCTTCTAAACAAAATTTGAAGAGTATTTTTCATCTGTAATATTGATTTTATGTGTAAAATGGCAGAGAAGCATTAAAATGTAAGAAATAAGTAAGTTAAGCAACTGTACTTTAATTTTAATGTTAGAACTTATGGCATGCTCTTAGATCTCTTGTAAATAAATACATGTCTCAGAACTTGATGTTTGCAAAAGATTATTCACGTAAAGTTTTTATAGTCTACAATTTCACCTCAAGCTAATATCATGTTGTAAATGTTCTGAATCCATATTTATAAAAAATGTTTTTTTTTATATTTGTTGTTTTCAAGCATTTCTGCACCCGTAAGTTACTGTTTAAAATAGATGCATGTACAAAAGGCCGGCTCTGACCACTATAATGTACAGTTTGCACCTTCAAAATTTTATTTGTAACTGATAAGTTGGTTATGGCACGTAGGAAAGACTCGATTTTTTTATTTTAAAGTATGATAGAGCTTCATCCATCATCCATAGATCACTGAAAAGTATTGAAAAGGATGAATTTTAAACTTTTGATATTTTTATAAAAGGGTTTCATTAAATGGTTATGAAAAATAATCGTCCTAATTTTCTTAGTCCATTAAGCCAAAGTTAATTTGTAACATAAACACTAAAATGATCACAATCTAATGTCGCATTAATACAATCATTAATCGCCCGGCTTTTAACCAACTATTACTGAGCCAGTCTTCTGTAGGTCTCTGTTTTATGGTTAAACTGCAAACTATAAACTGGAAATTAATTCACTATACCCTTGTTCATTATACAATTTAAAACTTTTGTATTCCATTAAAAACAAGTTTTAATGGGGTTTAACGCAAACTGCTTAGTCTCGAGCCGTAACAATACCGGTGTTAACTCTATCAACATGTCTGTCATAAAAGTATGCCTAGGATACTAAATTAAATGTTAAACCTTCAATTTGTTTAACCTTGTTCTTGTATATTTTTTGTCCTCTGTGGTGATTGTTTGACATATTTTATGGAAAGTATTCAATTTGTGTCCTAGTAGTGGGAAGCTTAGTGTTCATAAGTTTATTGGAAATTGTAGATAATAGGTTTTGTATAAAACTGTAAGCGAGTAATGAAGTTTGTATAGAGTAGCATTAGACATTTATAATATTGTATGAATCAAATGCACGCCGCTGCATCTAGTGTTTCGAGTCACTATAACCTGTGAACCATTGCGCCCTTTATTACATTCCTTGCCTGCTGATTGTCTAACTAAGGTATTCGAAAAATTTAATAAACAGCAAAGTACTATCCACAACACATCAAACTTAACACTCAACAACTGACTACACTGAATGTAAATATTGGACTTGCTGATTTTCCGATAACGAATTGTTTCTTTCTTATAACATCAACAACAGTAACTTTCTTCAAATCTGTTAACTGTAATAAAATTCACTAGTTTTTGACATTATAGAATATAGATTTGATGTGTTATTGATCGCACTTTGTGTAAAAGGCTGCTGTATTATTAAAAACATGATGTATATTCGAAAGTCTGTCAATAATGAAGTGTATTGAATGCTTTATTTCCAGCATATTATATTATATTTATTGTAAGAGTTATGTAAAGACGTTATTGTTGCCCATAATATCGCATAGCGTTGTGTAAATATTATTAGTACGAACATAATGAATGGGGCACTGAATAGTAACATAGAGACTGGCTATATTAAATTGTATGATATGAATCTCTAAAAGAGTAAATTGCTTAGGGTTCCGCAATAGAAAGAAAGTATGATAAAAATATTTTTGTTACAACCAAAGAGAACCGTTATCAAAGAAATTGTCGCTATTCATTGCAAAAAAGTGTCATTTAAAAGTAGAAATAAATTCGGAACCCTTGGTACGTTAATATCATCAAATATTCGACTTAATTTAATAAAACGATAAATTCTTAAAGAAGTGATGAGTAAGTGTCAGGTAGGTAAATACTTGAAGATTCATTTTTATTTGCGTATCGTAACTTCAGACAAATGGTCAATGCTTTGATTGCTTTGCATTATCAGTTTATTGGGCGCATTTGCGTATGCAGATAAATCTGAGGTCTATATGCATTGTGTATATAATTTCATTATGTAAAATGATTGGTTTATTCATTTAAATATTATCTCGTACATAAAAGAAATCTTAAACTTCATTTTTAGATATTTTGAATATAATTTGAGTCCTAAAACAATCTCAGTTTAATTATTGTTAACTTTATTGTAACTGTATCTTTGCCTTATTTAATGAGTAAGGCCCATTATTAACATTAAAATTAAATATAAATAACCTTCACAAACTCGGGTAGAAATAGTTTTAAAGGTTGATTGGAACAGCAAGTCTCTAGGAAAACCTTTTTGGGTTCTCCATAAATGGTCATTATATAACATGCAGTAGAAGACAAGTACACAATACAATAATAAGAATTATTGTGCTGGTATTAATTTACAAGTAATTGGACGGATTTGTATTTTACGGGTCAGTTTTATCACATATTGGTAAGTGTTAAATATACCCTGAACTTTGTCACTGTTATGCTATTTTATTTATGTCTAGGAATGGTTAAAGTTCTGCATAGCTTTTTAACACTTGCCAGTACGCGGGGCAGCCGGCAGTTACGAAATTAAACAAAATTATTTGCTTGTCATTATTTTGTAGAAAGGTGTTTAAACAATTATTTTGTTTTGCTATTTTAAAAAGAAGCCAAAGTCTTCTTGTTAGTAATGTGTAAGTAAAGTTAAGATTTTTTTAAGGTGACGACTTGAGTCCGATAAGATGTGCTTGAGAAAATGTCTGTAAAAACAAAGTTACAACTGATGAGTTATATCTTGTTTTATTTGAAAATTCCTTTGACCTTCGGCGTATTCAGAAACTTTTCGACAACACTAAAAGAAAACGGCTTTACTAAATACGCAATTATTTGCAAATGTTTTTAGAAAATATATCTTTACTTCGGGCATCCTGGTGACAGATAATTTATCGGTCCCATTCAAGGTATAGGTAGTGCCAAACTTCTTCTAGCTCGCATATAATTAGAGCGTTTATTATTTATACAATAACCACATCAATACAATTTAACATGTCCGTGACCCCAGCGGGATAACCCCTTCAGATCGGCTTCAAATTACGCACCGATTTAGTTGATAATATGTTTAAATTGTGTCCATGTCTACAGCTTCCTCATTCGACATAGAGAAATTCTAAGCATGCCATATTTTTGTGCATATTATGTGCAATCAAACGTTTCAGTCCTAATTTTTGTGCCACCACAACTTCGTTACTATGAGTTGTTTTATGTGTGTAAGCTGGAGACACGTGTCACCAGCTCGCACACGCCCGTTAAGACAAACCAGTGAGGTTAGGGTTTTGGACTATAGCTAGAAATTTTGTGCATAATTTGTGCACTAGGAACAAAAAATACTAACCATCACACTCAAATACTGTTGAAACTACGATCATAAAACTGTGTGCGAGCTGGAGACACGGGTCTCCAGCTCGCACAGCTGTATCTTCGTAATTGTTCAAGCTACGGTTATGAATTATACCTCAAAATTTTGTGCAGAATTTGTGCATAAGGCACAAAAAAATTTAAAACTTTAACTCAAAAGGTTTTTGAGCTACGAACCGATAAGTATGTGTAAGCTGGTGACACGTAACACGGGCTAACACATGGTGAAATATTGTAACTGTATAAGATAGCGCTTCGTTTTAAAGATCAAATAATACGTTATAATTTGTGCACACACGAGGCAAAATTTCAAATCTCTGGGCCTCTTACTTTATAAATTATAAGCCAAAAACTGTTTTCCCGCCAAAAAATTCAAAATAATGGCTCGGAAGCGGCTAAGCGCGCCGTTGCCGTTCCGTGCGCTACACTATTGCCAATTTTAGACTAGGAGCCGTCTGTTAAAGCGATGCGCGACGCGACTAATTTAGTTTTACTATAGGCAGACATGTACCTAATAACCTACCCTACTTTTTATTTTAGATATCTCACACACGAATGTCTTAGTTATTTTTTGTTGTTGAGACAATTAAATAATTAGATTTGGCATAATTATAAACATTATGGAGGAGTGCAGAACGACAAAATGGTTAAATACTTGAGCCTAATTCGATAAAGAACGGATGCTTTCCAGCAAACTAATCGATATCGACCGTCACAGAATAAATTTTAACCATTGCAAGTAATTTATTTTAATATTAGATTGTATTACTTCCCATGGTTAAATGTAAATAAATAAATAAAAATAAATGTACTCTATGGTGATCGATGACTTTGCGATTAGTCTGCTGGGGCATCCCAATGTAATGCTAGGGCCACATTATCGCGCTAGCGCGAAGATTTGCGTTTTCGCGACACGTCTGGCCAAACACTTCGCGTTAGCGCGTTGTATCATGGCGTTGACGCGCCGCGCTGTTGGTAAATTGCCGCACATCAAGGATTTTGTCGCGATAACGTTCGTGCGGCCACATTTCCTTCGCACACTTTAGTTGACTGCTAGACAACTAGAGGTGTGAACGTGTTGCAAATACGACTATCGATATTATTCTGTTTCGATAATTATGGATTGGAGTAACGATAAAGTATTAAAAGTAATACAATATTACGAATTAATAATTAATAAAAATAATAAAGATGCAATAAATAGTAATTATTTGCCGACATGTAATACAGCCCAATCACCTCTTCCATTTTTTCCGATAAAATTAGGAGTAGGCGATACAAATCGTATAAGGTTAGGTACTGAAACGTATTTATTGCATCAATATCGTCAAATCCGATATCGATGCGTTCTGAAACTATACCTATTTTGGAAAACACTATATCGCGTCAGGAATGCGGTGTGCGTTGAGATCACTATATTGTACGTGATCGAATTCAAGAATATTGTACCGTATCCCTGATATTTATTGACTTATCATTAATCTGTAGTTTTTAACAAACAAATGTGCTTGTAAAAGTTTAATAAAATAAAATTGTTATAAACGTTCGATGCGTTCTGAAACTATATAGTGGAAAAAAACACGATATTGCATGAATTTTTAATAGTCCGTAGATATGGTCGATACTGTTATCACCGATATTAAATTTATGTAGCTATAGTTTAACACTTTGCAAGCGGGCATTTTATTACGCGCATCTTCCTGTGCGCCGGCCTTTTTCGTCATTATTGTAAATTCTATAGAAAAAGAACTATAATAAAAATTAATTTAATTGTATTCTATCTAATCGTTCTGCTGCTTACCTATACTAACCTCCAGTTATGGCTTCTTTATGTAGATGTTGTCCATCCGCAGTAGATCACCTAGATTCAATAGTAGGCGTACCTTTGTTATCTTATGAGTAAGTACCTAAAGTTATTTTCAAATGCTTGTAAGTAGGTAGATGTTAAATTTTATATGTACCTATTTCAAACCCAATCCACAGATAACGAAAAAAAAGATACTTTTATTATTTTTAATAAAGCTATTTCAAATTTTTATTTTACCAGTAGTAAGTAATTCTTACTTTTTCTATTTACAAGTTAAAAAGTTTGCAAGTTACCAATTCTTCTATGTGTGGATGGCTGACCGACCCCTTGTCAGAATGGTTGATGGTTTAGTTATCGTAGCGTAGTAACTGTTTTTTAGTTAACGTGCCATAACTAAAAATTCTTCATCTCCTATGGGAGTAGTTGTCAAGACGAATCAAACGAGCGCAAACTCGATGGGGTTGTGTGGTATTATTATAAAGTTCCTGTGTCCTTTTTCCGGCTCCATCATCAGACCCTGAACACTATTTCTCGATAAAGTACTCGTCAAGGCGATTCAAACGACCCCGAACTCGTTGGGGTAGCATGGTTTTATTATAGAGTTCCTGTGGGCTTTTTCCGGCTTCATCATCAAACCCTAAACACTATTTCCCAACAAAGTACTCGTCAAGACGATTCAAACGAGCCCAAACTTGATGGGGTTGCATGGTTTCAATACCGAGTTCCTGTGGCCTTCTTCTGGCTCCATCATCAGACCCTGGACCCTTTTTTCTAACAGAGTATTCGTCAAGATGAATCAAACGAGCCCAAACTTGATTGGGTTGCATGGTTTCAATACTGAGTTCCTGTGGCCTTCCTTCGGGTTCATCATCAGACCATGGACCTCGTCTAGTCGTCTCCCGTCAGAGTGCTCATCAAAACTAATCAAATGCGCCTGAATGGGGTTTCATGGTTTTCTTACAGAGATCCTGTGGCCTTCTTCCGGCTGAATCATCAGATCAGCTCAATGACACCATAATATTGCATTGTCATCCTGTTCTGACCTATGTTCAAAGTTGCAAGTCTAGCTCATCGGGAAGCTAGTATAAAATCGTTTGCATTTGTCGACAAATAAATAAACAAATAAACGAGAAAGCTACCTAATAAAAAACGTGGTAATAAAAACATACAGACAGACTAATTTGATCACTACTTATCATATTAATGAGGTTATTGTAAATACTTAAAACTAAGCATAGCGATATTTTATGAACATTCATAAATAAAATAGACTGCTTTTATTTTAAATTAACCAATTTCCTATATCAGCAGTCTCCTAGTCTAAAATTCTCGGTATAGAAACGAAACGATCGAGAGCGCAAATTAAAATGACACTAAATTAAGCTAGCTTTCAAGTTCAAACTCGATTGCAATAGTGTAGCGCACGGAACGGCAACGGCGCGGTCGGCGCGCGTTTAGCCGCTTCCGAGCCATTATTTTGAAATTTTTGGCGGGAAAACAGTTTTTGGATTATAATTTATAAATTAAGAGGCCCAGAGATTTGAAATTTTGCCTCGTGTGTGCACAAATTATAGCGTATTATTTGATCTTTAAAACGAAGCGCTATCTTATACAGTTACAATAATTCACCATGTGTTAGCCCGTGTTACGTGTCACCAGCTTACACATACTTATCGGTTCGTAGCTCAAAAACCTTTTGAGTTAAAGTTTTAAAATTTTTTGTGCCTTATGCACAAATTCTGCACAAAATTTTGAGGTATAATTCATAACCGTAGCTTGAACAATTACGAAGATACAGCTGTGCGAGCTGGAGATCCGTGTCTCCAGCTCGCACACAGTTTTATGATCGTAGTTTCAACAGTATTTGAGTGTGATGGTTAGTATTTTTTGTTCCTAGTGCACAAATTATGCACAAAATTTCTAGCTATAGTCCAAAACCCTAACCTCACTGGTTTGTCTTAACGGGCGTGTGCGAGCTGGTGACACGTGTCTCCAGCTTACACACATAAAACAACTCATAGTAACGAAGTTGTGGTGGCACAAAAATTAGGAATGAAACGTTTGATTGCACATAATATGCACAAAAATATGGCATGCTTAGAATTTCTCTATATCGAATGAGGAAGCTGTAGACATGGACACGTTTAAATTTGTTAGCAAATACCATTTGTTGATCAATAGTTATCGAGATATTATCCTATGTTAAAGGGTATCCCGCTGAAGTCACGCACGTCAAAGTTATTTGACCTTAAACGAGCAGGACCGGTACACGCTACTGATATAGGTTATTGTGCTAAGTTTTTGTTGATTCATTTACGAATCCATCAGTGAAAATTCCAGGATTCTACCTTCTGTAGTTACCAAGTAATCAAATACCTACCTACTTTTCGTCTAAATTCCTCCGAAAAGTAAGTTCTAGTTGAGGTTAGTTTATGAAAAAAGTACGCGTATAAGCCGACCAAATTAAGTTGATTCTTTATAAAGACCAACCAAGATGGCGGCCAATTTTTTGTTGGTGATGGTGGCACAAATGAAATTAGACAAAGACAAACTTTTAGCGGTTTTCAATTAACGTTGGATAATAAATAATTAATGTCCCCCTGTTACCCGCGCTCGTGCTTTTGCTCGATGATACGTTACACCAAAATGCTCGTTGGTTTTTTTTATTTTTTACACGGTCATATAAGGGTAAATCTATCTATCAACATTAGTATAGGTATTGATATGATTAGTTATTCATACATTACATTACGGTATATGGTGATATTAGGTGTATTATATTATGGTGTACCTACCAATATTTGAATATAATGTCCAACCACATCGTATTAGAATCGACCCCTGAACAAAAAAAAATGCCGCCATCTTGGTCTTTCTATCGAAACATCTTAATTTGGTCGGCTTATACGCGTACTTTTAGTATGAAATAGTTATAAACTTTAATATCTCGTAGTATACCTAGGAAGCTGAAAAGTAGTAACTGGTTAGATTTTTACATCAACAAAATCATATAAACTCGCTACTTGCTCCATTCCTTTGGAAAAACCGTGTTTAGGTATCAACACCGTGACTCCAGCGGGATAACCATAATTAGCGTTAAAACTCAGGATGTACTGTAGCTAGAGTTCTCATTTTTGTCTAACAAATTTTCTCTCAGAGTCAAAAAAATCTTTCCTAAATTTCATGAATGTAGCATTTTCTTATCCCTCAACTAAAACTTACTCTTTGGAGGAATTTTGACAAAAAGTAGGTATTTGATTACTTGGTAACTACAGAAGGTAGAATCCTGGAATTTTCACTGATGGATTCGTAATTGAATCAACAAAAACTTACGTTTCGTCCACTAGGATCCCCTAACCCGATCCCCAGGATCCCCTAAACCCGATCCCCCAGGGGATCCCCGTGAACTCACCTGTTAATAAATATAAAAAAATGCTATCACACTGAGTAAAAAATAAAATACGCTCGCGCGCAGCACGCGCGCACTATACAAGCACTTCATGAGTTGCGCGCCAAACAACGGCAGCAACAGCACGCGTGCAGAGCGCGCGCGCGGCTCGCAAGCGGCGCATTCTCCGCGCATTCGCCAGATGTGGACGCACCCTTACATACCTTAAGGGGATCCTGCACGAAATTGTGAAAATTTACGTATTTTTAAGTCACTTGTACTATGCGCTGAATTAGTTAAATACATTAAAAGAACTTACGTAAGTTAGCCTGATTATTGCACAATGTCGTGGCCTAGTTGAAATTTGAAACAAATTGCTTAAACAATAACAAACAATATATAAATTTAATGACTTCTAAAAACATTTTTCTTCGACAACTTTCTTAATTTTACGCATGAAACAATAATTCTTACATGAAAATATTTGTATTGATATTCCGCAGGTCGCCCCCATCTTAAAAAAGTTCTTCATCTTTAATTTTTAACACAAGCGCTTGATGGTTTTGTACATTTCACGGAATAAAAACATTGCTCTTGCTCTAATCAAATTACTAGGTCTGAAACTTTAAAGCAGAATTGTTCTAATTTTAAGCGCATCCTGTCAAATTTCTCTCTTTAATAATTCTTATTCTTCAATTATAAAGTTTAAAATAAATTGACAAAGTGTTTCCTTTTGTGGTACGTTGACCTGCTGGCGTTTATACTGTGACAATAGCTTGTGAAATAAACAGCAGCGTGCAAGCATTGTGTACTTACCTATAGGGTGCGTTTCCACTGACGCGGAGCTGAACGGAGTGTTGCTGCAACTGAGTTCCCAAAAGGTACATTTCCAGCGTTGAAATGTACCATTTTGGAGTAAAAAGGCACATAAGCCTTTTTTCGCTCAAATAACTCTTACAGCTTTGTTTATTATCTAAAAAAAAACTCTTCGACTAAATCAAAAGTTACGTCAGCTGTCCCCGTACACATGCATGGCATGACACATTGGAGGTTAAAAAGCTAATATTATTCTATGTTAAAAAGGTACGTCAAATGTGTAAAATGTACGCTAACGGCAACGCTGGCGGACTGAGTTGGCCAATCAAATTGCTCGAAATCGATATACCTCTATACGTCCCATAGCTGAGCAGGCTTTTCCACATGGAGATTGGGTCACAAAACCCACCACACTGGCTCAATGCAGGGATAGGTAGGTTTAAATACAATGACGAAACGACACCATGACTAAACACCCCTAACCCGTTTGCCAATAAGTGAACTTGGTAGTATGTCATGATATTTTATGAAATTATGTTTACAATGACTGTTGTTACATTACATAACTACCCCACTTATTATAACAGCTTTTACAAATTTCTCAATACAAATATTATCACACGCGACGCGTGTGGGGCCGCACTGGCGTAGGGCCGGCGCTCCACACGTATGCGTGTGGGGCCGCACTGGCGTGGGGCCGGCGCTCACACGTATGCGTGTGGGGCCGCACTGGCGTGGGGCCGGCTCTCACACGTATGCGTGTGGGGCCGCACTGGCGTGGGGCCGGCGCTCACACGTATGCGTGTGGGGCCGCACTGGCGTAGGGCCGGCGCTCACACGTATGCGTGTGGGGCCGCACTGGCGTAGGGCCGGCGCTCACACGTATGCGTGTGGGGCCGCACTGGCGTGGGGCCGGCGCTCACACGTATGCGTGTGGGGCCGCACTGGCGTAGGGCCGGCGCTCCACACGTATGCGTGTGGGGCCGCACTGGCGTGGGGCCGGCGCTCACACGTATGCGTGTGGGACCGCACTGGCGTGGGGCCGGCGCTCACACGTATGCGTGTGGGGCCGCACTGGCGTAGGGCCGGCGTTCCACACGTATGCGTGTGGGGCCGCACTGGCGTGGGGCCGGCGCTCACACGTATGCGTGTGGGACCGCACTGGCGTGGGGCCGGCGCTCACACGTATGCGTGTGGGACCGCACTGGCGTGGGGCCGGCGCTCACACGTATGCGTGTGGGGCCGCACTGGCGTAGGGCCGGCGCTCCACACGTATGCGTGTGGGGCCGCACTGGCGTAGCGTCCGAAAAATTTCGTAACGACAGTGCGGCCCACACACCTAGCGCGTACCGAGCCGCACCCGGGGTTATGACGCTTTTAGAGGCGCCGCAGCCAACGTGTTAAAAGACTGTCATCTTACGACAGGGACCACCGGCTTTGTATGCAAAATTTTAAACACTGAAAAAAGACGGCAACCTCAAGCGGGAATTGAACCACGCACCTTCCGCATTCCGGGCGGCTGCCTTAACCACTTGGCTACCTATAAGCAAGGAGATCGAGATGTTTTATTTATTTGGTCACCCATCAGTGCGGGCGGCATTGCGAAAGTTGCTCAACGGGCAAGATCGCAAAACGAACCCCTTAGCCACGGTATAAAGAGTGAGCCACTAAGCCATGAGCCACTAATAATCATAATTGAATGTTATTCTGTGGTACAGTAGATACCCCGGTCATACTAAGGCTAATTATAGAGCCGGGTCTCAATGATTCCATACTGAATAAATGAATAAATAAAAAACAAGGTTTTCACTACACATAAAAGTTTTATTGGTAGGTATATATCCACTTAACTATTATAAAATGCAATAAGTATTTATAATAAGTACCTTTTAATATAAACCTATGTATTTAGTTACTTATTCTTTACAAAAACAGTAAAAGGCGGACTTAATGCCCTGAGGCATTCTCTACCAGTTGACCAGTAATAGTGTCAAAGAACTAATAAAGCGGTACAAAGACAATTTTTTTTCTAATCTTTGGAGGCCTCAATCTCAGAAACATCAGATTAGAGTCAGGAGCGAAAGTCGATGATCATAGGACACGTTCAGTACAATTTAAAAGTAAATAAGTTGGGCTACTATTAAAAAGCCGTACCTATATAGAAATCGCTATATTCAGTAGCTAAGCATTTCTAATTGATCACGATATTGCATCTGTTTCTGACTGTACGTTTCATTGGAGGCTGTGCAGTCGAATAAGAGCTTTATGGCAATAACAAATGGCCTAATTTCGTTTGAACGAGGCGGGTCTTCAAACACCGTCGTCGTTGAAGTGACTATAGGTACCTCCTAAAACTGCACAAGCGCTTTGAGCTGTGGTACAGAAATGTTTCTATTTCCATTCAGAAATTACTATTTTCACAAACTTTTTTAAAAATAAAAAAAGTATAAATATTTTTTCACGTGCGATTGAATTATACGTAATTGTCACTTAAATCAACAATGAAATCCACGTTACAAGCACATTGCCCTGCGGCCTTGCTAATATTCCAATAATACAATATGGCACTATTTATTACTAAGGTGGATAGACACCCAAATAGGTTAGGTATATCTTATTCTAAACTTACATCTGATTAGAGTATTTTGAGAAACTTAAACTAAAGAAGCTGTCTGCTAAAGTGAAGTCTAACCACTATTTTATTATATAATATATATATACACCGAGATTTTTCATTGGTTTTGGAGCCGAAACCCTGTTCATGTTTATCATCAGTAGAAGCTATTTAGCTTGTAAAACTAAAAATATGAGCATAAAAAATATCAATAAAAAGTGTACGAACCCTTAGTACCGGACGATCTTATGAAAGTCAATGACCGAGGCGTTTCAAACGCTCCGCCTTCCCCCTGCCCCGCCCGCGCAGGCGGCCGGCCGGGAAAGTTCATAGGGGTCACGGTGTACAAGTTGATAAGGAGAACGTTACTACGTGTTTTCGACATAAGTCACTTTTACAACTTTTTTTTCTTTGCTCGTAAAGCTATTATTATTTCATAAATAGGTACAACACTTTTTTTGTATTATAACGTTTTCGGCTCCAAAACCATAGACAAATTTCCGTGTATAATTTATATTTACAATACTACTATTTTTTTAACATTTTTGTGATTGTGAATATACAAAATAGTGGTTAGACTTCACTTTAGCAGACAGCTTCTTTAGTACTACTAGTAATAGTAAAGTAGTTTTGGCATAATCACCAAGCTCGACAATTCCCGGGCTATGCATCAGATAATATGAAAAACACTTTGCCGACCTGGGAATTAAACCAGCGACAATTTTTTTAGTTATCTATTATTTTTTAGACTTAAGTAGTTTTAACAATAATAAGTGCGTGCCTGGCTTACATTGATTATAATATGATTTGACTGTAAATGAGATTATTCACTGGCAAGAAATGGCACTTTGCTGCTGTTGTCGGCTTTCAGCTGTATCTCTGTAAAGTCTTGTTCACACTAGGCGAGTAATTTTGTCGAGTAGCAAGTAGGTAGGAGGTACTTAAAAGAAAGCAAAGCAAAGAAACTGACGAATTTCTCTAATCGATACTGGTCTTTATACTTATAGGATAAAGTTAAAAATGTATTAAAGTAATTTGATATTTTGTGGTAGGTTTTGATATCTTCTGGCGGGCCTATACAATCGAGGAACTTCTCAGCCGCCCCAGACAAACGCTCACTCCCTGTCTATTCGTAAAAAATAAAAACTAGTTCAAAAACACTCGATAGATGGCGTTTTATGAAAGCCGAGCCGTACACAAAGGCTGTAATAAATTGTGCACTTTTGCTTGTCAACCAAAAAAATAAATAAATGTTTTTTCATTTCCGGACCTATTTTTATTTTCCATAATTTCGTGCACAGGTGGCACTTTATGAAAGCCGAGCCGTACACAAAGGCTGTAATAAATTGTGCACTTTTGCTTGTCAACCAAAAAAAATATAAAAATGTATTTTCATTTCAGGACCTATTTATCGTTCACAGTTTGACAGTTGCACAAGATTGATATTTTCTGATACCATTACGCAGCCATACACGTGCTTTAAACTGTGGACGTGGACTCGCCTTTTACTAAGCGCCATCTATGAAGTCATTTAGGAACCAATTTCTCTTTTTTTTTATCACGGAAAATCGCTCATTGGCACAGTAGACAGCGTACGACAAATCACGAATAGACAGGAGTCAGCGTATGTCACTTGTCTAGGGCCCTCTGTAGATCACTTTTCGGCGCTATTCGCTTGAACTCCATTCCGACCGCGCGTACGGTACTGTAGTGCGATTCTCTAAGTGCAAACATCGTAAAGCCTTGGTAGCAGCGGCTGCAACAGCGGTGAGCGTACCATTGGTATTCTTCTAAATAATTTTCAACGCCTTTCAACTTCATCTCCGCACGTCTGTAAACGGCGTGATAGAGAATCACTTCTTTGATATTTCTTTAAGCAATAAAATCGGTATTCTGTAAGTAAAACAGTCTAAACTTTGACCACAGCCGTGACTGCAGCGACTGATGTGACGGCTGTACCTAACATCCATGATCATAGCCATGCGCACATCGTATATGTGTCGCTTATGCCGTGGCCAGACACATCGTGCTAGCGCGAAGATTCGCGTTGTCGCGAAATGTCTGGCCAAACACTTCGCGTTATCGCGATACAACATCGCGCTAACGCGCCGCTGTCGGTAAATTGCCGCACATCAAAGGATTTTATCGCGATAAAGTTCGTGCGGCCACATTTCGGTGCACACTTTAGTTGACTGCGAGACAACTAGAGGTGTGAACGTGTTGCAAATATACGATTATCGAAATTATTCTGTTTTGTTAATATGGATTGGAGTAATGATAAAGTGTTAGAGTAATATAATATTACGAATTAGAACTGATTTTTCGGAACCCCCAAGACCCAAATCACAAAAAAAAACATTTAAATTACGACGCATGGGTGAGAATTGAAAGAAATTTAAGCTGGCCTGTTACAGTGGAGGAATTAAAAATAAAAATGAAATCGCTCATGGCTTACTACAGAAGTCACCTTAATAAATACAAAAATCATTGAAGTCTGGAGCAGGCAGCGAAGATGTTTACCACACTAATTGTTTCGCCTTTTTGGCTATGAATAATTTTCTTTCTCCTGTGTATGAAAAATAATAATATAATATAATAATATTATTGCCAATTCGAAGTTTTAAACATTAGTGATTGCAACTTTTTCATTTTATAAGTACCAACATTTTCACTCCTTTCTCTACACAAGGTTCCATATTGAAAATCGTATAAGTAGGTACCTACTTACAAATATTTTGATTGTGATAGTACCCGCCTCATGATTCAAATAAAATTTAAACTTATTTATTACTGTGGAGCAAAGTTCAACACTGATCAACAGTCTATAATATTAAGAGTATTATGTAGAAACCCGTTTCTCTGGAATCCTCATCGCAAGAAACAGTTTTTATTTGTAAGATAATAAATTATAAATATTGTAAGTAAGTACTTATCTATGTTTATTTGAGCGTTTTTTAACGCAAATAATCAAATATTACAATTATACCAGTATTCAAACTAGCAAACTTAATTATTATTATTATTATTAACAGGCAAGCAGTTGTTACAACTGATAATGCCGGTGTCCTGATTATCGTAATATACTTTAAGTATTATAATCTTATGTTTTTTAAATATATATCTAGTCTATTTTTAAATTGGTTGATGTTGGAGGCTAAGACAACATCATCTGGGAGCTTATTCCACTCTTTTACCACTCTGTTGCATATAAAATGTTTATAGGGATTGTTGTTAGCAACACGGGTACATAGTTTGAAACTGTGACCTCTGAGATGACTGTTTACATTTCTTTCGAAAATCGTGTGTATGTCACAGAGGTTATAATGTCCATTCAGTATTTTATAGGTCTCAATCAAGTCTCCGCGGCTTCTACGGTCTTGCAAAGTTGTAAGGTTAAGCGCATCCAACCGTTCCTCATATGTGCGTCGTTTCAGTGATCTGGGTATCTTGGTAAATCTTCGTTGCACAAAGTTTTCAAAGCAGTTCGTTAAGCAAAGTTAAACAATATAACAGTAGGTAGGTACTAACATTGTCCGATTTTTGTGTATAGTTAACATCCACCATCGCCTTTTATTTCTTGTCTTCACCCTTTTCTTTAGTTTGTTTAAATAATATAGATGCAGTAAATAATTATTTGCCGACATATAGTAACGCGCAACCGCCTCCTCTATTTTTTCCGTAGAAATGAATTATCGCGACGTCATGAAGTTTTTATTGATGTGGCCAAGCTTATCGCGACAACGGAACACGAAGTTTTTTATCGCGCCAACGGAATAAGAATCAGTCTGGCCACGGCATTAGAGAATCGCATAGCAGTAACGTACTTATCGATCGTGTGCGTGCGAATATTGACCGAGAAGTTCCTCGAATGTACATTGCTTCACTAGTTTCCTTAGTTAAAACTGATATTCAAATAAGTAGTTAAACTAGTGAAGGAATGCACCCGCTACCTGACTAAATTACTTAACCTTGAGAACGCCACGGTCGGATATGGCCGACAAATGAAAACGTGTCCAACATGCCACCGTCGTGTATAGTCGACAAGAAAAATTGCGTGTTGGCCACTTTTTCATTTGTCGGACATATCTGAATCTGACCGAGGCTTTCAAAAGGTTAAAGGCCTCGGTGTACATTTTTTTTAGTCAAAATGTAAACTTATTACCTACTATGACT
Organism: Scoparia ambigualis; assembly: GCA_963921215.1. Taxonomy (NCBI): domain Eukaryota; kingdom Metazoa; phylum Arthropoda; class Insecta; order Lepidoptera; family Crambidae; genus Scoparia; species Scoparia ambigualis. The sequence goes on from OY992522.1 coordinate 5,038,494, forward strand.
GCACACGACCGACTAAAAAAGTCGACGTCTGATTGTAACAGATCTAAGGGCTCCTACACACGAGCAGCAGTATGCTGTTGACGTATGTAACTGCAGTCGATGTTAGGAGTCGGCGGCTAGCTGTCGACATGTTGTCGGCAAGCTGTCGACGTTCCAACTGCTTGCCGCAGGCAGGTCGACAGCTAGCAGACGCCGTTACCTGCCGGCAGCTAGCTGTCCACCTGCCTGCGGCAAGCAGTTGAAACGTCGACAGCTTGATGGCAGCGAGCCGCCGACTCCTAACGTCGACTGCACATACATACGTCGACAGCAAACTGCTGCTCATGTGTTAGCGCCCTAATTGTGACGGACTAAAGATCGACAGGCCTGCCTTGTTTTCGCAATCCGTAAGAAATGAGAAGAGCCAGATAAAACAGTCACTCGCGTCATCATTATTAGGTCATACGGGGTGTTTGATAATTGGTATATAATCCCGCAACTGAGCCATCTTTATGTGCAAAGAACAACTATTTGTACGGGGGCGGCCCTGGTAATGCGAAAAAATTATTGAGTAAACTAAAACATGGTTGAGCGAAGCGATGGCTGATTCACATGTCATACTTGTGAACGGGTGCCGCTTGTGGAGGCTGGTCTGCTCTTGCTAACTTATTTTATTATTAGTATATTAGTAGTAAAGTTGTCTTACTTTTTATTTTTCTGTACTGTAAGACATTGATTATTTTATATTGATGAATACCTGAACTTTTTATTTTTATTATTACATTTTATATTTTTATGTTGTTCATCACCAGCCTATTAACGTCCCACTACTGGGCACAGGCCTCCAGGCTGTCATCTTACGACAACAACTAGGACCAACGGCTTAACGTGCCTTCTGAAGCACGGAGGAGCTCGAGATGTTTTTAATTTGGTCACCCATCTCATCATTATGTTGTTGTTGTTGTTTTATGTTTTTTATTATTGTAATGGAAAGTGCCCTTTTATAATAGGTAGGGCGTTTTTCAATTCTAATGGACGCTGTAAAAGAAAGGGAGAAAAGAAATGCCTTATGAGTTTCATGCCGGTTCTTCTCGGTACAAAGCTCCCGCCTCATAGATAGACTTACGAACTGATGGCATAATGACATTCATAAGTGCTGTAACCTAAACATGGCCTAACCTGAATAAATGATATTGATCCTTGATTCTTGATCGGGTGTTTCATCCAAAACTGCAAATTAATGCTATCCAAATGTAAGGAACAAAATATAAATAGTTGTTCTTTGCACTAGAGCTGGATCATAGTTGCGGGATTATATGTATACCTATTACCAAATATCCTGTTGAATAATTTACAACTTAATTACTATAAAATACTAAGTCAATACTAGTTTTTATTATAGTATACATTTTAATTTACATAATCGCAATAATAAAATCTTTGTAAAACTTACGTTTAATAAGCACAACATAGAGACAGTAGGTATGTAATATAATACAACCCAAAGCATTGTTTGTAAAGAACCTGATTTCATATAAAACCTAATTGTAAAATCATAATATAATACAAAATAATTCATTTAAAATAAACTTAATGATAATAATCACATTTTTATGCTCTTACTCTATTAATAGTTATATAACACATGTCGAATCTACACAGCCATTATTGAATTACAAATAACACTAAATGCTTTTAATTTTTAACATTAAGTTACAATTACATTATAAACTATTTGAGGAATGTCAACATACATAATAGGTACTAATTAATGTGTTTATCAGAGGTAGTATATACAGCACGGTGGATGATAAAGGGAGTGAAGCTAATCAATACAACAAGCTCCATGAAAGAGCTTGTTTTAAGATTATTTGATATTAATTGTTAAGATAGCTTGCTTGGCTGCCCTATTCGATATTTACACCCTTTATAAACTTACATTAAGAAATTCCAATTCCTTCGGAGGTATGTGTTTCATTACAAATGGCTAGATATAAATGGCAATAATATCAGCTTATATATAAATCACTTGTACAACAATTAATTGAGAGTACCTAGTTTTATTTGACATATTATTATGTCAATGCCTTCTTGTTGTCATCTTACTCAAAGTATAATTTCAAAACTTATAACTGCATCCTTAAATTATATTTTGTTGAACTAATAAATAAACAATTGACTAACATAGAGTCAAACTTTCATAATATATTTCTGTTTCATAATCATGATCTTCGCATTGCTTCATATTGTACGGAAAAGCTTTTCTTTCCTTAAAGCTAATTTAGATTCTCCTAAAGTCACTTGGCATAATAACCAGTTAGAACAATATTACCTCACATTTATAGTTTAGCAAAACTAGATATTATTGAATAATATTTTATAGCATGTATTGTACTTAAGTAAAACTTTAAACACTGAAAAAAGACGACAACCTCAGGCGGGAATCGAACCACGCACCTTCCACATTCCGGGCGGCTGCCTTAACCACTTGGCTACCGAGGTCTGGCTTTCAACCGTCGAAATTTGTCAGTGCTTGATGCTTATGTTTTTAGTCAACATTGCTTCATCAAATCTTAGAAGTTTTCACCTCTGAAATCCGAAAGAAATATTTTTACAAATATTTGAACATTCGGTTAAGATGAAGCTGCGTTTATAGATGAATGTTTTATATTTTAGCGTTTTTATAAACGCTTAAATATACTTAAGTAAAACTTTAAACACTGAAAAAAGACGACAACCTCAGGCGGGAATCGAACCACGCACCTTCCGCATTCCGGGCGGCTGCCTTAACCACTTGGCTACCGAGGTCTGGCTTTCAACCGTCGAAATTTGTCAGTGCTTGATGCTTATGTTTTTAGTCAACATTGCTTCATCAAATCTTAGAAGTTTTCACCTCTGAGATCCGAAAGAAATATTTTTACAAATATTTGAACATTCGGTTAAGATGAAGCTGCATTTATAGATGAATGTTTTATATTTTAGCGTTTTTATTAACGCTTAAATATATATTTAAGCGTTTTATATTTTAGCGTTTTAATAACGCAATGTTCAAATATTTGTAAAAATATTTCTTTCGGATCTCAGAGGTGAAAACTTCTAAGATTTGATGAAGCAATGTTGACTAAAAACATAAGCATCAAGCACTGACAAATTTCGACGGTTGAAAGCCAGACCTCGGTAGTCAAGTGGTTAAGGCAGCCGCCCGGAATGCGGAAGGTGCGTGGTTCGATTCCCGCCTGAGGTTGTCGTCTTTTTTCAGTGTTTAAAGTTTTACTTAAGTATATTTAAGTGTTAATAAAAACGCTAAAATATAAAACATTCATCTATAAACGCAGCTTCATCTTAACCGAATGTTCAAATATTTGTAAAAATATTTCTTTCGGATCTCAGAGGTGAAAACTTCTAAGATTTGATGAAGCAATGATGACTAAAAACATAAGCATCAAGCACTGACAAATTTCGACGGTTGAAAGCCAGACCTCGGTAGCCAAGTGGTTAAGGCAGCCGCCCGGAATGCGGAAGGTGCGTGGTTCGATTCCCGCCTGAGGTTGTCGTCTTTTTTCAGTGTTTAAAGTTTTACTTAAGTATATTTAAGCGTTAATAAAAACGCTAAAATATAAAACATTCATGTATTGTACTGTTAAATTCTTTAATTTTATGTGGCATAATTATAATTAGCACATTTCTGAAAAGCATAATTAACTCATAAACTAATATAAACAATATTCTTTAGCATAATTTACAAAAATGTGCCAAATAAATTATGGTTCTGTGTTGTTATGCTTATAATTTGTATGGTGTTCAATTATAATTATTGCAAAACATACTTGACCATTTAAATTTTAAATATAGAATGCGAATTTGGTTTGCCAAATATTGACTAAGCTGTGTCAGAAGTGAAGAATTCATGCATGGTTAATCATTATGCCCAAACGCTTATTATTATAATATACATTATAAAAGTGATACATTAACGCAAGGAAAATCTAACTTCATCTTGAAAACATCCAGAATTAATATGAAATGTTTAAATACATATTGCAAGTTCATCTAATATACTATAAGGATAACAGAGATGACAAATCATAGAAAACGCTAATATAAATAAATGCCTAATTTTTGCAAGCCTTTTAAAGGAGCTTTCCAAAACTGTAATGTTTCAATACATTAAACTGCAGTTACAGCTCACTCACCGATTTAGCTTATGTTCCTCGATATCTCCTGAATGCGTCTAGCGTTGCACTCTTTGCAGTACAAGTGGTTGTCTAGAGGGTAGCAGCCGCGGCCCTCCTGCCGCGAGCAGAGGGACGCGCCACAGTCCTCGCAGGCATAGCAGGCGATGTGGAAACTTTTGTCGAGGGCGACAATGCGGACCGTCTCCTCCGCGCCGCCCTCAGGCACTATCGGCTCGCGGCAACGGGCGCAGCGAGGCGCGTATCTGCAAGCGTTTCGTTGTTTTTCTTTATAAAAAAAAGTAAAGTTATAAACTGTCCTACTACTAGGCAATTTTTTTTCTACCTTAACTACTGATGCAGACCGGTAATGAATGAATCAAAAAATTTGAGACATACATTGCCCATACCGAGAATCGAACTCGGAGACTCCTCACTGAGATGTTCTAAAGATGAAAATAAACATACGTACAATGGCGGACTCCATCGCTTTACCAGTCTAAAAGTCAAAGTCCCTTGCACACCGCATCGTCTATTTGGTACGGGCACGTACCCGGGCGGTTGGTTCGCTTCATACGCTGCAAAGTGGTAAAGCGACGGTGACCCCGACCTTACATACTATATTCAAGACTATTATCCCCAAAGAGTTAGTCAGAGACCAGGCAATGACGACCGCAAAAGCAGTCCATTGCAGTGCAGTTATCATTTAGTGTACTGACACTAAATGATAACTGCACATGTGCTCAGTGTGGCAGTTGATGAGCCCATCCTCGCTCAATGGTGTTGGATGTATGTGCAGTCTGGTCCGTTAGTCGCCTTTTACGACACTCAAGAAAAAAGATGAGATGAAGATGGGGTGGTAACATTCTATTAAGGGGGTGCCGCGCGATCGCAAAAACAGACATAAGTGAGACTTCAAAGCAAAATCAATTATATTGATATTTCAAATTAGAACAATTCTGCTTTAATGTTTCAGACCTAGTAATGTGATTAGAGCAATGTTTTTATTCTGCGTAAATTAAATTACTTTTTTAAGATGGGGATAATTTATAAGATACAAATATTTTCATGTAAGAATTATTGCTTCATGGGTAAAATTAAGAAAGTTGTTGAAAAAAAATGTTTTCAGGAGTCATTAGATTTATGTAGTGTTTGTTATTTTGTTAAAGAATTTGTTTCAAATTTCAAAAAGGCCACGACCTTGTGCAATGATCAGGCTAACTTACGTAAGTTCTTTTAATGTATTTAACTAATTTAGCGCATAGTACAAGTACTCTTACACAAGTACACTTACTGAGTGGTAGAGCCACGCTGCGTTGCAGCACACATTGGGCCGGCTCGCCCGGCGTAATACCACCCTCTCACTACTAATATTCGGCGTGAAATAATGGCACTTGGTGCTGTTGTGTTTCGTCCGACCAGTGAGGGTTCCGGAGGCCCCTTCCCTCCCCCCCCCTCCCCCCCCTAATTCCTATTCCTTCCTTAAACCTATTCCTCCCTTAAAGGCCGGCAACGCGTCTGCGATTCCTCTGGTTTTGCGGGTGTCCATGGGCGGCGGTGATTACTCTCCATCAGGTGACCCGCCTGCTCGTTTGCCTCCCTCTTTTATAAAAAAAAAAAAAAAAAAGTAACTTAAAAATACGTAAATTTTCATAATTTCATGCAGGATCCCCTTACTGAGTCGCTATCAGCACAGCATGCAGTAAAGGAAAATAAAGCTATAATAAAGATAAAATTGTGAAGATGTGATAATGAATGACACAATCTGCACATTAGTCTGTATAAACTATAAACTAAGGGATGATACAGTGCATAGTGCTCCAACAAGTAGATAAGTAAATAAAATACACAGGCACCTTTTATGAAAATCTTCAATACAATGAATTCGATTCACAGCATCAACTGTGAATGGTATTCCATCGAGACTCTTCTGACAGACTACACAGGTGAAACATCTGGGATGGTATGGCTTGCCTGTAGCCCTCAATATTCGGTCCAAGATAGGGTCACCACAGACGCAGCATTTCTCTAGAGTGTCTAGGTAGTCTATTTCACAAAGAGCTTTTCCTTGAACTGCATAGAATGGTCGGCCCTGAAATCACACTAATATTATAAAGGCGAAAGTTTGTGAGTGTGTATGTTTGTTACTCTTTCACGTAAAAACTACTGAATGGATTTGGATAAAATTCGGCATACGGATTGTTTATAACCTGGATTAACACGTAGGATACTTTTTATCCCTATATTCCCACGAGAACGGGAACCACGCGGGTGAAACCGTGAGCGACCGCTAGTTATTTAATAAAACTTTCCTTTAATACATGAATACCTACATCAATTTTACCTTTACGATTAAAAAGGGTAAAACTGTAAAACAACATCAACCAAAATAATTGGTCACGAGGGGGACCTCCGACTCCGGAGACTCATAGTTTCGGAGATATGCAATAAAGAAATTTTACCTGTAAGTTTATGCCACATTGTTGGCAACAGAAACATTTAATATGATATATCCTCTCCATTGCAGTACAACCTGTTGTTTCGCCCATAATCTTTTCCCCACACTTGTAGCAATTTCCACAGTACAGCTCCTCATCGGGCTCTGGAGTCGGCTCTATCGTGGTGCCCACATAACCACCATACAACGAAGTTCCAGACAGCTGGCTGCAAGGTCTCGGGTTGATTGGTTCATATAGTGATTCATATGTTGAAGATGTTTGAGAACCACCATACGTAGAGAAGTCTTGTGCATTAACTGATGCAGAAGATGGTGGGTACGCGGATCCGGGGCGTCGTAGCTCGCTGTAATTGGATTGCACCCCCAAGTCGCTTATCCTAGACACTTCGGACCTCGTGTCGCCACCGCCGCCGCTGTAGATACTCTCCGGTACGTTACGTTGCATGGGAATGTTGGAGTACACGTGATTTGTGCCTCCCGGCGGCAATAAATTACTGTAGAGAAGCACATCACCGCTCCGCACCCTGGCGGTGTTCCTTACAATACAACTCTTTACAGGGACCAAATTAGAATATGTGGAACTGGTACGGCTGCCGGTCTCGAGCCTGGAGGAGTATGAAGGTTCACACGCTGACTTCACGCTGTAACTCTGTGGGATTTGCGGTTGCGGCGCTTTATTCTTTTTAGGTGGAATGGAAGGTTTCATCTTGGCTGCGTTAATGTCATCTTGCAGTTTTGCGTCTAACTCGTTCGCATAAATCCTCAAATCAGCCAATTGCTTGTCGAGAGTATTCATGTTGACCACTTTATGGAAACAGTTTAAATGTTTATCTTGGATTTAATTCATAAAATTGCACACTAATGTTACACCTCGCATTGTTTGATTTTTATTTTTACACTAAACGCACAAAAAAAAAATGACATTAATGACAGGCCAGCAGTGCTTCCACTTTCATGATTTCTTTTCCCCACGCCACTACTGAGATTTCCCCTTCTCAGGAATTTTTTCCCCTCAAAACTAATAAAGGTCGGTGGCTTATACGGGGGGGGGGGGGGGGGGTTAGCGAAAATTTTGATGTGTTAAATTCCAAGCCTCAATTCGTAAGCGCCATCCACATTTTTATCAAAAAGTAAATATACACGTTTTTTTTTTGCTTGGGTTGTATACTTTTTTAATTATTTAATCTGTAATTCATTATCTATTTCACAATATCTGTCAACAAATGACCGTTTTACAGCCACTAGCTGTCAAATCAAACATGACGTGACGGCATTGTTGACATTTCTCTTTTTTAAAAGCAAAAAATTATGGTTTATCAGCTACGATAGACATTTTAAAGTAACATGTCTGTTTTTGAAGATTCAGTGTTTCCATATTAAAAAATATTAATAATTAAAAAAATCTTATCCGCGATTCGATAAAAATAAGACAAAACTTGGTTTAGGTAGCAAATAATTATAGCTTTACTTTATTATCAAGTTCTATTGTACACAAGTTTAGCATTTTTTCTATGGAAAGTGCCGGTTCTCCTTTTAGAGGTAACTTCAGGATTTTTTTCTATTAAGCCAAATGTTTGCAATCGCGTTTTTACTTCGTTCATCCTCTCACACATACGCTCTGTAATACACATTGAAAGTTTCAGTGCGAAATATCTAATATATTTTGAATAACAGCTAATAGAAAACAGCCAATTTTTCCGTTTTTACCGCCTAAGGCCCCCTTAAAATATACTGCATGATTGTGTTACGTTCCGTAAAATGCAGTGTTCATAATTATCTTTTTTGGCGGCAGTTAAAAAAAAAAATACCAATGATTTTGGGTGAGATCAAAAGTTACGTCAGCTGGTCCCCGTTACACATGACACATTTGAGGCTAAAAAGGTACGTCAAATGTGTAAAAAAATAAAAAAGTATACAACTTAAGCATAAAACTCCGAGTCTCCTTTCCGCAAACATGATTTCCCCTCGATTTCCCCTATTCATATCTTTCCCCTTTTCTTCCCCTCTGAACCCTAATTTCCCCTCAAAAGGGGAAGTTCCCCTCATTGTGGAAGCACTGCAGGCCAGAGGGCCTAGTCAACTGGCAAACGCTCGACCGGTGACAGCTTCAAAATCGCTCATCAAATTCGCTAGGCTACATCGATATCGATAAGCTAAGGGATATAGAACATACAGGCTTGTCTTAGTATTTTTTTGTTTGATGATAATGTAACGCTTATGTAAGATTAATAAATAGGTAGTAACCACACCGATCCTTTTGAGTTTTAGTGAATTGAATGTCACTTTACTAAGAAATTCGGGTAGACTCCTTGAGACAATTTGAAAAATGAATCAATCGCTTTTTTCGCCGGAAGTTCGCCAGGCAAGCACGTTTGTAAATAAGTACTTATAATGATGACGAGTGACTTACCCACCATAATATGATATTGATATGAGACCAAACCCATTTTTCAGCTTATAATATAAATAAATTAAGACTGAAGACCACAAGCAAACGCTTGCTGCCAAGAATTTCTCAAATATTAACAACTTGACGTCCGTCTGTAATGAAATAAGTGATAACACTAAATGTTACAAACCGCGCGAACATTTAAACAGTTTGGTCTTAGATGCGAGTACCCACTAGGTAGTGATTAAAACGTTTGCATCTTGTATGAGTACATCGCCTAAAGTAACTCTATGGCGTAGCGGCTAAGGCTTTCGGGTTTAGTTGTCTAACTACAACACCTATCACATTACTTTTCTAATTGATTATTGTCCTAAATAAAATAAAATAAAAAACATTCCAAGTACATGGTTTTGCTAGTTAAATTAAAACTAATTTTAAAATATGCAAACTAGCGAAGCAATGTACTTACTGTTACTTGAAAGGTAATGCTAGAGGTTTAACTAATGCAAAAAGTCCCCGCCCGCGCCGCACCGGTTTGTGATCTTGCCAGTTAGTTACGCAACTTTCACATTACCGAGCTAAAGGATGGGTAACCAAATAAAAAGCGTCTCGAGCTCCTCCGTGCTTCGGAAGGCACGTAAAGCACACTGCGGTTGTATTGGCTCAAGGCTTAAGCCTGTTATAGCCCAGTCTGCCTTAGTGCTGTCGTTCATGTGGGAACGTTCAGGACGTTCATAGGATGACGATGAAGACAACATCGCCTTAATATAGGATTGTTTCATTGTTACTTATTTATAGCGGTAGGTACCGAAAATAATTGAAATTAAAAGTCAAATCATTTATTAAATATACGCCTTCACAGACACAATGACATGATCGTGGTCTCTACGCGACAAGTTAAAATTGTTACGTTGTAAATTCAGGGCCCTGTCTGCCTTTACTTATCTACAAAAGAAGTTCGCAATGGTTGAATAGTACTTACCTGAAATAATTGCTTTAGAATGATCAAATGTCCAAAAACATTAGTCCGTGTAGCTTGTTTGAATTAAATCCATTTTTCTTCACATTAAAGACATGGAGCCTTGGCTGACACATTACAAGACACACTTTTCTTGCATTTTCAATTAAAACATATTTCTAAATCAGTTTTAGTAAGACTTAAACTTACATCTAAAGAGATTTTATTCCGTGTTTACGTTTTGTATTTGACATAACACCATAGACAAAATGACAGCCACCGTAGCGACGCCTAGCGGTAGCGGGGCGAAGTAGCTGTCAGCTTTTAATTTCACATAAAAGATTCAATTTTAAAAAATAGTCGAAACAGTTCTAATAATAAATTACATAATAAATTAATATGTATAATAATTACTTTAAGTAATTAAATTTAATTCAAGCAAATCCGGAAATAGAACTAATTTTTTCTATAAGGACTTTTATCTAGAACATTCGAACGGGAGTAATATTTTTTATATGGATATTGTCTCTGCCCGTAGGGGTTACCAGAGAGGAAACTAATACTCCTTAATATTAAGACAGGGTGATTAGTGAGTTAAATATCACAAAACATAATTTTAAATTAAAGAAAAATGCATTTCCCATTGCTAAACGTTAATTTTTTTTTTAGGTCGTGTGTTGTTATTGTTGGCAAATTCTGTTAGCAGAGGGCGAGTTGTGACAGACGTCATATTTGATGTTTTGTTGGTTTGAAGGAAAATTGTAAAAGAACAATTTCTTATGAATTACCCGACAATGGAAGTAGAAATTATAAGCTGGCCTTCGATTTATAAGTGTTTCCGGCGAAGGGAGAGCTGCGGAGTTGCGACGCCGAAACGAGTCAATCTCTGGTGTGAAGTGGTGCGATAAGTTGAGATCAATGCACTCAGGTAGGCATGAGTCGTAGTCACCTTTTGTTTTAATCTGAGGTCGTAATAATGTAGTGGATTTAAGGCGTCATTAGCTTGAGAATATAGTCAACAAGTGTGTGGTTTATTTACAGGAATCCGTGCCACAACCAACCGGTCGTGACGCCGCTGGCAGCCACGCGTAGATATAAGTTATCCTAGCGCATGCTTCGAGAGGCCCGTCTCGCCGCCAGGATTTAGAGCTGGGCCCTAAAGCCTGGACGCGAGACCTGCCTCTTCGGGGCACCAGCGGCCACCTGCTGCCAGCGAGCTGTCGCCGCACAGGCGTTGACGGTTTTTTTGTACCCCCACTCTGGGTTTAATCGTTCTTTATTCAGGAACATATTTTTACATTAGGGTTTCGAAACCTTAACATAGTATTTATAGTATTTTCTTTTATATTCAACTACACCAAGCGTTGGTGAAGTTATGAAACCTTTGAGGATCTGCGAGTTCGACCTGTGTGAAGTTGTATGGTGAAATCGTCTCCAGATTCGGGTCTACATCCAGACCCTGGCGCCCCAAAATTAGTAATTTTATATCGGTATAACCCCACGGTTCTTTAGCGTATCGGCTTTAAACGTGTGAGAGTTTTAATACGGTTAAACGGTTTAAAACATTTAATTTAATATTTCAAGAGACGGAGTAATTTAATTTTAATTTCAACATCATACTCCAGACGGTACTGGTTTATCCCGACCCCCCATGACCCTAGCTCGTACGACTGAGATATTAGCTGGCTGGTTAGGCAGTAGTAGGAACAGTATTATAAAATTTATTTTAAATTAAAATTATCACCGACCCGCTTGGTCATTTTTGACTCTTAGGATTTTAGTGTGTTTTAGGGGGGGGATATAGCTTTGGAATAAGGTTTAGATTACTTTAAACAGGAAATTATAGTTGGCAAAATTAATAGAAAGTTTGTAGAACTTTCATTTGAGATTGACCCTAGGGTCAATTTCAACTGATAGTTTTTTTTTATGTTATTTCCGGCTAAATAAATTAAAAGGTGTAAGGTAGATGATTTATACCTAACATAATATAAGGAAAAATTGTGACTAACCCCCTCTTTTGAATAATAAGAGTGAAATAAAATTTATTAATTTTATTTTATTGTTGTTGGACAAAATATTAGTGTGTGTTCTTTTACAATATACTGCCTAGCTGTTGAACATTTTATGGTTTTATTGGATAACAACCCACTGAAGCTTGCATTTGGGATTTTCTTCCTTTTCCCCAAAAGGGACAAAATCTCGAATGTAACAGTGGCGCACTCAACGTGTGTTTTGGTTAGGGATAGTGGTTATGTCTTATGCTGTAACTAAAAAGCCAGAATACCGATAGCGTTCTGGAACCGTGGGGATTATTAATTTTAAGAAAAACCGTCACGCGTGCATTGGCACGGATTCCTCCCATTTTATTTTAATAACGAATTTTTATTCGTTATTATTTTAAAATAATGTATTAATAGTGCATTTTTTTTTAAACGTTCATAACACTTGTTTTATATGTATACAAGTGTTAATTATTTAATTATTGTACTCAGCTGAACTAGAGTATTATTTTATGACACAATAGGTTATAGTTGACACAATTTTTATTTGAAAATAAGTGGTTTTTTTTAATGCAAGTGTTTTTTTGTATTATTATTATAATACTGTGTTTGTGGTGGTTTACTACTATTTTCTGTGGATTGTAACTGTATACTTAGGTTGAAACTGCCTATTGAGGAAGCCAGCTTATATTTTAGTTGTTTTTTTTTAAATCCAAAATGGAACGCCCAATTTCGTTTAATTTGCTTCATAAAGACGAGCTTACGTATGAGGTGGAGATTCGAGACGCAGCACCGGCGACAACGGTAGAGGGATTACGAGTTCAGATTAGGGAACTTAGTAAACTAGTTTGCTCAGACGATATCGTAGAGACTACTCGGGATCCTAAAGTAGAATTACAAATTATTAAAGCCAAATTGGCAGAGGTCGCCGAAGTAATAGGAAAAGATCCTTCAAATTTTAAAAAATTTAACCGTATAAAGGCTTTAAGTTCCCACCTTTTTCATCGCTTGGGCAGGGTAACTCCCCCTCCTGAACTTGATTCCGTATATCAGACTATTGACAAAGAGCTTAACGGTTATTTGTCAAAAGTTGATAATATTAACGCGAGTTTCCATGCGTCGTTTACATCGGCACCAGAGACACCGAACGTCCTTGAAGTTGAACCTACTCCCGAAGTCGTATATTATAGTAAGAAGGATGCAACAGTCAGATCTCTCGACTGTAAATTTAATGGTACCGGTTGCGTGAAAGCTTTCATAGAGCGTCTCGAGGAACTTTGCGAAGCTAGGGGTATAAGCGAAACTTCGTTACATAAATCAGCTCTGGACTTGTTTTCTGATGGTGCTTTGTTGTGGTACCGTGGTATAAAAGCGTCGGTTGGTAGTTGGTCGGAACTAAAAAGACATTTACTCACAGCGTTCGCTCCGCCAGACTACGATATGCGTCTCATTTCAGAAATTACTAATAGGACTCAGGGGCAAACTGAATTGTCCTGTATTTACATAGCGGTCATGGAGAACCTCTTCAACAGGCTCTCTTAGAGAGTAGCGGAACCTGAGCGTTTGGCACGGATTAAGTTCAACATGCGGCCGGAATACGCGACGGCGTTGTCAATGTTGGCGGTCAATACCCTGGAGGAATTAAAGGAGAAGTGTAGGCAACTCGAGCTAGGTTTTGTTAGCAAGGCACAGTTCCGCGAACCGCCGAAACCTACCGCTTCTTTTGTTGCACCAGACTTGGCTTACCAAGCTCCGAGGGGTTCTTTGAGAATCGAGGCCGTGCAAGCTGATCCTGCTATGTATTGTGTTCGTTGTAGGGTAAGGAGCCACTCATTATCTACTTGCAAATCCACAGAAGTAGTTTGTTTTCGTTGCGGTAAGAAGGGTGTGAGGACACCTTCGTGCCCCAACTGCAATAAAAGAGCAGTCGGGACTAAAGGTCAACCCTGTCAGAACTGCAATTCAAAAAATTAATTTCCCGGAACTACAGCCATAATTTTATTAAGTCCGATTGGGACAACTATTTAAAATGGTTAGAAGTTTTTTTAAACTCTTTAAGAGTAGATTCAGTACGTTATAAGACTAGGGAGGATGGTCGGCCGCATTTAACCGTTTCTATATATAATGCGGATTATTACGGTTTACTTGACTCGGGTTCATGCATTTCAGTATTGGGTTCCGATGTTGGCCAACAGTTCATAAAAGCTGGTGCAACCTTACACTATGATAGGTGCTTGGGCAACATCGTAACAGCCAATGACTCGCGTGCAACCGTAAAGGGTTATTTATATTTACCAGTTACTCTTATGGGAGTGACTCAAGTTATTAAATTTTATGTAATTCCTGATATCACCACACCGTTAATTTTTGGCGTTGATTTTTGGAAGGCTTTTAATTTAGCTCCTGAAATTTTTAATAGATTGCCTTTTAAGTATTTTCAAAACTCTAAACTCCGTACTTGCGTATCGGAGGTTAGGCATTTGCAGCCGTTTGATGAATTAACACCCGTTCAGAGGTTGAAAGCGGAGTCATTAATAAATGAATTTAAGAAGGTGTCTTTTGAGGTTAAAGGGTTAGGTCGTACCCAACTGTTGCGTCATAAGATAGACACGGGTGATGTTTCTCCTATCAAACAGCGTTATTATCCACTATCACCTGAACGCCTTAAGGAACTTAACCGCCAGCTGGATGAGATGTTAGAGATGGGAGTAGTAGAGCCTAGCAATAGCGCGTGGAATAACCCAGTCCTATTAGCTCCTAAACCAAACGGAGAATGGCGATTTTGCCTTGACAGCCGAAAATTAAATGCAGTCAGCAAACAAGATGCTTATCCGCTTCCCTACGTCTCTCACATCTTAGATCAGTTGCGTGACGCTCGATACCTTTCGTCAATTGATTTAAAATCTGCATTTTGGCAAATTGAGCTTGACTCCGCTTCATCTAAGGAAAAAACCGCATTCACGGTTCCCGGACGAGGTCTTTTCCATTTTAAGGTTATGTGCTTTGGGTTGACGGGGGCACCAGCCACCCAGCAACGGTTAATGGACATACTGTTTGGTCCTGAGTTTAATAATAAAGTGTTTGTTTACTTGGATGACATTATAATATGCTCATCGACATTCGAGGAACACATTTCGCTTCTTAAACGGGTTTTAGAAAAGTTACGACAGGCTAAGTTAACGATTAACTTACAAAAATCCTGTTTCTTTCGTCGGGAGTTAAAATATCTAGGTTACAGGGTAGATGAACATGGTTTACACACTGATCCGTCGAAAGTTCAGTCAATAGTCAACTTTCCCACACCTACCACCCGGAAGGAGGTGAAAATGTTCCTTGGAACAGCGTCGTATTATAGACGTTTCATTAAAAATTTCAGTTCTATAGCGGCACCTTTAAATGCACTTACAAGTACTAGCAAAAAAGCCCCGCCTTTTAAGTGGACTGCTGAGGCAGAAACCGCGTTTACTACTTTAAAAACAGCGTTGGTCTCTGCACCAGTATTGGCTTGTCCCGATTTTTCCCAGCCATTTGAGATTCATTGTGACGCATCCAGTTTTGGGATAGCGGGCACTCTGACTCAGTTTATAAAGGGAGAGGAGCATCCAATAGCATATTGTAGTCGTTCACTGAATTCGGCAGAACGCAATTATTCGGCGACGGAGCGAGAGGCCCTAGCGGTGGTTTTTGCTGTAGAACACTTTCGTCCTTATGTGGAGGGAGGTCGTGCGTTTAAGGTGATAACCGACCACTCGAGCCTGAAGTGGTTCTTTAATTTAACCAATCCTACGGGTCGATTAGCTCGTTGGGGTTGTCGGTTATCGCCTTACAACTTTGTTATTGAGCACCGCAAGGGCAAGGACAACGTAGTTCCAGATGCACTATCGCGTGCCGTTCCGGTGCTCGAAATAAAGGTGTCTGACGCAGACACTTGGTTCCAAAAGTTGTGGGACAAGTGTGTTAGTACTCCTAGGTCGTGTCCTAACTTTATTATTAGAGACAATAAACTTTTTCGTTTTTCAAAAAATAAATTCGGTGTGGCGAGTGATTATGATTGGAAACAAGTGGTACCGGAGGGAAATCGTCTGGAACTTTTAAAGAATCACCATAGTGGTGAATTATCTCCACATTTTGGAGTATTTAAAACTTATAAACGACTTGCACTACGTTACTACTGGCCTAACATGTATAAGGATGTAACTAACTACGTGGGGAAATGTGATACGTGCGCCGCATATAAACACTCACAATTGCCAACCCCTGGTCTCTTAGGTAGCGCGAAAGACTGCTCTAAACCGTTTGAAACAATAAGTTTTGACCTCGTTGGTCCCTTGCCACGGTCTAGAGCGGGCTTCACATATCTCTTTGTGGTCGTATGCTGTTTTACGAAATATTGTTTGCTCTTTCCTTTACGAAGAGCTGTTGGTAAGGCTATAGCGCAGAAACTTGAAGATGGCGTTTTCTTGGTTCACGGCATACCCCGTACGGTGATAGCGGACAACGGAACGCAGTTCACGGGCAATGAAATTAAATCTTTGTTGGAGAGGTACAAGGTACCTCAGGTTCACTTTACACCTCGCTATTGCCCCAGCGTGAACACAGTTGAACGTTATAACCGTACGATTATGACCGCCGTATCAATTCTTGTGGAAGATGACCATAGATCGTGGGATGTTAATATTTCGAAAATTCAGTATGCAATAAACACTTCCACTAATGAAGTAACACGTTTTACCCCATTCTTCCTAGTACATGGTAGGGAGGCAGTTAGTTGCGGAGAGGTTTTCGGCAATAATACCGATGGACCGCTCACCCTGGCGTGCGCTTCTCGCGGTGTATATGCGGACCAGTTAGGCGTCTTAGAGGAAATTTTTAATAAAGTGAAAGGCGCGCTTATTAAATCACATGACCGTAGTGCTCGTCATTATAACAATGGGAGGAGGCCCTTAGAATTTGAGGTGGGTGACACTGTGTGGAAAAAGACATATCCACAGAGTGACGCCTCCAAATTTTTTATGGCTAAATTAGCTCCTAAATATGAAAAATGTTTTGTTAGGAAAAAACTTTCCCCCCTAGTGTATGAATTAGAAGGCTGTAGTTCCGGTAAAAACCTTGGTGAATGGCACATCAAGGACTTTAAGTCTTCATGGGAAGACTAAGATGTATTAGTTTTAGTAATTTATCGATCATTGTATCATGGTACAATGTTTTGCTTGTTGTGAGCGGTTGAAAAGTGACAAAGGAGGGCTGTATATGCCCTGTAGTCGCTGCTGTTGTTGGCATTGGTGGCTGTATATGCCACGGTGCTGGAATTCGTTATGTGGTTTATTTTGGTTGCTAGATGGTTTAAAAGTGACGAAGGAGGGCTGTATATGCCTTTAAGTCACTGCACTTTGGGCGTTTGTGGCTGTATATGCCGCGGCGCTGGAAGCTCTTAAGAGGAGCTTGATGTTTGTGGTTGTGTTTTTGCGCATTGGAAAGTTTCGACTTTTGGCGTGATGACATTCTATTTGTTAAGTTGGAATGTTTTAATTCCTTTTTTTATATATTTTAATATTATAGGTTAGATACCTTGATGGAAGGGTTCAATCTCCGGACCGTTGGTAAGGCAACGTGGTGATAGTCCTGAGGAAGGTGGCCATTTATTGGCGAGCGTGTAGGCTGCTTTGATGGAATTCGGTTTTTTTTTTTTTTTGTAGGATTTATTTAGGGGCGGTTAGCCAAACTTTTAGGTGGTGGTGAATATTTGTTGGTTTGGGTTGTGGGTTTTTTTTTTTTGGTTTACGGCTGCCCAGCCGTGTAAGAGGTTTACTGGGCATTTCTTTAAATATTTGCTTGTTGGTAGGAGCATTTAGATGTTTGTGTATTGAGGAGGTATCGTTTGTTAGGAAGGGTAGACTTGGACGTGTAGACGATTCTAACATATATTTATTATTGTATAGCTCTTTGGGTTTCGTCTTTTCCATGTTTGTAAATGGATCAGACCTAACCTGTAGAACATATATAGACGTTTGGTGTATATATTTATTATTTTGTGCCTCTCTGGGCTTCGTCTTTTCCATATTGCTTAATGGATCAGACTTACCCAGTGGGATAACTGTAGGTCTATTTCAGTAACCTGTATAGTTAAATAAGCCATTCACCCCAGCGGATTAGTGACTGGTACCAAAAGCCTTAACGCGAGGCGTCAGTGCGGCTGGTGACACTGTAATAATAGGTTAACTGTATAGCCACCAGTTTTTATGTTTATGTAATAATATCATTATAACCAAAATTAGTGTATTTAATATATATAAAGTAATCAATCATTTATAATCTAGTATTTTGGTAATATTCATATTGAACTCCAAAAGGTTTGTCTTTTCCATATTGCTTAATGGATCAGACTCACTTTGTGAGTCTATTGTGGTGACTTTTCAGTAACCAGTATTGTTAAAAAAGTAAGCCATACACCCCAGCGGATCAGTGACTGGTACCAAAAGCCTTAACGCGAGGCAACAGTGCGGTTGGTGACACTGTGATAATATGTTAACTGCATAGCCACCAAGTTTTTAGATTTATGTAAGAGTATATTATAATTGATATTATTGTATTTATTATGTACATTAGTTTATATTCATATAGAAGTTTGTATATTTATTGGGATATACAAACTATATATATATATATGGGATATTTGTATATTTAAATATATATATATATATATATATATGAAGAATTGTCGTACACAAGTCTGCGTTTTGTTGTTTTTTTTACTGTCATAGCATATTGTATAGCTATTTACAGGAAAGTTTTGAGTTATTGTGTAGTGCAGCTACACGGGTAGGTTTTCTTTTGGTTGTTTGTGCTTGCTTGGTTGTTTGAAGTGTAGTGTGACGCTGGAGGGCCAGCGTCGAGATTTGCCCTGGTCGGTCAAATCTCTGGTGGTTGGGGAGGTACTGTTACGTTGTAAATTCAGGGCCCTGTCTGCCTTTACTTATCTACAAAAGAAGTTCGCAATGGTTGAATAGTACTTACCTGAAATAATTGCTTTAGAATGATCAAATGTCCAAAAACATTAGTCCGTGTAGCTTGTTTGAATTAAATCCATTTTTCTTCACATTAAAGACATGGAGCCTTGGCTGACACATTACAAGACACACTTTTCTTGCATTTTCAATTAAAACATATTTCTAAATCAGTTTTAGTAAGACTTAAACTTACATCTAAAGAGATTTTATTCCGTGTTTACGTTTTGTATTTGACATAACACCATAGACAAAATGACAGCCACCGTAGCGACGCCTAGCGGTAGCGGGGCGAAGTAGCTGTCAGCTTTTAATTTCACATAAAAGATTCAATTTTAAAAAATAGTCGAAACAGTTCTAATAATAAATTACATAATAAATTAATATGTATAATAATTACTTTAAGTAATTAAATTTAATTCAAGCAAATCCGGAAATAGAACTAATTTTTTCTATAAGGACTTTTATCTAGAACATTCGAACGGGAGTAATATTTTTTATATGGATATTGTCTCTGCCCGTAGGGGTTACCAGAGAGGAAACTAATACTCCTTAATATTAAGACAGGGTGATTAGTGAGTTAAATATCACAAAACATAATTTTAAATTAAAGAAAAATGCATTTCCCATTGCTAAACGTTAATTTTTTTTTTTGGTCGTGTGTTGTTATTGTTGGCAAATTCTGTTAGCAGAGGGCGAGTTGTGACAGACGTCATATTTGATGTTTTGTTGGTTTGAAGGAAAATTGTAAAAGAACAATTTCTTATGAATTACCCGACAATGGAAGTAGAAATTATAAGCTGGCCTTCGATTTATAAGTGTTTCCGGCGAAGGGAGAGCTGCGGAGTTGCGACGCCGAAACGAGTCAATCTCTGGTGTGAAGTGGTGCGATAAGTTGAGATCAATGCACTCAGGTAGGCATGAGTCGTAGTCACCTTTTGTTTTAATCTGAGGTCGTAATAATGTAGTGGATTTAAGGCGTCATTAGCTTGAGAATATAGTCAACAAGTGTGTGGTTTATTTACAGGAATCCGTGCCACAACCAACCGGTCGTGACGCCGCTGGCAGCCACGCGTAGATATAAGTTATCCTAGCGCATGCTTCGAGAGGCCCGTCTCGCCGCCAGGATTTAGAGCTGGGCCCTAAAGCCTGGACGCGAGACCTGCCTCTTCGGGGCACCAGCGGCCACCTGCTGCCAGCGAGCTGTCGCCGCACAGGCGTTGACGGTTTTTTTGTACCCCCACTCTGGGTTTAATCGTTCTTTATTCAGGAACATATTTTTACATTAGGGTTTCGAAACCTTAACATAGTATTTATAGTATTTTCTTTTATATTCAACTACACCAAGCGTTGGTGAAGTTATGAAACCTTTGAGGATCTGCGAGTTCGACCTGTGTGAAGTTGTATGGTGAAATCGTCTCCAGATTCGGGTCTACATCCAGACCCTGGCGCCCCAAAATTAGTAATTTTATATCGGTATAACCCCACGGTTCTTTAGCGTATCGGCTTTAAACGTGTGAGAGTTTTAATACGGTTAAACGGTTTAAAACATTTAATTTAATATTTCAAGAGACGGAGTAATTTAATTTTAATTTCAACATCATACTCCAGACGGTACTGGTTTATCCCGACCCCCCATGACCCTAGCTCGTACGACTGAGATATTAGCTGGCTGGTTAGGCAGTAGTAGGAACAGTATTATAAAATTTATTTTAAATTAAAATTATCACCGACCCGCTTGGTCATTTTTGACTCTTAGGATTTTAGTGTGTTTTAGGGGGGGGATATAGCTTTGGAATAAGGTTTAGATTACTTTAAACAGGAAATTATAGTTGGCAAAATTAATAGAAAGTTTGTAGAACTTTCATTTGAGATTGACCCTAGGGTCAATTTCAACTGATAGTTTTTTTTTATGTTATTTCCGGCTAAATAAATTAAAAGGTGTAATGTAGATGATTTATACCTAACATAATATAAGGAAAAATTGTGACTAACCCCCTCTTTTGAATAATAAGAGTGAAATAAAATTTATTAATTTTATTTTATTGTTGTTGGACAAAATATTAGTGTGTGTTCTTTTACAATATACTGCCTAGCTGTTGAACATTTTATGGTTTTATTGGATAACAACCCACTGAAGCTTGCATTTGGGATTTTCTTCCTTTTCCCCAAAAGGGACAAAATCTCGAATGTAACATTTATTTATTTTACATTATTTATTTCACTGCCATTCATTATGAGTTGGTTGATAATGTTTCAAAATAAAACATAGGATTATTTATATGTTTACCAAAAATAATTTTAAAACAATTAATTTTATATAATTACCCTAGTATGTTGATAATGAATCAAGTACAACTTTAAGCCATGTTTAATGCAGTTTCATTGTTGGATACGACATGTGGTACACATCCCTTCTTTATTGTGAGCCTGATGCAGCATTAAATATTGGTGTTATTATGATTAACCATGCTTTTTGAAGGTATCCAGAATCTCCTAAGAAATTGGAACAATATACTTACTTATAGAAAATTGTCATACTTACATAAAAAGTTAGTAGGTAGGTAGTATATATTTACCAAAAATAATTTAAAAACAATTAATTTTATTTATTTATTTTATATTCACAAGTGAATCGACAGTTCTATAAAAAGTATAACACTGAAAATGTGAAACAGCAAACCATTTACAGATTCACACAAATAAAAATGTGATAGTAACATTACAAACTCAAGCAACAATTACAATCGATTACTTCACAATCGCCAAATTGATAATAACTAAACTATTACAGAGTATGCTAGATATGGAACTTAATTTGTATTATATGTATAACAAGCCACCTTATGTTAAGCCACCTATTTAAAGAAAAAACAATATTATAACAAACACAATAGAACCCACCAGATTTAATAATCGGATAATAATAATGCAAGTTTATACATATAATTACCTTTGTATGTTGATAATGAATCAAGTACAACTTCAATAGCTTAATGTTATGACTAGTAGATATTGATATAAGTAGGTACTTAAACATTTTCTATAGGTACCTACTGCAAGTAAAATTAAATATCAAGTAAAAAATAACATTAATGTTGTATTTCTTAATATATTCTTATTTCCTTACCTAACTCTCTCAAAGTCAAAGTTTATTAAATATGAGGCTTCACTTTCTCATATTGACATTAAAACTATATGTGTATAAAAATAAATGCCAATTGTGTGTTTATGAAGGTACTGTTTTTTAGTAGTACCTACCTAAGTAAATCTTTTTAATAAAGTACAATAAACTTAGAACTAAATTAACTTTATACTTAATTTTTCCCCATCATATAAACCAAATCACTATTTTATGGGTTAAATATATTTATGGCACACTGTTCCTTTTCTTAAAATAAAAATGTTGTCAACGAAGGTATTGTTTTTTTGTACATAAGTAAATCTTTTTAAATAAAGCACAATAAACTTAGAACTAAATTAACTATATTTATGGCACAGACTGCTCCTTTTTGTAGAATAAAAACGTTGACAACATTAGAGCTCCACAAAAAAAATCATATAAATAACTAAATTCAACGATGCCAAAGCCATGTTCAATGCAGTTTCATTGTTGGATATGACATGTGGTACACACCCCTCCTTTCTTGTGAGTCTGATGCAGCATTAAATATTGTTGTTATTATCATTAACCATGCTTTTTGAAGGTATCCAGAATCTCCTAAGAAATTAGAACAATATACTTACTTATAGAAAATTGTCATAGATAAAAAGTTAGTAGGTAAGTACCTATGTATTATACAAAATTGCTTGATATTGTTTTTTACCAAATAACCATGTTTGTTCACCATTCTGAGGAAGTCCATCCTCCAAATTATGAGGTAACATTTAAGATTTTTGAATCGTCGTCTCAAATCTGCAAAACCACATAAAATAGTTTTATCTTTATGTCAATACTCTTTATTCTAGCAATTTTAACAAAACTGACATTTCCTGGTAAATCCCAATATAATAATAGGCATAATACTTACCTTTATTATGTAAGTAATAATGTATTTATTAAAACTTACCGTTTGAACGTAAGGACTGATATCTTTTCCTATTAAGAAAGATGCTTGTCTGTATAAGATTTATAGGGTATAGTCAATAGGTACACCTTACTACACTTAGAGCCTTGGTTTAATACTCTAAGCTACCTGGCAAATTAAATCTTCATTGGAACCTGTAAAACAAATAGGCAATCTAAGTTATAAATTGATAAATGGACATTATGGATAGGTTACATTTAATATTTATACAAAAAGTCCCTTACTGTTGTCTTAATCTTGACCTTTCTTGTCATGATTAAAGGTACTTAGGTGGACTTATTTGGCCCAAATGTTTGTATGGTTTGAGAGCCCCTACAAATTGTTATGCAGCGACTTGCTCTTCGTTGCGGAAAATGTTGCATGACACACATTTATTTGGTCACTCACATCGCAACAACTATAACAGCACGCAATTCCCGGCAGACCTTAGCTAAATATTTTAAAGTTCGTAAACGAGAACTCTGAGAACTATTCACAAGTACAACAAACTCGATTTCGTTACTTTGCTCCAAGTAACGTAGGGAAACATTTCTTCCTTAGCGCCTGAGCACTTGATTATCGCAGTCCACAATAGCCCTAAAAAGAGCATTTTAAACAAAACTTTCAACACAACACAACTATTCCTTCATCAGCTGATCAAACAATCGCCATTTTGTGTGAATTTTTATCTTCAATGTTTGAGTGATCGCTAGATTAGCGATTCTTGGCTTGTCAAACTGTCAATTAGGTCTATTTTAGCGTAAATTTTACGTCGTAGGTAACTTTTGCTTATGTCAATCCCATACATTCGGTTTATCGTAGCGAAGATTTCGTAGCGTTTCATTTGTTTGCCAATTGACTAGGCCCTCAGAGGGCCTAGTCAATTGGCAAACAAAGCAGCATGGGATTGACATAAGCAAAAGTTACCTACGACGTAAAATTTACGCTAAAATAGACCTAATTGACAGTTTGACAAGCCAAGAATCGCTAATCTAGCGATCACTCAAACATTGAAGATAAAAATTCACACAAAATGGCGATTGCTTGATCAGCTGATGAAGGAATAGTTGTGTTGTGTTGAAAGTTTTGTTTAAAATGCTCTTTTTAGGGCTATTGTGGACTGCGATAATCAAGTGCTCAGGCGCTAAGGAAGAAATGTTTCCCTACGTTAGTTACTTGGAGCAAATTAACGAAATCGAGTTTGTTGTACTTGTGAATAGTTCTCGGAGTTCTCGTTTACGAACTTTCAAATATCTAACTAAGGTCTGCCGGGAATTGCATGCTGATATAGTTGTTGCGATGTGAGTGACCAAATAAATGTGTGTCATGCAACATTTTCCGCAACGAAGAGCAAGTCGCTGCATAACAATTTGTAGGGGCTCTCAAACCATACAAACATTTGGGCCAAATAAATCCACCTAAGTACCTTTAATCATGACAAGAAAGGTCAAGAATAAGACAACAGTAAGGGACTTTTTGTATAAATATTAAATGTAACCTATCCATAATGTCCATTTATCAATTTATAACTTAGATTGCCTATTTGTTTTACAGGTTCCAATGAAGATTTAATTTGCCAGGTAGCTTAGAGTATTAAACCAAGGCTCTAAGTGTAGTAAGGTGTACCTATTGACTATACCCTATAAATCTTATACAGACAAGCATCTTTCATAATAGGAAAAGATATCAGTCCTTATGTTCAAACGGTAAGTTTTAATAAATAAATTATTCCTTACATAATAAAGGTAAGTATTATGCCTATTATTATATTGGGATTTACCAGGAAATGTCAGTTTTGTTAAAATTGCTAGAATAAAGAGTATTGACATAAAGATAAAACTATTTTATGTGGTTTTGCAGATTTGAGACGACGATTCAAAAATCTTAAATGTTACCTCATAATTTGGAGGATGGACTTCCTCAGAATGGTGAACAAACATGGTTATTTGGTAAAAAACAATATCAAGCAATTTTGAATAATACATAGGTACTTACCTACTAACTTTTTATCTATGACAATTTTCTATAAGTAAGTATATTGTTCTAATTTCTTAGGAGATTCTGGATACCTTCAAAAAGCATGGTTAATGATGATACCAACAATATTTAATGCTGCATCAGACTCACAAGAAAGGAGGGGTGTGTACCACATGTCATATCCAACAATGAAACTGCATTGAACATGGCTTTGGCATCGTTGAATTTAGTTATTTATATGGTTTTTTTTTTGTGGAGCTCTAATGTTGACAACGTTTTTATTCTACAAAAAGGAGCAGTCTGTGCCATAAATATATTTATCCATAAAATAGTAATTTCGTTTATTTGATGAGGAAAAATTAAGTATAAAGTTAATTTAGTTCTAAGTTTATTGTGCTTTATTTAAAAAGATTTACTTATGTACAAAAAAACAATAAACTTGCATTATTATTATCCGATTATTAAATCTGGTGGGTTCTATTGTGTTTGTTATAATATTGTTTTTTCTTTAAATAAGGTGGCTTGTTATACATATAATACAAATTAAGTTCCATATCTAGCATACTCTGTAATAGTTTAGTTATTATCAATTTGGCGATTGTGAAGTAATCGATTGTAATTGTTGCTTGAGTTTGTAATGTTACTATCACATTTTTATTTGTGTGAATCTGTAAATGGTTTGCTGTTTCACATTTTCAGTGTTATACTTTTTTATAGAACTGTCGATTCACCTGTGAATATAAAATAAATTAATAAAATTAATTGTTTTTAAATTATTTTTGGTAAATATATACTACCTACTAACTTTTTATGTATGACAATTTTCTATAAGTAAGTATATTGTTCCAATTTCTTAGGAGATTCTGGATACCTTCAAAAAGCATGGTTAATCATAATAACACCAATATTTAATGCTGCATCAGGCTCACAATAAAGAAGGGATGTGTACCACATGTCGTATCCAACAATGAAACTGCATTAAACATGGCTTAAAGTTGTACTTGATTCATTATCAACATACTAGGGTAATTATATAAAATTAATTGTTTTAAAATTATTTTTGGTAAACATATAAATAATCCTATGTTTTATTTCGAAACATTATCAACCAACTCATAATGAATGGCAGTGAAATAAATAATGTAAAATAAATAAATATTTTAACTTGTCGCGTAGAGACCACGATCATGTCATTGTGTCTGTGAAGGCGTATATTTAATAAATTATTTGACTTTTAATTTCAATTATTTTCGGTACCTACCGCTATAAATAAGTAACAATGAAACAATCCTATATTAAGGCGATGTTGTCTTCATCGTCATCCTATGAACGTCTTGAACGTTCCCACATGAACGACAGCACTAAGGCAGACTGGGCTATAACAGGCTTAAGCCCTGAGCCAATACAACCGCAGTGTGCTTTACGTGCCTTCCGAAGCACGGAGGAGCTCGAGACGCTTTTTATTTGGTTACCCATCCTTTAGCTCGGTAATGTGAAAGTTGCGTAACTAACTGGCAAGATCACAAATCGGTGCGGCGCGGGCGGGGACTTTTTGCATTAGTTAAACCTCTAGCATTACCTTTCAAGTAACAGTAAGTACATTGCTTCGCTAGTTTGCATATTTTAAAATTAGTTTTAATTTAACTAGCAAAACCATGTACTTGGAATGTTTTTTATTTTATTTTATTTAGGACAATAATCAATTAGAAAAGTAATGTGATAGGTGTTGTAGTTAGACAACTAAACCCGAAAGCCTTAGCCGCTACGCCATAGAGTTACTTTAGGCGATATACTCATACAAGATGCAAACGTTTTAATCACTACCTAGTGGGTACTCGCATCTAAGATCAAACTGTTTAAATGTTCGCGCGGTTTGTAACATTTAGTGTTATCACTTATTTCATTACAGACGGACGTCAAGTTGTTAATATTTGAGAAATTCTTGGCAGCAAGCGTTTGCTTGTGGTCTTCAGTCTTAATTTATTTATATTATAAGCTGAAAAATGGGTTTGGTCTCATATCAATATCATATTATGGTGGGTAAGTCACTCGTCATCATTATAAGTACTTATTTACAAACGTGCTTGCCTGGCGAACTTCCGGCGAAAAAAGCGATTGATTCATTTTTCAAATTGTCTCAAGGAGTCTACCCGAATTTCTTAGTAAAGTGACATTCAATTCACTAAAACTCAAAAGGATCGGTGTGGTTACTACCTATTTATTAATCTTACATAAAAGCGTTACATTATCATCAAACAAAAAAATACTAAGACAAGCCTGTATGTTCTATATCCCTTAGCTTATCGATATCGATGTAGCCTAGCGAATTTGATGAGCGATTTTGACGCTGTCACCGGTCGAGCGTTTGCCAGTTGACTAGGCCCTCAGAGCATTTTCGTTTTTTTTTTAATCTAAATTTGTTCCATGAAGGAACAGGCTAAGGTCTGAGCCATACTGCCTAGTCATTAGTTTTTTATTTGTTTTTTTCCCTTGATGATAATGAGTGGTGATTAAGATGAATGATAAATGATGTTCCCCAAACCCCTTGAGTTCTCAGTAAAGATGTGGGACTTTACTGAGTTCTCACGCGGACTACTTGAGAGAATTTGAAAAGTGATGTTGCACTGTTTTGTTTCATTTGCCAACACTCATGCACGTTCACAAACACTTAACGGTTAATAATCCACTATTATTTCACATTAATATTCGAAAAAACACAAATGTTAGAAAATAAAACAAAACTGCAGACATGACGCTTCACTTTCCCGCCAAGAAGTCTCTTATTTATTTAAATTAGTTCCATGAAGGAACAGGCTAAGGTCTGAGCCATACTGCCTACTCATTAGTTTTTTATTTGTTTTTTTCCCTTGTTGATAATGAGTGGTGATTAAGATGAATGATAAATGATGTTCGACAAACCCCTTGAGTCCTCAGTAAAGATGTGGGACTTTACTGAGGTCTCACGCGGACTACTTGAGAGAATTTGAAAAGTGATGTTGCACTGTTTTGTTTCATTTGCCAACACTCATGCACGTTCATAAACACTTAACGGTTAATAATCCACTATTATTTCATGGCGGCACTTCACTTGGCGTATCGTGTTCGTGTGGCGATATCGTTGTGTTTGCCAAAATAATCTGGCACATCGCTTGGCGTCAAACAAGCCATCCACACATGGCCTATATGGGCAAACAACGCAAATATTCACCATATTTGCTTGTTCACAAACAAATTGAATGCAACAGTGATGGACGTGTCAGTGGCAGCAGCTTATTATATTTATCTGAATGCGGCTAGCCAACACCTGTTTTTTTATTGTGCAGGGTTCTCCTAAGTTATTTTGATTATCGATTAATGCAACGTGTTCGGTTTTTGTTTTTATGAGAGGCATTTTTGGGGTTCCAAACACTAGGATGCATTTGGTATAATTCCAAAAATCGCAATACGGTTTCGTTTGTCCAATCCATTTTACTATGTTTACGTATAAAAAACTGAACACGTCTGAACAGAACAGCCGCACGCGCGCTTCTGAAAAGAACCAAGTGTGGACGGCCGACGCAAATATTTGCCGTATTTGATTCCTTTGATGTGTGATCAAAAACCGACAAGTGGACGGAAACGCATATTCGCTATTTGGGTTGTTTGCCTTATTCGTGCAAATAAAGCAAATATATTCAAATAGGCCGTCTACACATTGCCGTGTTCGGACAAATAATGCAAATACGCGAACACGTTACGCCAAGTGAAGTGCCGGCATTAGAAAATAAAACAAAACTGCAGACATGACGCTTCACTTTCCCGCCAAGAAGTCCGCAGAGCATTTTCGTATTCTCGAAATGTCACGTTAGAGAAATGTCTATGCCCAGCGCTCGACTTGCAACGAGTGGTCGGTAGCGTTATGCCGGCACTTCACTTGGCGTATCGTGTTCGCGTATTTGCATTATTTGTCCGAACACGGCAATGTGTAGACGGTCTATTTGAATATATTTGCTTTATTTTCACAAATAAGGCAAACAACGCAAATAGCTAATATACGTTTCCGTCCACTTGTCGGTTTTTGATCACACATCAAAGGAATCAAATACGGCAAATATTTGCGTCGGCCGTCCACACTTGGTTCTGTTCAGTGCGGCTGTCCTGTTCAGACGTGTTCAGTTTTTTTTACGAAAACGTAGTAAAATGGATTGGACAAACGAAACCGTATTGCGATTTTTGGAATTATACCAAATGCATCCTAGTGTTTGGGACCCCAAAAATGGCTCTCATAAAAACAAAAACTGACAACGTTGCATGGATCGATATTCAAAATAACTTAGGAGAACCCTACACAATAAAAAAACAGGTGTTGGCAAGCCGCATTCAGGTAAATGTAATAAGCTGCTGCCACTGACACGTCCATCACTGTTGCATTCAATTTGTTTATGAACAAGCAAATATTGTGAATATTTGCGTTGTTTGCCCGTATAGGTCATGTGTGGATGGCTTGTTTGACGCCAAGTGATGTGTCAGATTATTTGGGCAAACCACAGACATATAATGCCGGCACTTCACATGGCGTATCGTATTCGCGTATTTGCATTATTTGTCCGAACACGGCAATGTGTAGGCGGCCTATTTGAATATATTTGCTTTATTTGCACGATTAAGGCAAACAACGCAAATAGCGAATATGCGTTTCCGTCCACTTGTCGGTTTTTGATCACACATCAAAGGAATCAAATACGGCAAATATTTGCGTCAGCCGTCCACACTTGGTTCTGTTCAGAAGCGCGCGTGCGGCTGTCCTGTTCAGACGTGTTCAGTTTTTTATACGTAAACATAGTAAAATGGATTGGACAAACGAAACCATATTGCGACTTTTGGAATTATACCAAATGCATCCCAGTGTTTGGGACCCGAAAAATGCCACTCATAAAAACAAAAACCGAACACGTTGCATTAATCGATATTCAAAATAACTTAGGAGAACCCTGCACAATAAAAAAACAGGTGTTGGCTAGCCGCATTCAGATAAATATAATAAGCTGCTGCCACTAACACGTCCATCACTGTTGCATTCAATTTGTTTGTGAACAAGCAAATATGGTGAATATTTGCGTTGTTTGCCCGTATAGGCCATGTGTGGAAGGCTTGTTTGACGCCAAGCGATGTGCCAGATTATTTGGGCAAACACAACGATATCGCCACACGAACACGATACGCCAAGTGAAGTGACGCCATAATAGAAGTATGTCTGTGGGGCAAACACAACGATTTCGCCACACGAACACGATACGCCATGTGAAGTGCCGGCATTAGAGATCGAATGTCGCACAGTCTCATCTTTGTTTTGCATTCATTTTAAAGGAATTAATACGATTTATATTATTTAAAAATGTTGGGAGAAGAACTTTTATGAATTTATTCATGAAGAACATGGTGGAATTGGCGAAAAACGCTGCGGAGAATTCTCGTCGCCAAGCTGTATGGAGAGCGGAGCTATACGAAATGAATGACAATTTGTTCAGAAGTTTTTGTTTGTTTAAAGTTTAGACTAGGTATCAAATTAATGATTTCGTCATCATAAATTTGATTAGCATTTTAGAACCTCCTATTAAACCAAAGACGCAATATATTAAAACGAAGGTAAATTTATACATACCTACATACTTCCAGACATATAATTACAATCACGACTAATTAGGTATCTCCGAAGGGTTAGTCAGAGACTAGGCAATGAGGACCGCAAAAGCAGTCCTCTACCATAGTCCACTTTTCACCAAATAGCGACTGCACATGTGCTCTATGCTGTTGAATGTATGTGCAGTCTTTAGTCTGTTAGTCGCCTAGAGACTAGGCAATGAAAACCAGTGCTTCCACTTTCATGATTTCCTTTCCCCACGCCACAACTGAAATTTCCCCTTCTCAGGAATTTTTTCCCCTCAAAACTTTGTTAATAAATTACAATCTAAAAAAATGGTGCAATGTTGGACAGCCATTCCATATCAAAAGTGCAAAGCGCCTACAAAGATTTATTCTAATTTTGAGATTTTTTCATAGATGGCATTGGGTGTAAGTGCCAAACTAACATTTTTCTTTACAAATGGGACGTGTGTGTATCCGATCATAGTAATGTCAGTGTCGGTCATCTGATTAGCTGTCGTCGTTTAAGCTGTCATTTCAAATGTTAAGATTTGTCTGTTAGAAACTCAGAACATGCTTGTTATTGTTCTGAGGTTAGAAATATTAGAAATTACTTTGAAAATGAGTGATTCGAGGAATAAAACTAAAAAAAAACTACCTATAAAAATCTTTGAAGGTAAGGTACGAGGAAAGAGTTATGTTAACAGGAAAAGAAAGTTATTCCGGCAAAAAGGCCACCTTCTATGCTGGTCAGTACCTACATTGTTATTGTTTATTTATTTAAATATTTTCATTTAATTTTACAACTGCGTTAAGCAAATATTTTTAATACAGAAAACTTGCAAATGTAAGAACCGGTGAAAAAAAAGAAAATAAATAAAGAAAAATAGAAAAAAGAAAGAAAAAATAAGAAAAAAGTAAAAGAAGAAAAAATTTAGAAAAGGAAACTTTTCTAGTGGAAAGTATGATTGCTTACTTACCATTACCACCAGAATATCAAGAATTCTATAGGAATTTGTGTAATAATTAAACTAGTTTAATTACTAGTTACACAAATTTGTTAAAATGCAACATAGGGGCTAAGCACTAATTAAAATAATTATTATTATTTAAAAATAAAGGCACTTTGCTCCAATGACATTTGTTATGAAACTTAGCCCCAATGAAAGGTAAATATCTTGCATTTTGACCCATTTTCTAATTAATTTTAAAAATAAGGTTATTTATAATAAAAATATGTTCAAAAGTAATGTGTAATAAGTATAGTATAAACAGTACCTGTTTAATTTAGTTTTTGATAATAGAATGCCGCTATAAAATGATGACAAAAAATTGGTTGCCTGTAAAGTCGGTATACGGGCGAAAGTTTTACGTGACAACGACTTTGAGTGGTAAAATAATTTTAATGTGAATATTCATTCGTATAGTAGGAAGAAGGATGAAATAATAGTAACAATTTAAAACATTTATTTATACAAAGAATTATATGGAAGGGACGCGTGCCTTTCACTTTTTATGTCTGTCTCTCTCGCTCTTAGGCGGGCTAACCATGCCCGAGTGGAAGGGACGCGTGCCTCTCACTCGCTCTCATTGTGAGCGCATAACGTGAGCGGAGCGTAACGCAGTTTCTTGAAGTGTCACCCGGCAAACCAATTTATAAGACGTTGTCACGTCAAAAAACAAATTCATTTTTATTTATTTCTCAATAATCGTGTTTTGGCACTTAGCTCATTTGTAAATTCCAAGCCTCAATTCGTAAGCGCCATTCATATTTTTATCAAAAAGTAAATGAAAACGTTTAACATTCTAAATCAGTCAAGAAATCGAAAAGGTAAATTCCTAGGTATTTATGATTTTATTGGATTTATTATTGTAAAACACGGTCGTAATGTGCATTTATAAGAAAGGTGACCCGGCGTTTTATGCTTGGGTTGTATACTTTTTAATTTTTTTAATCTGTAATTCAATATCTATTTCGAAATACCTGTCAACAAATGACAGTTTTACAGCCGCTACCTGTCAAATCAAACATGACGTGACGGCATTGTTGACATTTCTCTTTTTTAAAAGCAAAAAATTATGGTTTATGCTGCAACGTTAGACATTTTTAAAGTAATATGCTCGGACCAAATGTAATATTTGGTCCGAGGTAATATGTCTGTTTTTGAAGACTCAGTGTTTCCATATTAAAAAATATTAATAAATAAATAAATCTTATTCGCGATTCGATAAAAATAAGACAAAACTTGGTTTAGGTAGAAATTAATATTAGCTTTACTTTATTATCAAATTCTATTGTATACAAGTTAAGAATTTTTTCTATGGAAAGTGCCGGTTCTCCTTTTAGAGGTAACTTCAGGATTTTTTTCTATCGAGCCAAATGTTTCCAATCGCCTTTTGACTTCGTTCATCCACTCACACATACGCTCTGTAATACGCATTGAAAGTTTCAGTGCGAAATATCTAATATATTTTGAATAACAGCTAATAGAAAACATCCAATTTTCCGTTTTTACCGCCTAAGGCCCCCCCTTAAATATACTGCATGATTGTGTTACGTTCCGTAAAATACAGTGTTCATAATTTTCTTTTTTGGCGACAGTTAAAATAAAAAAAATACTAATGATTTTGGGTGAGATCAAAAGGTGCGTCAGCTGGTAACCGTTACATATGACACATTTGAGGCTAAAAAGGTACGTCAAATGTGTAAAAAATTAAAATAAGTATACTTACAACATAAAACTCCGAGTCTCCTTTCCGCAAACATGATTTCCCCTCGATTTCCCCTAGGAAGGGGAAAGAGATGACTCTTTCCCCTTTTTCTTCCCCTCTGGACCCTAATTTCCCCTCAAAAGGGGAAGTTCCCCTCATTGTGGAAGCAATTGAAGACAGCAAAATCAGTCCTCTACCATAGTCTACTTTTGACCAAATAGCGACTACCCATGTGCTCAGCGTGACAGGTGGTGAGCCCATCGCCGCTCTATGCTGTTGAATGTATGTGCAGTCTTTAGTCTGTTAGTCGCCTTTTACGACACCCAAGGGAATAGTGAAAGAATAGTTTAATGTTTAATATTATGGGAGTTTCTCCCGTGTTCTTTTAGCAACAACAAGGCAACAACACGTGTAGTGAGACTCCATTTTATTTCTTTTTACCGTACAAAACTAAAAATACTTTAAAAATTAAAACACTTTAGATTGGCTTAATGCTACACGCGATAGCCATTAATTAAGATATAACAATATAATATTATGCCAAGAAAATATGAAAAAAAATCGTTGTAAAGATTGTTAGTAAAAAAATTTGTACATATTTGATGATAAAACTATGTTCCTTTAAATTACATAGAGCAAAAACAACTTAATTAATTTATAAATACATTTCTCGATAATACTTTTACAGAATCGAAAAAAACGTAACGTGTCATGATAGACATTTCAAAGTCTTTCGACATGGCATCTCTACCGAATGCGAGAATAGCATTTTTAGGAACAATAGAGATTTCAGTGACATTTTCGTTCGACATTGCTCATGTGACATTTTGTCGCATTCGAGATTATGTCGCACCGCACGAGAATCGCCCTCCTGGTAGGCTACTCTTGAAACAGAATTGCATTAGTCAATTTCCAATCACAAATCTAAAAAATGTCAAATGGCACTTTTGTAAGCGACAATAGCGCCACATTGGAATTAAATTGCGTGGAAATTGATTGAACAAATTACTATCGAGATGGCGTTCCGGAATTATCTTTACTTATCCCAATATCGATAGATATTAATCGCATTGGAATTGTATTAAGATTGAGTTTGCGTTCGAGAGTAACCCCCCTGTTCTAGAACAGAATCTGTCCCCTTTACTCTCCTCTTTGATCTGTCGCTAGATCGTTAGGCGAACGCTACACGCAAGATCCATAATGTGATTCAATTTAAACTGACGGATCACGATTATTATTAACGTGTAGTGTAGTGTATTGACGGATCACAATATTTATCGCAGGATTTCTGGAAATCCAGTGATCCAATCCCAGATCCTAGATCGTGATATTTATCTTGCGTGTAGTGTTGCGCGTCAATATTTAGGCTGAACGCGTGACTGTGAATCACGCGTTTGATCTGCGCCGGCCACACGCGCGCGGTTACAATGGGCGATTTTCCGAGATCACAAAAAAAAAAAGAAATTGGTTCGTAAATTACTTCTGAAGCCGCAGTTCCTTCCACATTCGCGCGAGTCGCGAGTCGAATGGCGAAGCGAGGTACGTGCGCGATTGTGTGAACGAACGCTCGCGACTCGTCTCGCCGCTCGTGACGCTCGCGTTCGGAGCGGTTTTTAGGACGCGAATCAAAGGGCACGAGTGACCAGGCGAACTTAGTGTTTACACATTCGCTCTCTCGCTCATTGTATTATTATTGTTGATCAAGCAACATATACTGTATATTAAAAACGGATTAAAGTAACGACAGAGTTCTAACGTTTTGGGAACTTTACCAAGCTCAACCAGTTATTTGGTTTGGTTTCCAAAACATG
This sequence comes from Scoparia ambigualis, assembly GCA_963921215.1. NCBI lineage: Eukaryota > Metazoa > Arthropoda > Insecta > Lepidoptera > Crambidae > Scoparia > Scoparia ambigualis. The sequence goes on from OY992522.1 coordinate 5,073,643, forward strand.
ATCGACACAAAAATAAGCATAAAAGTGTTTATTAATAATCATTGACACGCGGATGCTGCTAAAACGTAGACGTCGTCCATTCTTGCAAATTGAAGTAGAAAAGATTTTTTTTTTTTATAGCAGAAGGAGGCAAACGAGCAAGCGGGTCACCTGATGGAAAGTAATCACCGCCGCCCATGGACACCCGCAAAACCAGAGGAATCGCAGGCGCGTTGCCGGCCTTTAAGGAAGGAATAGGCTCGTTTCTTGAAGATCCCTAAGTCGTAACGGTCCGGAAATACCGCCGCCGAGAGCTGGTTCCACAACACTGTAGTTCGAGGCAAGAAATTTCTTGAAAAACGCACAGTAGTAGACCGCCATCCATCAAGGTGATGTGGATGGAATGACAGTCGATTGCGTGTAGTGCGGTGAAGGAAATTAGCGGCAGGGATCAAGCCGAACAATTCCTCAGAACACTCCCCATGATATATACGGTACAATACACAGAGAGACGCAACGTCTCTCCGAAGAGCCAGTAGATCGAGCCGACCTGAAATAACCACGTCGCCGACAATTCGAGCAGCTCTACGTTGAATGCGGTCAAATGGAAGGAGTTGGTATTGGGGTGCTCCAGCCCAGAGATGGGAGCAGTATTCCATATGCGGCCTGACCTGTGCTTTATACAGTTGTAAACGGTGGGCCGGCGTGAAATACTGACCCGCTCTATTAAGCACACCCAGCTTTTTCGAAGCTAATTTAGCTTATAGAATACACGCGAATGTGTAAACAGTCACTCGTCTCAGTTTAAGGAAGGCGAATGTTTCGTCGAACATATCGTCGAATGGCGAAGCGAGTAGCGAGCACGCATGTGGAACTGTAGTAATAGATGGCGCTTAGCATAGATTAGTATGGCGCTTAGTAAAAGGCGAGTCCATGAAGAACACGTGTATGGCTACGTAATATTTATTCCATTCCAAAATAGAAATAGGTCTTGGAGATCTTGAATAAAAATTTGTAAGTACTATTTTTTTATTTTTTTGATAGACAAGCAAAGGTGTAGAATTTATAACAGCCCTTAGGCAGGAACGGGTCGGCTTTCATAAAACGCCATTTATCGAGTATTTTTGAACTAATTTTTATTTTTTAATTTGGGCTGTCAGAAAATCGCCCATTACACTAGATAGTAGTTGCGTTTCATAGTCACGCACGCAGTTTAAACGTGCACCTACTATGTACTGTAATAATTGTAAGCGCACGCGTGTGGCCGGCGCTGATCAAACGCGTGACTGTGAAATCAGCCTTATCGTGTCTAGGGTTGCCACCTTTTTTTAGTATGAATAAAGTATTTTTTATTCCTCATAAACGGAAAGTAGATTTGAAGTTGCCTGAGGAGCGGGTGGAAAGTAATACTTTTCCGCCCTAGGGAGAATCGTTATTCTGACAGGTACTGTCATGTGTATTTATCTATTTATTTATAATGAACTACCAACAAAAAATAGGTACACTAATTCGAATGTAACAAAAAAACAAGTTTAACACTAAGTGCTGTCTCAACTATAGGTAGTCACGACATGCAATATCAAAATACAATAATATTTGTTGAACAGTAACTCATGTGTAGTTGTGACTTACTATTAAAATAATACTAACAACCCATATCTTCCCTTGGGTGTCGTAAAAGATGACTAACGGACTAAAGACACATAAAAGACACAAAGACACATACATCCAACAGCATAGAGCGGCGATGGACTCATCAAAATAATACTACCAACCCCTCTCTTTCCTTCGGTGTCGTAAAAGGCGACTAATGGACTAAATTCTGCACATACATCCAACAGCATAGAGCGGCGATGGGCTCATCAAAATAATACTACCAACCCCTATCTTCCCTTGTGTGTAGTAAAAGTAAATAACGGGCTAAAGGCTCACCATCTAAACACATGTGCAGACTGTGCAGTAGTTTCTTGCTGAAGCGTGGACTATGTGGGCGTGGCCTGTGTTGTCCATAGATTTAAATTTTTACTAATTTTACCATAAGCTTTAACTAAATATCTCAAAAAAGTTGTAGATTTAAGTAAAATAAAACTTACCTACTCATTTTTTTAGCTAATTCATGTTTTTATTTTACGTACTTACCATTCGTAATGAAAAGCACCGTGTATACCTTGGGTGAAAGACTTATTTTTCCCTCGAACTATTGCAGCCCTGGCTACGTTCGGGCGCCAAACCCTGTTTCGGGAAATAAGATACTTTCACCCCTAGGGTAACAAACAATGTACTATTTACATTTTGTTAGAACAAAAATAAAGTACGTAGGTACTTTATTTTTGTATAGCATAAAAAAGAGTATTTATTTATTTGTCCTTAAAAACGTATTTTTTGTCGCTTTTCGCGACATTTTACAAATATTTGTCTTTTACGTAAATAGAGTATTTTAGCCTTAGAGCATTAATGCTCTAAGATTTTAGCGTATTTTATTGGTGTCGTAGCGTAGATTATAAAGCACGCCTACATGAAAAAGAGGACAATACTCTATTTTAAAGTGCGAGTGGCAACCCTACACGTCTGCCTCGTACCAAGGGTCGGAAACGTTTTTTAAACGTTTCTAACAGTTCTTCGTATTGTGTTTTTTGCATTGCGTTCGGAACGAAAACGAAATGGGAACGTTTTCAAAAACCGGTTTAATCCGCAGGACGGTGCTGCGCGGGTCGTGCTCGTGCAGCGACAAGTATGGACTTGTTTATGCTGCCGTTATGAAACATCGAGCAACACAAAACATAAATAAAAACGGTTAAAAACGTTTTATTAAATGAAATCGATATTTTTTTTAACGTTAAAAACGTTATTTATATCTTTCCGTTCGAACATAAACGAAACAAATTGTTCTTTAGGCATTTAAGACGGTAACGTTTCGAAAAATATACCGGTATCCGACCCTTGCCTCGTACAAAGTACGCATTTTGACGCGATCCGAATTGATGGTGTAGGTAGGGTGTGCTGTGATCCAGCCCAAGATCCATCAATAAATATCACGATATTTATCACAATATTTATTGACGTGTAGGGTTTGCCATACAATTAATAAATACCAAAAAACCTATTTAGTTACAAAAACATAAGTTATTGCCTGGCTCCGCAGGATAGCCTTGCAATAATAATATTATAATAAAAACAATCTTAGACTTTAAAAAAATTTAAACTGGAACAGGCTCTATCTGTAAGGCTGATTTCAGAGTCACGCTGACCGCACGCGCGGGAGTGAGTTCCGTGAATGCTCTAAGGTTCCGTGCGTCGTTTTGCGTGTAGTCGTTTGTTTAAAACACATAATAAACATTGAGTTTTAAGTACTACGTACTAGAGAAGACGTCTCAATTAGATTGTTTGTAAGATCAAGATCAGAAAACATCAATATTGTGCAACTATCAAACTGTGAACGAAATTATGTAAAATAGAAATAGGTCCTGAAATGAAAATAATTTTTTTTCAGTTTTTTGGTTGACAAACAAAATTACACCATTTGGGTAAGGCTCGGCTTTCATAAAACGCCATCTATCGAGTGTTTTTGAACTAATTTATATTTTTTAATTTGGGCTGACAGAAAATCGCCCAATAACAAACTTACCTAAAATACTTTTTTATAAATTAACTTGACCGCTTTTTTCGAGATCATTAGATATATTATTATATATTAGATATTTACCTTATCACAGGATTCACACGGCGTGGAAAATAACTTTATTCTTTAGCTCCGACGCACCGTTTCTGTGATATATTTATATATTTATTTTTATATTTTAGTACATACTAGTTACCTAGGCAGAAGAAATAGTACGCATGTATTTAAATGTATTTGATCATAAAATGTAATAAAGATTGAATTCTAATGAAAGGTAGGTAGACATGCACAACAACTATGTCCGATCTGCAGTGTAAAATCTATTATCTGTTGCACTACGTTGAACATGGTTGAACAAAACGCGTAAGCGCGCCGTGCAAATGGCGGCGCTTTTGACCTTTTGGCCGCGAGAAAACAACAGTCTAGAAGCGGTCTAGCGCTGTATGTTTAGATTGTTCAGAAATACGATAACTTTAAATAAAATAGAACAAGACTTTTGCTTGGGATAGTTAGGGCCACTTTAGGGCTCCTCTAGTACGTAGTACTAGTACATTATAACTCAATGTTTATGACCACCTTTTCAGGGGCCCAAGTCTGCTAATTTACGAATGGCATAATTGAATTGCAATTGGATCGCATTGTAATTGTTTAACACATTTGGCATTCTTAAATGAGTAAGGGAATACCAAATGTGTCAAACAATTACAATGCGATCCAATTGCGATTCAATTATGCCATTCGTAAATTAGCAGACTTGGGCTCCAGAACTGCTTACCACCAGCAGGGTACGATGCTAGTCTGGCTCCTATACGGCTAACGTGGTCGAATCGCGCCTAGCTGATCATTCTTTTGCACCGCTTAGCTGCAGAGTTGAAGGCCTTCTTCTTCGCACGAACCCTCCGAGCCCGTTCTTTACAGTCACGAGCGCGTACCCAGGCTTGGTAAGCGGATTCTTAAAGTGCTTCTGCGCTTGCACAGTCCGCATCAAACCAAGGTCGGGTATTGTGACCGTAAGTAACGACGGAAAACGGAATAAAGTATTCTATTCCCTGAAGAATCACTTCCACTATCGCGTCTGCCGAACTAAGCGCCGCATCTCGTCCCAATCAGCTGACTCGTAACGCCAGACACGCCTCGTGCCCCTAGGGCTGACATCAGAAGGCGAGCAGACTGATATGGATTTCACCACACAATGATCGGACCGTTCCCAGGGGAGCTGAGACCGATACTGAGTGTATGTTTGGGTTCGTCGTCAGTAAAAGATCGAGACAGTTTGGCGTATGGCCATCAGCATCAGGTACCTGTACCCACATTCTCTATCTGGCTGAGATCCAGCGATAATGCAAACTTGCGCGTTTCTCGTCAAGCATGGTCAGTTTTCTTGTACGGGAATAGCTATGGTGAGCATTAAAATCCCCGAGAAAAATTAGTTCCGCTGCAGAGTATCTTTGATTGGCTAGATCTGCCGTCTCCGATAAATATTCCATAAACCTGGTCGTCTCCTGGTCCCTGGTGTGTGAGCGGTAAACACCGACGTAGATGAATTTTTCCACTCCGGTGTCGACCAAAATTCATAAAGCGGAAAATCCTGGTTTTTCGAAGCCACGGAGACGCTTACAGCAAACTTCATCGCGCACAAACACACAGACGCCGGTGTACTTCTTAAACTTGTGTTCAAGAGAGTAACCCGGGTAGTTGAGGTACGACACGTCCGACGGTGTTGCTATCTGCGTCTCCGTCAAAAAGAACAAGTGCGGTTTGTCGGTTTCAAGATGGTGGTGGATCTGTTCGAGATTGGAGTTCACAACATGGATGTTAGTGAGGTGCACTTTTTTTGGGAGAAAGTGCAGCCGTTGTTTAAACCTATTTCCCTTTGACTTGCTTTGCATGAGTGGGGGAGTGAAGTTGAGGATGTGAAATACAGCTGAGACACTGTTCAGCGTACTAACCGATGTTCTCCGACTAAATCGTCACGTTGAAACTCGATCTGGAGACTGCGGGGACGACCGCACTCCTCCCCAATAATGTCCACCGGGTCCTCCCATCCAGTCGCCAACTGGCACGGTGACACGACATTTATGGGATTTTTTTCAAGTTGGCGGGGCAGCCTTTTGCACGTGGCTAGCGCACTACTTGGGCCCCCTACTAACTGCGGTCGGCTAACGGCAAGACCGTGCTTGATATCCCGCTACCCTCCAGGTCGAGCTGCTCTGTACGAAATAGTCGTGAAACCAGCACCGCTCGCCTCTAAACAGTTCGACTAACCGCTTCCCATCTCCAATGGCACTGGTACTTCTGCACACCAACGGAACGCAGTGAGTCTGCTTGACGTTGGACTCCGGCAAGAGGGTGGTAGCATACCAGGCGGCTCCTTGCGGAGCCTACCACCGCAGAGAGAACATTCAGCCTTCACCAGACTAGGGAGCCTATGATGCCGTTGCCCGGGGTGGACCACTAGGAGGTAGTTCTCGCCCACCCCTATCTTATATGACAAACGCGACTGACGTACGCACCGACGGTCGGTAGAGCACTGTAACCTGCCTGACGGTCGGTTAATGCGTATCGTCGGGACTGACCGTACGCACCGACACGGTCGGTCGAGCACTGTAACCGGCATAAGCATGTGCCAGACACACAGACGTATACTTGTTATTATATGTCTGTGGCTAGACGGAGAGGCGGATGTAAAGCATGTGCCACACGGTTGTAATCCAGCGTTCCAACAGGGGTGACCTTGGTGGGAACTTGGCGCCCGTCCACCAAGGACGATTTGGATTACATCTGTAGTCTACATGGATGGCAACAAGCAAGTTCCCACCAAGGTCACCCCTTTTGGGACGCTGGATTACAACCGTCTGGCACATGCTTAACTACTGTTTTAGAATAATTTAGCAATATGTCATTTCAATAGTGCTCAGTCCTGTTTAGGTATTAAATAAGTCCATGGGATATTGTTGCTCAGAGATTTTCTAAGAAAATCAACCTTTTTTTATTTTGAGAATACCCAATATTAAAATAATCAATAAGATCTTCGATCAACAATTGATCGAAGAATAAGACGCAATTAAATAAATACTATATTATTATATTAATTAGGAACATTTTAATATGATGTACATAAAGATGTTTTGCTGATAATTCTATGGCCTCTCCAGCCCAGACATTTTTTTTATTTGACTCGTCATAGTGACTACTCCTGCATAAGTCCTGCCTGATGGTAAGCAGCCGAATGCAGTCCAAACCAAAATAATGGGAGCGCTCCTCACGGTGCAAACCGAAATAACAACTTTTTCAATGTGGGTGCATACCGGCCGGGGGCAAACCGGACTGGGACCATAACGGCCGGACCCGGAACAGCACGGTAACAAGCGCACCCATTCATGACTGCCTACATAAATGCCGTTTCACGCCCTGCTTAAAAGACCCGGGACTATAGGAGCTCTGGGAAACACATGTGCCGGCAAAGAATTCCAAAGCTGAATGGTCTTACAGAGTAACGACTTGCCAAATATTTGGTACGAGTGCTGATAGTCTGCACAGTATGATGATGGTTCCTAAGCACCACCACCACCAGCATGTGTAGTCCGGGAGAGGAAAGGAGAGGGCGGGATTAGATCAAAAAGTTCTTCAGATCACTCTCCGTAGTAATTCCGGTAGAAGACATTGAGAGAAGCAATGTCTTCTCTACGCAGCTGGAGGTCCTCAAGAGAGGCTGTAACCTCAGCATCTCCAATAATGCATACCGCTCGCCTTTGCAGTCTATCAAGTGCATCGAGGAGGTATTTAGCGGAGCTATCCCATAGATGCGAACAATACTCCATACTCGATCGCACCTGAGTTTTGTATATTAAACAGCGCTGCTCGGGAGTGAAAAACCGCCTCACCTTCCGTAAGTTGGGTATTCTCAATAGATAATAGGTACTCAACTTACGGGAGGCAGTTAAAATAACACTCTCGATGTAGCATTTTGGATTTAGTTCCTGGCCGATGTGTATGCCAAGAATGCTGAGGTCCACCGAAATGGGTAACGGAGAGTTCTGAAGAGAGGGAAGAGTAAGGATGGGAGTAACCTTGGAGGAAAATTCACAAACCTGGGTTTTGCTGGCATTAAACTCGACCAGGTTTTCAGATCCCCACTTAGAGATATGATCGAGAGTTGGGTTAAGCTTGGCAACCAGTTCTTGCCTTTTCACCACGATATCGGCTTGCTTTGCCACAGGATGTTCCAAGTACCGCTCATGCACCGTACTTTGACCAATGATATTTTATGTTAGGTCATTGACTTTGACTACATACATTATTTAATCAAAGGCACCGTACTGTCATCAGTCGATTCATACGTTACAACAGCTGTCATCCGCATAACAATGAATCATAGAATAATAATTCTGAGCAATGAAAAATTGCCCAAGGACAACATATCATTGATATGCAGAAGAAATAGAGTAGGTGCGAAAAACTTGAAATTCATTTAGCAAAGGACATCGGCAAAATCCCATACTAGCTGGACCTGATATTCAATGACTATAGGCATTATTAATTTTGTGTTGACTAGATACCTAACATAATTAGAATCAGTGTCCTAACTCCATATTCAATGTAAAACTTCACAAATCCGAGATATAATTTTTTAAAATTTTTGAGCTTTTGAGGTTAGAAAAACATTTTAACGATCTAATATATTAAATTCTTAACTTAAGCCGACCTTAGCTATCTGATAACTACGTAAATAGTAATAAGGGAAATGTAATTAATGGTATTTGACATGAAACAAAGAGGTTGCTTATAAATAAAACACCTATGAATGATACCTACATAAAGATTTATTTAAAATCGTCTCTTTTAACTACACTACTTATTTAAAAAACCTGCTGGTGCTGCTATTATGTTATCTTGGTGCCTGGCCCACCCCAAGGTACCACACCACGGTCATGACATATGCACAGCATCCAATCATTCGACGACCTACCAAACAACTGCAACAATATTCTGTTATCCCTTCCCTTCCAGACACATTATTTTTTATTAATATTATATGCATAGTAGTTTTCTTGAAATGTGTCTGGATTTAACTTTACCTCTTATCAACGTATTATCTCCACTATCTCTCAAGCAATACTCTGATACATCTCTACCCAAGACCTTTTATAAATAGACTAGTTATACGTGAATAAATTGCATTTTAAAATGGCGAAATTGTTTCTATGACGTAATACACGTAGAAAGGGAAAATCATATCATTAGCCTATTGTTGAAAAGAGATAGACAATATTTTGACTTTTGGTAGTTGATCATCGGGCATTTAATGTTTAATTTAAAAAAATCAGTACTTACGAATGAAATGACACGTTTTTCTTGTCTCTAAAAGTTGCCGTGTAATTTGTGGACCGCCTAAAAACACAGGAAGGCATTTTGGCCACGAAAAACTTGATAAATTCACGCGCTGTAGCGATGTATAGCCGGGACGCTAGAGCGTGCCTGACTGAATGCGAGTCGGGCAATTACCTTACATTCGTATTGCCATTCTAGAGCGTGTACAACGCATCTATAACTTTATACATCATTGATTTACACACGATCGTTACCTTTTTAAGTTTTTGATTTGTTAATTGGTTAAAATGCCTTCCTATGTACCCAGTAAATTTTAAAAATTATACTGCAATCGTAAGAGACAATAAAAATGTCTTATTTCATTCGTAAGTATTGTAAATATAAATTTAAAACACAAATTTTTATTAGGTGATGACATTTGCCATGTTGCCTATCCGATATGCATGAGTGAGGAGCGTATACTATGTTTTCTGTAAGAGTGAAAGAGAAAAACAATAGCGGCCGAGATAGCGCATAAATTCTATGAGCTCATAAACTGCTGGCTGCTCCTCACGTGGGTAAAGAGTGAGATGTAATCTGTTCTATGCGTGAGAGTGAAACAGACTATGTTAGCGCGGTCTACTGGCGGCCGTTGCCATGGAAACTCACATGCGTATAGAGCGAGATGTATATTTATCTCTTTCTAACCACATAATGTGTCTCTTGTTAGCGCAACGTGTCATAATAAATAACTGTATACGCAGATATAGTACTACTTGCAGCACTTTAAAATGCAATAATGTTAGCGTGTAACCTGTCTATCTTTTATATGTCTTTGGTGGAAATCGTGTTGACGTAACACTGACTGACGTGCACAGAACACATATACTAGGACGTGTGACTGAGTGAAGATTTGTCCTTGCCACTACGGAGGCCAGGCAACGTATCTAAACATAAAATATCATTGTCTCTACCGAGCCTGTCGGATTTGGTACGTTCCCAATGCGAATAATATTAAATCATTACTAGCCGGGGAAATGTTAATAAATTGTCGCACAGTAGGCAAGTAGGTACGTATCGGAGCAAACGCAAAGATCGACTCACAGACTACATTTATTATTTATTATTTATTATTACTTAGGGATCGACTGCAAAAAAAAACAATGTTATTGAATTTATTTATCATCCTATCATTCGATTTTAACAGTGACGTTCCTTTACACGCAAGTCAAAGAATCAAGCCCTTAACGTTTATTTGGTTTTTATTTCGTTTACTTATTGTATCACTTTCAGCAATTTCATACTGTTCGAAAAATACTTAAATGTATTTATGTCTAAGTAGAATACTATAATATTTTTTTCGACGAGTGTAAGGTGGGAGGATTACATGCAAGCAGGTGAAATTGTAGACCTACGCGTGAAATGGAACTTGGCATCGCCGTCAAGATCTATTGTCTATGGTCAAAACCGTTCAAAAGCTATGATTAAATTTTCCCATTGATATTAATTACTTTTACGCATTAATTAATTTCTCTAGAACTAGAAGTTCTTGAAGTATATTATTTGTATTTTCAAAATTAACTAATCACAGCATATTTTTTAGAATACAATTGATTTGTGCCCATAGTCAGGTCCATTTTCGCCATTGTCCTTTTGATACTTTGATATTTATTTTTATTTATTAAGTATTCTAAATTATCGTAGACTAAGGATCCTAAATTATGCATGGCATGATTGGCATGATGGATGACAGATACGTCTGTAAAAACTTTTTATAACACATTTGCTCGTAAAGAAGCTCTTATTACACCGATTTCAGTATCGTAATGTAATAAGTTTCGCACTAGTGCGGTAATGTAATTTAAAAATTAATAATCATTTGAATCTATGGACAACATAGGCCTTAAGCCCGTTAGTAGCTTTTACGATACCCACGGGAAGAGAGGGGTTGGTAGTATTATTTTGATGAGACCATCGCCGCTCTATGCTGTTGGATGTATGTGCAGTCTTTAGTCCGTTAGTCGCCTTTTACGACACCAAAGGGAAGAGAGAAGTTTGTAGTATTATTTTGATGAGCTTATCGCCGATCTATGCTGTTGGATGTATATGCAGTCTTTAGTCCGTTAGTCGTTTTTACGACAACCAAGGGAAGAAAGGGGTTGGTAGCTTAGATTAAATCAAAATAGCGGAAGATACGGCACGTCCTTATAATCGTCCACTGAAAAAGGGGACGATGCAGCTACACTGGTGTGCGGCAGAGTCGAGTCCTGCCAGACCTGCGACTGAGGGAAATTAGGCGACGGGGACCTGATATAAGCGGTCCATGCGCTAGAGGCGAGTCACCTATCTTCCGCTATTTTGATTTAATCTAAGGTTGGTAGTATTATTTTGATGAATCCATCGCCGCTCTATGCTGTTGGATGTATGTGCAGTCTTTAGTTCGTTAGTCGCCTTTTACGACACCCAAGGGAAGAGAGGGGAGGGGTTGGTGGTATTATTTTGATGAGCCCATCTACGCTCTATGCTGTTGGACAAAGAAAAATATATGTTGGCTTACCAAAGATTCATGCACTAGTAAAACAACAAAAAACACAGTCATTTTCGGTAAATGTGTTTTCCTCGCAAATATGTTATAAAACGTCGTATGGCATACGTGCGCTTTGATAATTACAGCCTCTGCTTTCTTGTAGCCCTCGCCTACGGCTCGGGCTAGCAATATCGCCTCGGCTGTAATTTTCATCTTACCGCACTAATATCATAATGTACTATTATGTTATAAATTGAGTATTTTGTTGTAGCTTTACCCCAAGTAGTTATTGGTTGTTAACAAAGGCAATAAAAAATTAAAACTTTATTGTGGCGCGATAACTATTTTAATTGATTGGAAAGCATTTGTTTATATTTTAGTCGTTGCTAAGATTGCATGAAAAATGCGGTTCCACAAATATGAAATTATCGTTATGATACTATTTCAGGTGCTAAAATTAATTGTTTTTAACTACAAGCCAATAATAATTACAATTCTAATTTTCTGTTAAAAATCATAACTTTTTTATTTTAGGGTCTACAATCTACTGTCTCAAATTCGGATTCTGACACTGACGAAGACGGTAAGTATCTATAGTGCGTATGCGTAGGTTTTCCATTACCCGTTAAGTTTTTTTCCGGATAACATCCGCGTCCTCAATATGATTACTTATACGGATATCCGGATAAGTTTCAGATGCATTATATATACCTACGTAATGTATAGAGAAAAATAATGCTCTTTGGTTGATTCTGTACGATAAAATCGATATAATGAATAATCCGGATAATCGGCTATCCGCCCGGATATTGCCCAATTTATCCGGATTAAAATATGGCAGATATCCAGATAATTCGGACTACAAAGTTCATATCGCAATCGCAGAATCGCACTTTATCTATTGAATTTTGTTTACTTTTAATAATATCTACCTACATCACTTACTAAATAATTGGTTGTCTGGCAGAAATCGCTTTTAAGCGATAATACCGCCAAATTGTAACTTGGTATTTTTGCTCTTTTATGTCTAAATGTTTGTGTTATTATGTTACAATAAAAGTATTATCTATCCATCTATCTAAATAAAAAGCTTTGTCTTGATGATTTCAGAAATGTCCACTACAGAACAAACAGAAGAAGAGGTAACTTCGAAATTATAAATAACATTTATTTATTATTCAAAACAATTCAATCATAAGTCATAACTATCTAATTTTGTTTCAGTGGCACATGGATTTTATGCCGGTATGTTTTATTTATAAAATTGATTTTCTTAAATATAGTTAGCCATGTCGTGTAGCGGCTTACTAAAAGAATACTACCACCTCTCTCTTCCCTTGGGTGTCGTAAAGGCCCCAATACACATTGGCGTATGTTGGTTGGCCCACTGCCGGCCATCGCCAATGTGTAGACGGGGTAATGGTGTACATTGGGCGATTTTCTGACAGCCCAAATTAAAAAGTAAAAATTAGTTCAAAAACACTCGATAGCTGTCGTTTTATGAAAGCCGAGCCGTACCTACCTAAGGGCTGTAATAAATTCTGCACTATTACTTGTCTACCAAAAAAATAAAAAAATAGTACTTACCTATTTTTATTCAGGACATCCAGGACCTATTTCTATTTTGGAATAGAATAAATATTACGCAGCCTCTGCTCTGCGCTCTTCATGAACTCGCCTTTTACTAAGCACCATACTAATCTATGCTAAGCGCCATCTATGAAGTCATTTACGAACCAATTTCTTTTTTTTTTTGACCAATTGATTTGAAAATCGCCCATTTGTCGATAGTGGCGCGCAATTTACCCCGTCTATAGTTTGGCAAAAAAGAGTAGAAATTAAATAGTGGCAATACTGTATGGAGTTTACGTCATTTTTGACAAACACTTCATACAGTATTGCCACTAATTAATTTCTACTCTTTTTTTGCCAAACTGTACACATTGGCGATGGCCGGCAGTGGGCCAACATACGCCTATGTGTACTGGGGACTTTAAAGGAACAAAGGCTGCACATACATCCAACAGCATAGAGCTCACCACCTATCATGCAAAGTACATGTGCACGTGTAATTTGGTGTGCCGTGGACTATAGCAGTGGACTGCTTCTGCGGTCCTCATTGCCTAGTCTCTGACTAACCCTTTGGGGATAATAGTTGTAGTACTATTCGTAATTCTGTGATAATAGTCGTGAATATATGTATGTATGTGAGTATACAGTTTTAATGGGCGATTTTCCGAGATTAAAAAAAAAAAGAAATTGGTTCGTAAATGCCTTCATAGATGGCGCTTAGCATAGATTAGTATGGCGCATGGTAAAAGGCGGGTTCATGAAGAGCACGTGTATAGCTGCGTAATATTTATTCTATTCCAAAATAGAAATAGGTTCTGGATGTCCTGAATATAAATAGGTAAGGACTTACTATTTTTTTATTCTTTTGGTAGACAAGTAAAAGTGTAGAATTTATTACAGCCCAGTGGGTACGGCTGGTGGCCGGCTTTTATAAAACGACATCTATCGGGTGTTTTTGAACTAATTTTTACTTTTTAATTTGGGCTGTCAGAAAATCGCCCATTTTTAAAGCGTGCGTTATATAACTGGTACCTCTTTTGACACATCTTATAAATTTATCATTTTCATCAAGAACTTTCCCCGAATTATTAAAACTATCTGTCGTCAAGCCGCATCATAAGAGGAGGAGGCGAAAAAGTTGTTAATAATAATTATTCGCTCTATTACTCTGGTACATATCTTGTCCAAAGTATATGTACACACGGCGTTAGATCTACCTACCCAAAATCTTCAAATTTCTACAATCAATTTTGAACTTTATTGTTTGGGGGTCTAAGGATCAATGTTCATTGGGGAAATTTGACAGTTTAGGGTAGGTTGATCAGACGCCGTGTGTACAAAAAATTACTGCAACAAAAATTTCAAATGTTAACAGATTGGTTTTCAAAAAAGAAAATCGACTACACTGGCTATATTCACACTTATTAAAACAATTCTGACAAATGTTAATAACTTTAACTACAGGTTTATTCTTTGATCTATCAAACACTTTCGACTTTGTGGCCCATAACCTGTTAGCGCAAAAACTGGAGTCTATTAGTATAAGGGGGCCTGCATTGCGACGTCAGTATGTTGTCGATAATAAAATTCACTAGTGCCCTACTCATCTGGTTTTATAAACAACAACTGCGGCGTACCGCAGGGAAGCGTGCTAGAACCAATCTTATTTCTAATTTTACATAAATGACATAACAACAGTGACAAAACATGAAACTAAATGTGTCTTATTTGCAGATAATTTGCAGTAATTGTAACATCAAATAAAAATAAAAACAATTCTTTAAGTACATAATCATGAAATTGAAATTAATAATGCCATTGATAATAAATTGCTAGAATCAAATAATTGAAAAATTAATTTAAGTAAATCAAATGTTATTCAACTTAACAAATCAATACATTCAAAATAGGTTACTTACTCATAATTTTAAGCTTGACATCAAAAAAATAAAGGAAGTTACAGAAATTAAATTTTTAGGTGTAAATAAAGTCTAACACTTGTGCAGTAGAATCAATAGATTTGTACGTAGTATGCTCTAAACAAAGTAAGAAACGTTAGCAATAGGAAAACCGTTATCACTACCTACCGCGCATACATAGAGTCTAGGTATATTACGCTAGTTAGTTAGTAGAATTAAAAGATATTTAGGAACTAAATTCACATTAATTAGAAAAGTCAGAAAAATCACATTTTGTATTACTTTTTTTGTAAAATAAATAAATAAAGCTTACCTATGTTTTGTTATATTTATGTTATATTTTAACCATGAAAATGTTTGCTCTTAGACTGGATATCTCCCGGATAGTGTGTACCGAGAGCTCGCATGGTATGGCATCCTCCAAATTCAACCTCTTCATCATAGCTCAAAGCATAAAGTCGCAGCTCAGTTAATTTGGCAGCATACCCTTGGTCGACCTCATGTTATCATGGAAAATCCCCCCCAAGTAAGTATTAAAAATTTGATAATTTTTCGTTTTAATGATGTTAACGTCATACGAAGTCCATGGTCATATTAATATGTCCATGATTATCCATTGCGTAGGACGTATTGATTACGTTTTAACTCGTTAAGCCTATGTTATTAAACATTTTATAAATTGCGTAATATTTATAAATATTTTATGACATTATTTCTTGTAAGTAACTATCTTAATCTTATTTTCTTTTTTATTACCCAAGGTTGCTTAAAAGATAATTAAAGATTGTTAGCAAAAAGTAATCCGTATTGTACTCTCTTTCAGTATCAAGTCTCACTTGAAATATTGAGTATCAACATTATAAATAAATAATTAATATTTTTTGTTCAGTCGACCCAATCAGCAGGTAAAGTTAGTCGGCAAATATTGGCTGAAGAAGCGGCAAAGTGGTCAAGAGAGCAGAGAGCAGCTCAAGAAGTATTAATGGAGAATATTAAAAGTGGCGGTAATGGTCTTACAGTTCGGACTGTTATAAGTTCTCGAAAGAAGACTATTTATATTATTCAAAACGGTAACTTATTAATAAAACTCTACACACTATGACAAATTACAGATGACTGTGTGATTTTTTTTACAAAATTTCAAAAGTCTAGCTTATCTGGGGGCACGGCAGTGCCTATTAAATTAGATTCTTTAGTGCGATGGCCACGTCATCATCATCATCAGCCAGAAGACGTCCACTGTTGGACAAAAGCCTCCCCCAAGGATCTCCACCACGACCGGTCTTGGATGCCAGCATCCAGCGGCTACCTGCGAATCTCACCAGATCGTCGGACCACCTTGTTGGAGGCCTGCCCACACTGCGTCTTCCGGTGCGCGGTCACCACTCGAGAACCGTTCTGCCCCAACGGCCATCGGTTCTACGGGCGATGTGCCCTGCCCATTGCCACTTGAGCTTGGCGACTCTGGGCTATGCCGGTTACTTTAGTTCGTCTACGAATTTCCTCATTTCTGATTCGATCACGTAGAGAAACCCCGAGCATAGCCCTCTCTATTGGTCCTTGCATGACTTTGAGCCTGCTAATTAGGCCCATAGTGAGCGTCTACATTTCGGTACCGTATGTCATCACTGGCAACACACACTGGTCGAAGACTTTCGTCTTGAGACACTGCGGTATTTTGGACAAGAAGATTTTTACCGAACGCTGCTCAGCCGAGTTGGATTCGACGATTGACCTCTTTCTTAAAGTTGGACCTACCTAACTGGACTCTTTGTCCGAGGTATACATATTCGTCAACCACTTCAAGAGCAGGGTCTTCAACCTTCAGAGGAGTGGGTACGACACGTGAGTTAGACATGATTTTCGTCTTCTCCATGTTCATTTTAGGGCCCACTTGTTGAGAGACTCTGTTGAGATCACCGAGCATTGTGCCGAGGTCCTCCAGGGTCTCAGCCATAACTACTATATCGTCGGAAAATCGAAGGTGACTGATGTACACGCCGTTAATATTGATGCCGAGTCCTCTCCAGTCCAGAAGCTTAAACACGTCCTCCAGTGCAGCAGTGAAGAGTTTCGGAGATATGACGTCTCCTTGTCTCACTCCACGCTGCAGCTGGACTGGCTTTGAGCTCTGGTCCTGAAGGCGAACTGTCATAGTGGCGTTTTCGTACAAATACTTCAACACTTCGATGTACTGTTAGTCAATTTGGCACCGCTGGAGAGACTGTAGCACGGCCCATGTTTCGATCGAATCAAAGGCTTTCTCATAAGTCAACAAACGCTAAGCAAAGTGGCCGGTTATACTTGGCACCGCTGGAGAGATGTGGTCTATGGTGCTAAAGCCTTTTCGGAATCCGGCTTGTTCGATTGGCTGGAAGTCATCAAACCTGCGTGCTAGACGATTAGTTATAACTATCGAGAACAGCTTATAAACGTGACTTAGAAGTCATATGGGTCAGTAGTTTCTCAGTAGGGTCTTGTTGCCCTTCGTAAAGAACAACACAACCACACTTTCATACTACGCTTCTGGCGTTCTACTTCCGAGTACGACGGAATTAAATAGCTTCTGAAGAGCTGCGAGTACCGGTCTTCCGCCTGCTTTCAGAAGCTTAGTCGTAATTCCGTCAGCACCCGATGCCTTGCTGTTCTTAAGCTGCTTGAGAGCCATACCAATCTCGTACAGGCTGATGTCCGGGATATCTTCGGTGTAGTGTCGGGTTAGCTTAAATCTAGGGTCTGTAGCTAAGCTTTGTACAGGTGGCCGCGTGGATGTGTATAGCTGTCGATAGAACTTCTCGACCTCTCCCATAACTTCAGACCTGGATGTGACAGTTCTGCCGTCATCGGTTTTCAGCGTCGTCAGTTGGCTCTGCCCAATACCCAAATCTCTTGCGAACACTTTTGAACCTTTGTTACGCTCGATAGCCTCTTTAATACGGTCGGTATTAAATCGACGAGTGTCGCGATTTAAAAACTTCCAGAACTGCTTGTTGAACCGCCGAAGCTGAGACGAATCATCCGAAGAACGCAGAACCATCACGTGCCGCTCTTCCATCAGTTTGTGAGTATGGTCCGAGAGCTTTTTAGGTTCTCTTGTACGGTGGGTTTTGAAGAACTTAGACCCAACCGCATTGACAGTTTTTACAAACCTGTTGTTGTAATCGTCCACGTCTACGCAATCCTTCAGGCATTCGAAGCGATTTTTCAGTTCGAGCTGGAAGCTTTCGGGGTTTTGGATTTGAATGGGTGCAGGACGGAGCGTAGACTTCATCAATCGACGTCTTTCCAGCTTGATATTAATGTTCAATGTGCCTTTTACCAACCGGTGATCACTGCCAGTTTTGAACGCGTTGATCACAGAGACATCATTGAATATTTGCTTTCTCGTCGACATGATAAAGTCAATCTCATTTTTTGTTGCACCATCGCGACTTAGCTAGGTCAACTTGCGGTGTTCAGCATTCCTAAAAAAGGAGTTCATCATGAAGAGTCCCTCCCTTTCCAGAAACTCCGCCAGCAGCTGACCCCGGTGGTTCCGAATTCTAACTCCAAATCGTCCCACTTTCAGCTCATCGCCGCTTTGTTTGCTCAGTTTTGCGTTAAAGTCTACCATGACAACGGTGTAATGAGTTTTGGAGACATGTATAGCTCTAGAAATGTCCTCATACGTAGCCTCCACCTCATCGTCGGGGTGTGCCGTAGTCGGAGCGTATACCTGTATAACCTTCAACGAATACCGTTTGGTTATTCTGAGTATAAGGTACGCCACACTCGACGACACACTTCCGGTCTTGACAATGTTGTTCACGAGAGAGCTGTGGACGATAATCCCAACACCACCCTGAGACAGTTGTTCGCCCTCCCAGAAATAGAGCAAGTTACCAGACTTCAAGATTAACGAATCCTTCCCCTCTCTTCGGACCTCAGATAATCCCACAATGCCCCACCGTATCTTGCTCAATTCTTCCTCCAGTTCGCAAACCTTCTCGTCGGTCCGCAGTGTACGCGTGTGCCAGGGCCAAAGTTCGTTGTTGGCGGTAGCCAGGCCTCTGCCGGATATTCTTAGCACCCCTGCCCCGTCGCTGCCTTGGCCGCTACCGTAGCTAGTTCTAGCTAGGGCGAGCGGGGCCGCCCGGGGACTAGGGGCCGGAGTTTAGTGCCAAGTGGCCAAGTCAACCGACTTGGTATTACATGGATCTCACAACTTTTTACGGCAGAAGAACTGAGTTGCGAGACTTGATTTTTTTACAAGAATGTTTTTGATGGCTCTTTTATAATAAAATTATCTTAGCTTGCTTTATAATTAGGCTGAGCTGTGTGGTTGTCGCTCATTATTAAAAGAATAAGCTACTAACCCATTTCTTCTCTTGGGTGTCGTAAAAGGCGACTAACGGACTAAAGACTGCACATACGTCCAACAGCATAAAGCGGCGATGGGCGCATCACGCTGAGCATAAATGGTATGTGCCTAGTTCTATTTTGTTAAAACGTAATAAGTATTAGATATTATTAAAATTTTATTCGCAGGAAATTATTATAAGTGTCCTGAAGGTTCCGAACCAGACATGGATGCTTATCGAGTTGAAGCTAATATGCACGAAAGAAAATGTACTTTTGGCAAACAATCAATACCAGTATCTGTAGACCCGTGCATCGAAGCTGAAATGGCACCGATTGAATACTCATTTCACGAAGGCTGGATGTTTTGTCTTGGAAATGGCGAAAGAGAAAATAATTACTTTCAAAATGGTACTTTAGACTGCGGGAATAAGACAAAAGTAATGATATGATAATGTACTTTAAATACCTACTAATATATTGGACTTCTTCCGGCTGTCATTGCAAATAATCATTGTTTTAACAGGTCGCCGTGAATGAGTTTTTAGATCTGTGTGGTATTGACAACAATATTGTAATTACATTTGATTACTTTGGAGATGAACCAAGGAAAGACATGATGCATAATGCAACGCTATGTACCTCATGGGATCCCTGTCGTTTATCATACTTGTACCGTCTTGAGGTAAATACGTTTTATTACTTTCTTTCTTATTTCAAAGAAAAAATCCTACTAATAATATTATCTAGATTCTATCTCAAAACTTTTAATCTTTTAAAAAACCTGTATCCAATTTCTATATTATGTATTATATTGACACTGACTGTACCGTACAAAAATAACAATAGTATTATAGTTTACCAAATGGGATTAAATGTATGAAGTAAGGAAAAGTTTACCAAACGCAACTTTTTAATAGGTATAGTATGAGGTTTACCAAATGGGATGTAGCCACAGACGTATAGGATGTAGCCAATATTATAAACGCGAAAGTTTGTAAGTATGGATGGATGTTCGTTACTCTTTCACGTAAAACTACTGAATGGATTTGGATGAAATTAGGCATACAGATAGTTTATAACCTGGACTAACACATAGAATACTATTTATCCCGATAATCCCACGGGAACGGGAACCACACGGGTGAAACCGCGAGCGGCGGGCGGCTAGTATTTTATACAGCGACACGCCCGCGATTTCGTCCGCGTGAATCCCGTTACACCCTCGTGATGCGCATTTGCCGTGTCGTATTTCCAAAAACTTTCATTCATACAAACGTTGTCCAGCTGACTATTAATTACCGTATATTACAAGGTACTTTGTGTAAAGTACTTTGTAATATCCGGATTAGATATTCGCATAGCTGAAGTGATGCGTGAACATACATTCGTGGCACGCGGCAAAAGATTTTTCATTCCTCATACACGGAAAGTAGGTCTGAAGTTGCCTGAGGAGCGGGTGGAAAGTAGTACTTTTCCGCCTTAGGGAGAATCCTGTTTCTGAGAGGTACTGTCATAGTTGTGACTTATTTAAAATAATAATACTAATAACAACCCATCTCTTCCCTTGGGTGTCGTAAAAGGCAGATAACGAACTAAAGACTGCACATGCATCCAACAGCATAGAGCGGCGATGGGCTCATCAAAGTAATACTACCAACCCCTTTCTTTCCTTGGGTGTCGTAAAAGGCGACTAACGGACTAAAGACCGCACATACATCCAACAGCATAGAGCGGTGATGAGCTCATCAAAATAATACTACCAACCCCTCTCTTCCCTTCGGTGTCGTAAAAGGTGACTAACGGACTAAAGACTGTACGCATGGAACGGCGATGGGCTCATCAAAATAATACTACCAACCCCTATCTTCTCTTTGGTGTCGTAAAAGGCGACTAACGAACTAAAGACTGCACATACATCCAACAGCATAGAGCGGCAATGGGCTCATCAAAATAATACTACAAACCCCTCTCTTCTCTTGGGTGTCGTTAATGGCGTCTAACGGACTAAAGTCATTCATGTTTTTGTTTTGACGTGACAACCTCTTATAAATTGGTTTGCCGGGTGACACTTCAAGAAACTGCGTTACGCTCCGCTCACGTTATGCGCTCACAATGAGAGCGAGTGAGAGGCACGCGTCCCTTCCACTCGGGCATGGTTAGCCCGCCTAAGAGCGAGAGAGACAGACATAAAAAGTGAAAGGCACGCGTCCCTTCCATATTATTTCATCCTTCTTCCTACTATACGAATGAATATTCACATTAAAATTATTTTACCACTCAAAGTCGTTGTCACGTAAAACTTTCGCCCGTATACCGACTTTACAGGCAACCAATTTTTTTCTTTCCTTATATTCGTAATGAAAAGCACATTATTTACTCCCTCGAACTATTGGCGCCCTCGCTACGCTCGGGCGCGAAACCCCGTCTCGGGAGTAAATAAGCTACTTTCACCCCTAGAATGCGTTCCGTCGTTCTGGGTTTGTTAGTTGTTTGGTTAAAGTTTAACTCGTTTGAGTTGCAACTGAGCCACAGAACGATCGAGTTGTTTTTATAACCTCTTCTTAAGTATTCCTGTCCAAAACGAGAGAAAACTCTTCTTTTGTCTACATTTTTTCCACTTTTATACAATATTTAAACCTAATTATTAAAAATTAAAACAATACGAAACAAACAGGCCGAATTTTTCGAGACGTTTTGACATAAATTGCAAAATTTGACACTATAACAATGATATAGACGTCAAATAGCTGTCAGAGTGAAAAACAACCATCCAATTTGATGGTTGTTTGGTTGCTGCGCTCTGAGCCACAGAACGGATGAAACTACGCTCTGAGAGCCGTCAGAGTAAAACGTCTCGAAAAATTCGGCCTGTTTGTTTCGTATTGTTTTACTTTTTAATAATTAGGTTTAAATATTGTATAAAAGTGGAAAAAATGTAGACAAAAGAAGAGTTTTCTCTCGTTTTGGACAGGAATACTTCAGAAGAGGTTATAAAAACAACTCGATCGTTCCGTGGCTCAGTTGCAACTCAAACGAGTTAAACTTTAACCAAACAACTACACCCAGAACGACGGAACGCACTACAGGGCTGCGTTCCGTGGCACTTAAACGCACTCCGGCGCGCGCTCTACCCGTTCCGTGGCTTGGTGAAATTTTACTCTGACGGCTGTCAGGGCGTAGTTTCATCCGTTCTGTGGCTCAGTGCGCAGCAACCAAACAACCATCAAATCGGATGGTTGTTTTTCACTCTGACAGCTATTTGACGTTTATATCATTGTTAAAGTGACAAATTTTGCAATTTATGTCAAAACGTCTCGAAAAATTCGGCCTGTTTGTTTCGTATTGTTTTACTTTTTAATAATTAGGTTTAAATATTGTATAAAAGTGGAAAACATGTAGACAAAAGAAGAGTTTTCTCTCGTTTTGGACAGGAATACTTCAGAAAAGGTTATAAAAACAACTCGATCGTTCCGTGGCTCAGTTGCAACTCAAACGAGTTAAACTTTAACCAAACAACTACACCCAGAACGATGGAACGCGCTGTAGGGTACTATTTTCACACCACCTGCTCGACAATGTCAAATTATATGTCATGCAAATCTAACTTAGAGTAAGGCCCGTATTACAGGACGAGACTCACGCCTTGATCTCTACTTAAAACTAGTTTTAGGTACAGTTTTAATTTTAGAACGGTGCTTGAGCAGAGCTTCGACAAACTAAACTCAAACTCAGATCACGCTAATTTTAAAACGATACTCGAGTACTCGATTCAAATTATAGCTTATTTTAAAACGGTGCTTGATTGAAAATCTCTGCTCAAGTCAGGATTTGAATTCAGTTTACGTAAGTATGGTCGAGGGCACTCTTGAGCAGAGATTTTGTCGATTTCTTGGCGGGGAAAGTGAAGCGTCATCATGTCTGCAGTTTTGTTTTATTTTCTATAATTTGTGTTTTATCGAATATTAATGTGTAATAATTGTGGATGATTAACTGTTGTGTTCGTGAACGTGCATGAGTGTTGGTAAATAAAACACAACGAGACCAATTAGTGTTTGACTATAAATTCTCGCTAGGTGGCGCTTTACTACCTTATCGCTTATCTGGAAAAAAACGCGATTAATATATCTTTATTAGCTAAATATGAGCTTTTAAAGATGTAAAAAATACCGCGCTGTACGTACATTAATATATACGAACTTGGCTTTTTTCAGTAACCACGTTGTATGTAGGTTGAAGATAGTGGTTTGTGTGTAATGAATAGTAATGATGTCTAAGGCAATGGCAACACAGCGGACCGCAGCAAGTTTTGAACGCGCGGCCGCAAACCAAGGTCGTGGATAGGTCAACAATTTCGTTGCAAACAACTTACCACACTGTTGTAAACGTCGGTTTACAACAGTCTGGTAGCCACTTAATTAACAGTGAGCCCCCTGAGTAGGTACTTAAGCTGCATTTACACGAAGCCAATACTTGAGACAATCCACTAAGCCAGTCCAATATTGGCATCACGTAAATAGAGACAGTCCACTACATTGGATTGTCGTCAATCCATTTTAGCATAGCATTTGTTGGCTTATTGGACTGGCTTAGTGGATTGTCTCAAGTATTGGCATCGTGTAAATCCAGCATTATGCTGCATTTACAGTTTACACGAAGCCAATTAAATGCTTGAGACAATCCAATATGCCAGTCCAATAAGCCAATACAAATGCTAAGCAAAAATGGCTTGAGGACAATTCAATGTAGTGGACTGTCTCCATTTACACGATGCCAATATTGGACTGGCTTAGTGGATTGTGGATCTCAAGTATTGGCTCCATGTAAATCCAGCAACTAGTGGCAGTGACACTGACTTCACGTGCAACTCCGTTTTACGAAATAACTTACTGCGTTGACAACATTACCTTAAAAATCTTATCAATATTCCTATAATTGTAAGCACAAATATCATATTTAATAAAAATAACGTGTAACTGTCAATGCAACTCATAAAAAATATAAATCACATTGCGAAACAACATTTACCTTTCCCAATTTTATTCTAATTATGCGTAAGATGAAACTAATTCTGCATAAATTATGTTTTGTACTGTTTTGTAATAGGAAACAGATTCTAACCATAGCTAAACGTAAGTCTCTACCTAATCTGTGCAAAGCTCATGAAAGCTCTGCTTGAGCATTACTCCAAGTAGAGATCAGCTAAGTCTCGACTTGAGCATTGTTTTGGAATCAGCGGGGTGCTTGAGGCTAGATTCAGTAATTGAGTAGAGATCAGGTGATTAGAGTTCAACCTGTGCTTAAGTCTCGTCCTATAATACGGGCCTAAGTCATTTAAGACCTGAGGTCATAGAATAATATCTAAAGTTATTATTCTGAGCCTGAGGTCTAGCAGGGCATTATTGTACCGAATATCATTATGACCCGCTGGTCATTAATGTGATTTGAATTTGGAACAAAGTTCCATGCATTCACAAATAACCATTTAACAATAAGTTTGGATGGAACACAACGGCGGTTGTAAACCAGCCTCCCGCCAAGGTGACCTGGAAGGCTTGTTTAAAACAGTCTGGTACGGGCTTTAACTCAAAACTCCCTCGCTGCTAGAAATAATAGATTCCTTCGTTTTGCTCGGGATCCAATACGGGGCGCCCGCTACATAAGACACTTCTTTATCCCCTTGGTGCATAATCTACTATTATATACTTAGATATATTTTTAATGTAGAATTTTATTACATACTTACTTTAATTAAAGAATAATTTAATATCGTATTTTTTACTGTTTAGCCACCACCGGCAGAATTGACACCTTCGTTCCCAACGTCGTCACCCGATCCGTGTGAAACTACAATATGTCCAGAATGTATGGAAGGCTATACAGAAGAAGCCGGTGTACCAATTAATAGTAAGACTTTTTATAAGTATTTACAAAACTTTTGTTTTGTATTTTATAAACATCTTATAATCGTGAATCAATTTTTCAATATACACACATCAAAAGTGTCTAGGGATCAACATATATTTTTGCAATAACTTTTCTCCTGATTGATATTAATTAAAATTTTCTTTAAGGATTCATCAAATAAAGTGTTTTCGTTTGTCTACAGTAACGATAAACCAAGTCACCTTTGCATTAATAAAGAAATTTGCCATTTTCCTAATAAAGGGATTTTTGACATTTGAACCACTAACATTAAAGTTCGAAAAAAAGACTGAAATGACAGTTTTCTTTAAAATTTTATTGGGTAACTTAAACAATTAATAATTCGTGTTTCTACCGAGAACACTAACAACACAAGAACATCGGTTTGGCATACTCAAAATGAGTTCATCCAAATCACGCTGTGGAATGGCCGCCCATGTTCGTTGCAACAACAAAAAAAGGTCTTCTTGCGACTGGATACCCTCCATATTCGGCAGAGCTCTTCTCTGTAGCATATCCCATGCATGCTCAATCGGGTTCAAGTCTGGCGACTGAGCAGGCCAGGGCATGACATTGATGTTAGCTGCGGCGAGAGTCTGTCTTACAACTCTTGCGGTGTGCGGTCGTGCATTATCATGCATTAACTGAAATAAGGGACCGATTTGCACTTGTAGAGGAACGATGACGTCTGATACAATCGTCTCAGCATAAATTTGAGCGTTGAGGTTGCCTCTGATCCTAATCAACTCAGTTCTTCCGCCGATCCAAATACCCGCCCATACCATGATGGTTCCATCACTATAAGAATGGACTTCCTGGCAGGATTTTAATCGCTGTTGGCGTCCAGGGGTTCTCCAGTGTCGTATACGTCTTGTATCCGGTCTCATACCAAAACGAGACTCATCAGAAAAGCACACGAAACGCCATTGTTCTTCTGCCCAATTTCTGTGTTCAAGAGCCCATTGATATCGAATCCTACGATTGTGCATTGCTATAGGTGGTACCCTTAGCGGTCTTCGGGAATGAAGGTTCACTTCATGCAAGCGGTTTCTGACTGTTTGGTCGCTAATTAAGTTCCCTGAAGAGTGATGAAGCCTCACGGCTAACATCATGGCGGTTATTGTTGGAGCTCTTCGAGTTGTGATTTGAATGTATCGGTCTTGTCTCCGTGTGGTGCAGCGATACCGTCCTCCATGGCGCTCAGCCACGGTACCAGTGCTTCGGTAACGTGTCCAAAGTCGACTGATAACACTCTGACTTGTATTCAGAGCTAAAGCCACAGTACGTTGCCGGGAACCAGCTTCTATCATTCCCACGGCTCTGAGCATTTCTTCCCTGCTTAAATGACGTCGCCGCTCCATAATAACGTTGGTTTTAATCAGTAGTAGGGAAACAGTAGCACTAATAATGTCTTCAATGCGTTGTATGTTTTTATAGGGAAAATATTGACAGCTGATTTTCATCTTTTACTAGAAATTGATTGAAAGTTCCTGTTTCAAATTATGAAATGCACCAAAAAGGATCCATATAAATTTATAAAATCATAAATTTATTACAAAGCCACATCTCAATCTCAAGAAATCCGCATAAAAATGCTTGATCCCTAGACACTTTTGATGTGTGTATTCTCGGACCAAATTTGGTCCGAGTGTGTATTTTTATTGAGTCATTTGTCTATGGTCATATTATGTAATTTAACGTTGTTATGTTGTATTTCTATACTAAGCGTTTTAATTTGTATGTAACCGGTATGATTTCATTTCAGTTATGTCAGATGATGAAGATACACCGAAGCCACAACATTAGTTACAAATCATGCAAATGCATTTTCGCAAATTGTACCAAACTTACCTGCAAAGGAAATTAAACGTAGCAAAATTAGTTGAGAAGAAACAATCTTTCTTTTATCCTGAAAAAGCTATAAACTTTAGAGTAAAGTGATACTATGTTAGGGACTTATTAAACATTATTTTCACTTACCCGCCAAAAGGTTTCGTTAAGTTTAGGGGTTAAGTGTAAAGTTAAGCGAAGACAAGTTCTTAGTTATAAAAAGTTTGAATGAATAGGTATTCCTTTAATTAATGCTACTGAGCAGCAGTGAACAAGCTCATATTATTATAACTTTATAATTATTTTATTATAGGTTTATGGTTTTCCGTGGTAGTAACACAGACGTATATTATACGTCTGTGGGTAGGTAGTAAGCGGTATAGAAATTAGAGAAAACATTGAAAAGTAAGCTGAAAGGGCGAATCCCCATCGCCATCCTGAAATAATATAATAAAAATATAGCAGTGACAGACAGAGCTGCGGTTAACTGTCACGGACTTCTTGGCGGGAAAGTGAAGCGTCATGTCTGCAGTTTTGTTTTATTTTCTAAAATTTGTGTTTTTTCGAACATTATTGTGAAATAATAGTGGATTATTAACCGTTAAGTGTTTGTGAACGTGCGTGTTGGCAAATGAAACAAAACAGTGCAACATCACTTTTCAAATTCTCAAAAGAAGTCCGCGTGAGATTAAGATCTAAAGATGTGGGGTTTTACTAAGGTAAAGCCCCACATCTTTACTGAGGACTCAAGGGGTTTGGGGGAATATCATTTATCATTCATCATCTTAATCACCACTCATTATCATCTAGGGAAAAAATAAATAAAAAAAACTAGGCTGAAGGAGTTCATATGTCGGTAGACACGTACTTCATGGTGTAATTTTTATATGCTGATCTATGTGCTCTATGTTGTTTACCTTTTATATTTTTTGGAAGTATGTTGTCTGTCAAGAGAGTTGGTCGTGAAAATATATGTAATTTTAATTCTGGATTCTGGTTTTTGTAATTCCATCATCGAACCTAACCCGAGTGCCCAGGTTAGTCACGGGCACCGCACACCGACATATATACCCCTTTTTATTTGGCGACCGTAGGAAATAATGGAAAAACTTCAAAGGGAACGGTCCATAGCCAGATCCATTTTCACGAGAGCCAAAAATAAACTCTTAAAGACCCTCAATCATAAAGATTATCCCGAAATCCACTCAAGTTACGAAATATTTTCTGAGAAAGCCCAAACGCTGTTCGGCGTAGATGAGCGCATACAAGAGCAGTGGCTGCAGGAAGCTGAATGTAACGAGGAGGAAATAGTGCGGGACAGTGAGACAGCAGATGCATACAAGCAAGAATTCTTCAAGCTAAAATTTAAATTCGAGAAAATTCACAATGAAGATTCCGCTTCGAAATTTGAAAACGCGTCAGTCAGTGACAACGCAAAACATCTTCGACGACTGCCTAAGCTGGAATTGGTGAAGTTCGATGTAAAAGCGAAAAATTGGCTTGGTTTTTGGAGCTCATTTAAAAAAATACACGCAGACCAGTCCATAGACGATGACGATAAGATGGCCTATCTTATACAAAGCATGACTCTGGAGTCCCCAGCTTACGAGCTAGTCAAGAGCTTTCCACCGTGCTGTGAAAATTACGCTCAAGCAATTGACCAGCTTAAATCAAGGTACGCATCGAGATTTATGTCAGGGAGCTGTTATCGTTGGTGCTTCAGCGGAAAGAGAAAATCTCCATGAGTATTTCTTCGTTATA
The DNA here is from genome assembly GCA_963921215.1 of Scoparia ambigualis. Lineage (NCBI taxonomy): Eukaryota > Metazoa > Arthropoda > Insecta > Lepidoptera > Crambidae > Scoparia > Scoparia ambigualis. The sequence continues at coordinate 5,102,423 of OY992522.1, forward strand.
TGATAAACTTAAAACGCAGCTCAGAGCTGTAGAAGTCCTCGTCACAAGTGACAAGTATGCCGCCATGCTCTACCCACTAGTCGAATCGGCACTTCCTGAAGAGATGCTGAGAGTCTGGAAACGTCAGAGGGGCAAAGACGCAGGTACAGATACTCTCAAAGACTTACTTGAGTTCGTAAGAGTCGAAGTTGAGAATGAAGAACGTATACAAATCGCGAGAACCAGCCTGAACGTAGACGACGAGAACAAGCAGACAAGAATACCCACGGCAGCTTGCTTAGTTGCTGGAGATGTAAAGGCCACATCTAAATCATTATCTAATATTACGACAACGTGTGTCTGGTGTGATAAAACATCTCATAGCAGTCTAGAGTACTACAAGGCGCAGAAAATGACACTAGAAGCGAGAAATGAGATGATAAATAAAAAGAAGGCATGTACGGTATGTTTAAAACCGGGACATGTAGGTAAGAAGTGTAAATCTTACTCCAAATGTATAATTTGTCAGAAGAAACATGCTGTCCTTCTGTGCCCAGAGATCAAGACGACGGGTTCAACAAGCTCTGACAATTGTAAACTGATGTTGGCTAGCAAAACCAATGGGACGACACTTCTTCAAACACTCACCGTCAAGATCGGCAATGAAACAGTGAGAGCCTTCATCGACACAGGAGCTCAAAGGTCGTACATCAGAAGAGATATCATCTCACGACTCAAATTAGTCCCTGATGGCGAAGAAAAGCTAAAGCATTGCTTGTTCGGGGGTGTAGAAACAAAGGAAGAGTCGCATCAAGTTTTCAATCTAACCGTGAAGAGCATGACTGAGAGAGTTACTCTCAATATGACAGCATTGAGCAAGGAGAAGATCTGCGGTTACGTGCCACGTATACGTCATTAAGCATCCATCAGCCAGAAGGCCTATTTTTGAGTTAGATTTCTGTTGTCTAATAAAAAAAATAACCTCGAAATTCAAGACAATCGCTACGCTGCGCTTCGCGATTGTCTTAAATTTCTTACCTATCACGTGACCTATAGGAGTAGGGCAGCTAGTAGTAGTATTTCTGTTGTCTAACAAAAACTTTACGGCAGCTTAGGCGGCGTCACTATTATACCGCAAAACTTAAGGTTCCCTAACCGATGGAGATACAGTGCCGCTTGTGGCACTCTATACACTTCCAAAAAACTAATGACTAGGCAGTATGGTCTCTGATCTTAGCCTGTTCCTTCACGGAACAAATATATAAATAAAAAGGACTTCTTGGCGGGAAAGTGAAGCGTCATGTCTGCAGTTTTGTTTTATTTTCTAAAATTCGTGTTTTTTTGAACGTTAATGTTAAATAATAGTGGATTATTAACCGTTAAGTGTTTGTGAACTTGCATGAGTGTTGGCAAATGTAACAAAACAGTGCAACATCACTTTTCAAATTCTCCCAAGAAGTCCGTGTGAGACCTCAGTAAAGTCCCACATCTTTACTGAGAGCTCAAGGGGTTTCGGGAACATCATTCATCATCTTCATCAAAGGGGAAAAAAAGAAATAAAAATACTAATGACTAGGCAGTATGGTCTCTGATCTTAGTCTGTTCCTTCACGGAACAAATATTTAAAAAATATATATATAAATAAAAAAAAGGTTAACTGTCGGACTTCTTGGCGGGAAAGTGAAGCGTCATGTCTGCACTTTTGTTTTATTTTCTAAAATTTGTGTTTTTTCGCATATTAATGTGATATAATAGTGGATTATTAACCGTTAAGTGTCTGTGAACGTGCATGAGTGTTGGCAAATGAAACAAAACAGTGCAACATCACTTTTCAAATTCTCTCAAGAAGTTTGCGTGAGACCTCAGTAAAGTCCCACATCTTTACTGAGGAGTCCTCAGTGAGGGCTCAAGGGGTTTGGGGAACTTCATATATCATTCATCATCTTATGCACCACTCATTATCATCAAGGGAAAAAAAAGAAATAAAAAAACTAATGACTAGGCAGTATGGTCTCAGACCTTAGCCTGTTCCTTCATGGAACAAATAAATTTTAAAAAAAAAGGTTATCTGTCACTGTCACGTTGCTGGCTGTCATTGGTCAATGGTCATAAAATTGCAAAGTAATTCAGCATCAGTCAGCATCGACAGATATCGAAAAGAGGACTAAAATCAAAGAATATTAATTGAAATGTTAAATAAATATTCTCATTTATCGTACCTAGTAACAGGTTAGGATTAGCACACAGCTCCGTATTGTGTTTTGTGGCCCTGTGGCACACAGGCAGCTGGACAGTGGACACACAGAATCAACATAATCCCGTACATTATTATTTATTTCTCTGATCAACATCAAAAATATAGGTAACAAATTAAACTATAGAGTGGCTATAATAATTTGTAAATAGACAATGGTCCTATCGCATAGCCTCAAAGACGTTTTCGAAGCGTCGTCGTGTAAATCAACAATAACTTTAAGTTTGCCTGTATTGAAAGAAAACCCGCTGGAAATAATATTCAACTCGCCAGATGTAAGTTTAAGTAGAACTGTTAAAATACTTTGGTTTATCTAACTGACTAAATAATTGAAGTGTTTGGCCAGACTGCCCGCGCGGGCGCGGCGCGGCGTACTCAAACATATGTATTCTTATTTGAGTGTTCATAGTGACCACGCGGCGCGGGGCATATGTTTGTACGCCGCGCCGCGCGCCACGACGCGCCCGCGCGTCCAGTCTGGCCGAGCACTAAAGCTTTTGTTGTATTTCACGTTAAAATTTCAGGTTATAACAACAGTTTATAAGTTACAAAAGCCACCTCTTCCATTTGCATCTAGCAATATCTTAGAAGCTGATATTATTGATTGGGTATGCCTCACAGCTGAAGACAATGCTTGCAAAGCAATATACGAAGTATCATTGACAAATTCTGTAGGTATAATTTACTTAAAATGAAGTATTTTTGGTACTGATAGATATACATATATTGTAAGACTATGGTGTATTTTTCAGGGCAATAATATTGTCTACCATCCTGGGGATACAATAGGAATAATACCACATAACAATAAAAACGAAGTTGATGCAATCCTAATAAAATTAAATCTGTTGTCAAAATCAGATCTGCAATACACTCTCAGCAGTCAAAAAGGAGGCAAGATTCCACCACATGTACCCATCCAATCATCCATAAGACATGTGCTAACTTATTGTTGTGATTTTCGGAGTGTGCTAAAAAAGGTAATCTATTAAATTTTAACAAAGTCTTAATTTAGTTACATCAATGATTAAACACCTAAATTTTGCCTAACATAACGAATTACAAAGGTAAAACTGTACAATCGCGGGAAGTTTGTAGAGGAGAGGGGGACCCCCTAACCCCCCTCCTCCTTACTACTCCCTCCCCTAGGAGTGCCTTATAAAAAAAAACCTCGAATTCAAGATTCAATTGCTAAGGGGGGGGGGGAAGTAGGAAAAGTTTAGTTTATCCCCCTTCCCCCTAAACCCCCCAATTTTGATTACGCGATTGTACAGTTTAGCCATTATAAATATTATAACATAATAATAATAAGTTAACCTAAGCTGAGCAAAGGCCTCCATCTTAAATCAAGTCTCTGTTACATTTGGTGTGTATTGTTTTAATCTTTATTTAACACTTGCCAAATGCAAGTAAGTGATCAATGAGTGATTAGTTGATCACAAACTTTGGCACAAAATCTGAAACATATTGCCTATCTTGAAACCAGGACCTCTGGATATTAGTGTCTATGCAGTATACAGTTAAAACTAACAACTAACTTTATAAAAATACATAGTTTTTCATATTCTATTTGTAATTTCCAGCTATTCCTCTTGGAGCTGTCAAGGTATACAAAAGATGACAAAGAAAGGAAGATTTTGGAGTACCTCTGCAGTAAAGAAGGTTCAATATCATACAATACACATGTATTGAACAAACGGTTTTGTTTATTAGACTTGTTATCTACATTCAAGTCTTGTAATCCACCAATAGAAGTATTATTGGCTCAACTCCCACGATTGCTGCCTAGACCTTACTCAATTGTAAGTAGTAGACATACCAACCCAAATATTATAAAGATATGCTTCTCTGTGATGAATACAGGCAATAGAAAAGGTCTTGTAACTGGTTGGCTAGAAAATGTAATAACAAAAGGAAGATATTCAATCGAAGAAAAGATGCAATCTCTAAATCTTGACAAAGAGTTGAAGGGAGATAAAGTTCTCTTTTACTTCAGGAAAAATGTAACAGGGTTCTCACCACCTGAGAACTTGGAAACTCCTTTGATATTGATTGGCCCAGGCACAGGAGTTTCTCCATTTATAGGATTCCTTGAAGAAAGACGGCATTTGAAATGTTCTTCTGATGTGAAAGCTGGTGATGTTTGGGTGTTTTTTGGATGTAGAAACCCGAGTTTGGATTTCATATATGAAAAACAACTGAAATCATTTTTGAATGATGGTACTATTTGTAAACTTAGTACATCTTTCTCGAGAATAGAAAATTCTGAGAATAAGTATATCCAGGTAATTTTATTTTTATTTAACAAGCATTTTCCATAAGCTGCAGTAACCGTTTACCATCAAGTGGGTCGCCATACTCTTGTGTGTTTCTTAAATTAGTGCCGACACTAATGTATGGAAGTGAAAGTTGGGTGTGGCAGGAAAAACATGAAAGCCGAGTGAATGCAGTAGAAATGAGATCGCCAAGAAGTATATGTGGTGTGACTTTGAAAGATCGGATAAGGAATAGAATAGTGTGATAAATGTGAAGTGTGGAATGACGAATGAGTGAAAATGTAGTGACAAAAATTAAGAAAGCATGCTAAGATGGTTTGGTCATGTAGAGATGATGATGAGGATGGATGAAAAAAGAATTACAAAGAAGGTGCACGAGGCAGCACTGAATGTTGAAAGGGGAAGACCTCGACGAACATACTAAGATCAGATTGGTGCCCTTCTCGTTAAAGGTCCTATGGAGAATGTTATAAAAGTAAGTAAGTAAATGTGTCAGGATCATAGCAAATGGAAATCTGTGGTCTCTGTCTACCCCTTGGGAAGCGGGCGGGATGTTTATACAGTTGTAGTCATATAATTAGGCCTTTACGATCAGACGGTCTAAGCAGCAAAACTTCTAACAGCGCGAAACGTCTAATGAGCCAGTAAGCCTAATTATGAAAAGGTACATGTACCAAAACGTCCAACTCTCAGATGGTCTGTATAGCAGAACGCCTATTTCGCAAATCGTCACATTCTTAAAATGTCTGGATACCCAGGCACATAAAGCCTAGCAATTTATAATTTTCGCACAAACAATGCTCTAGAAGGTTGGCACAGGCAGCTCAACACGTATATAAAATCAAAGCCAACCCTGCTACTATTCCTCAAAGCTCTCAGAAAAGAAGCCTTGTGGCAAGATCTCCTATACAAGAATATGTTATTTGAAGGAAATAGGCGAAGAAACATCGATATAATGTTTAATGCCAAATACAAAAGAGAGCTGCAAAAGCTTAGGGTCAAAAGGTTATGAATTATTGGTCATATCAAAAGGATATTGATATGGACTTGGGAAAAATGAAATAAGTTCATTTTTACTTTATACCATTATAGAAGTCGTTATTCTAAAACCAATACTTTTTATTTCACTTTGATACGAGAAGTATTTACAATATTGTACATAAATAATCGTAGTCGTATCGCACATCTTTGTGGCGACTTTCTTGCGCGTCCTCTTCGAGCATGCCGATAGGTATTAAGAAATTATCTATGATGTGCTTGCCGTGTACCAGAACCTTATGTACGGTTGGTGTCATAGGATACCAATTACAATACTCAACATACCTACTTCATAGCTGCTTCCTTAGCATATTGATAAAATTTAGCGATATTTATTTAGTAGGCGGAGTTAAGAGTTTTTGAGATGATACTGAACCTCTATCAGATCTTTATCAATGCCAGTAATATTTGACGATATATCCGGATAAAATAATTAAAAATAATTACTATTATTATTAAGCCATTACATTGTTTTTACTTCGAAATCTTTTACTGTTTCGATCAGATTTAAGCCACAACTTCCAAGTAATCATACAAAAATTATAAATTGCATTTTGAACACTATTTTGGTTATCTTTGTTTAATTCTGACATTCCAATAAGAGTCTAATACATAGTTAAACAATATATCTTTACTATTCTGTGTCATCGGCTTTAACGGAGGATTTTTAAACAATAATTCAAATAGTTCCTTGTTTCTGAAAGCAGTACCATTGCTGAAAAAACAGACAACATCTAATAAAACCGCAAATTTCCGCAAACAAAACTAATATAACTAATTAGGTAACACTTTAACCTATAACAAAATAACTATAAATTTTATTTCTAATCATTTCCTAGAAACGTATGTTCTTTTGTATCTATTAAATATGCCTAAAAACAGTAGTGGGGTTCCCTATTTATTGGAGATATAAAAATCTACTAAAATTTAAATTATTTATATGAAAATAGAATGTACAGAGCTTCATTTATAAACACCATTTTTTTACTCAACTCACTTTTGGACAGGTATTCAGTAAATAACAAAAGACGACACTTAGAAATTCGTGTAGCACAAAATAATAGCACTGCAAGTCGCTGATAAATCACTTCAAAATAAACAAATCTTATAAACCGATATCAGTACAGTAATGATATTTCTTGATAATGTAAATGACTTACCCTCATATGATATTTTTTTCGAATTACCTTCACATTGATAAAGATGAATTTTCTACCGCTAAAATTTAAAAATATACCACTGTGCGCCGCCGCTCTCACCGCCCGCACCCGGCGGGCGTCCGATTACATATCCGATGACGTCACGCCGCGGGTTTCGCGCGTATTTGATTGTCACAAAAACAATAGCGCGTGGTCATTTTTATGAATCTTTAAAAAAATATTGTGAAGTACACACATCAAAAGTGTCTAGGGATCAACATATATTTTTGCAATAACTTTTCTCCTGATTGATATTAATTAAAATTTTCTTTAAGGATTCATCAAATAAAGTGTTTTCGTTTGTCTACAGTAACGATAAACCAAGTCACCTTTGCATTAATAAAGAAATTTGCCATTTTCCTAATAAAGGGATTTTTGACATTTGAACCACTAACATTAAAGTTCGAAAAAAAGACTGAAATAACAGTTTTCTTTAAAATTTTATTGGGTAACTTAAACAATTAATAATCCGTGTTTCTACCGCGAACACTAACAACACAAGAACATCGGTTTGGCATACTCAAAATGAGTTCATCCAAATCACGCTGTGGAATGGCCGCCCATGTTCGTTGCAACAACAAAAAAAGGTCTTCTTGCGACTGGATACCCTCCATATTCGGCAGAGCTCTTCTCTGTAGCATATCCCATGCATGCTCAATCGGGTTCAAGTCTGGCGACTGAGCAGGCCAGGGCATGACATTGATGTTAGCTGCGGCGAGAGTCTGTCTTACAACTCTTGCGGTGTGCGGTCGTGCATTATCTTGCATTAACTGAAATAAGGGACCGATTTGCACTTGTAGAGGAACGATGACGTCTGATACAATCGTCTCAGCATAAATTTGAGCGTTGAGGTTGCCTCTGATCCAAATCAACTCAGTTCTTCCGCCGATCCAAATACCCGCCCATACCATGATGGTTCCACCACTATAAGGATGGACTTCCTGGCAGGATTTTAATCGCTGTTGGCGTCCAGGGGTTCTCCAGTGTCGTATACGTCTTGTATCCGGTCTCATACCAAAACGAGACTCATCAGAAAAGCACACGAAACGCCATTGTTCTTCTGCCCAATTTCTGTGTTCAAGAGCCCATTGATATCGAATCCTACGATTGTGCATTGCTATAGGTGGTACCCTTAGCGGTCTTCGGGAATGAAGGTTTACTTCATGCAAGCGGTTTCTGACTGTTTGGTCGCTAATTAAGTTCCCTGAAGAGTGATGAAGCCTCACGGCTAACATCATGGCGGTTATTGTTGGAGCTCTTCGAGTTGTGATTTGAATGTATCGGTCTTGTCTCCGTGTGGTGCAGCGATACCGTCCTCCATGGCGCTCAGCCACGGTACCAGTGCTTCGGTAACGTGTCCAAAGTCGACTGATAACACTCTGACTTGTATTCAGAGCTAAAGCCACAGTACGTTGCCGGGAACCAGCTTCTATCATTCCCACGGCTCTGAGCATTTCTTCCCTGCTTAAATGACGTCGCCGCTCCATAATAACGTTGGTTTTAATCAGTAGTAGGGAAACAGTAGCACTAATAATGTCTTCAATGCGTTGTATGTTTTTATAGGGAAAATATTGACAGCTGATTTTCATCTTTTACTAGAAATTGATTGAAAGTTCCTGTTTCAAATTATGAAATGCACCAAAAAGGATCCATATAAATTTATAAAATCATAAATTTATTACAAAGCCACATCTCAATCTCAAGAAATCCGCATAAAAATGCTTGATCCCTAGACACTTTTGATGTGTGTATTTTGAAGGCTTCAGGACGACTTCGTCATTTTCTTAAACTTGACACTTTCATAACTTGTCTCATTTTTAACTGGGCTCTTTATTAGCTGGTCTCTTTTGCAAAGTTGACACTTTCATAACTCGGCTCTTTCTTAGTTGGTCTCTTTTGCAAAGTTGACACTTTCATAACTCGTTTCATTTTTAACTCGGCTCTTTCTTAGTTGGTCTCTTTTGCAAAGTTGACACTTTCATAACTCGTCTCATTTTTAACTCGGCTCTTTCTTAGTTGGTCTCTTTTGCAAAGTTGACACTTTCATAACTCGTCTCATTTTTAACTCGGCTCTTTCTTAGTTGGTCTCTTTTGCAAAGTTGACACTTTCATAACTCGTCTCATTTTTAACTCGGCTCATTCTTAGTTGGTCTCTTTTGCAAAGTTGACACTTTCATAACTCGTCTCATTTTTAACTCGGCTCTTTCTTAGTTGGTCTCTTTTGCAAAGTTGACACTTTCATAACTCGTCTCATTTTTAACTCGGCTCTTTCTTAGTTGGTCTCTTTTGCAAAGTTGACACTTTAATAGCTCGTCTTATTTTTAACTCGGCTCTTTCTTAGTTGGTCTCTTTTGCAAAGTTGACACTTTCATAACTCGTCTCATTTTTAACTCGGCTCTTTCTTAGTTGGTCTCTTTTGCAAAGTTGACACTTTCATAACTCGTCTCATTTTTAACTCGGCTCTTTCTTAGTTGGTCTCTTTTGCAAAGTTGGCACTTTAATAACTCGTCTCATTTTTAGCTCGGCTCTCTTCTCTCTCTTTTTTTGCTACTTTTGCTGCAGGCCCTTACGTCGGAACGCTTTAAATGTGTTTAAACTCATTTATTATTGTAGGTACAGTCGAGTTCATAAATATGTATACACTTTAGTACCTTGGCTTGTCTATTTAATGTCTGTTTAAACTGCCATACATGAATTGTCAAAGCGATTAAAGTGACAAGTTACTAAAGTGTACAGATATTTATGAACTCGACTGTACGCATCTAGTCCAGTTAATCTTGAAAAAAATGGATACAGGTGTCCCGTAACCACTTTCTTAGAGTTTATGAAAAAATTAAGATTTAGAAAAGTGTCAAGTTTAAGAAAATGACGAAGTCGTGCGCTACAGAAAAAAAAATTATGTCATATTTTAAGTTAAAATGTAAATAAGTATTTCAAAAATAAATAAATAAAAATACTGTTCCCAAGCTCATTGTGCGCTTATAGCATCCTTCTTTATATACTAAGCCCGGCAAATGACCTCACTCCACCTGATGTTAAGTGTAAATGAAGTCCTCCAGGCGCGAGGACAACTGGTGCAGCGTAAGAGACGTAGCATCAGTCACCCTCACTCTGCCGGCCCACAAAGTGTTTCTTCACGCCTCGTTTGAAGGACCCTATTATAATACCATAATAATACTTTTCACTCCTCTTGCTCAAAAATACCGTTACTGTAGCGGAACGCTAGGAGAGCGAGGATAAAGTAGCTTTTCTTTTCTTTTAAATAATGGCTTCGTGCAATCAGCACTTTTAGCCAGTGTCAAATAAAATAGACTATTAAATTATATTTTATAAATAGATTTCATACTTTGATTTCGGTACGCCGTTCTTAATTCTATGACCACAACTGTATGTATGTATTCTATGTGTTTCTTAAAGAAAAATGAGAAACAAAATTTAAAAAAAAACTTGCTATTTTTAGGATGCTTTGCTGCTGAATGGTGAAGGTTTAGTTAAATTAATAAACGAAGGAGCATCAATATTCGTCTGTGGCGATTTGAAGACCATCGATGTGCAGGTCAAACATACTTTATCGAGTTGTTTCGTCAAATATGATAAAAAATCTCAACATGAAGCAGAAGCATTGATATCTGTTATGCAAACTGAAAAGAGATATCTAACAGATGTATGGAGCTGAATAAAATTGTTATTGTTTTATGTTAGTTGATACTTATTTTACTTAACTTTGCCCTAACGATACTTCGTTGTACTGTACTAGTTACAGTACAGTTCGATGCAATTAGGATGGCGGTTGTGAATCAAAAATTAAGAATTTAGCTGCGAGTGCCGGTGCGCGCAGGTACATCGCGTGACCGAGCGGCGGGAGGGCACCTAAAACTCGCTAGTGCGACGCGACTTGTAACTAACTTCACGGACGTCATTCTATTTGAATCAAACTTTTTTACGCCTAGTTCGCACCTGTTAGTCGAGCAGTCTAGTAGAAGTAGGTATTATACATAGATTAACTAGTTTAAAATTTTTAAACAAGTTGTAAAATTTACAAAAACGCAATAAAAATATGTAGTGTTCCGCAGAGTAACGCCTAAGAGTTACCGCACACACGATACTTTTAGCATCGGCGATCGGCGATTTTGCGACTGGCATCGCGTTTTGGCGACTCTGCGTTCGATTGCAGTATCGGATTCACGCATTTTAGCGAATCAGTCGCTGCATTCAGCTTCTAAAAAGCGTCTAAATCGCCGATCGCCGCTGCTAAAAGTAGCATGTCTGCTCTTGCCCTAATTCCATTAATTAGAATTTAAATATTCAAACTAACGAAGCAATGTACTTCTACTCAACTAAATTACTAGCGCAGGTGCTGACTAGGCTTAGGTATACCAGGGGGGGGGGGGGTCACTCCGCAGTTTAGGTACGTTCAGCCCCGGGCGTATGGCAGTAGGTTGCTCTCGGCTCGCAAGCTCTACGTCGCGCGTAAAACCAATTAGTTATTCTGTGGTAAAACGAACGATCATTTCTGTGATTTTTGTGCACCGAACAATACCTACTAAACGATCTTATAATCCGTATAAAAGATACTGTTTTGTTTACGGGTGCCTAAATAAGAGAAAGAACAATGAATCTGATTTATTTTAATATATAAGGTACTTGCGGCAAACAAGGGCCACCTAACTTCAGAATTAATTATTTAGGTTATTTAATTGATAATAATAAAAAATTGATTATTAGGAGAACATTTATTCTTTTACTTTTACATAACAAGTACAATTTTCGCCTTAGCCTGTCTAATTTCGCTTCAAAATAATTATTTTTACAACCTCTTCTATGGCCCTTTTTAAACATACGTAGTTTAATAAGGACTAGATATGATTTTGAGTCAATACCTACTTTATTAGATAACCGAAATTAACACAATATTTTTTAGCTCCCTATAGGTTATACTATTAATTTCAATTTATTTATTTAGATATCAGAGATCCAATTATGGTTAATAACACTGTGCACATAATAACTATGTTAATACATTTTAATTCAAAATTCAATAATAATGAAACTATAATTCATAAAGTACTTACTTAATTATCATTTGGCATTAAATTACATTTATGAATACCTACACATAAATCAACGAGAAAAATAGTTGTGGACCTTAATAAACTAAAGAAACGAAAAAATGTGAAAAAGCACATTTTCCAACAAGATATTAATAAAATTATCATATCTCTCAACAAAGTATCCTTTCCACTACCTTTGACATTAAACAAAAATAAAGTCAACAAATTTGGTGGACCATAATAAACTTACGAAAAATTTAAACCTGTTTCACTTAACACTTTTAGTGTCTCTTTCGTTTTACCAATGCCGTAATGGACGAACTAGTGGACCTCAATAAAAACCACATGAATAACAATGTTGTTCTAGTAAGTAAGACACATAAAAAAGAAAACAAAAAAATAATAATCTGAAATTTTCTCTATAATCTGAAATAAGAATCTAAGGCAGCCGCCCGGAATGCGGAAGGTGCGTGGTTCGATTCCCGCCTGAGGTTGTCGTCTTTTTTCAGTGTTTAAAATGTTACTTAAGTATATTTAAGCGTTAATAAAACGCTAAAATATAAAAACTGCAATTTAAGACAACCGTCCCTCGTTAACAGCTACCATTGCAGCTTCTTACTGTTGTAATGACCAAAGTCCACGAGCTTTCTTAGCAGGAGGCATCGCACTCATGGGAGTGAGATCTAAAAACATTTTAAAAAAGTCGATCAATTGAAAGAACAACAATAAAAAAATTAAACATTACATCCTTGTTAAACTCTGCTACAACTTTTGCAAAAGTTTAAAATAAAAAAAAACTTGATTACCTATTAAAAGTACACATACATAAGTCTAATAAGGGCCGGCCCCTTTACCCGCCATTCATATGACCCTTATTAGGCTTTGGTACTCATTTTACTCAGTCCGCTGTAAAATACACATAAATCAATAGAATCTTTTGAACATACCCTGCTTTAGCATCAATTAAACTGTAAGGTTTACTTTGTAACAGCAAGTTTTATAAACAACAGTATATTTTATCGACAATTTTGTAGCATTCAAGAGAAAAAACTACTATCGAGTGACACAGATCAATCCTCTGAACGGCGCCGCGGCTACTGACAAGATGGAGGAGCGCGCAAAAATGCGCTGGCGTATATTAGCCTCCCTATTGGTCCTTTACATGTATGCGTAGTTAGAATAAAATCCAACCGTTAGAAGTACATTTTTGTAATGGTAGCCCTCGATAGACACCGGCTCTTATTACCCGCAGGTACCTTATTTAAATAAATCCATGAGTGAAACCCTGCGCTCCTGACGTCAAATCGATATTGAGTCAGCGTTGCTTAATAGAATATCACGACCATCATCCCCGAAGGGTCAGTCAGAGACTAGGCAATGAGGACAGCAAAAGCAGTTCTCTACCATAGTCCACTTTTCACCAAATATCGACTGCACACGTGCTCAGCGTGACAGGTGGTGAGCCAATCGCCGCTCCATACTGTTAGATGTATGTGCAGTCATTTGTCCGTCAGTCGCATTTTACGACACCCAAGAGGGAAGAGAGGGGGTTGGTAGTATTTTTTCATCGTTACGCGACCCGGTTATTGTATTATCATCAGCCTATAAACGTCCCACTGCAGGGCACAGGCCTCCCACTTGGACAATAGCACGTGGGGATATTGGGCCACAACCATTGAGGTACAATGAATTATAGAAGACACCGCGAAGCAAGTTTGTGCGCACTAAGGTACAGTCCATGGGCTGCAAACGCCTGTGATTGCGCGTGATTCAAGCGATTGTGGACCTTGCGGCTGCACCTTAGTTGCGCACAAACTTGCTTCGTGGTGTCTTCTCTAGTTTATTTGCAATGGCCACAACCCTGTTATTGTACCTACTTATTGTTTTTTTGTCAGATATTCCTGGAAAATAGCGAAAAATATATATAATAACGGCCAACTGTTGCCAAATTAAAACAAACGTACGAACACAAATAATACATGGTCATAAATTCATGTTTAAAAGTGTTTGGAGTTACTATATTAAATCTCTTTTGATCATTATTTTATTATAATACCTACGCTGTTTTTTATTATATGAAAAAAATGACGCCCACCTTTAGCTTTAAAACTACCGGAGTATATAAACGTTTTGTAATGCATTTTGCACAAACGATGCCTTCTTTACGTAGTGATTTGTAGTTTTTCATTTTTATTAGTACATAAGCAGAGCAGAATAACATCACATCAAATAGTAAAATTTAACCAAACCTATCGCACCATAGACAAGGAAACAGAGAATTACTTGAGTAAAAAGTATCCAAACTGATCGTCATCCTTTCGATCGTCGACCTTTGTGTAGCGAAGAAGTTCAAGAAGAAGAAAATAACAAACACTTTCAATGTTTACAAAAATAATTTAATAGGAAATCTCTAGTTATAAAATGTTCAAAATGTGTCATTGGTGTATATTAGATAATATATAAACTAAAGAGCTAGATGCAGCAATGTAGCATGAATACACATTAGCACAATTCGTTGCGTCACCGACAGGTTCCCTATCTAGGATCTCTAACGGAGCCTATGACATACAATACACCTAACTACAAAGATTACATAGCAGGCACTCGTGGTGAAGAAAAAATAAATGCCCAAAGATTTGTAACAACGTGTGGAATAATACAGTTTTGAACTATCGAATTTAGCACATAATTACTTAAAACTATATTGAAACACCTGAAAATAATACAAAAAAGAAAAACTGATACACATATCAATATTCTATTAATACTAAATAATAATCGTACCATTAAATTGTACTCAACTGTAATAATTAGTTGTCCGTTAACATTTTGCCTACTGTTAAAGTAAAATTTCAAAATTTAGGCAACTTACGTGTAAAAATGAGCGATACACTAAAGTGACTCAAAATTAAATTAATATAACATTTAAAACAGAATTATTTTATTCCTTAAAAATAATTTATATCGATTGAACCAAATTGCTTAATATCATCGTGCTTACAGATACAATAATATGAAATAGGCTAATAAAACAAGAAAAAATTCCCAACTACACACTTGCAGAGTTTTGTGAACAATGTGCTGTAACTTGACATTTGCTTCGAGACAACATTGTTGGCACAAAGGACTGAAGATTAGGAGTGTAATTAGAGATAATTGGAATAATCATCACTCTCGGCGTACCGTTCTGCTGACCTCTAACGTAATTGATAACTCGTACAACCGCCGGCTTCTTCTCAGCATTTCAGACTGAATGATAGAGACAGAGTTTTAAGATGGGACTAGCATACATTATTCTTTAGAACTGCAAAACTTATTGCGAATATTTGTTAACTGGCTCTTATTAATTTGCATGATACATGCAATGAAGCGTTTACTTATATTATTTTACATTGATATGGCCTCGTAGATTTGGTTAAACTGGTGCAATGCAATCTTAAAATTACATTTCAAGTTGGTCGGTATTTTGTAATGGAATAATTATGTAGGTACCCTTTTGAACAATTTGTCAAATAGTTCATCAGCAACAAACATTATTGTCTACTGCCTCTATAGTTAAGTTTCTAATACAAATAGTAATACAGTCTTATGTTTTGTCTATAATAATTCTAGAAAAACAGTACCAAAATAATGAACTATATTTATAAAATCGTAGGGAATGTGCGATCAATTTATGTGTAGCGTGATTGATAAAAGACAAGAAATACATTTTCAGATAATTACAAACAAAAATAACCAGTTGTCAATTCTAAATTAACAGCGAGTGTAACAAAGACTAGTTAAAAATAATTTATATACATTTTTGGCAAATTACTTGGTATGACATATTTTTTGATACAAACTTTTATAAAACATATTTCTTAATGATTTTTTTAAATGTACAGATTTAAAAACAATAAAATACATTTAATACATATTTAAATTATACAGGCAAAATAAATGCATATAATAACTTGTGTACAACTAATTCCTTTGTGGACAGATTTAATTAAGTAACAATTTTTTTTTGTTTAATATAGCATTTATAATATTACATAATAATTTCATGTTTTACACGTCATCAGAGACACAGTGTGATGTCTAAAATCTCTATATCAGTAGCAGATATGATATCTACGCGAGCGCCGTGATAAGGCAAAAGCTAAAACGCGCTGCAGTACTATTGTGGAATAAATATATTTCGATTCCATTTTGAAGAATACGGATTACATTAAGCTAACCCCTAAGCATTTTACATTTATTAGAGCCTTATTCTTTGCAACATAAACATTCCCTGGTTATTCCTTTACTAAACCAACAATGGGTTCAATTTCAATTTAAAAAATTCAACATTTATACACCAATCTTAATTAATATCCACATTATTGGCACCTTTATAATCCTTAGTAGTAAGTGTTCACTTACATACAAAATTGCAAATTGCTATAAAAGGGGGCAGGAAAAAATTGTATATAAAAATGGGAATGGAAGAGTCACATTGACAGTACTCTCAGTCAATAGTTTTGTGAAGGATTTTCTGGGCCGCTTTGATCAGCGGCGTGAGCGTCCGCAGTTCCATCGAGCTTTCGAGGAACGGATGTGCCAGCAGGTCGTCCGCCGTCGCCCTCAGATCGACGTCCACTTGAAGGCATTTGTCCAAGAAGTCCTGGAACTGGGGCGATAGAGACTCCCACTGAGGTATTTTAGGTCGGCCGACTGCCGCTATCAAATACAAGGCCCTCAGCGGAGTCTCCTTCATATAGGGCGGCTCACCTTCAATCATCTCTATTGCCATTATGCCGAGCGACCACACGTCTACCTTCTTGCCGTATTGCTTTCTCGTTACTACTTCTGGAGCCATCCAATAAGGCGTCCCCACCATCGTCTGCCGTTTCTCATCACCAACTATGTTCGCACAAAACCCGAAGTCTGTTACCTTCACCGAGCCATCCATACCAAGAAGGACGTTATCAGATTTGATATCTCTGTGTATGGTGCCTTTGGAGTGCAGGAAGGCAATTGCTAGTAGTGTCTCCCGGCAAACTGCGGCGATCTGGCCCTCCTTCATCACAACCTCAGTCACCACGTCAGTGAGAGATCCGCCGTCTAGCAGCTCCATCGCGACCCACAAGTGGTCATAGCTCAGGAATGCGTCGAGGAAGTTCACCAAGTTTTTGTGGTTAAAGTCTTTTAATACGTTAATTTCGTTGAGTATGAGATCCTTCTTTGATTGTTTGGTCAAATCAATGTCCTTGATTGCAACCCTGGAGTTGTCCTTATTGTCTATGGCGATGAACACGACACCTGCAACAAGAAAAACATTATTAACACTTCGTGACCAACTAAAATTTTGTAAGTTTGACCACCTAAACAATAAGCCTATACAGCGCAGGTTTTTACACGTGGACAGCACATGAGGAGGTTGGGAAATTGCTCATTGGCTGGCTAGGAATGACTGCCATCTTACGACAACAACCGGGACCAACTACTTAACGTGCCTTCTTCCGAAGCACGGAGGTGTTTTAATTGTTTTTCATCTGGTCACTCATTCATTGACCCAGCATTGCGAAAAATGCTTGACCTAACTATGCCTAAACGAACTAACCTATGAGCTGGGGGCTTATTATATATTAACTTCAACACCTTTTGCAATACCTTTCAGATAGAAGTACATTGCTTCGCTAGTTTGATTATTTTTAAATTAGTTTTGAATAAGCAAACTAGCACAGCAATGTTTTATCGGGGTCACCGTCGCTTTACCAGTTTCGTATGAAGCGCACCGGCCGCCCGGGTACGTGCCCATACCGGTGTCCAATCATTTGACAAAAAACAAATAACAAATTTTCATTTGAAAAATAACATTTGACAAAATTATACTTGATAAATTTATCATTTTACAAACTATTTTAATAAACTACTCATTAGAACAATATATTTACTAAAAAAAATTTCATTATGCTAAAACATTATTTCACAAATTGATTATTTTTTAAACATGTTAGTTGACAAAACAACGTAAAGCATAAATAAAATTTAATAAATACTAGCTGCCCTACTCCTGTAGGTCACGTGATAGGCTAGATATTGCTTATATAATATATACCATACTTTTTGTAAAATAACCAATTTGGCAAACGAATTATTTAGTCAAGTGAATATTATTAAAATAATATTTTAACAGTATAAATATTTATTACTTAAGTAAAACATTTGCGAAACCTGTATTATGTCAAATGATTCTTTTCTTTTTAAAGTAATATGTTTGTGAAAAGAAAGTTTGTCAAATGATTAGTTTTTCAAACGTTGTTTGTAAAATGATCTTTTGTCATACGTTTTTTGTTAAACAATAGTAAACCGCCCGTACCAAATAGACCACGCGGTGTGCAAGGGATTTTGGCCTTTAGACTGGTAAAGCGACGTAGTCCGCGATAGTACCTGTACTTGAAAAGTAATTGGGATAGGTGTTGAAGTTAGGCAATTTTAGTCATCATCATCATCATCATCAGCCAGAAGACGTCCACTGCTGGACAAAGGCCTCCGCCAAAGATCTCCAACACGACCGGTCTTGTGCTGCTTGCATCCAGCGGCTACCCGCGACCTTCGCCAGATCGTCGGACCACCTTGTTGGAGGCCTGCCCACACTGCGTCTTCCAGTGCGCGGTCGCCACTCGAGAACCGTTCTGCCCCAACGGCCATCGGTTCTACGGGCGATGTGCCCTGCCCATTGCCTCTTGAGCTTGGCGACTCTTTGGGCTATGCCGGTTACTTTAGTTCGTCTACGAATCTCCTCATTTCTGATTCGATCACGTAGAGAAACACCGAGCATAGCCCTCTCCATTGCTCTTTGCGTGACTTTGAGCCTGCTAATTAGGCCCATAGTGAGCGACCACGTTTCGGTACCGTATGTCATCACTGGCAACACACTGGTCCAAGACTTTCGTCTTGAGACACTGCGGTATTTTGGACGAGAAAATATTTCGTAGCTTACCGAACGCTGCTCAGCCGAGTTGGATTCGACGATTGACCTCTTTCTTAAAGTTGGACCTACTTAACCGGACTGTTTGCTCCAGGTAGGTAGTATACATATTCGTCAACAACTTCAAGAGCAGAGTCTCCAACCTTCAGAGGAGTGGGTACGACACGTGAGTTAGACATGATTTTCGTCTTCTCCATGTTCATTTTAAGGCCCACTTGTTGAGAGACTGTTGAGATCACCGAGCATTGTGCCGAGGTCCTCCAGGGTCTCAGCCATGACTACTATATCGTCGGCAAATCGAAGGTGACTGATGTACACGCCGTTAATATTGATGCCGAGTCCCCTCCAGTCCAGAAGCTTAAATACGTCCTCCAGTGCAGCAGTGAAGAGTTTCGGAGAAATGACATCTCTTTGTCTCACTCCACGCTGCAGCTGGACTGGCTTCGAGCTCTGGTCCTGAAGACGAAGTCCCCCGGTCTTAATTAAGCATTAGCTTCAGACATGTAAGTTAATTTCCAATAATGTGATATGATGATGATATGACCACAATGAAATTTTATTCACAATGTGAACTGTGAAATAGAATAGAACAAGGAAAAATATTTTATTAAACAATACAGTAGTGAGCACAATAGGTAGCATGTTACTAATTTATATTAAGAGAGTTTATATTCATTACGGTCATCCATACTAATCTTAAGTTTAAAGTTGAATATTTTACAAATCAGTCAGCCAATGTTATACTTACCTCTAAGGAAAATACAGAGGTCTGGTGAGTTTATAAACAAAAACTGAAAATAAACTGTTAAAAAACTTTAAATAGGTAATGTTTAGTTGAATAATTGTCCAGTCGTATGTAGGTGACCGCTATTGTAAGTTGGAAGCAATAGGACTTGCCTTGTAAACTTAGAATTATATAGCGGTAAAATTGCTCTAGATTTGCACATTTTTAAAAGACCATTCAACCAGTAGCTGACCTAGAGGCCCCGCCCGGGTATGTTTCCCGTGGTGCCAGTTTGAGGTATGTTTTAAATTCACCCGGCTAGATCTTATGTACTTATGTCACTAAAAACGAAACATAACAACAAACAAATAATTTTAATTCTCTCCAAACATATATAACATAAAACATTAAGTTAGAGTAAATAGCATTGTTGTCGAAAGATAGAAGTGAGATATCCAGTTCCTCAGTATTATCAGTTCCTCAGTATTATCGTATTGAAAGTGCGTTCCTTATGGCGTCATTATCGCACACCGCTTATACTCAATGACGTTTCACGAGTAGTTTACACAGGAAAAAGCCGCAGTGCCGTAGCAAGAGCGACCGACACATTGTAATGACGTCACGCCACGCAGTCGCAGCGCGCGCATGCAGTTATCAAAATTGACGGAAGTTGTGTTTAGTGTACCTACATCTTCTAAAAGCTTTTTCTTGAAAGCGTAATGTTTTGCTTAGAGAAGACCATTCTTCTTCTTACTTCTTTGACTACTGTAGTGCCAATTTATAAAAATGTAAAAGAGAGAATTTTCAAACAATTTGGCACTACAGAAGTCAAAGAAGAAAAGAAGAATAGTCTTAGTCTGTAAGGGTCTAGAGGGCCTAGGTTAGTCTCTAAGGGTCTAGAAGGTCTAGGGGGGGGCAATAGGGACAGCTTCCTCCCCCCACAGATTAAAAAACGTAATGAACTGTTAAAAATTACTAGACAATAATGTTGCCCTACTCTGAAATATATATATATACTTGCCCCCCCCCCCACGGGCCTCTTGATCACGCCCGTTTCCCGGAGGTAGACAGAGATCCGTTTGCTACGATCCTAACTAAATAGGCTACATACAAACAATGTTTTATTTTGTTATTAAAAAAAACCAGATATGTAAATAAAGTAAAGAAAAGATACCCACAGTACCGACAGGCCGCTGAAGCAGAAAATGACATTGTTTAGTTATTAATTACCGAGTTACTTCTATGGCATTTAGTACGTTAGTTTTTCTTAGTACACGTTCCGACGGTTAACCGGGACTAAATACCAAACCGGCCGGGACACCGGGACCAATCACACAGCGATTGGCACAGCTATTCGATTCCCTAAGCGACAAATAGACGCTGCGCGCATGGCTGTGATCTGCTGTCTCTTTTCAATTCTATGAATATGAAAGAGACAGGGTCAATTCTTAGCGCTGCGGCAGCCGCTGCTACCAAGGTTTAACTTAGAGAATCGCACTGCAGTACATAGAGACACAACATGTGTGTAAGTGTACACCCTTCGACGACGGGCGAAGTCTCGAATGCGCTTAAAGAGTAGGCCTCTACATCTAAGGCTCGAGCAGATGTTTGCACGACGAGGTACTCGAGTGTTTATGACGCGGACGAAACAATGTAACAATTATGTATAGATCAGCAGCTAACATGTGTGCAACAAAGGAGTAAAAACTATTTATTTTCTTGCCCCAACCCTTCTATTCTGGCTGCCAAGAATTGTCTTTGCTATATTCTATTTTAGGCATAGAGACTTTCTTCCTTCTACTTGAGGTTGTGGAATGTGCTAGTCAAGGTATTCTCTAAAAAGCACAGCATGATGTTGTTCAAAAAGAGCGTACATTTTTTAGTGTCGGTAACGCGTGAGTACTGCCACGTTTGGTGATGCTAGTCCGTAGGCTACAGGTAGTCCCCTACCATAGCAGGCTTTTTATCTGATTGCCAAATTAATAATTTAAAATAAAGACATCTGTAGGCTACAGTAGTCGCTTACTATAGCAGGCCTTATATCTGATTGCCAAATTATTAATTTAAAATAAAGACTAACTAAGGCCCCAAAATACAATTTTATTTTTACTAATTAGTAACAATCAGTAATAGCTCTTACGAGTATCACTAAGTACACCATCAGTACCGAAGTTTCTAAACAAGGTCTGATCTGAACCAGTGCCATGTGAATTTAAATACTGGAAAATATCCTTCTATCTAAGAAATATACTTTAATACAAGCATAAAAATATTAAATATGTTATGTATAAATAAAACAAATCCACATAGCAGATACTACTATTCTACTAATATTATAAATGCGAAAGGTTGTAAGTATGGATGGATGTTTGTTACTCTTTCACGTAAAAACTACTTAATGGATTTGGATGAAATTGGGCATACAGATAGTTTATAACCTGGATTAACACATAGAATACTTTTTATCCCGATATACCCACGGGAACCACGCGTGTGCAACCGCTAGCGGCCGCTAGTACTGTATACATTGAAAGGTGTTTAATGCATACATGCATGCTTGAGTTTAATAAGTAGTATTGTGTTTTATTTATGTAATTAATGTAATCTAATCTTGTAAGCAGTTTAGATGGAAATCTGTAAGCAACAAGAAATTTAAATAAATAAATAGTCTTTTTCACGAAATAGCGACTGCACAATGACATGTGCTCAGCGTGACCAGTGGTGAGTCCATCGCCGCTCTATGCTGTTGGATGTATGTGCAGTCTTTAGTCCTTAGTCGCCTTTATGACACCCAAGGGTGATAGTATTCTTTGACTGCTATGCGACACGGTTAATATTTTGAATAGGGTCCTTCAAAAGAGGCGAGAAGAAGCACTTTGTGGGCCGGCAGAGTGAGGATGACTGATGCTACGTCTCTTACGCTGCACCAGTTGTCCTCGCGCCTGGACCTCATTTCCACTTAACATCAGGTGGAGTGGGGTCATTTGCCGGGCTTAGTATAAAAAAAAAAAAAAATATATATATTTAGAAACTCAAAATTTGTCAACACTTGAGGTTTTTTAAGGAATATTATTATAGCAATTGTTACCATGTTTTTATTGTCTTCGTTTATCCGATAATTTTGCACATTTTTTTATAAATGATATTATTTTTTTATATTGTAAAACAATTTAAATTAATAAACTTAAAAGCAATTAAGTAAAATTTTAAACACTGAAAAAAGACGACAACCTCAGGCGGGAATCGAACCACATACCTTCCACATTCCGGGCGGCTGCCTTAACCACTTGGCTACCGAGATCTGGCTTTCAACCGTCGAAATTTGTTAGTGCTTGATGCTTATGTTTTTTAGTCAACAAAACAAATTCAACAAAAGCAATTGTTTATTCTTTTAATGTTTTTTAGTCAACAAAACAAATTCAACAAAAGCAATTGTTTATTCTTTTAAAGCTTTTCATTAAATTCATACTTTACATCCTAATATTTTTGGTGTAGATGATGAGTGATAAACAGCATAGTACACATAGCATAGGGCTGTCATATACATTGACCTTAACATATTAACATCAGGTTACGAAAAGGCTTAACATAGCCATGCAAACGTTATATGAAGTAGAGTATTGTTATGCTTAAACCTGGTTTAATAATAACAATTATAACATTTTGTTATAAATGTCTTTGTACATTATAATAACTATTATTATCAGCTTATTTCATTCCATTGCAGACCAAAGGCTATGAAATGCAAATAAATTACTATATAACCACACTAATTGTAAATAAATGATCAGTGGTCGCTCTCCAACCAGATTGGTGGACCTTATCAGATCCTTCACTCAATCTACCATTACAGACTGCTTCCACAATACCACTAATAGAGCTGACTGGAGATGAATAACAAGAGCTGACATTCGCCAGGCCCCAGGACCTACCCATAACCACAACGACTCTGTCAAGAGTGCCCGACTAAGAAGATTTGATCAAAAAATTTATTAACAATTAAATCAATCATAAACAATTTATCAATAAAGTTTACTTTTTTATGTTTAACCTGTCAGCCGTCGTAAAACCAGACACAATAGAAATTGAATTGTTAGTAACCAATTTAAAAGTTTTCTAACAGACGAGAAGTTAATTTAATATTATTAATATAATGTATAACAATAAATATATAATAATAAATAACAATCAAAACTTAAAAAACTATTTAAAATTGGAAGCAAACACTTTAAGAATACAACATGGAATACACTGGCCCAGAAGCTTATTCAGATGTTCGGTACATAATAAGGTTGTGGTTTCAAGTTGTATTGTGGCAGCTGCTTTTTTTGTTATTAAGAAGATAACAATTTCATACAAATTAGTAAAGTTTATCTGCCCAATTAGTAGTTGGCTAATTTTTTATGATAGTGTTTGTCATCATCAATCCGATATAGTATTGTTTGATCATATTTTAAATACATACATACACATAATCACAACTATTATCCCTGAAGGGTTAGTCAGAGGCTAGGCAATGAGGACAGCTAAAGCAGTTCTCTTAGTCCACTTTTCACCAAATATGGATTGCAAATATGCTCAGCACGACAGGTGATTAGCCCGTCACTGCTCTATGCTGTTGGATATGTGCAGTCTTTAGTCCATTATCGCCTTTTAAAAAACCCAATGGAAGAGAAGGGGTGGTACTATTCTTTCACCGCTACACAACACGGTATATTTATATAATATTATAATATTGAGCTGAGTGCTAACATACTAATCTTTTTTAATGCCATTTTCACTTGAAATAGCACATAGGGAGAGTGAGCCATAATTAGCAAATATCATTATACAAAAACAGCTAGCCATTTTAACCACAGAGTGCTCTCTCTTCACACAGAGTGATTCTTAAATGAAGGAAATGAATTATTTTTCTGAAAGCTGTAAAATATAATTTTTGAAACAGACCATGAGTTCAAAGTAATACTTTACCTGAGGCACCAGCACCGAGTTGTTTGATCCTATCGAATCTCACATAAGGATCATCTTTATTGCAGATTCTCTTTAACTCCTCATAAATTTCTTCATCTGTCAGTGTGGCATTCATCATTTCCTTCTTCCTCAATATGGGACTCTCATTGCTGTCTTCTCCAATAAGGCTTAGGTCCTCAACAACTGCTGATAAGTCCATGAGAGCCTCCTTTTTCTTTAGGCTATGTTTCATTAGTGCTGTAGGCATTGTCTGTCTCTGAGAGAACATATCAACTGGACCAAGGTTCTCTTCCTCACTGCTTTGACCAATTGATAAGTCTGAATCTTGGCTTTGGTGGGCATTTTTGTGGTCCAACAGCTTTTCGATTTCCAAGTCTTCCCTGTTGATCTCTTCTTGAGTGACTATCGGTTTAAAAGGTTCATCTTGCGCTTTCTCCTTCTTGATAATGTACATGTGTAGCTTGACAGCCTGGATGGCCGCGCCAATGTTCTCATTTTGCTCGGCGGCCGTGATCTGGGCGTTGAGCAACCTCTGCCAGGAAGCAGGCAAACCCTCCAACATGCCCGTCTCAGTGTTCTTACTGACATGTATATGCTGTTTAACGTTAGTGGGCATACCGATTTCTGTAACCCGCTCATCTCTGTTTGTTTCTCTTTTCTTGGAGAACAACTTCCCAAACACTCCGCGACCCGAGCGCCCACTCATCGTAATGAATAACTTGCGTCCTCTTATTTACCGATTAGGCCATTACACAATCACTATAACAGGGCACTACGCTACATTTCTCACTTAAAACTTTTTGTTAGGAGTGAAACTAGAGATCGTTATTGAATAAATTGGCTAAAAAAGTGTTTTGAATGAGGACGGAGGTCGGAGCACCAAGGAAGGGATGGAGAGGAGAGACACTTTTTTTATCACTGTCAAATTGTAATCGTCAAAATTAAAAAAAAATAAATGCTACGTTCCTTTCCAAGCACGCTGAACAGAGCGAAATTATTTTCTTAAAATTCTCGTTCAATCATAATTATGCCGATCATAATTAATAATTTAAGATAGTAATTAAGAAAACATGTTTTAATAATATAAAGTGCGTGTTTCGACTTGAATTAAAATAGCAAAAATAAGTAATTTACAAGGAAAAATTGCAATTTGAGGACAAAGCTGCAAAGTAGGAACGTTGTTAATTTTCTGAAAGTTGGTACGCCTGCTTGCTGATAAATAGGTATTTTCGAATGAATCACCGTCCGACACAAGTCGCAAACAATCTTTAAAATTAGATAATTTGCGGAATGTGCTATTGGCCACTTTTAAGAATCTAGAAGCTTAGGTATATAGATATGATAACAAGTTATACAACACAGCAGTAAAAATGCTTTATTTCATAGCATTGAGGTTTCATATACCTTTTTTTTTTTTTTTTTTTTTTTTACCCGGTGTAATCCCTGCTTATGGATTCCAGCCTCCAGAAGGGAGACTGGATATGTGGGACTCTCCCGTCCCTCTTTCCACGACGTTACGTCGGGCGAGATGGAGGGGCCTACCCACTAATCACCGGGGGTCCAAACTCCGAAAGCGTAGGGCTTGGGGTGGCGGTCACGGGACCTGATCCACGGGGGAATTGACCACGCGAGGGCCACCCCGTCGCCGTGTGTTGGCCTATAACTACTGCCTAGCAGCCGTTACGCGCCATCACACGGCGACTACGCGCACGCGGCACTACAAACAGCCCCTTGGGGGGCAGACCCACAAAACATACATCCACACATACACTGACTCACAGTCAACACGGATTGCGTGGGCACTTGGGGTGGTATAACGAAATACCCATGCCAGTGCCCACTTACACACACACACACAAGCATTTACTGACAGATTCAGTAAACGACAACACAAAGACACAGCACCCCCAAGTCATCGGGCGTCGGGCTGGCCGTGGCAGACGACGATTTCTGCCCCGGCCAGCCCCACGCCCGGCATCCCCTACGGTGGACGAAGATCGGCGTATCTCCGTCGCCGCCTCCCAGTCCTCCTCCTCCTGATTGACGCAGCGTTGGCTGACTCCTCCCGGACGCGCTCGGCCTCCTCCTTGAGACCCAAGCACTCCGCAGAGAAGCCAGCCACCGCTGCCCAATTCTCCTCACTCGCCACCATTGCAGCGACCACATCCGGCAGAGCCAGAGTGCCCCCCACTCCCAGGGACAACTCTAGCGTACGCCTCTGTGGCGCGAAGGCGCTACACGACTCAAGCGTGTGTTGAGCCGTGTCCTCCTCTTCGCCACAATGGTGGCAGCCCGGGGTCTCCTCCCTTCCAATCCTGTACAGGTATTGCCCGAAGCACCCATGTCCGGAGAGCAATTGTGTCAGGTGGTAGGACATCCCCCCGTGGGACCTACTTATCCACCCCTGTAACACTGGGCGAACAGCCTCGACCGTGCGGACTCCGGCTAATGGGGTTGTGAGGTTCTCCTCCCATTGCCACACCGCCATGTCGAAGGCTGTTCGCCTTGCCCCCTCGACCTCCGCCTGCACAGGATTGTCTCCGCGAGCTTTTGCCTCCGCCCGGAACTCGTAGACCTCGGTTAGCACCTTGGCCTCGAGCTCCCAGGGAAGCATCCCTCCCAAGACGGTCGCAGCCGTGAACGATATGGTCCTGTATCCCCGGATGGCTCGGTTAGCCGCTGTCCTCTGCGGTCTACGCAGGAAGGCGACGTTACTGCGAGACAGGGCGTCCGACCAGACCGGGGCACCGTACAGGGCCATACTCTTTAATACTCCGGCGTACAATCTGCGACAGCTGTCGCCGGGACCACCGATGTTTGGTAGCAGCCTCCCCAAGGCCATCGCCGCTCTAACCACCCTCGGAGCGAGGCTGGCGAAGTGGGCCTCAAATTTCCACCTAGCATCCAAGACCAATCCCAGGTATTTTATCTGGGGTGCAACCCTGATTGGGACGCCGTCTACCCGCACGTGTGCATTTCTGGGGGGGCCGCCCCGAGGACCATGAAAGAGGATGGCCTCGGTTTTCGGCAGCGCCACCTCCAGGCCCAGCAGCCTAATCCGCTCTACCGTCAACGTCGCGGCCGCAGTCGCTCTTCTGGATGCCTGCCGGTAGTCACAGCCCCTTGCCGTGACTAGAGTGTCATCTGCATAGCAGATGACACTCGTCCCAGGGACTCGGTCCCCCCTGAGGACCCAGTTATAGCTCAAATTCCACAGCAGTGGCCCAAGGACGGAACCCTGCGGCACACCACACACCATGCTGTGGGACCTGATCCGCGCCCCCCCCGGCTCCAGAAAGAGGACTGATCTATCCTGCAGGTAATCGAGGACAATCCTTCTGAGATACCATGGTACCCTGTGGTACCTCAGCGCTTCCACAATCGCGCTGAAGGGGAGGGTGTTAAACGCATTAGCGATATCCAGGGATACCGCCAACACCCTCTCCCCCCTCCCAATGGCCTCCTCTGACAGCCTCTTGAGGGACAAAATGGCGTCGATTGTGGATCTCCCTCTTCGGAAACCAAACTGTGTCTCCTCCAAGTCAGGACCCTCATTACTCAGGTGTTCAGTAATGCGCTCCGCCAGAATTCTCTCCAGCATTTTGCCCGCCTCGTCGAGTAATACGATAGGCCTATAGGCCGATGGCGAGTCTGACGGGCGTCCCTCCTTTTGGAGGAGACACAGTCTCCCCTCCTTCCATGCCCTGGGGAATTTGCCTTGTTGCAGGCAGGCGTCCAGGAGCCCCCTCAGCCTGGGTCCGATATGGTCGAGGGCAAGGGCCAGCACTCTCCCGTGCACTCCATCCGGGCCCGGGGCTTTTTTCTTCAGGTGTAGGCGGACGACGGCCATCTCCATTTCTCCGTCCGTGACCCGCGGGATCGTCTGCGGGTCCACCTCCCCGTCATGCTCCGGGGCAACATAAGGCGCCACTTCAAATACCCGGTTTGGGAAAAGGGCATCCACAACCCGGGTCAGGAGTTCCGGCTGGAAGGACTCCGTGGGGGGCGCCGAGCTCCGCATTCTGTTTCGGACCCAGCGGTATGGGCGCCCCCAGGGGTCCCTATCCAGATCGGCCAGGAACTCCCCCCATGCAGCCTCCTTGGCCCTCATAATCTCCACCTTGAGACTCCACCTGGCCAACTTAAGGTGGCTGTAGGACTCCGCCTCCTCCTCCGGCGTGTGTCCCCTTCTTCTTCGGCACCGCTGGTACAGCCGCCTCGCATGGATGCAGGCAGTGCGGAGGTTGGCGATGTCCACCGACCACCAATAGACTGCGCGCTGCTGCGGCCGATCCCCGACGACGCGGGGCATGGCGGCGTCGCAAATCCGCACCATGGACTCGCGGAAGTCAGCAGCCCGCCTGTCAACGTCCAGGTTAGCGGGAGAGGGCGGCAACCAGCCCTCTATCATTGCTGCCTCGTTCGCAGCGTCCTTGTTAAGGCGCGTCAGTGCCCACTTTCTGAATCGCGCCGTACGGACGCCCTGTTGTGGGGTAAAGCCAGCTGTTGGGGGACCGGATAACCTAAAGGACACGTACAGGTGGTCACTTAGTGTTTCTTGGTCCAGTACCCTCCAGTCAGTAATGCGTGAGGCTATGGCGGGGGTCGCAAACGTGACGTCTACGATGGACTCCCCCTGCCATCTCACGCATGTACTGGTGGTGCCCCTATTGAGGACGACCAGACCCGTCTCCACGAGGAAGTCCTCCACGATCTCGCCTCTGATGGTGGTCGCAGGGCAACCCCAGGACCTGGACTTGGCATTTAGGTCCCCTGCGACGATGGTCTGCAACGGAGCCAGTCTACGGACGACACCCTGCACTCTTCCCACATATGTCTCGAAGTCACTGCGGGTGCGATTTGGCGAGAAGTAGAGGCCAACCAGCGCGATGCCGCCCCATTCAACTGCCACAAACCCCTCACCACGCTCTCGCAGGGACAGGGGAGCCGTGCCAGAGGTAGGTGGGGTCGCGATGGCCACCTTCCCATCCGAGGACCCTAGCCAATTCGACCGCGCGAGGACAGCGTAGGGCTCCGCCGCGATCGCTACATCCACACCTAACGCCGCCATCTCGTGGACCAGGAGGTCCTGGGCGTTGGCGGCGTTGTTGAGGTTCGCTTGCAGGAACTTCCTAGGCCGTACTGGCATTTGGTCCCGTGGATGTTTCTACAATGTCCATCGGCGCACTGCGCGCCGGGGCCCTTGTCCACGGGGCCATCTTCGGCTTGGTTATGGGGGGCCTGCAGGTCCTCCCTCCCATTGGATGGTCATGTGGGAGCTTCGCCTCCCTACACACCACGCAGTTTACCTTCTCCGATTTGCACTCCGCTGCCCGGTGTCCTGGGGCACCGCAGCGGAAGCACAGGGCACTACGGTCGGTCTTTGCGTCACACGTATATTTCGTATGACCCGCCCCGTAGCACCTATAGCAGCGCACAGGGAGCCTTTCCAACGCTACAACCTGCACCTGCACCCACCCTACCGTTATGCGGCCCGCATCCACCAGTACCTTTGCCTGTGCCACCGGGAGCCGAACCAGCATGGTATTCACCCCCCATAGCCCGGTTCGAACTTCTCCCATCGCGATGAGGCTCCGCGCGCAGCCCGTCTTTGCCGCGATGACCCCAGCCACCATCTCCTGCTCGATTCCATCGCTTAGGCCCACGAGCCGGATCTCGGCCTTGCGGTAGGGCCTGCCCACCTCCGCATCCTCCGCAATAACCCCGCGGAGCTTCTCTGCGAACGCATCAGCCGTTGGCCCGCTGGCCACACCAGGGATTTCCAATTTGCGGCCACCCGCCGCTGTATTGCGCATGCGGACCGCCTCCAAGCCCAGGTCCTCCAATTTAATGGCCTCTATCGCCTTGGTCATTACCGTGGCGTAGGTCACGCCTTTTGCCGCGGCTTCGGGCCTGAGCGTGATGGTGACCACCGATGAACGGGGCGGGACCAACTTTGCCGCGCGGTCGGGGCCTGCGGTGGCCTTCTTCTTTTGTGCGTTCACCTTCGCACCCCCGTTAGCGGCCCGGGCAGCCGCAGCCGCGGCTTTCTTCGCCCTCTGTTTCACGCTCTTGGAGAGGAAGGTCGTCCATTCCGCTGCTGGTGTGCTGGGGACCGCTGCCAAGGCAGGGAAGCTCAATCGCACATCCGGCGTGGCTCTAACGGGTGCCATTTGGGGCAGTGGCGAGTTCTCCCGTATGGGCACCGGCTCCGGGGGTGTCTCCACTATGGGGGCGCGGGGAGCGCGAGGAACGCGGGGAGATCCAGCAGCCACCCCGGCATAGCTGCCATCAGTCCTCCTTCTGTCATGCGCCAGCGGCGGCCTCATAGGTGGCTCATAGCTGCCGTCAGCCCTCCTTCTGTCATGCGCCAGTGGCGGCCTCATGGGTGGCTCATAGGAGAGGCGCTTCTCCATTTCCTCCATTCTGGAGTTCATCATGCCCCCCAGGGACTTGAGCATGTCCTTTTTGAGGACCTCTAGCACGTCCCTTTTCAGGCCATCACTCATATCCTCCAGGGAGAGGGCCACCTCTCTCTGCACATCCGTGCCCTTCCTACGGGGCTGTCTGGGCTGCTGCTGTTGTGCCTCCTTTATGGCCTTCACTTCCCTCCGCAGATTTTCCACCTCGCGACCGAGTCTCTCGTTATCCTGCTGGATACGTTTTGCCTCCTCGGA
The DNA here is from genome assembly GCA_963921215.1 of Scoparia ambigualis. Classification (NCBI taxonomy): domain Eukaryota; kingdom Metazoa; phylum Arthropoda; class Insecta; order Lepidoptera; family Crambidae; genus Scoparia; species Scoparia ambigualis. Next base: position 5,133,547 of record OY992522.1, read on the forward strand.
CGGGGCCATCCCTCGGAGCGTCTCCAAGGCGGCAATGGCATAATTTAGCCCCTGATTTATATCGCGGCGGACCGTCCCCTTGAGATTTTTCGAGCAGGTCGTGGCACGGATCACCGCACCCAGCCCCAATGCCGCTGTGCTCAGGAGTTCCTGCTTGGACTTCTCCGTCATCCCCAACATGACTTGCTCCACCTCCTTGCTTTTCTGCCATCTGCCCTCTGGGCTATTTTCCTGCAGCCACTTTTCCACCTCCTGCTGGTCTTTGAGGAAGGCTTTAGCAGCCCCCTTCTTCGCAGTTTGAGCATTGGAGGGGGGGATAGCCTCCTCCACTTCCTCCCAAGACTCCTCCCCCGGCGAAGGGTCTCTTGCCGCCCTTTTCGCCTTGGCAAGCCCGATCGAGGTGCCAGGCCTCTCAGAGCGCTTGCAACCTGCACTCCTCTCAGCTGCCACCCTCTTGGCCCTGCCCTTTGTGTTAATTTTGGGCCTCATCGGCTTTGCTGTCTCTTCCAGCTCCTCGTCAGACGGGTTTGTTTGCATGGGTCTTTTGCGGGATCCCTCGATGATGCCATCCATGTCTCGAACAGTCCCCGCTGCGGACACCTTCACATCCGATGGAGAAACGGACAAATTCGGCTTCGAAACCCTTTCCCTGCCCGACTGATTGTCAACCTCGTTGACCCCCCTCCGCGACTCCTTCCGGCCGTCGCCAGCCCCACCACCCACGGCATACCTTGTACAAGGCTCTGCCGTGGCGTCAGAAGATTTTGTTTTTGTAGTTTCCATGACTGATCCCACGAGTGTGGGGCAAAACCGGACCACCCGCGCAGAGGCCCCTGTACGCGGGCTACCCTAGGTACGACAGAGGTCGGGTGGTATCTGAAGGTTTGTGACAGGTTTTCTCCCAGGTTTTATAGTCTTGCCTGACGCAGCCAGCCGGTGAAGGCAAGCCCTCGGTCCCCTCCCTAACAGCTCCCCCACAGACGCCTCGAGTGGGCTCATCGCTGTCAGTTCGGGGATTACGATGCTCAGGAGCTGGCGTGAGGCCCCTGGTACACCCCTTTCGGGGTGCTCCCCATTCCCCCCCATGGTCGCTAGCGGGTGGGCTGTATCGCCGCCCACCAACCCATCCGAAGACGGGCGCCCGTCGCCACGTGTCCCAACGACGAAGCCTTTGCGAAAACGACGCCCAGAAGGGGCGCCGGACTACCCCATTCCCCCCCGTGTAACGACGCCCAGAAGGGGCGCCGTCAAAACTCCCCTCAAAGCCGCTCGAGAGTGAGCGGCGAGCGTGCGGCCCAGAGTGGGCCGCACGTGGAGATCCCCCCCGCAGGTCCGAGTGACCCGCTGTGCGGTCCAGAAGGGACGCGCTTTGAAGGGGGTGCAATGCCCAGAAGGGACACCGCCTACATTATTCGACGCCCAGAAGGGGCGCCAGGGATTTGCATAAGGCCCCTTGTCCCACGCTGAACGTGGGCCGAGAGGCCTTACCCCAGGGTGCACCACGAGGAGGTTCCCAAATTTGCACCACTAAAAGGAGATAACTCCCTCAAAAGAGGAGTCTATGCATCACACACAGACTCCCCTTTTCCCTCTGCAGTCGGTGGTGTCCCTTTTCAGGGACACCACCGAGTGCTGCCACTACCCCTCAGGCTTCTCCTCTCGGGCTTTTATGTGGCCGCCACTACCCCTCAGGCTTTCCCTCTCGGGCTTTTAAGTGGCCAAAGACTAGTCCGAGTCATACTCCACTGACTCCAAGGACTGTCTACGCGCTTGGGACGGCTCGATGGTCGAGCTCGACGACGCATCGTCCACTCCCACCTCTTCAACCTCCTCCTGGTCCTCCCCCAGGTCTCTCCCTGTACCTCTCGCCGGAGAGGCATTGGGGTTAGAGACAGGAGAAGGTTGCGTCGAGAGCGGGGCCTCTGCCTCCAGCATCTCGACCTCCTCTGTGTTGGTCCGTCTCAGCGCGTCTATGATCGCAGCTGTGCGCGCTGTGGGGCTGACCCGCACCCTCCTTGGAGGGGGGACGCACACCCGGCTCCCCATGATATGGCCCGCAGGCCTCCCTCTGTCCGCGCAGACTGCGCAACTCGGCACGGCCTGCGAGCACTCCGCTGCTTTGTGGCCCGGAAGGCCACAGCGAAAGCAGACGAGGCTGCGATCTTCCTCCGAGGGACACCTCGCCCTGGTGTGACCCACGCCCATGCACTTATAACAGCGCAACGGGCGCGAGTCCAGGAGTGTTACTGGGGCCGACAGCCAGCCCACCAGTAACCTCCTCGCCGCCACGATGGTTTGGGCCGCCTTAACTGGGCAGCGCACCAGCACGGATGTAGAGCCGCCGGGGCCAGGCCGCGGTGCTCCCACCTTCACGCTCTGCAGCGCACACCCTCCTTTCTCGGCCACCACCTGCGCCAAGCCCTCTGCTGTGACGGAGTCGTCGAGGCCGGAGATGCGCAGGTCCGCGCACTTTTCCGGCCTGGCCACCGTCACCACGTCTGCCACGACCTCTCGCAACCGCGCGGCCAGGCGGTCGGCGGACTCCCCGCTGTTCGCACCCGGGATTTGCAGCAGCCGGGCGCCCGTCATAGATACCCGGGTGGTGAGCCCGGAGGAAATCCCGCAGTCGGCAAGGGATATGCCGTCTATGGCCCTCCTGATAACGGCGGCGTATGTGACGCCGCGCTCAAGTGCCTCCGCTGTCAGCTGAATAGCGACCGCCGTCGAACGGGGTCGCTTCAGTCGCCTCCTTTTTGGCCTGCGCAGAGCTGCCGGGGCAGCCTGGGGCGGGGGCGCTCCTCGGGTAGCGGGTTGTGGGCGACTACCATTCGCTGCCGTAGACGACGGTGCCGTTCCTGGCACTCGACCTCTCCTGCGCCTGCGGCGAGAGTCCGCAGCTTGTTCGACGGGAGGCGTTGGGGCCCAGCTGATGGTCGGCTGGGGTGGCGGTGTCTGCCTCGTCCTCAGCGCGGGGAGGGGTGGGAACTCCTCCGCCCCAGATCCCCGCGCAGCCAAAGGGGGACGTGTCCTCTCGGGCGCGGCGGCGGTATGCTGTCTCGCCTCTAACCCGTCAAGGCGCGAGTTTATCGCCCCAATCGAGCTTAAAAAGAGGCTTTTCAGCTCGTCCAGCAAGCTCGGTCCCTCAGTCTGAGCCATAGGCGGGGGAGCAGGGCCAGTCTCCGCACGTGGGGAGGAGGGTCTTCTGCTCACCTCTTTTTTAAAAGCCGCTAGCTCCGCCCGCAGCACCTCGACCTCTTTCTGGAGCCTGGAGTTGGCCAGGGTTAGCCGCTCCACTTCGTCCCGTGCCTCTTTGGCGGCCAGGGCGGCGGTACGTTTCGCCTGCGCCTTATGCACCCCTATCATTTTTTCGAGGAGCTGCTCCCCCGCTCTCCCGAATCCCTCAGCGTTGGCTTTCAGGCCATGCGCCAAAGCCATCTCCTCCGATGCCTTCACGTCGCGGCGGAGCTCCTCGTACGAGAAGAGCTCATCCGCAAGGTCTGCGTCCAGACCGTCGTCGAGCTGCGAGAGCTCCTCTCTCCGACGACGTTCCTCCTCATCGAAACTCCGGGAAGTTCCGGGTCTGGGAACGATGTTAGTCCCAGACTTTGATCCTCGACCTCTCCGCCCGGTGCCTATCTTTGGCGGGTTAGAGGTGGTCGACTCGTACCCCGAAAAGTCGGAGTCGACGTCCTCAACGGTCCGCGACCTCTTCCGGCTGTCGCTAGCCCCACCATCCACTCCGTACCTAGTACAAGGCTCGGGAGTGGCGTCAGAAGAAGGTTTGTTTTGGTCATTCATAACTGATCCCACGAGTATGGGGCAAAAACGGACCACCCGCGCAGAGGCCCCTGTACGCGGGCTACCCTAGGTACTCCAGAGGTCGGGTGGTATCTGGAGGTTTGTGACAGGTTTTCTCCCGGGTTTTAGAGTCTTGCCTGACGTGGCCGGCCGGTTAAGGCAGGCCCTCGGTCCCCTCCCCAACAGCTCCCCCACGGACGCCTCGAGTGGGCTCATCGCTGCGGTTCGGGGATTACGATGCTCAGGGGCTGGCGTGAGGCCCCTGGTACACCCCTTTCGGGGTGCTCCCCTTTCCCCCCCATGGTCGCTAGCGGGTGGGCTGTATAGCCGCCCACCAACCCGTCCTGAAGACGGGCGCCCGTCGCCGCGTGCCCCAACGACGAAGCCTTTGCATGGCGCGGCACCCAGAAGGGGTGCCGGAAAAGCTCCACTCAAAGCCGCTCGAGAGTGAGCGGCGAGCGTGCGACCCAGAGTGGGCCGCACGTGGAGATCCCCCCCGCAGGTCAGAGTGACCCGCTGTGCGGTCCAGAAGGGACGCGCGTTGAAGGGGGTGCGATGCCCAGAAGGGGCACCACCTACTTTATTCGGCGCCCAGAAGGGACGCCAGGGATTAGCATAAGGCCCCTTGTCAAACGCTGAACGTGGGCCGAGAGGCCTTACCCCAGGGTGCACCACGAGGAGGTTCCCAAATTTGCACCCCGTTTCATATACCTACACTAAGGCGGCCAACTTTATAATAAGTCAATGCGGGACACCCACCCCTATCAACAACAAGACTGAGGATTTGTAGGTGGTGTAGTACTTAAGTTTGACGACCTCCGTGGTCGAGTGGTTAGCACGCCGGGTGTGGCGTCGCGCCATCTCTGAGGTCCCGGGTTCAATTCCCGGTCGGGTCAACTTAGAGAAAAACTTTTTTAAAAATTGATTTCGGGTCTGGGTGTTTTTTCTGTTTATGTATTTATCCGTTATCTTATAACCATACCATATTAACGAGTTTCAAAAGAATACTCATCTTGGTCAAGATAATTGGTTTATGTAGGAGTAAACAATTTTTTTTTTAAATACTTATAAAAAGGAAACAAACAACACTACTAAGTACCTATTGAATTAATATTTATTTTTAGAGTCATATTTTTTACATAAGTAGCAGTTTTTTACTAGTTCTGGGTTTTGGTTCAGAATGTCCAAAAAGTTTTCACAGCTGCTCATAATAAATTTTACAAATTAGTATTGCGCATAATGTTTCTACTTTTAGAGACGACTTTTCAGATGTCCATAAGCTAATATTCATTAAGGAAAATACTCGTTCCGTAGGAGCGTTTGTGTTAGTTAACTTAGTGGATTTTCCACTGAAACTGGTGGTTTCGACCCCCCTTTTAGTGGCGAAATATTGCTTTTAGTGGCTAGTGGTTTTTCTAGTGGAATAATAGAATTTAATTTTCAGTAGGTCTGATCACTCAACCGTGAGAAACCACTAGTTTTAGTGGAAAATCCACTAAGTTGGGTAGTAATCTAGGAACGAGACAGGAATGCTAACATGACGGCAAAGAAACTATTTGATGAAACGCACACACACGCTTGATGATACGCTGCGGCGCGGCGACGGCAGCAGGGGACGGCGTCTCGTCGTTCGAATTTTTGATGTGGATCACTTTTATGGGAACGAGACGATGGGAAACGAGGAATGCGGGACATACGGGACGCCTTAGACGATTTCCGGGACTATTTTATTAAATATACGCAAAAGGTATTCATAGATAGCATCACCAGTACTGACTTACCCATTGAGTATGGCGTACCCCAGAGAGTATCTTGGGGCCGACACTTTTCCTTATCTATTTAAATAGCCTTTGCTCCCTTGATATTCCCAATTGCAAAATTTTCTCTTTCGCCGACGACACTGCCCTCCTCTTTACGGCTAGAACTTGGGAAGAGACTTACAAATCAGCTCAATCCGATCTTGTATCAGAATGACTCCGAAACAACCTCCTCAAACTAAACGTCCTTAAAACACAATACATGAACTTTTATATCAAAAACTCTCCATCTGCTTTTTCTATCATTGCTCACTCTCATTCCACGCTCTCTCAGTACTCATGTTCATGTCCCTCTCTTACTGCAACAGACTCAATTCGATATCTAAGAGTTATTCTTGATAGCAAATTAAATTTACAAAATTACTTTAACTTTATTTCTAATAAAATCCGAAAGCTTATGTATATCTTTAGAAATCTTCGCCATGTTGCAGACCCTTAATTAATAAAATCAGTATACATTTCTCTCTGTCAATCCTTAATCACATATTGCATAACGTCATGGGGAGGCGCCGCCAAGTCTCACCTCATAAAACTTGAAAGAGCTCAAAGGGCCCTTTTAAAAGTCTGTACATTTAAACCCTACCGCTTCCCTACCTTTGAACTTTATCAGTACTGTGAACTCTTAACCGTCCGCCAGCTTTTTATCTTGCAGACTATAGTGAAGCAACATCGCTTTACTTATCAAATGCTTCCCTCGTCGCACCCCCGCCGTAACCATCTAGTCTCGAAGTCAACTCTCTTCCAAACCTCTTTCGCACACCGTTACTTTTGTTTCCTTGGTTCTTTTCTAAATAACAATCTCCACAAAAATCTTAATATTCTGCAGCAGCATATAATTGCAAATCTGTAGGATCTAGTGATGAGCCCCTCACTCGTGAGATACCTCGTTTGAGTTCCTCGTTGCGACCAAATGAGGGAGTACTCGTATTTCAACTTTGAACGACCTCATTTAGCTCCTCACTATTTTGAGGCTTCGAGTACGCGAGTACAGATAGAGATGACACAACAAACGCAACAGAATGAGTGAGTTGAATTAATAGTGAGTGAGTTGCCTAGAATTGAAAGGTAGTGTCGATACCTACTCAATATTTACGATTGAGGGAGCGCGCTCGACAGGTCGGTCGGTTTTTATGAGTTTGATGGTTGATGGAACGACTCAATTTTGTTTAGGTAGTGTTACCACCGTTACCTCACAAGTAGTAGGTACTTACCTATTTAATTTTATCTATAAGATGAATTATATTAATGGGTTAAAATGAGGCGAAGTGAGTAAAATAATGAAGAAATCAGTAGTAAAAAAGAAAGTTTAAAACATTTACATGTTTCCGTGCAAAAATAAAATCATGCGCACTTTATTACCGACTCCCTCCCTCCAAAGAGAATTTAATCACTACTCCCTCATTCATTGCAAACGGCAATGATGCGCGAATGCGCGCGCCTCGCTAAGCACTCATTCATTGCGTTTAGTTCAAACTCTTCACCTCACCTCAAATGAGGGGTACGTCGCGAGTACCTCACGAGGTAAAACGAGGTTCTTACTCATCCTCAATAAAAAAGAGTGAGTTACACAACGCTAGTAGTATCTGATCACCTTAGAAGTCTCAATTATACGGAAACAGAGGAACTGTTAGTCCCTAATAAGTAGTTTTCCTCCCTCCTTCCTTAGAAGTACTTTTTGTATAGTTTTAGTTTAGTTTTTTGTTTTCACAATTATTAAAATTTGTATTTAAAAAAAGAACTGTAAGATTGTGTTTTTGTTTTTATCTTTATTTCATGTTAATATAAGCATGTGATCTATGGTTACAAGTCCTAGAATATTATGTTGTTGTTCTTTTGACTAATTTTTTGGTTTAATGTAAGTTATGTTATTTTCTCCTGTATTTGTTCTATCCCCTGATGTTATTGTTAATTTGGCCACGTCATGGAGAGGAGAGTACTGGTGTACTGTGTTACAGGTCCCCACCCGTTTCAGGCACCAATCTCTCACAATCTTTGACTATATTTCTCTGTAAGTACCTCACTAAAATGTATTTATTTTAAGATTGTGGAGAAAAAATAAATGTTTTTATTATTATTATTATTATTGCAATGCGGGATTACAAATGTCATTACGGGACGGTCCCGCAGAATGCGGGACGGTTGGCCGCCTTAATATACAAATACACCGAGACGAAACATTTTAGGTTGGTTGTTTTCCCGCGGCAGAACGATTTACCTTTAGTAGTACTAATATCATTGAGTACTACCGAATCATGCGAGTTATTTTTTGAAAATAAAAATATTTTTGTTTTCAAATAATCAAAAAAATAATCATCAACTCGAAAGCGTGAGAATATTACTTAACTCTTCTTTAATCTGTGATATTACTTAGGATGGATTCGACCAAACTGGAATAAGACTTACTCCGAGATTAGTTTAAACAAATTCGGCGTTTAATCTAGATATAAGACCTTATTCCAGTTTGGTCGAATCCACCCTTAGTGCGGGAGCTTCTTTTACTTTAAACGTTGATTTCGTGCGGCAGGCAGTACCCAAATACGTCACATCACGTAATAGTAGAGGATCCGAGTATACAACGACCTTCACCGAGCCGGTTAATGGATGAAAAGTAAAAATATTTTTTTTAAACTTAGCACTTGTTTGGATAATAGATAAATTACATAGGTACCAATCGAAAGTATGAAGCATTATGCAAACGTTAGGTTGACTATTTTTTTCCTGTCCTAACATTGGGTAGGCAGGTTTAAACAGGTAGGTACCTAAGTCAATATTAGTAATTTGCAACCGTCTGGTTAAATAAATAAAACTTATGTTTACTTATATAATAATAATCTCATTACAAACACACACACCAAACCAGTGCAATGCAAAAAAATTTTTTTTTTTTTAATATTAAATTAATCATTTAAGGTACTGGACTGAAATTTTTCAGCCAACCCACTCGCGATATATTATTTAACATATTAAATTTGATATAAAATACTTTTCATCTATTAACCTTCCCGGTGAAGGTTGTTCTATACTCGGATCTTAGAATAAAAGAGAAACTATCGTTTTCTCACGCTTTCGAGTTGATGATTATTTTTTTGATTACTTACAAAAATATTTTTATTTTCAAAAAATAACTCTCATGATTCGATAGTAAATCGTTCTGCCGCGGGAAAACAACCACTAAAATGTCTCGGTGTATAAATACAATTTTACAAATAAATGTGCTGTAAACACTTGCATAATTATTGTGATTTTTGTGTAAAATAATTTTAAAACATTGTAAATAATGTTAATTTATTTTCAATAAATAAACAGTAAGTAACCTACTTACAATTTGGAAAATGTTGGAAAGGAATTACACGAGTAGGTTTCGAACCTGCACCCGAATGTCTTGAAATGTTTTCAACTTTTTTCTAATTTGTTAATGTTCGCAACAGAAGCGTTAAAATTAAACTGTACTTAATAGTAAACGTAGCGTAGGTCTGTGATTAGTACTTATTACTTAGTTTTACAAGGTTCTGTTGCAGTAGGTAAGGGACACAACAGGTTCCCTACAATTACAACACCTACATCCTACATGAGCTACATGATAAGGCTGGTTTCACAGTCACGCGTTTGACCAGCGCCGGCCACACGCGCGCGCTACACTACATAGTAGTTGCGCGTTTGAACTGCGTGATGACTATGAAACGCAACTACTATCTAGTGTAATTGTAAGCGCGCGCGTGTGGCCGGCGCTGGTCAAACGCGTGACTGTGAAACCAGCCTAAGAAAGATCCAACGCCGAATGTCGTACCATCAGCGAAAATGGTACGTCGATGGTCGAACCGATGATGGTTACTTAAGCTCGTAAACCTATTGTTTATTATTACAGGTTCATAGGTCAGTACAGCCATTGACAAATACCACGGTACGTACGGTACTTACTACACCACATCGAATATCGCGATATCCAATATCTCCACGTTAAACAATTACTGTTAGCAACTTCTTTAATCTGTGGCAACGTATAGAGGGCTTAGACAAGTGACATAATGACTTAATGGAATATAATTTGATAAATGTATGGGATTTTACATAATTTTAAAACTTTATAGACCTAGTTTTTTATGTAACACAAGCGGCCGGTCGCGGTTTCACCCGCGTGGTTCCCGTTCCCGTGGGAATATCGAGATAAAAAGTAGCCTATATGTTAATCCAGGTTATAAACTATCTGTATGCTGATTGTCATCCAAATCCATTCAGTAGTTTTTAAGTGAAAGAGTAACAAATATCCATACATACAAACTTTCGCGTTTATAATATTAGTAGGATCATTCTATAAAATATTTATTCGTTGTTTATTTACATTATTCTGTGTGGTGGTGGTGGTAGACCAAAGTATCAGTAAACTAATATTCAGTTAACTATTGATGGTAGATTTAGATCAATCATATTCAATTACATTCACATCACTATCAATCGATTTTGACTTGTACCGATGCTACGTCCCTAACCTAACTTCTACTACCCTCATCATTTTTTATCCTCGATCCTATGGGGGTAAACCAATATCGCGTCGTGTCGTGTCGGCCATCTTCACTTCCGATCTAGCCTGCCTACGCGACAGAGCCTTTGAGTCGAGCTCTCATGTTCCTCATTTATCGGTCAAGTCATAACATCTTCCAAGTGATCGCCGCGAGTTTACTACTGTGATCACGAACTTTAGCCGTGGAAAGTCAAGAAAGAGTGAGACGCGCGTCCACTACAGCCAGCACGCGGGAGCAACGTCGAACCAGGTTAGCCCCCTAAACCACTCTTCTTTGATCGCCCAATTGATAAACGTTATCGAAACGACAGGGAGCGTTTGCCACTTGTCTAGGGGGGCTAGAGGGCTGTAGACTTACTGTTTTATCTTTACTCCCATTATTTACCATTATTACGGTACCTATCTAGACCGTGGCGGTATAGGCTAGATGTCGTTGTTTTTTTATTTAAAAGAAGAAGAATACAAAAGGGACTCTTCGCGGGAAAGTGAAGTGTCATGTCTGCAGTTTTATTTTGTTTTCTCTAATTATTTGTTTTTTGGCGAATATTAATGTGAAATAATGGTGGATTATTAACTGTTAAGTGTTCGTGAACGTTCAAGAGTGTTGGTAAATAAAACAAAACAGTACAACATCACTCTTCAAATTCTCTCAAGAAGTCCATATGAGATCTCAGTAAAGTCCCACACCATAACTGAAATTAAAGGGGTTTGGGCTACTCAAAACAAAAAAAAATTACCATTCTCTATCTCACTTGTATAGCATGTTTGAGAATGAGCAGAATGGTACCCGGCTGAGTCCGGCTCCAATAGGTATGCTTGTAGTGTCGTTTGAAAGGTCTTACCAAGACGAACAACATTTACAATGACCACCAGTCTGAGATCTGGTTGCGTTCGTAGATTAACATACCTATATCAATATTACTTCTTAACTGTGTGTGAAAATTAGTACCTACAGATGTAATATTGGCGCTCGGTACATACCAGCTCAAGCTGGCAAGATCCTACTGCGCCGAGCATTTATCAAAAATGGTCTCTATACACCGATATTTTTTATTGGTTTCGGAGCCGAAACGCTATTCATGTTTATCATCAGTAGAAGCTAATTAGCATGTAAAACTAAAAAAATGAGCATAAAAAAATCATTAAAAAAATATCAATAAAAAATGTAAGAACCCTTAGTACCGGACGATCTTATGAAAGTCAAATACCGAAGCGTTTCAAACGCTCCGCCTACCCCCCGCCCCGCCGCGCAGGTGGCCGGCCGGGAAAGTTCATAGGGGTCACGGTGTACCTACTAGTAGATAAGGAGAACGTTACTACTTGTTTTCGACAAAAAGTCACATTTACAACTTTTTTTTCTTTGCTCGTAAAGCGATTATTATTTCATAAATAGGTACAACACTTTTTTGTATTATAAGGTTTTCAGCTCCAAAACTAATGAAAAATCTCGGTGTTTAATCGAAACATATTATAGAGATCAAGCACTTGAGGATCTGCCAGACTGTGACAATTGTGGCATACACGAAGATGCCTGGCTTTCGCGTCCAGTCTCCAGTTTCGTATCCAGTCACGTCAATTCACTTCATGTGCGTTCAAAAATATATTATTGTTACTTATTAATAAATAAGCCAAATAATAATATTGTTCAACATTATTGCAACCCCGCGGCGTGCAATGGGCATTTGTGCACATATCGTGTCCATCGTACCTAGTTTATGAGAGGCATGAGGGGTTTACGGCTCCAGCATCCTACCATAATTCTATTATTGTTGATAGCGATTACAATTTAATTACAAAAATATTTTTTTTATTTGAAGAACTCTAGTTTTACTCAAACTATTTTAACTTACACGATTTATCTACATAATGCCTAACGTTTTGACCACGGCCGCAGCATCACTTACTTACAAAATCAAAGACATTAAACTATTACTATATTAAATCTTTTTGTACAAAATTAATCATGTTAGGTTAGGTCCCGTTAAAATAGGGTCCTTCAAACGAGGCGTGAAGAAGCACTTTGTGGGCCGGCAGAGTGAGGGTGACTGATGCTACGTCTCTTACGCTGCACCAGTTGTCCTCGCGCCTGGACCTCATTTCCACTTAACATCAGGTGGAGTGGGGTCATTGCCGGGCTTAGTATATAAAAAAAAAATAGTTTTAATGCAATGCAACGCGACAGTCTAAAGTCTTAAAGGTATAGTTTTATTACGTATTTTATTAAGGGTAAGGGGGGCGGGGGTTTCTAAAGTGGTTATAGGGCTACTAACTGTGTTGATTCATCGTCTTATCCTTTTCTTTTATCCTTCTTATATTTATATAATTTTGTAGTTTATTTTCATTTATAATACTTAGTGCACTTACTGCTTTCAAAACGTGAATTAGAACTGGCGCTATTACAGACGTTTTCCTACTTGTAAAGGTCTTTTCAAATATATATTGGTTATGGCTATTGGAGCGGGTATAATAGTGGACAGTGGTCTCCAAGTCTCCATACTTTGAAGCCTTAGGGCCTTAATAATATTTTCGATATGTTCCAAGGGCCAAAACAATTTTAATTTTTCTGCCCACCTAAGCCAATAGGCTTTTTTTTCATTTTAATTACTATTGATTTTGTATTGTGACACGTAACGACATCTAGTGGCGAGTAGTGATACTATGTACTGTACTATCTACTATCTATTTCAGCTACCCACTAACAGGTGACATATTTGGGAATTTCCGAATTGGTTCGAGAAAGTTCTAGTTCTGGCTAGTTTTTCCTATCACTTCTTGATGGCATTAATTGCATAGGTATAAAAATGCTAGCGGTGCCATTGCGAGTCAGTTTGCGTGGGAAAGGCGAAAGAAGCGAAACTGCCTATTGTGTAATAAAGTAACACCCGTGCATAAGAGTATTTTGATAAGACTTTTTTATGTGTGATTTATTAGTATGGAAAGGAAGCGAAAAATAGACAGTGAATGCAAAACGTTCCAAGATTAATGGAACTTTCAGTATTTTGTGATTTAGTGCAGTATAAGGCGCTATGTTTAATTTGTAAAGAAACCATAGCTATTCTCTAAGAATATAACATTAAACGTCACTATGAATCGAAACATCTTCAAAATTACTCTAAATATACAGAAAGTTTGCGGACGGAAAAATTTTAAGCTTTGAAGCGCGAACTGAAATCGCAGCAATCTTTGTTTACCAAATCAAATACTGAGCAAGAGTCTGCAACTCGCGCCAGCTTTCGTGTGGCTCTTGAAATCGCAAAATGAGGAAAGCCATTCACCGATGGAGAAATGATAAAAGAATGCTTGATTGCAGTAGCTGAAGAAATAATATGCCCCGAAAAGGTAAATTATTGAATGGTGTCAGTTTGTCAGCAAACACCGTGGCTTGGAGGGTGCAAGACATCGCAGAAAATATATCATCTCAACTGTCTGACAAAAATGGACATCTTAGGTGGTTTTTTCTCTAGCCTTGGATAAGTCAACGGATGTGTCAGATACTGCTCAGGTGTTGATTTTTATTCGTGGAGTAGATAAAAGCTATGAAGTGTATGAAGAACTTCTTGATATTGATGGTATTCACGGCACGACAACTGGGGCAGATATTTTAAAGGGAGTTGAAAATGCCATTAATGAAAAGAACCTTCGATGGAAAAACTTGAAATCTATCACCACCGATGGAGGCAAAAATATGTGTTGTAAAATAAAGGAGTGGTTGCACTTGTGTCAAAGAGTGTAGAAAATGATGGTGGTTCAAAACCATTAGTCTTACATTGTATCTAGAGATGGGATTTTACCCGGAAAAAACTCAAATTTGGGAAAATAAACCCGGGAAAATTCCCGGGAAAATACCCAAACGGGAAAATATTCGGTTTTTTTATTTAATACTAATATATATTGAAAAGAAAAATATATTTACACTACATAACACAATTCCACAAACAATTGGAATAATAAATACAAACAAAAATGGAATTATGTAAGAACTTTTATAGTAACATGTAACTTTCGGCGATTTTGATGACCAATCAATGCGAAAAATGAAAGGGTTACGTAGCGGAGGTAAGGTAGTTCCGAGCGGGAGAGAGGGAGTGGCCATTGCGTTATCGGCTTGTGTCGTGATCTGTCATACGTAGTTTCGCCTCCATACCGTGCGCACTTGTGTTTCTTTGTTTACTAACGAAAATCTGGGCAGCGATCATAATCTAATTAAGATTGTTTTAAATTATCAAGATAATCTTAGTTTTGTAGAAAAAATATATTATAAATTAACAAATTGGAAAGAATATAAAAATGAGCTTTCATCTGGCTTTACAGAATATGATACATCTATCTCGCTCAACGTTCAGACAATGTTTGATTTTTTGTGGGTAAATTATTTGTTTAGTAATAAACATAAACCGCGTATCGGGGTGTGCACTAGTCCCAGATCTACCTTTATACCTAAACCTTATTGGAATAAAGATCTTTCAAAAATAGTAGCCCAATGACGTCTAGCGCTGAAATGTTTTAACGTAACCCTAATGAGCAAAACAAAATCTTTTAGAAAATGAAATCACGGTGGCTTGACGGCTCATTCGTAGAGCAAAATCAAACAACTGGTATAGTTTTTGCAATAGTATCAATGAACCTACCTCAGCATCTGAGATGTGGAAGAAAATGAGATGGATTAAGGGTAACAGACAAAATCGATCTTATTGTTCGGATGAAAAAAAGAAACAGCTTATTGATACACTAACACCTGATTTTGTCGTCTCTTTACAACCTCCTGTCAACTCTAAAAAACGTACAGTTGGATGCAGGCTTTACTATGCAGGAGCTTAATGCTTGTTTAAAATCTAAAGATACTGCCCCTGGAAATGATGGGATTACATACTCCATGATATATAATCTACCACATAATGCCAAACAATACTTATTACAACTGTACAACTTAATATATTATACTGGCTGCATCCCTTTTCAATGGAGGGATACTTCAATAATTCCAATACCAAAACTGAATGACCCTAATTTTAAATTACGTCCGATTGCACTATTGTCATGTCTTTGTAAATTATTTAACTGTATGATTGCTAAATGTCTGGAGTGGTTTGTAGATTACAACTAGATATTGTCTCATTATAAGAACGGTTTCAGAAGATCTCAATCATCTCTAGATGCTTTGGTACGTCTTGTATCTAATATATATATTGGTTTCTCTAAAAAGGAACAAATTTTAGCATGTTTTTTGGATATCCAGGGTGCATATAACAACATTGTAGTTCATGCAGTTATATCACAGCTAAATAAATTAAATGTGGGAAGTAGAATATGTGTATACTTATGGGAATACTTGAAAGAAAGACACCTTCAAATACGGTTACACGAAGATGGCAGTCTATACCCTTGCTTGCAAGGGAATTCCCCAAGGTAAACCAATTTCAGCATTACTATTTGACATCGTGACAGTTGAAATATGCCATAGTATTCGAGAGGTTTATTTATACGCTGATGATTTTGTGCTTTTCAGCAATAACAAAATGTCAAAGGACAGTGTTACTAAAATTCAAGTCTTAGTAGATTTATTATTAATCATGCTTTTGGAACAGTTAGGGTTAGAAAATTCAATACATAAAATAAAATTAGTTTTATTCTCTCAAAAACATAGGATTTGTCAGATCTCAGTTTAAACCAACTTTTACCCAAATACTTGGGTATAATTTGGAAGTAGTGGATAATATTAAATACTTGGGAATGTGGCTTGATAGGAAATTGCGTTGGAGTAAACATAATATAAACGAAGTGGTCGAAAAGTCGCATAAATTTCTATCCCTACTGAAAGTGCTTGCAGGCTTAGGTTGGGAGGTACATCCATTGCAACGCCGTAGATTATACATTTCGATCATAAGAAGCAGGCTCGATTATGGAAGTTTTCTTTACGATACCGCGGCAACTACACATATTTCCAAGATGGATAAGATACAGAATCAAAGCCTTAGAATAGTTGGTGGTTTTATTAAATCTACTCCGATACATATGATGGAGAGCGAGTTTTGTATACCTACCTTGTATAATAGAAGACAATAATATCTTGCATACAAATACTGCTTTAAGGCGAGATCATAGGATGAAAACATCACAAACCAATGGTTATGCGATCTTCAAAGTGTCTCTAATAGCGGTTACTGGAATAAGAGAAAAAAGAGTTTGCTTGCAATGACTTATAACGAGGTAAAAGACAAAGAAGTGTATTCGTCATATCCTTTAGACATGTTCTTATCTGATGTCTGGGTTTCTTGCATTGATGTGACTGATGCAATTAAAGTTAATATAGACTCCATTAGAGAATCAAAAATTATGTACGAAGTTAACATTCTAAAACGAAATATTGTTCAAGAGTTATATCAAAAATATTTCGATAGTTATTTTTTATATACTCTTGTATCTAAAACTTGAAAAGGTGTAGGGGCAGCTTACTATGACCCTACCACAAAATATTATAAGTTGTTCAGAATTAATGTACAAAGTTCAATCATGACAGCTGAACTTTATGCAATATCAAACGCACTATCATACGCACTAAATTTACAAAAAAGGAAAATAGTAATTTTAACAGATAGTAAGAGTGCTCTACAACATGTACTAAAAGTTTCAATGGGTCATAGAGGAGTTGCAACAGCGTACGCTATTTAAAATCAAATACATCAATTTAATCAAGTTGGGCTTACAATCGCATTGCAATGGATCCCCGCTCATATAGGTATCAGGGGCAATGAGGAGGTGGACAAACTGGCTAAAAAAGCTATAGAGGAAGACTTTGTATCACAGATATTACCCTGTTACTCAGAAGCTCTTCTTAAATATAAAAGAAAATGTATGATAATGTGCGTAGATTTTCTCGGCCAGTCGTGACCGCGACGGCCAAGGATCGTACACGTTGATGACTTCCTCAAAGGCCGGACGGCGGGTTCGAAGCGTCGCGTTAGACCTTTGAGGCGTTGCTAGTTGATAATGATGATTCAGATGATGAAAAATAAACACTTTACTTTTTCACACTGATTTTAATAGGTAACACGATTTAACCACTATAATTAACACGAAATGGCGTCCACGCGCCTTTGAATTTGAATACCAATGATAGACTATAATTGAGATTGAAATGGCATCCACACGCCTTGATGACAAAACCGATGAACAACTGATTTTACTAATCTAATTAATATTACATGGCGTACACACGCCTTTTTATGAGAAAACCAATGCATGGCCGACTGCCATCTTTAATCACATCTTTATCACCCATAAACTAGACAGGTTTTTGATTGAATGACAAGTGATTCCTTTTTTTTTGAACGTAAGATCGATAACGCAAAGGCGTTAAACATTAAGATGATACACAATGAAATATATACAAACATGTTAATTTTCGATTAACATTCCTCCCGCCACCAGGGGGAAAATGAACTGAATACTTGAAGTCCTTAATGCGCTCTACTTATAGTAACAATAAAACATAATATGACTCATACACATGACTTAACTTTAAGAATGAAAACACTATATATACACAGAAGTGCAATGGTTAACTTAAATTACTTTATATTGGTATCGGTAATTTACACAATTTGACCACTGGTCTTACAAGCTCTTCGCTTTGAGTCCTTAATTTAACTGATCTAACAATGTGATCTGATCCCTTAAACAATTCAATAACTCTACCCTTTCGCCAGTGAAGAGGGGGTGAGTTCTCGTCAATAATAAGAACTAAATCGTTGAGCTCTGTATTGTTAATATGCTTATACCATTTATTACGTGACTGTAGTGTACTGAGATACTCAACATGCCAGCGCGACCAGAACGTCTGGTACAATTTCTAAATAACTTGAAAACGGGACAATCGCGACATTTTAGTCTCCTTACAGTGAGCTTCTGGCAAGGCAACTAGTAGCTGACCTATGATGAAATGACCTGGCGTGAGAACCTCTAAATCACTGGGGTCCTCTGACATAGGCACAAGAGGCCGTGAATTAAGTATAGACTCTATTTTAGTAAATAGAGTAGACAGTTCCTCGAATGTTAAAATGGTATCGCCCACCTCTCTCTTGAGGAGGTTTTTAGCGCTTTTGACTGCAGCCTCAAATAGTCCCCTCATATGGGACGATGCAGGAGGATTGAACTCCCAGCGAATGCTCTGTTTTCTGAACTCCTCCTTGAGGATAATCTGGTTGTCCAACAAGAACTGAGTAATCTCCTTTAGATACGAATTAGAACCAGTAAAATTGGTACCTCGGTCCGATCTGATTAGTGAAGGCAGCCCTCGTCGGCTGACAAACCTGGTGAATGACGCGATGAAGGCCTCGATGGTCAATGCAGAGACCACTTCGAGATGAACAGCTTTTGTACCTAAATATACAAAAACACACAGGTAAGCTTTGAGTGATTTCGCATTTCTTAGTAAACTGCTTTTGACTAAGAAAGGTCCAGCAAAGTCAGTCGCTACGCCTGAAAATGGTCGTGCGGCCGTGACTCTATCAGCTGGTAGGTCTGCCATAAATGGTGGCTGAGATGAAGCATTGAACCTGAAACAAACTAAACAATTTCTTATGACCTTTGATACTTGACGTCTGACTGACGTAATCCAATACTCTCGCCGCAGTATGGCAATGAGCGCGGTTGTCGCTGCATGACAATACGACTTGTGATAAAATTCTATGAGTAATTGACCCCACCTATGATTCTTAGGTATCAAATATGGGTGCCTGGCTCCATAAGGCAATGTTGATTTTCGTAGTCGGCCGCTGACTCGGATAAAGTGGTCTTCATTCACGAAGACACTTAATTTCTGTAGCGATTTACAGACCAATTTTCCTTGCTTGATTAATATAATTTCATCTTTATATGAATCCATTTGAATTTTCTTAATTCAATGTCTGGTTGCTTCACGAGTCTCGTCTAATGAGAGTGTAGACTTAAGATTCCGTCTTTCTTTAGGCAATCTAATATTTCGGCAAAATCTAAGTACCAATGAGGTAATATTGATGAGCTTACTGAACGAGCTGACGCGTGATAACAGCGCGTCTTCCCATGGTTCGACAGGGGTAACAAGATTGACCAATTTCTTGAATCCAGGTAAATCGTAAGGCATAGTAACTGGTAACGCAGGCCATTGTGACTCCTCCTTAAGTAACCAGTCTGGGGACCACCATAAATTGAAATGTATGAGATCTTCAGCCGCCATGCCTCGTGAGGCGACATCTGCAGGGTTTAATTCGGAACGTACATGTCTCTATATCATAGAACGTTTTGAATTTTGAATGTCTTGAACTCTGTTACATTCGAATGTTTGAAGCATGTATGGTTTTGTGTTTAGCCAAGATAACACGATTGTGCTATCTGACCAAGCATTGATGCTGTCAAATTGAATTGAACTGTCATATGACTCTGATACATGATTCAATAATTTGAATACTAAATGAGCGGCACTGAGTTCCAGTTTTGGTATCGTTTGCTTTGATCTCTGAGAAGCTACTCTTGATTTAGCAATAAGTAAACGTACCATGACATTTCCTGACGCGTCCACGGTCCTGAGGTAGACGCTCGCGGCAAAAAAAGTCTCTGCAGCGTCTCCGAATCCGTGAAGTGAATATGAGACAGTCTGTGGCAGTGCAACACATCTAGGTATCTGCAAATTTGACAAATAATTAAGGTCTTGAATGAGTTCGTCCCACTGACGACATTGACTATTACTGACAGGTTCGTCCCATTTGACTCCATCTGAAAATAGTGTCTGAAGAAACACCTTGAATCGAAACACAATAGGCGCACAATATCTACACGGGTCATACAGGCGTGCTATTGTACTAAGGATATGACGCTTAGTAATTGCTTGTCCTAGCGGTACATTGATCTGATATGACATTGAGTCTGATACTGGGTCCCATTGAATACCTAATACTTTAATAAAGCTTTTATCGTCAGTATCAAACTGATGGGGCAGCTCGCAGTGTTCCTGCGGCAAATCCTGCAGTAATTCATTGCAATTCGATGACCATTTCCTGAGCTCATATTTGGCGCTTCTCATTAGTGCGATGAGTTCTGATTTGAGGTGTTGAGCCTCTGATAACGAGTCTGCGCCCGTGAGAATATCGTCAACGAAGGTGTCTCGTCTGATGACGGTTGAAGCTGATGATTCATGATGACTAGCCTCCCAATCATCGGCGAGTTGTAACAATGTTCGAATTGCAATGAATGGACTTGATCGTAGGCCGTAGGTATTAGTATTCAACTCATATACCTGAATTTGGTCAGACGGGTCCTCTCTCCACAAGATGAGCTGGTACTTCCTGTCTTCAGGGTGTATCCAGGTCATTCGAAACATCTGCTTGATGTCGGTCGTGAAGACTATTTGATGCCGTCTGAAATTTAACAATATTTGGGTAATATCATTTTGAAGTGGTGGACCGGTGTGAAGACACTGGTTTAGTGATGTTCCTGTTGATGAACGAGCACTCCCGTCGAATACTACACGGATCTTATCCGTTCCCTTTTTGAATATGCCATGATGAGGGATGATAAAATGTTCGGAGTCTAACTGAAAGTCCGATTTTGACATATGACCGAGAGTTTCATATTCCTTCATGAATTCTTTGTGAACCGCAGCGCGCGCCCTCTTGCGTCAGCTGTCTGTGTTCCCGTTGCGTAGCGTAGCGATGCGATACAAAATGGCGTATCTTTTTCTTCAATAAATACGCCCCGTCGAATCTCGACCCTTTGATGAAGGTGATAATTATGATGAATTATTACGACCACTGATTTTAAAACACTGAAACACTCCGAGATTGACTTGATATTCGGTATTTCACACTGAACATATAATCTTGACGGCAGTTTAGACGCGAGTTTGCCGGCTAAGTAAGGGGATATGGTACTAAAGTATCCAAAGTGAGCCTCCTCATTTTCCTTGGTTCCTATTATCCAAATTACGTAGACCTGTGTTAGTTACAACTCTAAGAATAAGCTCCCGGCATTTCCCGTCAAAATATTTTGCGTTTTTAATGGGCAAGACTAATTCCCTATACTGTGACATAATGTGGTAAATTAGAAGATCTGTATCATATTTTGATGGAATGTGTGCGGGACGCACGGGATAGGATTTTATTTGTGTCCAAATCTGGCCTTAATGTTAAAAGTGTTTTTATGTATCACGAACTACTGGCATAACTGATGTCAGCGCCAGCGCAAAATTTATTTTTATGGTGTACTTTATGAGATATGTATAGAAATAAGATATGATTGGACTGGCATTATCACTGTGTGATAAAAGTCCCAAAAAAGAGAATTTACAAAAAAAGTCGAAGTAACTTTTTCTCTAAAATATCATACCCAGATTTTCGTTCTTTTGTTTTTCATATATTTATATTATTAGGTAAATAAAGTAAAATGTCTTAAAAAGTATTATAATACTACTTTGTGTTTTCGGTAAGGTTGTGCTACAAAAGTCAGTGACAGAAACGAATCGCGGCAAAACCGACTCCACGTAGTCTTGTCTGCTCTACGCTAGAGTGTAATTTAAGCTCTCGCGGCCCGCGAGCTGAGGAGCAGGTGGGTTTAACGCTCGCCGCCGTAGCAAGCCGAAGCTGCATTGGTGAGCGAACCCTATCTGGGACGATAAGCTCGCGTGGGACCGACGGAGACTCGCAGCGCCGGAGCCGTGACAGAAACCATGCCTGCTGCATGCTGCGTGCTTGGATTCTGCTGCATGCTTGGTTGCATGTTGCATGCTTGCTGCACGCTTGCTGCATGCTTGCTTGCATGCTGCATGGTTGGTTGCTTGCATGCTCCATGCTTGCTTGCTTAAATGCTGCATGGTTGCTTGCATGCTGCATGCTTTGCTGCGTGCTTGCTTACATTCTTAAACGTTACTACTATTACAAGTTGTTCGATGATGTTATGGATTTCAGTTTATTATTTGAAATGTTGTACTTTTCTAATATTGGAAACGTGTTTCTGAAAAATTATTCATCTAGCATTAATAGCTTCGGCCAAACGTTGATTGGGATTTAA
The DNA here is from genome assembly GCA_963921215.1 of Scoparia ambigualis. Classification (NCBI taxonomy): domain Eukaryota; kingdom Metazoa; phylum Arthropoda; class Insecta; order Lepidoptera; family Crambidae; genus Scoparia; species Scoparia ambigualis. The sequence continues at coordinate 5,155,720 of OY992522.1, forward strand.
ACTTAAAGATTTTGAAAAAAAATAACAATTGATAATTGGCATTTTAAAACTTTGTCAATTGTGTTTTTAGTAAAAAGAAAATTATGGAAAATAAAATTACAAAACGTTTTCTGCCAAATAAAATTCGTAACCCTAAATTATTAATAGACATTATGGTATTTTATATGTATAACTGCCAATTAATGTTATGATTAGTAGTCGTTATTGTAAAAATATTTATGAATAAACATTTGATGCTGATATATTATTATTATAAAAGAAGTTATGGGGAAATAAAGTATGCTTATTGAACGTTATGCGAAACGAAGAAAATGCCAAAAAACGTTATGCAGCCTTAAAATAGGCCTCTTTAATTTATGCAACCCAATATGGACCCGAATTTGAGATTGCAAGGCGAAAATCAGTTCTCATCCCTGATTTATACACCAATATCAAATCGTTCAGGCAGAAAATATTACTATTTCAATCGCAGTTACGTAAAAAATGTTTCACACATTTTAAAACATGTGAAATATTCAGCCACACTACAGAAACTGAATTTTCCGACGATTTTGCAGTCGAAACTTTGAGTGCTTAAAAGATAAATTTCGATACTCGTTTTTCAGACTTTGATGTCATTGCGAATGAAATTAAGCTTTTTCAAAATCCTTTTTATTTTGACATTGAAACCCTGGCTCCGGAAGTCCAATGGAAATTATTGATTTACAGTGCAGTGATAAGTACGTTTTAGAACAAATATCAAAATTCATCTTTGTTGGAATTTTATAAGAGTCTTCCACAGGCACAATTTGATAATTTGCATTTTGCTCGTGGGTTGTTTTCTGTTTTTGGTACTACTTACGTACTTGTGTGAGATAATGTTTTCCAAGATGAAGTACACAAAGAATGTTTACAGATCTAAATTAACCGATGAGCATCTTAAATCTCTTTTAATAATTGGTACAAGTAAAATTAATCCACAACTACAAACAATTGTCGGTGGAAAATCACAATTCCATAAATCTTATTAGTGTTTTTTTTTGTTTTATTAGTGGGATTAATTTCAATTTAATTATTTGTTAGCCGATAGTTATCGCTAGAAATGATAATAAGCCAAATAAGCCGTTTCTAGCCGATAGGCTAGAAATGTTAGTAACCAGCTTCACATCTATAATAATTGTCCCTCTACCGTCCAAACCTCGTCCGAACCATCAAAATGTACCTACCTCAATGGTCCGGACGCATCTTTTAGGGTTCCGTAGCCAAATGACAAAAAATGGAACCCTTATGTATTGGTCATGTCTGTCTGTCCGTCCGTATGTCACAGCCACTTTTTTCCGAAACTTTGGTAAGTAGATGTATTCAGTGAACCGCATTAAGATTTGCACAAAAAAATAGAAAAAAAAACCAATAAATTTTGGGGGTTCCCCATACTTAGAACTGAAACTCAATTTTTTTTTCATCTAACCCATCCGTGTGGGGTATCTATGGATACGTCTTCAAAAGTGATATTTTTAGAGGTTTCTAATATCATTTTTTTCTAAACTGAATTGATTGCGCGAGAGACACTTCCAAAGTGGTAAAATGTGTACCCCCCCCCCTGTAACTTCTAAAATAAGTGAATAATAAAGTAAAAAAAATATATGATGTACGTACATTACCATGCAAACTTGCACCGAAAATTGGTTTGAACGAGATCTAGTAAGTAGTTTTTTTAATACGTCATAACTTAATTAATTTTAAAAAAATACACTATTATTAAAATATCGATCAAAGTTACAACGAACTAACTACAAAAACTTTTATAATAATATGATGCTACTTGCTGCCGGAACCCTTCGTGGGCGAGTCCGACTCGCACTTGGCCGGTTTTTTTCTGCAACTTCTATTTTCACTGTGAAAGCGAAAAAAATAAAAATAACGTATTTCGTGGCGGTTTCAGGGTATTAACTTAAAAATCATTTAATAAAAATTACAAAACTATTTTATTTTACTATTCTTATAAATTCAATGTACAAATGAATAGGGGATAAAATGTAGGTAAATGTTCTTTACAAAAGGGGATATTTACATACAACATTTTAACAGAAGGGGATATTATGTTTTTGCCCTTTCAAAAAAGGATATTTTATTTTTTATGAGGAGAGGGTATTAAAAAAAAACAAAAATAGGATTTTTAATATTTTATTATAAGCTAGATACATAACAACATTTTTTTTTGTGCCCAGAAGGATGCTTCTGTTAATAGTTTATTCTATTTCCTGAAAAAAAAGTTAACATGTAAATATCCCCTTTTGAAAAGATCTTCCTCAGTTATTATTAGTAAGTACCTAGTTAGTAGTTGAACCGTGTCGCGTGGCGGTGAAAGAATACTACCACCCCCTCTCTTTCCTTGGGTGTCGTAAAAGGCTACTAACGGATTAAATTGTAACAAGGCAACTATAGCCTTGTTGGTTTTTGTGACCTTCTTTGTGAATGACATTCTTTTATAATCAAAGCTTATAAATTTAGTTTTAAATTTTAAATTCAAATATTTATTTGAATTCTCGGTCTAGCATCTGTTTTCAATATAACTCTACTCTTTGACGTAAGTTCAGTTCAGATCAGCGGAGCTAGAATGAGCTTCTTCTAATTATTGTTTTCCTTCCGAAATATTGTTATTGTGAATTGTGCATTATTATAACTAGGCAGTTTCAGGCATACGTCCTGATAATAATAATAAGTTATAACCTAAACCTTTACCTAGTCTTGTCGTGTGTGTACTAACGTTTAAATTGTGCTTCCTATAATAACTAACCATTTATTTAAAATAATATACGTCAGAACTCATCGTGCTGTTATCTTCACAATTTACTCTCCTCATCGTGTCATTCCCCCGACCTTCGCTACGTGACAAAAGACTGCGCATACATCCAACAGCATAGAGTGGCGATGGGCTTACCACCTGTCACGATGAGCATGTGCAGTCGCTTTTCGGTGAAAGGTGTACTATAGTAGAGGACTGCTTTATCTGTCCTCATTGCCTAGTCTGACTAACCTTTCGGGGATAATAGTCGTGATTATATGTTTGTATGTAATTAGTAGATGTATTTCTGTAACCATAATGTTGCATAATGACTACCGTACACTCTACAGATCGCGTAAATCTGTTTATGCGTAGTGCACCATTTTATCTCTCTTATTTGTTAAAATGCATGTAGGTTACGTCTGTTCAATATCAGCTAGTGTATATTTTCCAAAACAGTTGTGAAGTTTCAACTCTATCTCTTTAAAATAAAGTTTAAAATGTATATTTCTCACTTGTAGCTCACATGTGTCCGAAAGAAAGTAATCAGTGCACCTTACTATATTCAATGTTTATTTCTCCTTTGGAACTTTCTTCCGTTAAGTGTTATCTTCAACGCTACAACGTAATTAGTCTTTAACTGTACCGCAGTAAAAGCGTTTTTGAATAACATCTGGCCTGTTGTTGATAAATATAATCCCGAGCCTGTCTATGGTGTTATTCTTTGGAGCTTGAAGTTACTAGTGGAATAAGGTGGAAAACGTCGATAGGTATAATTTTTTATATTATATTTGAAAATACTACTTACTTATTTGATTTTTCGCGTACGGTAACAACGCTCAAATGAACTCGAAGATAACGAAACGTTGAAAAAACTAAATTCCCTGACTGCGGAAGACGTGGGTTTGGTTCCCCTCTAGTCATTTTTTCAATGTGTGCGTCATCTTCGTATTTTATTCAAAGTCACATAACACTTTTAAGGGAGGCTTTAAACAAATTGGGTGATAAGTATTGTGTCATCCTGCCGCACTCCACGTTGCAGGTGGAATGGTTCCGTTAGTTTGTGGAGATTGATTGCAGATGTTCCGTTCAAATGAAGATGTCTTAGAAGTTGGATGTATCTTTCGTCTACTCAGCAGTTCACCAGTGCTTCCTCAACTGCCCATGCTTCCACGGAATCGAAAGCATTTTCGTAGTCCACGAAGGTGATAATTATCGGCTTACGATATTCATAGCACTTTTCAATTGTGGTTTTCAGCGTCTGCAGATGGTCGCTTGTACTGTAGCCAGCCCGAAAACCTGCCTGCTCCCTCGTTTGATAGTCATCGAGTTTGTTCTTCAGTCTGTTTAGGATAACTCGGGTGAATAGTTTATATATGTGGGATAAGAGCACGATAAGAGACTGTTCGGGTGATAGTTATCAAATTTCCGAATGTCTCCTTTTTTGTGGAGCAGGACAATAACTGCGTTGTGCCAGTCTTCAGGTACCCTGCCTTCATTTTGCAACTGGTGAAAAGTATAGCGAGAGTAGACGTCATTTCTTGTGTGTGATGGTGTGTCCTAGTGGTCATACCATAACATACTCTTTTCTTTTTCCACTTTGCAATTTGATAAATATAGTTCGTGCTATGGCGACAAATGGAAATTTTGGTGAAAAGTAACTTTGTACATTATCATTTTATCAGTCTATTTTGTCCTACCTGCATGATAATAGGCATGCCTTCTTTTCCACTTTTTTCTACTGCCTAAAAGTTATCTCTATTTTAATAAGTAGTTAAAGTAATAAGTTTGGATGTAAGAGATAATCTCTGGAACTAATACTCATCATACCATTATAGAATAAGGGACAGGTGTTCGTGCAGACTCATTCGGACTAATTCGCGGGTGGTCCGCTAGTATTACCTATATAAAAAGTATCGATAACACACAAAATATAGTAAATACAGTCGGTCTATCGATAATGTTTTCAGGAGAGGCGTACCGTCAAACCCAGCCGGCCGTCGGCATATAGTAAACAATTCTTTCTCTGGCGCGTTATTTTTAGGTCAATAGCTTTTGAATTCGCTCATCGGTTTAGTTATACCAATGAAACGGCCACGCTTTATGCGCACGGGCACCAAGAAAGGGGAGATGAAGTCATTATTAATTAGCTCTTACGGTAGGCAATGTATAATTATGGTACGTAATTGCACATAACATGTTTCCAATGCTGATTTCTGGCAAGTACTTTTCATGTATGTACTGAAAAGGACTGCGAGTGCGACACTAGCGGTCTCTTGGATGAAGTCTTCCATTTAACTTCAGGTATATAGAGCGGAGTCAAATTACTACAGTGACATTGTTGTTATAAAAAAAATAGGGACTACTTTCGCGTAAATGGTGATAATACGAGTATGTAGTAAACATTCTGTATACTAAGTATATCTAGAGAAGGAGGAGGAGGAGAGAGAGTAAATGATAAATTTAGCACAATATCTATAAAAGTATATCGTGCAAATAATTCAAATAACATTTTGAAATCATCTGATAAATGAACGGTTCGTCTCTACTCTCGAATAAAGTAACACAGTCCTTATTAATTATACATGCAATTCTAATTGTTTCATTTTCATAGCAAAGTGTTCCAAACTGCCTTGTCTAACGAAAGCGCGTCGTCTCGGCGCAGGCGCGTTATGGTCACTGCTCAGCAGAATAAGTGATAGATAACGCAAGTTTGTCTAGCTAGATTCTCGGCTGTATACTTGCACACACGCACACTCATTTACCTCCCCAGTTACGAAGAGTTGAGTGGTAGCGGGAAGGCCTATCCCATATAGGTACATATACACACAAAAAACTGTTACAGTAGCTTCTCTGCAAAGAGGACGGTTTTGGACCGCGATCTATAGTTTTTTTTTATTTTTTTTTATTCTACAACGGGTAAGCGCTTGGCCTTCATCTTACCTGATGGTAAGTGAAGATAAGACCGAAGGTGGAAGCGCGCTTCACCCGAAATTCTCAACCACTGAGGAACTGACTATCTTATCTCAAACTGTCGCAACACAACAATGCTATAAACATCGTTGTTATGGCGACAGACTTAGATAAGATGGTGGTAGCTAGCCAGGCGGACTTAACAACCCTACCACCAACCAAACCGAGCACACAAAGATGTACCCCCCGCTGGGAATCGAACCCGGGACCTCTGGGTCTGAAACCGGTGGCATAGCCACTAGACCACAGAGGCGGTTCAAAAGTTCTTTGGTCTGCAGAAAAGGCGCTAATAACGCAAGATTGGCCAGCTAGATTCTTATGCTGGCTGGCTGGCTGGCTTCCTTACTTACTCCCTACTTACTATGGATGGCGCAGCGAAACAAAGTGGGTCTTGGCTTGGCCTCCGAGCATAAGAGTCGCCATTTCTGGCGGCTGATTGGCTACCTGTCTCCATTATCTAATTGCATCTGTGCTCTAGTGGTTAGACCACTGATCCCAAACCCAGAATTTCGAATTCTATTGTTGGCGTGGGGGTATTATTATTAGGTTGGCTTTAACCGAGTCGCGTAGCGGTGAAAGAATACTACCAACCCCTCTCTTCCCTTGGGTGTCGTAAAAGGCGGCTGACGGACTAAAGACTGCACATACATCCAACAGCATACAGCGGCGATGGGCTCACCACTTGCCTGTCACGCTGAGCACATGTGCAATTGTGCAGTCACTATTTGGTGAAAAGTAAACTATATGGCAGAGGACTTCTTTTGCGGTCCTCATAGCCTAGTCTCTGACTAACCCTCCGGGGATAACAGTCGTGATTATAATATGTATGTATTTAATTAGGGTTAGAACTTGTCTGAAGTCCGTCTGGTCTGGCTACCAGCATTTTGTACATAAGTCTGTCGCCATAACAACAATGTTAGTACTTAACATAATTATTGTGTTCCGTTCCAAAAGTTAGAGATAAGTATACAACCTTATTTTTCTTTATACAAAAACAATTTAAGGGTGAGTTCCACCCATGAAACTGAACAACTTTCCCCGAAAAACCCATGTGCAAAAATGACAACAAAATTTTTTTTGTCAATGTTGCACATTGGTTTCTTGGGGAAAGTTGTTCAATTTCATGGGTAGAACTCACAATTAATTGGTTTTGTATAAAGAAAAATTAAGGTTGTATATTATGCCAGTTTCTCAATACCTAGTTGAGTATTGCGGGTAAAGTGTAGGTACTTCCACTTCACGTGCGGTAGCTACTATGGTTAAATTCGCAGCAAAACAAAAGTTAGATGTCAAAGTCGTCAACACGCTATATTACGCGCCGTGTTGCATCTGCATCGCATCGGTGACAAAATTAAAAATATCTCAAGCCCTTCTGAGCTACGGCACGTTAAGCCTTTAATGCCGGTTGTTGAAGATGGCTGTCGACCATCCGTTCTGTAGTCATTTAGTAAATGTGAATTAATATTAATTCTTAGGAGACTAAAGGGTGGATTCGATCAAACTGGAATAAGGTCTTATACCTAGATTAAACGCCGAATTTGTATAGACTAATCTTGGAGTAAGTCTTATTCCAGTTTGGTCGAATCCAGCCTAAGTAGACTAATGGTAAACTCTCATCATTGAACTTCAAATTCGATGGAAGGCATTCGGGAACGTAAAACTAGTGTTGTCTTTAGTATCGATGACAAAGGTAAATTAAAACTGTGTTCCAAAAAGTTTCTTCTTGCCTCGAAAAGTACCTACAAAAATACTTGCTTTGCCGGCCGGCTGTTTAAAAGAAAATTACACCAGCGAGCAGTGACTTATTTTAAGAAACAATAGTGCACTTGCTCACTCCCGCATGACGCCAGTGCCAGCCGTCACAGCTCCGGCGGCCGCCCACTGAATTCAGTCATTCAGTCTCGACGTCTACTCCGCGCGGTCCGCCTGCCGTTTGCCGCGACCAAACGACACTAACCCCCCTCAAAACTAACCCCAAAAACGTATGACGTGTATGAAAACGGCGCGAATTCGTACGCTTTTGTTTTGTTTTATTTTTTTTTAATTTTGCGGGAAACGGCGATACGCGTTCGAACAGTTCCGAATTCGAAATTGTGTGTTTCGGTGTTATTAAGGGTGGCAATGTTTTTGGAGGATTGAAGGATCTAACCAGGATTCTTTTTGTGTAAGGTGATTATTGGCTTTCATGTATTTCTTTTTTATATGTAGCTACAATGAATCGAATTGAAGTGTACTGACTAAATACAGCGATTTATTTTAAGCCGGTTTAAACAATTTGAAACTATTACAGAAAAGAATGCCGGCACTTACTCTTTTTTGTAGGTACCAGTTATTATCAATTATAGCTACATCTATATGAGTTTTAGTAAACACCTAGTTATAAAGATAGCATGATATAAATGGGTTATGTATTCAATATATTAAAAAGTTTAATAACAGATAGATAAAAAATAACATTGAAATGCATTGTTTAAATTCCATCCAACAGATTATTACTATTTGAAACCATTGTACCTGCATGCTTTCTCTTTGTTGTGTCTGCGTACGTTTCAACTTAATCTGCAAAGAATGATAAAATAAGTACCCATAAAATGTATTAATGAGAAACAGCGTAAACGCTAACGCAACGTAACATACAGATACCCATAAATTAAAACCGCTATGACGCTCGGCGGTAAATAAGTACAAACATAATACTATCTATAACATTTTACTAAACGCTAAATTTTGTTTTTTACAAGCCCAGACGGTTTTTGTCGGATCGCGTGACTGACAACTTGGATAATAGGTAGGGTAGCGACCCTACGAGAATTTCAATCCTCACACTAATTTATTAGTAGGCTGTTAATAACTTTGCAAAACAGGAATTTCTTCCCTACTGTAGTATAAAAATAAGGTAAAAATTGGCATGGCAGCATGGATGGAAATATATCCGTCGCTACACTTTTCATACAGCGTTTAATCGATATTTTTCCTGAAGAATGGAAATAGTTCCGACGTTTGATTTCAATTGTCTGTGTGTGTGCTCTATTTGTATTTAAATGCGTAATATGTAAATAGATAGGTTTGTAGCTAACATAAGATGTAAAACGAGCACGATGAAAATTATCAAAATAGAAAAAGAGGGGTGTGGTATAAGTTTGACGCACGTGTGTCAGTCTTGTGTCTGTCTGTGTCATCGTAGCTTTCAAACAGATGAACCGATTAAAAGTTATACTCACAAAGTCGGAGTAAGCGTTTATATCAAACAACTGTACAATTTACTTTTATATTTTATTCATATTAAAAGTAAAATGGCAACAAAGTAGGTACTGCGTCGTCAAACTACACTCGAGAGCAATGAATCCGGGTCACTTAAAGAAACCTATAAATCTCGGAAACTAATAATGCTAGCTTAATGAAATAAATTGTATTTAATAGACAATTAAATACTCCTTAAACAAAGGTATTAAAATGTCTTAGTTAAAGTAAAGTTATGTCATAAAAAATCAAATTTGAAAAAGGGAGACTTTGGAAGATGGAACTACAAATTGCTTTTGTTTCTAATCTGTCAGTCAGTGCCAGTGTTCAATATTTATTATTTAAGCTGTAATGTGTCATGTCGCATACACCTGAAGGATGCACCAGAATTCTCACAATGCTGGAAACTGGCCGGAGTCAGCGCGATACAGCCAGAACTGTCGGTATGTCGCTGTCAACAGTACAAAGAGTTTTCTGACGTTACGAGGAAACTGGCTCTAACCTACGCAGACCAGGAACAGGCAGAACCAGGTGTACCACAGCACGAGAAGATAGATACTTGGTGAACACACAGGAACTGAACACAAATCAGTTTCCACGCCTTTTTTTTTTTTTTTTATAGCAGAAGGAGGCAAACGAGCAAGCAGGTCACCTGATGGAAAGTAATCACCGCCGCCCATGGACACCCGCAAAACCAGAGGAATCGCAGGCGCGTTGCCGGCCTTTAAGGAAGGAATAGGCTCGTTTCTTGAAGATCCCTAAGTCGTAACGGTCCGGAAATACCGCCGCCGAGAGCTGGTTCCACAACACTGTAGTTCGAGGCAAGAAATTTCTTGAAAAACGCACAGTAGTAGACCGCCATCCATCCATATTTCACGCCTCGGAGGAAGTAATCCAAGCGCATGGAAAGTAAGACGACAACTTGCTGAAGCTATCTTGAAACCACTTAGACCTGCAAACAGCCCTAAACTGGAGCGTGGGCATCGTACTTCAAGACTAAGATATGCCCAGAACCACTTAAATTGGACTATTGAAGATTGGTCAAAAGTTATGTTTTCCGACAAATCAAAATTTATGCTCTACAAGCACGATGGAAGACACAGATTGTATAGAAGACCAGGGGAAAGATTCAAACAAGCATGCATCGAAAAAAAAGTAGCCTACGGTGGTCCCACCAGGGTCTGTTCCTGTGTGGGCCGGCATTTCTTCCGAGAGTCGCACACGATTAATAATAGTCCTGCCATCATCCCATCCCATCCTGCTAATCTAAATGACTGTGTCGGAGTGGGTTCAGTAGTCTAACGGAGCTATGATGGGGATTGGACCACGATTTCTCGCGTTCAACCGAGCACCTATCCGCTGCATCTATCAATTTGATGTTTGCTGTCTTCATGGAAATGCCTGTGCAGTGTGCAACATGGGCCGTTTATATTATAGGCTTATGATGATGTTGTTATTATGATGCTTATTGAAAATGTAATGCCGATTATTGCAGCATGACTGTGTGTGTACTCCACAAAGAAAATAAGATGCAGACGTGACTGACGTGAAGTAATAATTGACGTGCAACTGGTGGCGGTGCAAGTGCAACAAAAGTATGCGTTCTGACAACCACTTTATGTTACCAGTGATTATTTATTATTCAAATGAATAATGATCACTATAACTGTAAGTTACTGTTATGTCATACATACATATAATCACGACTATTATTCCCGAAGGGTTAGTCAGAGACTAGGCAATGAGGACAGCAAAAGCAGTCCTCTACCATAGTCCACTTTTCACTAAATAGCGACTGCACAAGTGCTTAGCGTGACAGGTGGTGAGGTGAGCCCATCACCGCGCTATGATCTTGGAAGTATGTGCAGTATTTAGTCCGTTAGTCGCATTTTACGACCCCCAAGGGAAGAGTGGGGGTGGTATTATTCTTTCACTGCCACGCGGCACGGAAACTGTTATGTCGGTGTATAAAAAAACAACTTTTTTAAGTTAAGGACATTAGTACTTGATACAAGATGATTAAGCGGCAAAGGATGTTAGTATTTCTCGGTTTTTTGAGTTTTTAGAATAGCTCTAAGTTTATTTAAATTCATGAAAAAGTGATGACATCAACGCAAATACTCCGTATATACCGATACGCTCGCAAGTCGCCAGTAACTGTCAAAATTAACCATTACAGGTATCAAATGTTGTACGCTCCATATAACAAAAACAAATGCAAAGAAACAGACCAATACAACAGAAAGCATAGTAGGAGTGGATCATAAAAAAGCTTTATCTCTATAATAATATTATGATGGTAGCAGCATATTTAAAGTGGGTAGATTAACTTGTTTGTAATGGAATGAAGTGTATGGTTATCGCTCGATAGTGTCCCATGTACTATTATTATTATTGTCGGAAACAAACTTATAAAAGCTGATGAAGATGTCTAACATCGCGATGATAGGAATGTAAACAGTTTATTGCTTACACTTGTAAGGGACACACATTCCCCCCATGGCCTGAGGACCTACTGTCACCTATTAGAGCTAAAGTAAAATTTTAATCTTGCTATGCAAATTTTTATACGAATGTTGCATAGTAAGGTCTACCCAAGTAACACATAAGCAGGATAACAGTACACACTTAGAACTTTTAACAGTTCAAAGATGAATATGGTTTGTGTAAGAGCTTTGGGAATAGCCATATACTAAATAAGGTTGAGTACGGACCCTTAAAATACTTAATGCTTAATAAATTCTGTATTTCTGTCCTTACGCTTAATAACCAATCTCAGTAAGATTATTAGACAGATGTTATTAAGCATTACGCATTCCAGGTGGCTTAAATCTGAAAAACAGTGCCTTCGGCAGCATTTATCTGATTAACAATAATCTATACTGTTATTATTAAAGCAGTACTAAGCTTGTAGCGTTAGAAACAGCTAATTGCTGAATAAAGTATCACCTTCTGAGTAATATTGTTTACATAATTCTGGTATTCAGCTTGATACTGAATAATTGTTTTTACTTTATCTTTAAACTGTATAAGATTCTATGTTTTACTAATTATTCAGCTGCTGAATAAACAATATTATTTGTGTTTTTAATAAGCTTATTTCAGTATAATAAAGAGTTTCAACTAACTTATTCAAATTAAAGACCACATTTGTATTGATATAGCGCCCATAGCTTAATACCAGCAATTAGAATATTATTGTACGTATTTATTTTATGCGTTGTTTAAATCATGGATCAAAAGTCGTGGCAAAAGCGTAAAGAACCGGTCATATCGAAAGAAAATTGTTAAAAGAATATTTAAATATCAGCAGTAGTAGGATATTTGTCCAAGTGTCATCAGCAGTAATGATCATGACAGGATTTGTGAAAATAGTTTAAACAAAACTGAACCCGGTCCCAATCAGCAAGCGTGTTTTCCTAATGATAAGGGTTCCGTCCTCAAAAAAAATATAACAGATTTTGGGATTGGAAAACCGAAAGATCTAAAAATCTAAGTATACAGAAAATTTCATTTCTGAAATGGTTATTTTATTAGCAGAAGGTATCGCAATACAAGAAAATAAAATTAACGTTGCGATAAAGTGTTTTATTTGCGTTGTTTGTTTGTTTCATCGTAAGCCAATCTACGCGAGGTTGGACACTGCTGTCTTTACTTAATTAATAAATCCGCATTATATCTTGGCCATCGAAGTTGTTCTTTGTTCTTCCATTGGGTCGGCACAATACACAAATCTGAATGACCCTTACAACGTGTTGAAATTATTTTAAACGTCATTTTTCTGAAACGAAATAAAATTATAATTAAATAATATAATAATAATTCCGCCATTTGTACATCCTATTGTTGTGCAATAAAGATTAAATAAACTAGGGCCCAGTGCATACCACACACACGAAACCTGAATTTTTTTTTTAACATAATAGATACTATTAATATAATAGTCTTTTTCACGAAAAAAAAACAAAGATGCTGTGATTTTAAATGTAAGTAATCAATTTAGTGAAAGCCTGATGGGAAAGTTACACATTATAAAAGGTTTTTGTTCGTTCGATTAGAGAACCCTAAAAATGTGAGTAACTAATATAGAAAGGCGGTCAACTATATAAATGTTATTCATAAGTAAGTGAAAAGAGACTACTCTTTTTCAAGTTATAGTTTAGTAACAAAACATCTGTTCACTTTTATTCAGCATTATAAAACAAAACATCGATCGCCATTGAAATCTTTGTAATTAATTCTTACAAGGAATTTACGAGATCACCAAAATGCTTATTAATCTTACAATTACAACATTTCCCGCTCAAGTCATGTTATTTTGTTGGATAAAATTACTAGAATTAGATAATTCATCACAAGTACTTTTGTCAGACCTAGTATGTATGTATGAAAATACTATTTACAACTAATTATCTTGATTATTAGCGAGGCGCGTCATAAAAATGAAAACAAAACACGTACTATTCACGACAAAATTACTTGCGCCCTAATAATTAACATGTAGCAGACCGCTAACTTGTAAATTAAAATTTACTTACCGAATAACTTAAAGTTCACGTCATGTCAGATAAAGGTATCGACATTATTATTGAACCCAATTTATTTCTTCTTTTCCCAATTTCTATGAATATTGCTTGCATAAATGTCAACAATAAATTAAATGCTTAATAAATTCTGAATACTCTAACTAATTCGACGTAGCTGAATAACTGTGCTGTAAAAGCTTTATAAAAGCAATGTGTGCAGTTATTCAAAAGTTATTAAGCTAATTGAAACAGTATTAAGCTCCTACTCAATTGTTACTCAGATGTTATTCAGCGTTAAGCATTCAAAATTGGGGCCCTTTTTGCTTGAATAACAGCTGAATAGACGGTACTCAGACGTTATTCAGCTTAGTATTCAGCTTATGCTCTTGATGAGTGCTCTTAATCAATCTTTATCCAGCACGTCTGTGTTACTTGGGTATTAGAGCAGTATTACCATAAAGTAATACTCTTCACTGGGCTCCGTTAGATTTCTAACTTGAATCCATACCTAACACACAAGCGTATTAGAACATAAAGAATAGTGTTAAAATGGATGGGTTAACAGAACTACTAGCAATTAGTAATAAAAAGTGTTAGGACGTAACGTCCTGTGTAATGAAATGAAGAGGTACAACTTTCTTAACACACTAGGCGAGATTAAAACAAGGATTTATCCCGGATTCAAAATTGATGGTCACCACTAATTGTGATGTGACTGCTCGATTCACTACTGCTTTATGGCGCCTTCACTCTATGAAAGTTGAGCAATTTTCATTTATGTGAGTGTACAATTAATAGAAATGTCTACAGTAAGGATGGAAAGTTTATTTCGCAATTTGTGCAAGTCTCACTCGAGATTGAAACCCTTATTTTATTATATGACTGGCTCCATAAACATATTAATTATTTTCTATGACGAGGATTACGAGTATAAGGTTGGTGTGGTAGGGCCTCAGAATAATATCAGTATCAGCCGCCCTGCGGAGAATTTGCCTTAACCATCGTTATAAGTCAAGTCAAAATATATTTATTCAATAAACTAAATTAATAAGTACTTTGAATCGTCCAAATCTTTTTTAACCTACCACCCATTCAGGACATAATTTTTTAACTGTGGCAAAGAATGGGCGCAAGAAATCACAGCGCACAAAAGCAACGACATTTACAAACAAAAAAAAAGAATATGTCGTTACCAGGTCAATACAAAATATGAATTTAAAAAATAATAAATGATGCAATACAAAACTACAATACAATGTAGTATCAATTTAATAAAGACAATTAGAAATAGCTGTTGGAGTGCTTGGAGCATAACAGATCCAAGCTATTTTGTCTTCTGTGTAATCTGACACTTTATAATAAGCTTTTTTATAAGGCTTTTCTTTGATTTTGATTTTAAATTTATTAAGATCTAATTTTTGAATATCATTTGGTACTTTGTTGTAAAATTTTACACACAGACCCTTAAAGGAATTATTTATTTTATGGAGCCTAGTATAAGGTACTGCTAATTTGTTCCTAGTGTTTACATTGTGAATATCACTGTTTTTTGAAAACATTTCAGTATTTTTATGAACATAAATCAAATTTTCTTAAATGTATTGTGATGCAACTGTCATTATATTTATATTCTTAAATCTCTCTCTCCGCCAGCCGCCAGTCGCCAGCCTTTAGGTTATAGATTGCTCGAATAGTACTCTTCTGAAGCACAAAGATAGTTTGAATGTCGGCAGCATTTCCTCACAGTAAAATGCCGTACGACATTACACTATGAAAGTAACTGAAATAAACTAATCTAGATGTATCAACGTCAGTTAACTGACGGATCTTCATTACTGCATAAGCCGCAGAGCTAAGTCTATTCAACAATTTAGCTTTAAGTGGGCCCCACTGAAGCTTGGCATCTAACGTGATGCCTAGAAACACAGTGGTGTCCACAGGATTCACATTCTTATCTTTAATGTGTACACTAGTTGTTACTTGCTTAACATTAGGCGATATAAAAGTATCGATATGAAATCCAATGCTGTGCTGCTGGTAGTGGCTATTTAATAGAATACTACCTCCCCCATTTCTTCCTTTGGGTGTCGTAAAGGTAACTAACGGACAAAAGACTGCATATACAGTAAAGGAAGTTTCCGGCCAACCACTTTTCGGCGATAATTGCTTGGCTTATTCCCAAAGGTTCACGACTCTATATTTTTTAACTTTCATATATGAATTCCCAACGGGTCCACGAGACTAATCCGATGTACAATCAACAAAAACGATACAAGAGGTTTCGTGCTATTTGTATAGCAGTGAACGAAGAACAACAACTTGTATTGTATGTACACAGTCAGGTCATAAGTATTGTCACATGATTGTCACACAGTAAAAACTTTTCTTTTAGAATGCTGGCCACAAAAAAGTTTATTGAATTCGAATTTCGAATTGTTCATGAAAATAATAATGTATACTTTTTAGAATTTTACTCATTTTTAAATATGGAGTGGACGCTTAAAGAAGACCGTGTTGCAGTTATTGCGTTGCATCGTTGCGGTTACGCGCCCATTCAAATTTTTGACATACTGAAAAATTTGAATATAACCAAAAGATTCGTATAACGTACCATCAAACGATACAATGAAGACTCAGTGTAGATGACAGGTCAAGAAGTGGTCGCCCTCGGTCTGTTAGGACTTCTGGGCCCTGATTCTGTATCGCAATCTATAGATTCCACACCTAAACCTTACCGCGCACAAACGTCAAACGCATACGTTTTTGGGAAGATATCGTAAGTTTTTAAGGAATTAACGTGGTTTTGAAACAAGGAATCGTTACAGAATAAGGGCCCAGCAGTGATAAAAGCTGTAAAGGCGCGAATTCAAAGAAATCCCAAACGTAAGCAGATGCGGTTGGCCCTTCAGATGGGGTTAAGCAGAACCACGGTGAAAAGGGTGTTAAATAAAGACTTAGGGCTTCGGGAATATCGAAGAAAAACAGGACATCGTTTGAATGCTCGTCTAATGGACCTGAGTCTTAAGAGATGCCGCGTTCTGTTGAAGCGGTACGAGGGAAAAAAATATCGGTAAATTCTTTTTTCGGATGAAAAATTTTTTACCGTAGAAGAGAGCTACAACAAACAAAATGATAAGGTAAGCACACAGTAGTGAAGAAGCGAGCAACCGTATTCCGCGTATCCAACGAGGTCATTTTCCATCCTCGCTCATGGTATGGTTCGGAGTTTCTTATTGGGGCTTAACAGAGGTACATTTTTGTGAGAAAGGTGTAAAAACGAATGCAGTTGTGTATCAAAATACAGTCCTGACGAACCTTGTGGAACCTGTATCTACCATGTTCAATAACAGGCACTAGGTATTCCAACAAGATTCGGCGCCAGCTCATAGAGCGAAGAGCACACAAGACTGGCTGGCGGCGCGTGAAATCGACTTTATCCGGCACGAAGACTGGCCCTCCTTCAGTCCAGATTTGAGTCCGTTAGATTACAAGATATGGCAACACTTTAGGAAAAGGCGTGCTTAAAGCCTCATCCCAATTTGGAGTCACTCAAGACATCCTTGATTAAGGCAGCCGCTGATATTGACATGGACCTCATTCGTGCTGCGATAGACGACTGGCCGCGCAGATTGAAGGCCTGTATTCCAAATCACGGAGGTCATTTTGAATTAACTTTATTGTCATAAGAATCTATGTTTTGTTAAGTTCATTTTGGTATATAAATGGTTACATAATGAATAAACTTGTCTCAATTATTTTATATTAAACATGTGACTAAATTTATGACCTGACTGTGTATAATGTCTATCCCTTCATAATCCAGCTTTTATTGCTGATTGTACCAAACATTCTCATCAACCTGCTGGGAACGAAAATCTTTTTTTATTTTTAATGTCGTGAACCCGTTGGGAATCAAAGTATAAACTTACAATTTTTGAAAACAATAGAGTCGTAGACCTTTGGGAATAAGCCATTTGCTTGCACAGTGCACACCCTCTACGACCACGACACGTAGCGTAGGCGCGACATGGAGTGCAAACGGGAACTCCCTCGACTTACATCCAACAGCATAGAGCAGCGATGTGCTCACCACCTGTCACGCCGAGCACATGTGCAGTTATATAAAAATAATAATACTTAAAAATATTTTTATTGACTAATCAAAACATGATGTGACTTAGATTAATGATAACATTTAAATATAAGACTTTTATACAAGATCACTGGCATCAAAACTAGGCCGAGCCTGTCTCCTAGATGCTAGTTTCTTTCTATGACATTGTCTAATTTTAGCACGCGCATTACAACACAAATACAAAAATGAATGATTCACTGAAATATTGTTCCATCATACATCACAGTTTTAAAAAACACTGTTGGAATATTGTTTGTAGTAATTTGCAGAATATTTTCAATTAAAAACTAATTACGGGTACCTAAGTAAATACCTTTGCATTTTACGATATAATAATTCGTGCACTACCTATACAGCACGTGCATCGGTCTTTCAAGCGGGATCGAAAGTTATCATTTTGTGGCAGTGGACTGCTCTTGCGGTCCTCACTGCCTGGTCTTCGACTAACCCTTCGGGGATAATAGTCGTGAATTATGTATGTACTTAAGGCTAGGTATTAGTAAAAAATTAAAATAACACGTTCTTAGAATTACTTGTTGAAGTAGTAAACAGTAAAATTAAAAACTGCCAAAATAATGAAATATTTTTGAGGCTTTATTCTGTAGAATACTGACACCCGATGGAAACACGATTTGATAAAGTTGGCTCGATAGAATAAGTTCACAAAGTTACATATTTTTGTGTCATTTTATCTTCTTTTCCAGGTTTTATTATTAAAATAAGTGATTTGATATTATGAGTCATTTATCAAAATGAAGTTCATAGATAACTTGAGAGATTATAACCGATCGTTTTTTATTTATTAAATCTATAAAAAATTAAAATATAAAACCTTACCGTCGTACCGTCGAGAGAGCGAGAGAGAAGCGCTCGAAATACCTCCCCTCAAGTTAAAGTATGTATTACAATATGCAACACTACTCAGCAATGACACAGTATAAATATGAGTTAAATATTTATACTGTGGCAATGACGTGTCGCCTGTCTATCCCGTAGCGCGGTATTGTACGCGTCGCGTCGGTCGGATGTGCGTAATTGCCTCCAGCTTCACTCGCAGTCTCACAACGTCCTCTTGGCACCCAGCCCGCCTCGCGAACAGGAATCCAAAAGCGAAGGCCATTATTACGAATAACACGGACACATTCATAATAAATAAAACAAAGATTTGTTTAGTGTCGTAGCTTGCCTTAGACGGTCCAGTATCAAAATTTGTATGAGGGGGGGGGGGGGGGGTTTGCTGGTCAAACAATTTTATTATTGATATCAGGACAGACTTATAAAACATCAGCTATATAATGATAGGTAGCAGTTTTAGACATACCATAATAAAGACGACGATGATAAATAAATGGTAGCTACTTAACTCACATTTAAGGAGCTCTTGAAATATACATATTATTTGCTTATCAAAGTTGATGGAAACAGTTGATGATTACGTCAACAGCGCATACCGTGGGTGTTTGGGCGAGGCGAACGGCAATTTAGTGTAGTTGTTGTTGTTTCACGTATTAATAAATGGCCAGCTGTATATGAAAGCTTGAAATTGAAAGACAATCCAGAAAAGCAGTGCTGTCGCTAAACAATAGCGATCAGTATTAATATTAATAGCACAGAAGGGATTTTTTTTTATATCTTACGACGACGGGGCGACGCGTTCTGTCGATAGACACTGCAGGAGCCAAACTAAACAAATACAGTCCACTACTAGGTTTTTAGTGGGTAGGCCACCCCTTTCCCCGTCGAGCTCTTCTAACTAGGCGGGGGAAGGGGGGGGGGGGGGAGGTGAGTCTCTAGTAGAGCCGACCGACCTTGGGTTAAGTAGATACTCACTACATATCCCGAGGTCGCCCTAAAAAAAAGGGTTTACATGAAGAAGACATCTTCAAAGATCAGGAGCTGTTTGTTAGAGTTAACCTATTATACAAATCAAAGAGGTTTATCGAACTTCTATCTTTATTAGTCAAAACATGTTGCCATCCCATAAACATAATTATTTATCGTTGTGGTCAAAACTTATGACGTTGGCTCAATAAAAATTACGATGTTTAGATATATAGATAGATAGATACAAGATATATAGATAGACAACACTTTAATTGCAACACCAATAATTGCAAGGATTTCCATAGAACTTAATAAAAACAATAATCAGCAATTAAAAATAAAAATAAAAAACTATTACAATAAAACGATTAAAAATACAGTTACAATTTGGCGGTCTTATCGCTCTAAGCGATCTCGTCCAGACAACCAGTCGGATGGAGAGAACTATAAACTTTTAAAATCGGAGGGGCAAACATTTGATATGAAGTAATAGGTATTGTGTAGAATTACAAATGAATGTTATGACTTGTTATAAGTTTATGACTAAAGAGTCTTATAAATTATCGACATCACCCCCAAGGAGTTTCAATCGTAGGTGTTGCTAGGCAATCCGATCTAAACACAAACAATTTCTCACTAGGCAACATTCGGCATGCATCTTGGCGGGAAAGTAAACACGCCTTAATGGGCGATTTTCCGACATCAAAAAAAAAAAAGAAATTGGTTCGTAAATGACTTCATAGATGGCGCTTAGCATAGATTAGTATGGCGCTTAGTAAAAGGCGGGTTCATGAAGAGCACGTGTATGGCTGCGTAATATTTATTCTATTCCAAAATAGAAATAGGTTCTGGATGGCCTGAATATAAATAGGTAAGTAAATACTATTTTTTTTATTCTTTTGGTAGACAAGTAAAAGTGTAGAATTTATTACAGCCCATAAGTAGCCCAGCTTTCATAAAACGACATCTATCGAGTGTTTTTGAACTAATTTTTACTTTTTAATTTGGGCTGTCAGAAAATCGCCCATTGGAATCTTGTTTTATAAAATAAACTACCTACCGAATATGAATGTGAAATTATCGCGGATTATTATGCGTTTGAACGCGCCTATGTGTTAGCATAGACAAATAAGATGATAGTAAATTAAACAAAACAGTGCAACGTCACTTCTGGAATTCTCTCAAAAAGTCATCGCTGATGACGAATACGAGTAAGTTAAAAGAGAGGTCTCAGTGACGCCTACCTTAAGCGAAATTCAAGGGGTTTGAAAATTTGTTTAACAATTAAGAGATGTTTGAAAGAAGGAAGCAATTAATTATCAATTATCAACACGTTCAACGCCGCGCGGATCAAATTTCTATTGTTATTGTGACCCGACGGCAGTGAATGACTTATGAAAGAAATAAAATATCTATATCGTTTTTCTAACTTAAAAGATAAAATCGAAATAACAATTAAAAATACTTAAGTATATGGAAGGTACCAACCACACTATATCTGTGGTACCAACGGCCAAAAATACTTACCTAAATCTATCTGTTGTTCTGCCTATTAGACCTATTTATTTTAATTTAGGATATGTAAAAATTATGCTTAGTAGGCAGAACAACAGATAATAATATTATTATTATTTTCGATCGAAAAAAGTTTGTCTATTGACTAACCAGTCAACTATCCCATTTCTCACTATTCAGATTCGGCATTATTTCCCAGGGAAAAGTGATGAATCAGTAATCGGTATCGATCGTCGGCATCAAAGTTTTTGGAGCATAACATCTCAGACGTTGTAATTTGTTCTTGCAACAGGCGTACAGTTTTAATCATAACCTTTGAGAAACACGCTGTATTATGATGTGGAGATAGAAAAAGAATTACACCACTTATTAATTTGAGTGACGCTTTTAATATGTGTTAATTTGTGTGTCGTATCAAAATTGTGGAAACGGAACACTTGTATTTTGGGAAACAAGGAGACTTTGTTGTGTTCGTAATGTTAAATGTTTTTTTTTGCGTAAATAACGCTTAAATTTGGTTGTGGTAGGCTGTTTAGTTGTTTTGCCTGACGTATAAAGCATTGTTGTGTTCCGTCAGTTCAGAGATAAGATAGCCAGTTCCTCAGTGGTTGAGGATTCCGGGTGAAGCGCGCTTCCACCTCCGGCCTTATCGTCACTTACCATCAGGTGAGAGGAAGGCCAAGCGCTTACCCGTTGTAGAATTTAAAATAAAATCTTAAAGATAGCCACTGCCTGTGGCGGAGTGGTCAACGCAGCCGTCCGTTAAGCGGAAGACGTAGGTTCGATTCCCGCCACTTTTCAACATTTTACTGTTTTTGTTAAAGTTGTTTGTAAATAGTATTTAATATGCAAGAAAACCTAAGAACAAATTAGTGGCGAAACTAGAACTTATTCATCAGCACACATTATACGAGTATGAAGAGTATACAATAGAGCAATAAAAGTTGTAATTATAATAGATCCACATTAGTTATTTTCAACATTCCACTACCTTTGTTGCAGTTGTTTATAAATACATAGTAGAAATAACAACATAAGAAAACCTAAGAACAAATTAGTAGCAAAACTATAACTAAAATACTTGCTCAGCACACATTATTGAAGTGATAGCAACTTTAAACAACAAATACAGCAACAAAAGTTGTAATTAGAATGAGTCTAAATTAGTTATTATTATAAGCAAGATAATAATAAAGTTATATTTTAAGACGGGGCGGCGGCGCGGCGGCGGTTTCAATTTATTTCAGAGAGTATGTAGAGATTAATATTATAATGCGAAAGTGAGTTTGTGTGCTTGTTTGTCATGCTTATACCGCTAAACCGACTTCGATTAATTTTTTTTCAACTTCTCCTCCTGAAAAGTAAAACAAATAATGCTAGTAATAATTTTATCCTATAAGAAAAAAACATTCTCAAGATAACTAAAAAAGACAATAATTAAAAAGTTTGTGACAAAATTGCTTTTTTTTATTGTGACACGTTATAGTGATTACATCCTGCCTGATGCTAAGCAGCCGATACAGTCCAAAATAATGAGAGCGCTCCTCACCGTGGAACAAGCACGGTAACAAGCGCACCCATTCATGACGGCCTGCATAAATACCGTTTCACGCCCCGTTTAAAAGAATCGGGATCGGGAATATAGGAGCTGAGAAACACGGGCAGAGAATTCCAAAGCCGAATGGTCTTACAGAGGAACGACTTGCCAAATTTTTTGGTACGAGTGCAGATATTCTGCAAAGTATGATGTTGGTTCCTTAGACCAGCACGTGTAGTCCGGGACAGGAAAGGAGAGGGCGGGATTAGATCAAAAAGTTCTTCAGAACACTCTCCGTAGTAATTTCGGTAGAAGACACAGAGAGAAGCAATGTCTCTACGCAGCTGGAGGTCCTCAAGAGAGGCTGTAACCTCAGCATCTCCAATAATGCGTACCGCTCGCCTTTGCAGTCTATCAAGGGCATCGAGGAGGTATTTAGCGGAGCCGTCCCATAGATGAGAACAATGCTCCATACTCGATCGCACCTGAGTCTTGTACAGCAAACAGCGCTGCTCGGGAGTGAAAAACCGCCTCACCTTATTGAGAATACCCAACTTACGGGAGGCAGTTAAAATAACACTCTCGATGTAGCATTTTGGATTCAGTTCCTGGCCGATGTCCATGCCAAGAATGCTGAGGTCCACTGAAATGGGGTAAAGGAGAGTTCTGAAGAGAGGGAGGAGAAAGGAACGGAGTTATCTTGGATGAGATATTTCTCAAGAATTTGGAAAACTTTTGCCCGAATTAGGAATACAACCCCAGGACCCCGTACGGACCGAGTGCCTTGCCGTTGCCTTGGCGGGCAGCGACGTATGAATTTTAATATTTGTGATCTCTTTTTTTACATAATCTATAGTCTCACACTACAGGCAAAGGTTTCCCCCATTTCCTACCAGTTCTCTCTTTCCTTATCCAGTTCTTGTCAATTTCCGTCGAAGGAATCGAGGTCTTTGCGCCATCGCTTCCGAGGACGGTCTCGACGCCGACATAATACGTTTTAACTTTCGGCAATGCTCGTCTAGGTGCGCGTGAGATTGCGCTTATTGCTTGCCTATTGTTTTCTAATTTTTCTGTGCTTACCGCCTTTGATACAACACTTTATTACCTATCAATTTATTAAGTTGTTGCGTACGAAATTTGTAAAGACGATCTTAGTGTACGAATAAACCTTTCTGGTTTCTGTTGCACTAATAATTGTAATATTATACTAAGTTTTGTTTATAAATTTAATTAAAAAAAAAATTACTTAAGTATATTCAATAATACAGAGGCCCACCCTAAAGAAATTTTAATAAATACATGCTAATGATGAATAATAGCAGAGGTACTTAATCGACCACATGTTGGAGCGCCATTTGTGGACCAAGCTAAGTGAGATGACTGGACGGTTTCGTGCAATACACTTGACGGTGAAAGTGGCAAACGGTAGTTCATTAGAGGTGTTATTAACATAAATAATCCTGGTTAGCTTAGCGTTGACTGATAAGTGATAAGGTGCGCCTCTAATAGAACACCTAGTCGCGCGTTGGAGTAGTTGGCAGTGATAGGAAGCAGGGACAAGTAATAAATTAGATTCGGACCACTTCAGACCGAACAGCTATAAAAGGTTTAGCTTCCTGTATACTTGTTAGTAGCATCAGACTTTTAAGATGTAACAGCTTTCTAGTATTTATTAGTGACTAGCCCGCAACTTCGTTTCTTGTGCCCTTTCTTTGCTACAGTAAAAAAATTACGTCCTGAATGGGTGGTAGGTTAAAAATTTGGACGATTCAAAGTACTTATTAATTGAGTTTATTGAATAAATAAATTTTGACTTTGACTTCGTTCACGTGTACAGTCACGAGCATAAAGATGTAAACAATTGTAACTCTTAATACAATGGAATAAGAGTCAAAGTGTATACATATTGGTGCTCTTGACTGTACACCCCGTATACCGTGACGAATTTACATTAAGTTCTTTTATAAAAACATTGTCCTGACAATTACAAAGACAACAAAAACATAATTAGGTGACTGCGGCCGTCGCAGTGATGCGATGTATGGTCAACATTACTTATTGATTTTTATACACCCTCAATTTTTATTCGTTTTAATGAAATAAAGGGTGAGTTCCGCCCCTGAAACTGAACAACTTTCTCCCAAGAAACCTATGTGAAAAAAGACAAAAAAAAATGACTAATGATTAATTTTTACCATACAAAACTGTCCGATCAGCTGACGACAATTAATAGGTCGAGGTCGATTTTTTTTGTCATTTTTGCACATAGGTTTATGGGGAAAGTTGTTCAGTTTCATGGGTGGAACTCGCCCTGAATGTCATTAAAACGATTAAAAATGTATGATACATAGTTAGATAGACAGGAAACAGGAAAAAGTAATAAATTAGGTTCGGACCGAATTGATATAAAAGGTTTAGCTAGCTTCTTGTATGTATACTAACAAGTTGATTTAGCTTCAGACTTTTAAGATGTATCAGCTTCTAGTATTTATTGTTTAAAAGCAATGAAACATACTCGTACTTTGTCAAACTAAGATTATATAGGGTTCCTAATTTCTTGGTTTTGATGTGTGAACTTTATGTTTTTTTTAGTTCAAAACGTGAGGGGCTTGGCTTGAGCACAGAAAAATTAGATCGCCCTTGGGTTGAGGCTTGAAAAGATAAAGTCGAAAGTGGAAGCGCACTTTGCACAGAATTCTCATTTACTGAGGTACCGAAAATTGTATCACTAACTGCACAATTGTCAGTTCCTCAGAACATAAACGAAACACATAAACAGCTACTAACATTGATGTTGTAGCGACCAACTTAGATAAAATAACCAAACTAGACTAGCTAGACTAGACTAACCAAACCGCACACAGATGTGTAAGTCATAAATCTTAATTGTTTCATTATAATGAGGATTTCATGATATTTAAGGGGGTGCCAAGCGATCGCAAAAACGGACATAAGTCTCGAGACTTCAAAGCAAAATCAATCATGTTGATAATTATAATTAGAACAATTCTGCTTTGAAGTTTCAGCCCTAGAAATTTAATTAGAGCAATGTTTTTATTCTGCGAAATGTGCAAAACCATCACGCTCTTGCGTTAAAAATTAAAATGTACCTTTTTAAAGAAGGGGGTGCCCTGCGGAATATTAATACAAAATTTTTATGCAAGAATTATTGTTTCATGTGTAAAATTAAGAAAGTTGTCGAAAAAATATGTGTTTAGAAATCATTAGATTTATATATTGTTTGTTATTGTTTAAAGAATTTGTTTCAAATTTCAACAAGGCCAATGACCTTGTGCAATGATCAGGCTAACCTACATAAGTTCTTTTAATATATTTAACTAATTCAGCGCATAGTACAAGTGACTTAAAAATACGTATATTTTCACAATTTCGTGCAGGACCACCTTAAGCAAGGTCATAACATAATATACATTTGCATTTCGTCTGTGTCTGGAAAATGCATCCTATGTGTTTTGCTCTTTGTCAGAAGTATATCATCCAGATACGTAGTCTGCTGGTGTGAGTCAGGGTTAGCTAGTCACTGGTATTTTTACACCAGCGCATCAGATACGGAATTAGTACTAGTCTCCATATAATATTAGATGCATCTGTGTGATGTTGTGTAATGTCTTTGGTACTTCCAATGTTGTTTTGTGGCAAATAAAATAAATGGAAATGGACAAAGAAATCTACACTATATCGGTAGGTACACGATACATATGTTCGCTTTACTGAATTTTTGGTATTTTGTTCTGATAACTTTTTTTAACCGACTAAACTCATAAATAATTAAAAATTAAGGGCCTCATCTCACAACGTTTTGTTTAACCATTGGGCTAGCGAGGTGGGTATTTTGCCCATGTGTTGTCCATGTGGCAAGGCCTGTACTGAGCAGAAGCAGTAGGACTTTTATAGGCTGATGATTAGTGATGATGGACGTTTTATGGACGATTTCCAAACAAATCAATGAATCGAATCTATATAGCCACTACTAAGTACAATATTGTTAACAAAAATTCAAAACAAAGTATGTGCAATAATAACATTTAGTCATAATCATAACCTTTCATTACTACTTACTTACTTTCGTCAACCGGGTACAGGCGGTCCATTTTTTCCTTATATTATTTCCTTTTCTGTTGGGATTTCCCGACGTCTTACAGTGTAAATACCTAAGAGATTTCAAGTCTAGACGAAAGTGGGTAGGGCAGTCTCTAGACGTCTTTGACCGTGTCTAACTGCATTATATAAATAGATGCTGGGTTACATAGGTAACATTGTAGATGTATAGAGGTGAATGTAAGCGTAACTTTTCTTTTGCAATATACGGGAGAAAATCTTTAGACATACCACTGCGTCTGGGGACTGGGAGACGCAGATGGCTACGTGTGGCTCTCCCGTGGGAATAATATTTAATGATTGTAAAAGAAAAGATAATAAGAAGTGGTACAATACGCATCAATTTGTAGGAATGACTTGATTTCAATTATGCAGTCCTTTGCCCTTATCTTTATTTTTGAAATTTGGCATTCACAATACTATAGGAAAAAATGTTTACTATAGAAAAAAAATCAACCAGTCTCAGGAAAGCTCGAATGCTGGCTTGCAACGTAAATCATCAACTATAGAAAGAATTCAACGAGTCTTCTGGGGTCTCGGTAGCTTAGTGGTTGGAGCAGTGGACCGGCAATCCAAAGGTCATGGGTTCGAAACCCATTCGAGCTTTCCTGAGACTAGTTAATTTTTTTCTAGTAATCATTTTATCCTGTACTTTACCTTCCCTTTCTTTTATTGCATTAATTTGCAATTAACTTTTTAGTAATAAGGTCGCCAATTATGCTTTTCAGTAACTAAATGTTATTGTTGCATGCTAAACTTGTAATAAGCTTGTTCCTTAGGCATAAAAAAGCTTCACGCATGGCTCGATAATGGTGACCAGCAGACAGGCAGCGAAATGTTTATATTCTTTAGGACATATAATAGTCGTGATTATATGTATACAATCACGACAATTATCCCCGAAGGGTTAGTCACACACTAGGCAATGAGGACAGCAAAAGCAGTCCTCACCATAGTCCACTTTTCACCAAATAGCGACTACACATGTGTTCACCGTGACATGTGGTGAACCTATGGCCGCTCTATGGTGTTGGAAGTATGTGTAGTCTTTAGTGGGGTAGTACTATTACTTATTCTGTGGCGTTTAGTCGCCTTTTACGACACCTATAACGGAAGAGAGGGTGGTAGTATTCCTTCAATGCTCATATAATTGTACCTATGTAATTTTTCACAATGGCGGGTCACTGGATATACGTGACCATATTATAGACATCACGAGCACGGAGTGCTTCGGAAGGCACATAGGTCCCAAATGTTGTCGTAAAATTGCAGTCGATAAAAACCCACCAACCCGCATTGGGCCCAGCGTGGTGGGTTATGGCCCAATCTACGCATTGTTAGTCTCTGTAGGAAATATTTTTATTATTGAAATTTTGCATTCACAATGCTATATATCGGATAAAATGTTTACTAGAAAAAATACCGATGGCTTGCAGCGTAAATCATCAACTACTTACTAAAAAAAATAATTTAACGAGTCTTCTGGGATCTCGGTAGCTTAGCGGTAAGAGCAGTGGACCGGCCATCCAAAGGTCATGGGTTCGAATCCCATTCGAACTTTCCTGAGACTGGTTGATTTTTTTCAAAGTAAACATTGTATCTCTGTAGGAAAGCCTGTGCTATGCTATGGGACGTTTAAAGGCTGATTATGATTATGTTATCTTCCTATTTGTTTGATGCACGATAGGTATCTAATCCTATTAGTACTGTTACTGATCCATCATAATCTGTACGAGTGTATTTTACCAATGGAGTCAGGAGCTCACATCCTGCTCGTTACCAGGTCACCGGTTCATCTGGGCCGTCCTACGCTTGCAGTGGATTGAATTAGTCTACCTACAGCCGTTTAGATACGGTGCTAGCCATCTCGGGACAAGTCATTCGAATGCATTGTTAGTTGCCTTGAACTTATAAGAACACACATTTGTTGACGATCTCCGTGGTAGAGTGGTTAGAACGCCGGTTATGGAGTAGCGCGTAAATTAAAAAAATGGAATATTAACTTGTTTTCTTGGTCTGAACACAAAGCATTTTGTTGCGTTTTAAAAACTGGGGTCAACTGTTACGTATAAAAAAATGAATCAGTTTTTATTAAATCTAAAATCGACGCCATGGTTCCTGAGAACAGATTTCCCTACCTCTTATAGTTTTTGATTTCTCCCTACTGACACTTTTGGATTGATACACTGTATATTTGTCGCAGGGATATGATAAAAACAGAGATTTGGTCAATTCCCTAAGTGATATGATCAAATCACAGAGGATGTTAAAATAACAACAAGATTTTATCATTTCCCGAAACAAAACTAGGAATTTGAACAAATACCAGAATGGGTTCCGTGAAATGACAAAAAAAAACATGTGACCTACAGGATTAGGGCAGTTAGTATATCTGTTATCTAATAAAAAAAAAAATACCTTCTGACCTATCACGTGACCTACAGGAGTAGGGAAATCCCTAGATTTGTTTAAGGAATTGATAAAATCGTGTTGTTATTTTAACATCCTCCGTGATTTGACCAAATCACTTAGGGAATTGACCAAATTACTTAGGGAATTGACCAAATCTCTGTTTAATTATCATATCACTGTGACATACTAATACATGCCGGAGTTTCCCGGAGGGGTAGTCAGAGACCACAACCACAACACAGAGAAGCGTTGGTTCTGTGCATGTTGTATTTAATTTTGTTGTGTTCCGACAGACAATTTAATTAAGATATAATAGACGTTTCCTTAGTGATTCTGGATGAAGTATTCGATTGCTACTGACCATTAGATGAAAATATGACATAATAATATACCGTCGTGGAGTCATAACAGACGGTGTATTGAAGTTCTGATCTGTATGTTGTATTTAACTAGTTATTTATGTCACTGTGTGAAGGTTAGTTTCAAATTTACCTAAGGAGACTCTTTGCCAAGAAAAATAGAGCATCTGTAGACATGTTATTATGTATGACACAAAGCTTCCGGTAACACAAAATGTAATTAACGATGACGATGGACAGACGTTTGTACAAACTAATGTACATATACATAAACTCACGCCTGTTTTCCGGGTATGCAGAGACTATGGATCGCTATCAGCTACGGTTCTTTCGCTTCATTAAAATCCATCAATCTTTTCATGCATGCCCGGCGGTTTTTGTCGATGCATACACCAGCCTTTTATCAAAACCTGGCCTGCGTAGGTTTTTCTGGGACGTCCTTCCACATTCGCGCAATATATCTCTTTCATGATTCGACTTTCACTCATCCTTTCTAAGTGACCAAACCACAAGAGCACTCCTTTCTCAATTCTTGTCACTATATCATTTTTCAGACCGCACCTTTCTGGATGTACATCATTCCTTACTATATCGCTCAGTTTCACTCCACATACTTTCCTCAACGAAGGCATCTCTACCGCATTTATTCTGCTTTCATTCTTCTTCTGCCATTTCCAAGACTCACTTCCATACATCAGTGTCGGCACCAGCACTCTGCTATGAATAGCCATTCGCGCCTTTTCAGTCACGGTTTGACTACTCATAACCGAATGCAAAGCGCCATTTACTAACTCTTCTTTCTATATCTTCCTCGCACTTTCCATTCCATGTAACTAGCTAATGTATTGTTAGATAATCACTATTAAATGTATCAACATGCTTTTAGAGCTATATGTAAACAAAATAATCTTAACAAGGGTTTAGACAAGATGTATAATGCCATAATTATGGAATATAACAAAGAACACAAATTGGTATTTTAAAACTTAAAGGGCTAATTTATGTAATATCATCCTTTTTTATCTTTATTTAATTATGTAAGTATTCTGTACTAGCAATCGATTAGAGTTAATATTCGCCAATTATCTATCTACAAAGGCTAATGAATAAAGATAATAATATAGCGTTCGCCAATTGTCTATGGGGTTTTGTGACTTGTGACAAACTAGGTGAGCTATATTTTTGCCGCACAAATTATCGTTTTCGTTAACTTGATCGAATGCTAAATAAAACACGCACAAGGCACTCTGACCGGGTCGCGAGTCCAATTCTCCGCGTAATGACTACAATTGCGGCCTTTGGTATACGTATCCTTATTAAATTGGATGGAATTCATTGTGAATGAGCCACACTGCTGCGAGCATCGTTCGTTGTGATGTATTTTATCGTTCAATTGTTTTTTATTCAGTAGCCTCAGTAAATGCTCTTCTCTTCTTTCATCTACGTTTATTTTCGTTACTTACATTGTTTTTGAAGGTTTACGCGAACGTTACACATTGAAATAAAGCACGAGATGAATATGATAATGAGCCGACCACCATAAGTCTCCTTGTGACCTCTGGCAAAGCGCTCGGCCCGATTACCGCAGTTCCAGGGCCAATTCACAGGCCGGGCAAAGTGTGTTTCGGAATTTTTCGATAGATAAGCCCCGGGTTTGTGATCACCAACCCGCATTTGGCCAGCGTGGTGATAAAGCCAATACCCATCAATTGTAGCGATGACTTGATTTCAATTATGGAGGCCTTTGCCCTGCAGTGGGTCAGTATACAGGCTGTACTTTTACCAAGTCACACCAACTCTTAGGGGTTGAAGTCTTTCGTGTTCGTAAGTTTACCCTTGAGTCACTACGCGTGATCCCTCATCATTATCATCATCAGCCTATAAACGTGCCACTACTAGGCACAGACCGCCCACGTGAACAATAAATAGCACGTGGGGATATTGGCCCATAACCCAACACGCTGGCCTAATGCGGGTTGGTGGGTTTTAACGACTGCCATCTTACGAAAACAACCGGGACCAAAGGCTTAACGTGCCTTGCGAAGCACGGAGGAAGCTTGAGATTTTTTTAATTGGTCACCCGTCAGACGACCTGGCATTCAGAAAGTTGATTAGCGGGCAAGATTGCAAGCCGAACGCGCTAGTCTCTGCACCACCGGGCTTCTCGCGTGACCCCTGGGTGGTGTTAAATGAGTGCTCTGTCTGAGTGGTAGAGGCATGCGCTGCGTTGCAGCACAAATAGTGGTCGCACGGAATATTATCATGAAACAATTGCACTCGTTGCTGTCGTATTTCGTCGTGAGTGAAAGTATCGGAGGCCCGTGGTTCCTCCCTCCTTCCCTAAACAATTCTTACTTCCTCGAAGGTCCTACTTTTTTCTCAAGGCTGGCAACACATTTGCGACTCCTCCGGTCTTGCGCGTGTCTACGGTAATGATTACTTCCCATCAGATGACGAGCCTGCTCGTTTGCCTCATTTTCACGTAAAAAAGAACTCTCTCGGAACAATCGTGCCCATGTATCCTACCATTGTGTATAAATGGACCTAGTACCTATAGTTGGTATGATGTACTAAAGTGTAAAGCCACTTCTAGGCCAACGTACGTTTTTGTAACAAGTGAGATTTAAAAACCCTGAAAATCAATTGGATATCTAATTTCGTGGTGGGTAATCGTTAATACCATAAGCTCCAACCAAAACTTCTAAGTTGAGTAATGGGAAAATATAAAGTTACTCGATGCGGGGAATACTTTCTGTTGTCATCATAGTATCATAGAATTTGGAATGCTTCAATGCAATAGAGATGGAGGTGGACATTGCTATTATTTTTTATACTTTTACCTTCGATCATATAAACTACAAGAGGCCGCTCGCGGTTTCACCCGCGTGGTTCCCGTTCCCGTGGGAATATCGGAATAAAAAGTATCCTATGTGTTAATCCAGGCTATAAACTATCTGTATGCCGAATGTCATCCAAATCCATTCAGTAGCTTTTACGTGAAAGAGTAACAAACATCCATCCATACGTTCCCGTTGGAATATCGGGATAAAAAGTGTTCTATGTGTTATTCCATGTTATAAACTATCTATATGCCAAATTTCATCCAAATCCATTCAGTAGTTTTTACGTGAAAGAGTAACAAATATCCATACATACAAACTTTCACGTTTATAATATTAGTAGGATCGAAACACGATTGCTGCTTGAAAAGCGGCACAACGAAACAAGGCATAAATCAGAAATATTCTTTGTTTTTCTCTCAAAATTTCGAATTTAGAACTTTGCTCCAACTAATCTAGCGAGCCTGATTCCAAAGTGATGTACCTACCAACTCCAATAATATCCATTTTATAAACCATTTTATAAACAAAGTACGCCTTCCGTTCGTACCCAACGTGTGATCAATACTTTATTGCCTCCCGTCCGATACCCGAAACTGTTTTATTTCAAAAGAATTTTCAGATCTCGATCAGATAACATTAAGAGCAAAATATATGAAACTTGTGATGATGTGTAATGTAATGTAGTATAATGTAATGCAAAGTAGTGTAATGTACTTAGTATTTATAATGTAATGTAAAGTAGTGAAATGTAATGTAATGCAGTGTTGTGTAATGTAGTGTAGTAAGTATAATGTAGTATAGTGTAATCATTTGCCACAGCAGAATATATATATTTTTTGTTAAACTTTGTATTTTTATTATTTTAGTAGTTTGCTTATTAGTAGTACTTTTAAATTGTTGTTTTGTTATTACATAAATCCTGAACATAGTTGCGCAACAACAAGTTCGTCAATGTGTACAATACTTATTTGATGTAATTTTTCGGCTCTTTTTCTCCATTTGTATGCACTTGCCAAACGTTGAAGACATTCTAGTAAACTCATTTTTTTATTATATCATTAATACATAATTTTTTTTATATAGTTTTCATGGTCCGCCTGTTACGTGTGCAAGACATTTCATATTTTTTTATATTTCTATTATAAAAAATATGAAATGTCTGAATAAGTAAGAAAATATTCTGCACTGTAGCTTCTTTTTTTAACAATTGTATGAAATGATGTTATTTTTATGCGCAACAGTACTAATTCAGCCATAACAAGAATCTGCCGTAACATGAATCTGTTGTAACCAGAATCTGTCCAAACCATAATCTGTCCTAAGACGAATAAGCAATTAATATTATGTTATGTTTTTTTTGTAATGACTGTTGGTGACAAAAGAAAAATTAAGAAATAGTACTTTAGTGCCTAAAGTAAGGTTTACTGTAAAATAAATGTGTATCTATCTATATATCTCGTTTCATTTCTGATGTTGATCTATGGATAGTACCTATGTATTTACGCGGGGGGAGTCTGATTTTGTATGGGACCGTGCATTATTGTTTATGTGATCGAAGATTTTTACGGTCAAATTTCAAAATGAAAATTTCTATTTAAAATTTTAATTTTAGCATTTTCTCATCATGTTAAGGCGCACTTCAAAGACACACAATTTATAACTATTCCGGAATAGACTTATAATGAGTATCACGCAGAGCACATGTCCAGTTGTAATTTGGTGAAACGTGGACTATGGCAGAGGACAGCTTCTGCAGTCCTCATTGCCTAGTCTCTGACGAACATTTTGGGGATAGTAGTCGTGAATTTATGTATGTCAAGTCTGTCATAATTTCTGTAAGAGATATTGATGAATTTTCCTGCCGCCCCTGAAACCATTACTCATTAGCTAACAGAGTCGATGTGTCAACTGGCTGCGTGCCCTCTTTAAATAAGCCACTAGTTTATTTACTACGTTTATCACGCTGCCGCTGCGTATTTGGGACGGGCAAATTAGCCGATTGCCCTGATCGTATGTGGGTCACGGTGTAGAGTAGCGATAGAAATTATGTCACTTTACGATGTGGTAATCTTAACTATAATGTGTACTCAATTAATTGTTTTTACCTGAGACTCCATTTATTTAGAAGGATCTGTTATATATTATAAATGTATAAAGTTATCTGCTTTCATTAAATACCTATTATTTAAGATTTATTGTATTAAGAACACCTATTTTTAAACATTCCGGTATCTTAGGAGCGAAAACATTGTGTGATCTACTTGATAATGTTAGATGGGTCGTAAAGAGATCACATTTTTCATAATTTACGGTTTTACGATAGTAATAAATCTAGAACTGCGTAACATCGCATTCAAGACATCTTTATTTGTTTGCCATACATTCTAAAACTTAACACTGACAATATTGTAATAAATGCACCATGCATAACAATGCTAGAGATGAACAAAGGTTTTAGAATTTATTAACATACAATCTCTCTTTGATTACAGAATTGGCTAATCGACCCTACAATCCGAAACCGCAACGAATCGAACTACAAGTAACCAAATCCGTATATAATACGAGGCCAAAGGATCGCAGACGCTCGGGACACAATCCCGAATTGAGAAACGACTCCGGTGACGTCACAACATGGCGTCCACCGACACATCGACCGCCAGCAGCCAGATATCCGCCATACCAGAGGATCACAAGCGAACCGTCGACGAAGCCTTCCTGAACAGGCTAAAGAGCCTCGTCGAAAGGTTGCGGCTTGAGAATGCGACCCTGAAGAAGTCGCTCGACGTCGAGCGGAGCGAGGTCAGGGCGATGAAGGCTCAGCACGAAGGTGCCTTACGAAACATCAAGACTGAACAGAAGAAGCGAGAGGAGCTCTTAGAGAAACAGTTGCGCACAGTAACCAAATCAGACAGATTACAGGACGACTGCCAGCTGGAAAACAATAGATTAGTAGAATTAAAAAGAATAACTACAGAGATTCAGTCATTAAAATCTGCGAATAAGGGTCTTCAAGAAAAACTAAAGGTGAGAATGTTTTTTATTAACACATTTCACAATAATAAGAAACCTTTAAAAGAATCTTTATTAATACTCTTCGTTTTGTTTGTAAAGCTTAGCTTTATTATATTACTATGACATGACCATCTTTGTTGTTAGATACCATTTCATGTTGACTTCTGATACAATTAATTTTAACACACTATGCTCTACTATAAAACGGATCGCGCGTAACGTTTTAAATAATCTAAAGTATTAATGTGTGTACTTTTTGAAACCAATGTGCAAGCAATTCGAGTAAAAATATAAAAGTGCTACAAACTAGTCCCACCAACCAAACAACAAACACTTCTTGTAGGTTTCCCAAATTTAACGCCGTCAAATATTTAGCTTCAGGGTTGTTCAGGGACTGAACAATTTTATACTCTTCAGATTTTGTCCAGTAGTTTAATATGCCACCTTGATTTAGGTGATGCAGTATGTTCTCCATTTTTGGTAAATAGGGACTGCCGTATCGAAGTCCAAATACAACAAAACACGGGATGGGATATTGTTGCACCACTTGAAAAAGAGGTCGGCCATTTTTCATATTTTTTGGCTTTCTGCTAATGTACAAAGCATCTGTATTTCTTAACAGTAACGCGTACCGATAGTCTCTTTTCTCGATAACTTCTTTTATCTTTCGATCATTCACTATCTGTATGCGGTTCTTTAATTTCTGACGAGTGTTGTCGTCTAAGCTCCTTTCGAACATTCTAATATGGCGATTGTGAATACCAAGTGTTAAATTACTGTTTACTAATTCATCTGCGGTATTTACTTCGCTTACATATCGAGGATATGTTATTGCTGATGTTACGATGCCCTGAAACAATATAGTTCATTGTTTAGTGCAAATAATTACTTAACATAAATTAATTATATTTTATCAATACTTACATCTATAACGCAGTTCACTATAAGAGAGTAAATAATTATCATAAGAACAAGAAATCTAAAGACAGGTCCTTCAATTTTGATGTCCACTGTCTGTCTTAAGAAACATTTGATCAAATCCATAAAAGTTTGTCCTGTCGGTGTGCGGTTTTTTATATTCCAAATGTTGGTTTCCACATATCGTGCTAACAACGTCACTGTTATCGAAATGACTACAATTGACAAAAACACCACGAGTATGTTTATTGATATCAGTTTGATTGTTGTCTTGAATGTAGATTGTCGTTCAGAACCTTTTACCATAAAACACAATGCATCTTGCATCAGTGGATATGTGGTGTCAATGTATCCATAATAAGAAATTTTAAGTATCCGTGAATTAAACTCTAGATCAGTGTATCCGTCAAGCAAGTCTGCAGTCACTCCAGTTGCGGTGCCATTGCCTAGCAAATCTCCTATTGTATTCCCGTCCCTTGGTATCAATGGTTTGCATGAAGCGTTCAGTCTTTCCATTACAATGACCGCAAGCCTTGAATCACACAGAATTGGGTTATTGTCATCGTAAGCTGATATCTTTCTATAAACACTTACCCTCAGTTGGTGACCAAGAAGATTGCTATACTGATGGGTAAGTAAGCTGCTAATATCTTGAACGTTAGAGATATCTAATATTTGGTCGTTAAAATAGTTGTAAGTATAGGTCTTCAGGACGCCCTCCCACAATAACATCACGACCGAATTTGTGATACGCTTTACCCACAAATATTGGAAATGACTCTTCATTGTATAATAAAAGTAGTTGTCCATTTCGATATCTTCGTTCAGAACGAATATTACAGCGCTTCTAGGTTTAAACACACCAGTTCTTATCAATGCTTCTACTACGTATTCACTGCCTTCTATACTTATGACACCTGCTGTGATGACGTAAGCTGTTTGTCCGTGTGTATTGATTCTCGGTGTCACTATACTAGTCTTATTATCTTTGCATCCATTTAAAAGTAAAACCGGGTATCCATAACCGCTCGTTTCTGTGTATTTTAGGATTCTATTCTCAAAGTAAGTAAACTCACAGAACGTTACGGTAAAGAACCATTGGCGGAAGGCGTTATAAATTTTACTTACGACTTGATACGCATGGTCAGCTTTGTAATACGTCTCATTATGGTATGCCATAACTTCTTGAAATAGAACACTGGATGTGCTGGCACCATCAGAGGAATGGAGCAATAAAATCACTCCTAAAAGCTTTAACATCTTGTGGTTTACGACTTCAATGCGTGTGGAGTGTTAGGGAGTTTTATAGAGAACTGAAAGGTGTTAAGCAATTTGTTGCTAAAATGGTTCGTTTAGATTAGAATCATTAGGCGTAATGTCACTGACGGGTCATTTGCTGTGTACTGAATGGAGGCACGTCAATTAGAGGGTGCAATGAAAATATTTGCTTGTCATATTGCTGTGTAACGTGATGGCACTAGAGCCCTGCTAAATGTCATGCCCATGGCACGTAACATGACGTTTATTATAAAGAAGAGTCTTAGGAGTAGATGTTATCATTTAGGTATGTACCTAAAACATGAGTTACACTGATGTGTTCTAATTTTTTTAATTATGTACGACTTTTAGCGAGATTATTTTTGTTCGTTTTTCTATTAGGTAACACCTTTAACCAATATGTATTCGACGATCATTTATCTCCCATCTCGTCTAGACGTAGTTATAACTATACGTTGTAGTTAGTTAGTTATACTTTAAGTTTTTATTGTAACTGATCGTAATTTGTTATAAAGTTTCAGAATTTGTGAGTTGTTACTAGATTCTTTCATGCGACTGATCTGGCCAAAAGCCGGTCGAATTCTAGAGAATGGTGTTCCTTTAAAATCTGTTTTATAACTAACTAGAAGCCTTCCTGCGACTTTGTCCGAATAATCACCTACATCCCGTAATTACAATAAAATAACCTATCGCGGGCGTCCTGATATCACCTTACGAAAGTTTCATTGCATTGGAATCTGACGAATGTCGTAAAAAGGCTAGACTAGCGGACTGAAGTCATGTGCAGTTGCTATTTAAAAAAAAGTGGACTGGGGCACTGCTTTTGCGGTTTTCATTACCCAGTCTTTGCCAACACTTTGGGGATAGCATTTGTGAGTGTGTGCATGTATGTATTTATATTTGTTTTCCATTATTCCAGGTCGCACAAGCAGCGGAATGCGCCCGAGCGGCGGAGCTGCGCGCGCAGGTGGCAAAGCACGCCGCGCTCGAGCAAGCCGCTCGGAGGGATGCGCGCACGCAATGCCACAAGCTGGTCAGTGTCTACCCTTACTTCAGAACAGACACCTAATTGTCTAAGTTCAACACCTATCGCAATACCTACCTTTCAATAATTATAAGTACATCCCTCTCCTTACATCACCAAGTTTTATTTGTACTGGCACCTCCAGACCAACGGTTAGGTTATTTTTAATTTATTTTCTATGGACACACAACAGGTAACAGTTAATAAAACAGCACGATGTTTATGTTAAACTTATATACTAAACTATCGCCTAGAACATCCATCCCTGACATGAATAAAATTTAAAAAGGTTTAATGTTACAAAAAGTTATGAAAGAAATGCCAGACGTCCATGCGCCAGTAAACCAACTCGCGCAACAGACCATCTGTGTTAGGTCTTGACGCCAAACCAGAACCTTCCGAAGCGCGCTCTTCATTCGGTATTCATAACGAAAAAGCTATCTTAGGGAATTTCTGTCAGCCGTCCCTACCACCATTGCACAAGACCGATGACTGCCTAGCCCATACTGCCAAGGAGCAAGCCGATCTCTTGGGCACTCTTTTCGCGTCAAACTCGACCTTGGACGATGGGTAAAACTCTCCACCAACTATACCGCATTGCGCTAGCTCAATGCCAAACGTTCAGTTCCTACAAAGGACTGTTTGTAAGGGTCTTTTTTCCCTTGATATCCATAAGTCGAGTGGGCCTCATGCAGTTCCTTCCATTGTGCTTCTTACGTGTGCTCCTGAGTTAGCGCCGGTTCTAACGCGCTTTTTCCGACTCTCTTACACTACGGTGTAGTCCCGAGTTCTTGAAAGACAGCACTTGTTCACCCGATTTCCATTCCAATAGCCATCACATCTTTGCTCTCTAAAGTAATGGAGTCCATTACAAACCGCCAGCTCTTAAGGTACCTAGAAGATAGTCAGCTACTAAGTGATTGCCAGTATGGTTTTCGTCGTGGTCGTTCGGCTGGTGATCTTTTAGTGTACCTTACTCACCGATGGGCGGAGGCAGTCTTGAGTAAAAGGGAGGCACTGGCAGTTAGCTTGGACGTAGCGAAAGTCTTTGACCGGGTATGGCACAGGGCTCTTCTCTCTAAACTTCCATCATACGGGCTTCCTGAGAAATTGTGTGCGTGGGTCGCCAGCTTTCTTTCTGGGCGTAGCATCAGAGTCGTAGTCTGACATGAAACCCGTAAATGCTGGAGTCCCGCAGGGGTATGTGTTATCCCCTGCTTTGTTCTTTCTGGATATGAAAGACATGTTGAATAACAACAGCATTCATTCATTCATTCATTGCTATGCGGATGATAGTACTGGGGATACGCTCTACACCGAACGAGCTAATATTTCTCGGGAAAGCATCATAGAGAGCCGGAATAAACTTGTGACTGACACCGAGAACATGTTAAGTCATGTTTATATTGGAGCCGACGTAACTTAGTCTACTTTAACGTCTAAAACACATCCCTTCGTCGTACCTCTGAACTCTGAGGGAGCTCTCCTTGATACCAACCCGACTATTGGGATTCTTGGTGTTGATATTTCGAGTGACGTTTAGTTTCTGGGTCATTTGGAAGGTAAAGCTAAATTAGCTTCGAAAAAGCTGGATGTGTTTATTAGACCGAGTCAGTATTTTACGCCGGCCCACCGCTTACAACTTTAAAAAGCACAGGTCAGGACGCATATGGAATACTGCTCCCATCTTTGGGCTGGAGCACCCCAGTACCAACTTCTTCCATTTGACCGCATTCAACACAAATCTGCTCGAATTGTCGACGACGAGGCTATTTCAGGTCGGCTATCCGGAGAGACGTTGCGTTTCTCTGTATATTGTAGTTACCGCATATATCATGGGGAGTTTTCTGAGGAATTGTTTGGCTTGATCCCTGCCGCTGATTTCTTTCGCCGCACTACACGCAATCGACTGTCATTCCATCCACATCACCTTGATGGATGGCGGTCTACTACTGTGCGTTTATCACAAAATTTCTTGCCTCGAACTACAGTCTTGTGGAACCAGCTCTCGGCGGCAGTATTTCAGAACCGTTACGACTTAGGAATCTTCAAGAAACGAGCCTATTCCTTCCTTAAAGGCCGGGGAAACGCGTCTGCGATTCCTCTGGTTTAGCGGGTGTCCATGGGCGGCGGTGATTACTCCATCCATAAGGTGACCCGCTTACTCGTTTTCCTCCTTCCTTAATAAAAAAAATAAGACTAGCGTTTCAGGATAGTTTCCCCGTTAACACGTGTAGTTCATTGCCTATTTTCCAGACAAGTAACCGGAGCTGTCAAGCTTGCTGACTTCTCATTGTACGAAGAGTACGAATAAGAGTAAGAGATCTGGAAACTTTTTTTCAGGGTGAAACTCTCCTGAGACGCTATGAGTACCGAATGAAGAGCGCGCTTCGGCGGGTTCTGATTTGGTGTCAAGACCTAACGCAGATGGTCTCCTGCGCGAGTTGGTTTACTGGCGCAGGGACGTCTGGAATTTCTTGCATTTTAGTTTTACGGTTGGTCTCAAGGTGCCAGTACAAATAAAACTTAGTGATGTAAGGAGAGGGATGTACTTGTACATAAAAGGTAGGTATAATATAGATGTTGAAGGTATACAATAAGTTCCCTGGGTCGTTGATTTTGAACTTTTATTTTTTACCGTGGAAATATTTTACTTGTACGATGATTTAAATGGTAATAAGAAAGAAACAACTTACATATTCATTTTAAATCTTAGAACTTGCCCACATGAAAAAATAGAATATAACAAAATTTCATATTGATGTCACAGTCACAGGACGTGTTCTAAAATATAAAGGAACCCTGTATGAAATGAACATTTTAGGTGCGTTGAGTTAATCGTAAGCTAATATAAGTAATTATGTAGACAGTTCTTTAGTATTTTTTAGACATTTAATAACTTTATTAAAACCTCTAAAACATACAAAAGATTCATAATATTATTATACTCATTATGTATAATAATAATATATGAGATGAAACCTGAAACCGTTAACAGCTTCTCGTTTTAGGAAATACTGCTTTTCGCGTCTAGATTCGTAGGCGTTAAAAACCTAATTCTTCCTGCTCGATAAGTTATTGTGCATGGACATTTTATTATGTTAAGCATGTCTCCTTTTACACTAAACATACTTATGATTTTGTTTTCATTCTCAATAACATTGCCGTGATTAGTCTGATAATTTAGCATTAATATGCATTGGACGAATGCCTTTCTCAAATTGTGATAGCAATGCGTCACAAAGAAACATTTGCTCTGGTAGTATTGGCCTTTTACATATTTTGGTTCGCTTGATGGAAAAACGGGCATGTCGTAACTATAACATTTTCGGGTTTACTCATCATCAA
Organism: Scoparia ambigualis; assembly: GCA_963921215.1. Taxonomy (NCBI): domain Eukaryota; kingdom Metazoa; phylum Arthropoda; class Insecta; order Lepidoptera; family Crambidae; genus Scoparia; species Scoparia ambigualis. The sequence goes on from OY992522.1 coordinate 5,197,550, forward strand.
CAACAACATCATCAGCATAGGTTTTCTAACAACAATCCTGTTTTCTACTAATAAAACACATGGAAACATTGGCCTTGTGGCCAATCTAGCGTTGTTGTCAACGCTAGCGCAATGTGGGCAGGGTACCATCCGTCCGGATTAGTCCGGACATGTTCGGACTTTTAAACTCTAGTCCGGACTTTGACCGGCTCTTTAATTTGTCCGTATTTTGGAATATGAGTAATACCTAAAACTACATTTAAAGCAATATCAAATAAGTCTTTAATCTTTATTAACTTCTCATTTATCTAAAAACAAAACATAAAAGTGAGTAATGTTTCCATTTTGTGACTAAAAAGACCGGACTTTTATCGAAATGTCAGGCTTTTTGTCAGGACTTTTCAAATTCCTAAATGGTAACCATAAATGCGTGATGGTGAGTTCAGGACCAACGACTAAACATAATATGCCTTTTAAAGCACTAGCAACTGGACCGAAATCTGGACATGAAAGTGTCGGTGACATATTTAAATAAGAAAGAAGCAATAGTGCACAACTCGATCCGTATTAAATCGTATAACTTTTTTCAGCTGGAGGAAATAAAATCGAAGGAGCGGGTGATAATACAACTGAGGAGGGAGGTGACGCGGACAGCAGCCCTCCAAAATGAACAGGTATGTAGTTTTTTTCAAATGTACCTCTAGTAGTGTTTCACCACGTAGGCATGTACGGAAGACTAGCGTCGCGGTGCATTGGGATCCCACGGCATATAAGTATTATACAGAGTATATGCCTTTTCAGTACCACAGGACTGTTACTGTTTTGATTATTCTAATTGTATTGTGTTGTTCTGAATCAATTGTTTTTATCTTTATCTTATCTTTATCATTATCTAAGTAAATATCTTTATTAAAACAAAACAAATTGCGTTAAAACTATACTTTAGTGTGCACTGCTTGTCTGTACCAGATTGTAATCCAACTTAGGTATGTTGGATTAAAGCATTAAAGCAAGCATCTAGGACGAGCGCTTCTGAAAAATAGTTTGCTTTAATTTATTTCAATTTGCTATTTTCAAAATTTTGATTTGCATTCTCAATGCTACATTTGCATTTGAAGAGAGCGAGAAAAGACTAACTTGCCTCAGTCAGGTGGAATTCAAACCCATACCTACCCTTTCGCAAACATGACGGTAGCTCTTCCAACTCCTATTAAAATAGTATTTGGGAAGTTATTTCAACATTGCATTGTTTAATGTTTCCGTATCTTTATCTAATAGAAAAAAAGACACAAATAATGTTTTGATAAATAACACTTTAATTATTGTTATTATTTTGCAAAATACGTCATTCAAGAACACAAGCCTATTTTGTAACAGGCAGGCAGGCAGTCGCTGGCACCTTCATGGATCTCTAAGAGTCTTAATAACAGCAACTTTATAATAACAACAAGCCACAAGATAAAGAAATGTAGAGACTTTTACATTTGTAAAAAATACAAAGGGAGTCCAGTTTTGTACAATATGGAAGCTGTATAATTTTAAAGCCTAGGTTACCTCTAGTAAGGTTGCGTAAAACCACGTGAAAAGTTTTGTTTATTTCTCGTTACCTGTCTCACATAAGAAGATATTTTGTTGTGAAGAGAATGTATTCTAATAAAAACATTAAAGTTTACTGTCACGAACATTTTGTTTGACGTTTTACGTAATTATATTTTGAAATGAAACACTTTGTTACGGATTAACTCGCGTTTAATTTACTATTTACATAGTTTTTTAGATTATCCTGACGTTTCGAACCCTTTACAGGGTCCGTGGTCACAGGGAGACACTGTAAAAAAAACCATGTAATAGTAAATTAAACGCGAGATAATCCTTAAAAAAGTGTTTCATTTCAATGTGTAGTGCTCGCTTAAACCTCAGAAAACAATATGTAATTATATTTGTTCTAAGAAATAGTAAAACGTACTTGACGGTAGCAGTAGAGAGATTCTGCTAACTTATTTTGAATCTCGAAAAGCTGAATCCGCACCCGCTGTGAGACTACAATTTTATAATATGTAGAACTCGATAACGATAAAGATAACGCCAGGTGCGCATGCGCCTCACTGACGAACGCGGTAGTGAATAGAACTAAGTGATATTTCGAGCGAATTTTAAATCTTACTAGTGGACATGAAGCAATATTCACAATGAAATATAATAATATTTGCATTTTTTTCACTTTATTTTTTTAGAAATTGACCGTTTTATTAATAAGCCGTTTTATCTCGATCAAGGTTCTATCTTTAATATGTACCAGTCAAAGTACCTAGTCATCGGTGAATTAAAATATGATTTTCACCACACATTTTGTTGGGGGTTAAAGTTGCTCGCGTCCGTAGGTTTACCCTTGACACCCTACACGTGATCCCTGGGTGGTGCTAAATGAGTAACACTGACTGAGTGGTAGAGCCACGCTGCGTTGCAGCACGCATTGGGCCGGCTCGCCCGGCGTAATACCACCCTCTCACGAATATTCGGCGTGAAATAACGGCACTTGGTGCTGTTGTGTTTCGTCCGACCAGTGAGGGTTCCGGAGGCCCCTTCCCCCCCTCCCAATTCCTATTCCTTCCTTAAACCTATTCCTCCCTTAAAGGCCGGCAACGCATCTGCGATTCCTCTGGTTTTGCGGGTGTCCATGGGCGGCGGTGATTACTTTCCATCAGGTGACCCGCCTGCTCGTTTGCCTCCCTCTATTATAAAAAAAAAAAAAACATAATTTGATACCTACATAGCGTGAGAATTATTGTAACCGGTCCAAAAGTCACACCCCTGGCTACAAGTTTCTAAGTATGACTAAGTTTGTATAGGTATAATGTGCGACAATCACCGACAATCGAAGTTTGATACGTTGTCTTATGCAATCAAGGATGCCAAAAATCATACATAAATATATATAATCACGACTATTATTCCCGAAGGGTTAGTCAGAGACAGGCAATGAGGACCGCAAAAGTAGTCCTCTGCCATAGTGCACTTTTCACCAAATAGCGACTGCACATGTGCTCAGCGAGATAGGTGGTGAGCCCATCGCCGCTCTATGCTGTTGGTAGTATGTGCAGCCTTTAGTCCGTTAGTCGCCTTTTACGACACCCAAGGGAAGAGATTGGGCGGTAGTATTCGATCAAAGAGCCGTTACCGGCACCAAAAAATCGACACAACAAAACGACAGAACTTTGTAGAAAATAGCAATAATTTTGTAGAAATACGATGAATAGCAACATAATAAATACTTACCTAGTGTTGTATCCACAGAAATATCTTTGGTTGTATCGATATTTCATACATATTATAAAGAATCGTATCTGACATCCCTATCTAAATGCAAATAGGTCCTAAACTTTTACGAACGTCAGAACTTTACACACCTTTCATAGAGATGATAGATTTCCTTTTGCTATGCAACACCGGCCCGTTATTTTCGCGCTACTGTGAAACACACTGTGGTATCAAATAGTTAGTATTATTTGCTATTGTTTACTCAATGCTTTGTCAATTTACAGTATTTACGTAAGCATGTGTAAAAGCAATGAAGTTTCTGATGAAACAAGCTTTGTTAGAGAGGGATATTGAAACACAAGCGTGTGTGGATTATCATAAGTGCCGCAGGAGTTAAACAAAAAAAATATTAATAAAATAGAACCCGCAATGGCAAGCGCGGTGATTAAGCCCAGTACCCACAGACATAGATCATCAATTTTAGCAATAACTTGATTTCTGAGGCCTTTGCCAGGACAGTATACAGCGTGTTAGTTGACACGAGGGACATATTTAATCCTATGGTAGTTTATGCCTGGGTAAACATAAACAAATGAAAAAATACTACTCTAAGCATCCTACTAATATTATAAACGCGAAAGTTTGTAAGTATGGATGGATGTTTGTTACTCTTTCACGTAAAAACTACTTAATGGATTTGTATGAAATTCGGCATTCAGATAGTTTATAACCTGGATTAACACATAGGAGGAGTAGAGTAGGAGTTTTTATCCCGATATTCTCACGGAAACGGGAACCACGCGTGGGGTGAACCGCGAGCGGCCGCCAGTATATAATTATTCAGATAATCGATGTTAAAATTTCATAAAATTTTCCGGAATGTTTGGGCACCCTAGTGCTTTCGACTCATTTACGCATGGTATTGAGTAGCTGTCGTGGTTGGTGTGACCCGTTTTTCTTTCATACTTGATCATATTTGATATTTTCCCGCGCTTAGTGTTTACGCTAACATTATTTATTAGAATAATTATGCAAAAATTCATTTTTTTTTAATGAATCGGGTCGGGAATCGACTAACTAATGTCCTCTCTTAAGAGGTTTACGCATTTCGGTTTCCCATACAATTTTTCAAATCGAAATTTTTAAAGACCAATAAGCCAATTTTAATGAAGCTTTGCATGCTATAGTAAAATACAGGGATCTAAATAGTTTGTTGAAAACATTTTTAAAAAAGGTTTATTTTGCTGAGTTACTGTTATTTAAAGTCCACTATAGAAAGTTTGAAATCGCAATAACTCAGTAAAAAAACGTTTTTTAGAAATGTTTTCAACAAACTATTTAGATCTCTATATTTTACTTCAGCATGCCGAGTCTCATCAAAATTGGCTTACTGGTATTAAAAAATTTCAACTTGGATTTTTGTATGAGAAACCGAAATGCGTAAACATTCTTAATATGTCCATCGGTTTAACTAACGCGCTGTATGTATAAGCATTACTTTTTCTCTCACACAAGAAAAGTGTAGCTAAAACTCTACTTTAACTAGCGAAAGTGATGTATTTACGGTCATAATAGGTTATCTTTATTTTGCTAACATGTAAAGAGGCTCGCGTGCTACCAAAGCACCTTCTTAAGGTTAATTTGAGATCGGACCAACGGCAGACGGCCGGCTCCCAATCACCCCGGTATGCCCGGAGTGTGTGAACTAGCCGGGGGCGATGCGGACACTGGGCGCGGGTTAACCCTCAGCAAGGGCTGCCAACATGAGACAACATAATTTAAATAAATTTTGTAATTATATGCTGTGTGGTGTCGGCTCATTATTATAAGATTACTTTCCTTTCCTCTTGGGTGTTGCAAAAGACGATTAACGGACTAAAGACTCCTCATACATCCAACAGTATAAAACGGCGATGGGCTCGCGGAGCTTTCGTTATTTTAGCCGATCGAGTACGGTATGTACTCAATCACCCCGGTATGCCTGAAATGTGTGAACTAGCCGTGGGCGAGGCGGAATCCGGGAGGGTTAATCCTGACCAAAGGCTACAAATGCCAACATGGGAAAACATTAATATAGTGAAACATTTATAGTCATTTTTATTTGAACAATATCAAGCTTTAACGTTAGTATCACGTAAAGCACTGTACGTGTGAGATACCGTTATGTATAAACCTCCTAAGATGGGCTTATGACGTTTTTTTCATCTGGGTGTTATTAATATAACAAACAGCACCGTTCCTCTTTATTGAACGATATTACTGAATGAGAAAATGTCAATGCAATTATCATTTCGTTTTCTGCATGGTTACCGATAAAATGAATTTTAAAAATTATCATAAAGCTATGTAACGGCCTATTTCTATTTCTCTTTTCTTTTCTCTCGAAACAGTTTGAAAATTACGCGCCATTACGGATATAAATAAATTAAACACGCAGATTAATACACGCAGCTAAGTAAAACTTTAGATAAGTCATAAACGCCTCATTGATCAATTGGCAAAGCGCTTGAAACGGATTACCTACCTACCTATCTTACCGAAAACGTTTTGTTATTCTTTGTTTTCCATAATTTTCATTTTACCGAAAACATAATTGACAAATTTTTAGCCGATTATATTTTTACATTTGAGATTTTGTCCCTTTTGGGGAAAAGGAAGAAAATCCCAAACGCAAGCGTCAGTGGGATGTTATCAAATAAAACCATAAAATGTTTTACAGCTAGGCAGTATATTGTAAAAGAACACACACTAAAATTTTGTCCAAAAACCATAATATAAAATAATAAATTTTATTTCACTCTTATTATTTAAAAGAGGGGGTTAGTCACAATATTTCCTTATATTAGGTTAGGTACTAATCATCTACGTTACTCCTTTTAATTTATTGAGCCGAAAATAACAAAAAAAAACTTTCAGTCGAAATTGACCCTAGGGTCAATTTCAAATGAAAGTCCAACAAACTTTCTATTAATTATGCCTACTATAATTTACTGTTTAAAGCACTCTAAACCTTATTATCAAGCTATATCACCCCCTAAAACACACTAAAATCCTAAGAGTCAAAAGTGACCAAGCGGGTCGGTGATAATAATTTTAATTTCAAATAAATTTTATAATTCTGTTCCTACTACTACCTAACCAGCCAGCTAATATTTCAGTGGTACGAGCTATGGTTATGGGGTGGTAGGGATAAAACCAGTACCGTTCGGAGTATGAAGTTAAAATTAAAATTAAATTACTCCGTCTATAAAAATATTAAATTAAATGTTTTAATCCGTTTAACCGTATCAAAACTATCACACGTTTAAAGCCAATACACTAGAGAACCGTGGGGTTACACCGGTATAAAATTAATATTATAGGGCGCCAGGGTCTAGATATAGACCCGAATCTGGAGACGATGTCACCATACAACTTCACCCAAGTCGAACTCGCAGATCCTCAAATGTTTCACAACTTCACCAACGCTTGGTGTAGTTGGATATAAAAGGAAAATAAAGCGTAAGGTGTCTAAACCTTAATTCAATAATTGTTCCAGTTTAAAAAACAATTATCCCCTAGTAAGGGGTAGAAAAAAAAACCGTCAACGCCTGCTCATCCGCTAGGCGGCGACAGCTCGACTGGCAGCAGGTGGCCGCTGGTACCCCGACGAAGCAGGTCTCGCGTCCAGGCTTTAGGGCCCAGCTCTAAATCCTGGCGGCGAGACGGGCCTCTCGAAGCATGCGCTGGGAGATTTTAACTGTGCGCGTGGCTGCCAGCGACCGAAACTTCGTTTCGGGCACGGATCCCTTAGTGAATTGATCTCAACACATCACACCACGTCACGCCAGAGATTGAAATCATTTCGACGTCATCAGACCCGGCACTCCAATTCGCCGGAAACACTCAAACCGGAATGCCATCTTATGAAATCTACTCCCATAGTCGGGTAATCTCTAACAAACTGTTCTTTTAGAATTTTCCTTCAAACTATCAAAACGTCAAATATGACGTCTGTCACAACTCGCCCTCTGCTAACAGAATTTGCCAACAATAACAACACAAGACCTAGAAAAAAAATTAACGTTTAGCAATGTGAATGCGTTTTTCTTAAATTTTAAATTATTTTGTGATATTTAACTCACTAATTACCCTCTCTTAATATTAAGGGGTATTAGTTTCCTCTCTGGTAACCCCTACGGGCAGAGACAATATCCATATAAAAAATACTACTCCCGTTCGAATGTTCTAGATAAAAGTCCTTATAGAAAAAATTAGTTCTATTTCCGGATTTGCTTGAATTAAATTATATATATACATATATAATTTAATTCAAGCAAACAACAAGCAAGCAAAATATACATATTAATTTATTATGTAATTTATTATTGAACTGTTTCGGCTATTTTTTAAAATTGAATCTTTTATGTGAAATTAAAAGCTGACAGCTACTTCGCCCCGCTACCGCTAGGCGTCGCTACGGTGGCTGTCATTTTGTCTATGGTGTTATGTCTAATACAAAACGTAAACAATCTTAATTTTTTCCACATCTAATGCAAAGTCTTGCTAAAACTTATTTAGAAAGGTGTAATAATTGATAATGCAAGAAAAGTGTGTCTTGTAATGTGTCAGCCAAGGCTCCGTGTCTTTAATGTGAAGAAAAAATGGATTTTAGTCTAACAAGCCACAATGATTACTATTTTTGGAAACCCGATCATTCAAAAACAATGATTTCAGGTAAGTACTATTCAACCATTGCAAACCCCTTTTGTAGATTAGTAAAGGCAGACAGGGCCCTGAATTTACAACGTAACAATATCGATTGTTATTTTATCAAAATCTTTATGTTTTGAAATCTCACTCAACGTTTGGCCGAAGCTATTAATGCTAGATAATTCATTTCCCAGAAAGACGTTTCCAATATTATAAAAATACAACATTTTAAATAATTGAAATCCATAATATTATCGAAAGACTTGTAATAGTAGTAACGTTTAAGCATGCAAGCAAGTATGTAGCATGGAAGCAAGCATGCAGCATGTAAGAAAGCAAGCATAGAGCATACAAGCAAGCAAGCATGGAGCATGCAAGCAAGCATGCAGCATGCAAAGCAAGCATCCAGCATGCAAGCAAGCATGCAGCATGTAAGAGCGCAAGCATGGAGCATACAATCTAGCATGGAGCATGCAAGCAAGCTGCAGCATGCAAGCAAGCATGCAGCAAGCATGCAGCATCATCCAAGCACGCAGCATGCAGCAGGCAAGGTTTCTGTCACGGTTTGGCATTTCGAGGCTCCGGCGGTCCCATGCGAGCTTATCGTCGAAATGGCTTTCGCTCACCGCCGTAGCTGAGGCTGGCCGGCAAAAGTAAAATGTCTTAAAAATATAACACAAAGTATTAACTTTTTAAGACATTTTATTTTATTTACCTATTAATATGAATACTTATATGAAAAACAAAAAAAACGAAAATCTGGTTATGATATTAAGAGAAAAAGTTACTTCGATGTTTACTACTTCTAGATACCTATTAAATTTATAGTAGGCAAAACATCTTCAAAAAGAAAAAAAATAGTTTTCATACTCAGTTTCAGACTCTGTCTCTTTCATATTCATAGAATTGGAAAGAGACAGCAGATCACAGCCATGCGCGCAGCGTCTATGTGTCGCTTAGAGAATCGCATAGCAGCCTGAGTTTGTGAACGCTAACCCACTAGCAAGCGTGCTAGCCAAGCCAACACGCATCAATTGTAGCAATGACTCCGACTTGATTTTAACATCTCTTCCCTTGGGTGTCGTAAAAGGCGACTAACGGAACAAATACTGGACATACATCCAGCAGCATAGAAATTTTGCATTCACAATGCTATATAGATAACGGATAAATGTTTTACTAGAAAAAAATCAACCAGTCTCAGGAAGCTCGAGTGGGATTCGAACCCTCTGTGAGGGTCAACACTCGAGCTTCCTGAGACTGGTTGATTTTTTTCTAGTAAAACATTTTATCCAAATAAATTCTTTATTATAATTATACAAACATACATACAAATAATCACGACTATTATCCCCGAAGGGTTAGTCAGAGACTAGGCAATGAGGACAGCAGAAGCAGTGCACTGCCACACCCCATATATTTTTTAAAAAATAATAATTAATTAACTTGGTCAAAAGTGAACTATGGTAGAGGACTATGCTAGGGATAACAGTCGTCAATGTATGTATTGTATGTAATGTGTCTTTTAAATTTTGTACCATAATATGTAATACAATTATTTGTTTCATCGGAAAAGTGTTATCAGTCAACCCTAACCAAAATCAGTGACGAATGCTTTCCCCATTATGATAGTCCTTATGCAATAACACCGCGAGCACGTTTGCAAGGAATGAATGAAATTTCCGAAAGTAATTATAGCGACCGCGCGGTAATTGTTCTGGTGCTCTTTTGGTGTTTTCGGCATGTGGGCATGTAGAGACATGCAATCAGGTGGGCGATTTTTATTTTCGTTTTATTTGCATTCAAAAATGTTACATAGTTGCTATTATAATTGTTATAAACACAATTTTTGACCGCACCACCGTGTTGGGCGCCATAATTTAGAAGATATGACATTTAAAACATCATGAAGTCTATTATTTTTCGCATTTTTAGTTTATTTGATGTGTTCAATAATGAAATTAAATTTATTTTAAATTAATAAACACATTAATACACTTTGTACGTAAATAAAAATACATCGGTAACGTTTTTGGAGACTATGTAGAGTCCAAGCAAAGGCAAGAAATCTTTTTTACAAATTGTTATTTTTATACAACGGTGTTTGGAAACTGTAAGTAATAGTATGGTATTGTTACAACAAAAAGTAACAACACGACAATATCTATCTTCAAAGGTAAAATTCACAGATTTCATAAATTCACAGATTTCATAGATTTCCCCGCAAGAATCAGAGCATTGAAAATAAATACAAAAATTTACGAATTTTTTTTTTAAATAACACATTACTAGTTGAATAATATAAAATTTTAATTGAGATATACTTCCCTAAAATTACACAACTACATTACTTCAAGCCGAATTATATCATACGAATGTATAACACAGACTGCACAACACAGAAAATCACATTTTCTTTTCTTTTACTACCTAAATGAAGTTCATTTATCGGGCGCCTTTACATTTTCGAAATTCCAACTCGAATGCACTTCTCGCCTGCATCCGCATCTTTTAACACCATTACCATGACGATATCGGTCAATAATCATAGAAGCTACATCACTTTTACACAGAATAACTAATAGTACCTTTTAAATACGGAAATACGCGTTTTTCTACAATTCCCAATCTTGAGGGATCTCCTTTATATGGTATTAAGGAGATCCCTCAAGATTGGGTATTATAGGTCACAATTAACTTACAACACACTTAACTGATTTTAAATTTTTTTTCGCCATTTTGAAGCTAAACTAATACCCTAGGACCCTTTTTTCATTTTTTTAGACTGTTTTTTCCGAATTATTTACAAGTAAACAAACACCCACCAAAAAACCTGATTTCTTTTTACACTTTTCAAAATTTAAAAAAAAAAAATACCAGCCGGTTTTCAAAATTCAACCGCTCACATGTGTCTCGATAAATTCCTCACCTCTTGGTACCTACTATTCCCGTCTAGATCCTCCCAAAATTCTCGGAGCTATGGCCAACAATACGTCTCAGGCGATTTGCATCTGGTAACCATTTTCAATGGTAAAAATACAAGGTTTCAGATGCCCTTTTGTTTAATCATGTTACATAAAATTAGAATTATGTATACTTAGTACCTACCGGCCTGTTCTGACGATCTAATTAATAACCCTATCTTATGCTGGAAGGAAGCATTGATGTTAAGGCGACATACTTAGATAAGATGGTGGTATCTTGCCAGGCGGACTCAAACTAAGCCTATCGTACTAACCAAACCGAGTACAAATTATGTACAGTCGAGAAAGATTCCGGTCGACATTTCGGGGATATACGCTTGCGCTTCATTCCAATCGCGCCTCAAAGTCAGATTATTTATTCTATGTAAACCTTTACAGGCACTCATTGACGTCAATACTAATCAAACAACAGTTAACGTAACTTGTACTCGTAGTTAAGACTTAACAGCTAATCTACTCTACCTACCTAATCTACCTCCCTAACTGATCTACCACCAGTTCGGATTTTGGGAGAGCCTTCGACTGAGAAGAAGTTGGCAAGAAACTCAGGAGGCCTTTCTTTTTTCTCCCTCTAAGTAACAAAAGTTAAGGCCTTCACACACGGCAGCTATAATGTATATTAATGTACATTACATCTTGGGATTTAACACAACAGCTATATTAAACATTATTTTAGCTGTCGTGTGTGGTCTCCTGACAATTTCTATGCAAAGATGTAGTGAGATGTAATATACATCTTTACATTATAGCTTGACGACCTCCTTGGTCGAGTGGTTTGTACACCGGTTTTCATGGTGCCGCCATCTCTGAGGTCCCGGGTTCGATCCCCGGACGGGTCAATTTAGAAATTATTGTTTTTCTAAATTGTCTTGGGTCTGGGTGTTTTCTATGTATAATAAGTATGTATTTAAGTATTTTAAGTATGTTTATCCGTTGCCTAGTAACCATTTAACGAGTTTTATAACGAAGCTTCTCTTGGGCTAGATAATTGGTGTGAGTGTAGGAAAGTTTATTTATTTATTTATTTATAGCTGCCGTCTGTGAAGGCCTTTACTTACAGTGTAATAGATCTAATTAAGTACAACATAATAAAACATCATTAAGTACAAATTTGTACGCATCAATAAAATTAAATAATTTTAAATAAAATACAATTCATAATAATTGAATGAAACAATAGTTAGTCTTAAATACTAATAATAAACACCAGTATGGTGCTAGCGTGCGCGTAGATCGTGTGCGTGCGAATATTACCGGAAATGGTGGTCGACCGGAAACTTCCTCGACGTACCTGCCGCTGGGAATCGAACCCAAGACCACTGGGTCTGAGACTGGTGATCCAACCACTGGATCTAACCACAGAGGCGGTTAAAACGTCCGTCGTCGTCGTCGTCGCGCGTCATTGTGCAGTAATTGGTTGCTGGCAACATTGTCCGACAGATATTCTGCGAATGATAACGAAATTCGATGTTGAATGCGATTTTTCTTTGCGTGTGTAATCTTCTAAGCAATCACGCAGTGCATGTTTTATGTAGTTATATTTAGTAGGCAGAAAACTAACAACTGCTTTTAATCGGTCACCGATTTGTAAAGGATGACAACTTTTGTCAATAGGCTAAAATAAATCGGTTAAGTATCAGTAACTGTACCTTTCACGTTACATCCTAATAGTCTCTCCTAATTATAATGTTAATATGTAATAAGTATGTAAGTTTTTGCCTGCAGTAAGTAAAAGTAGTGCACTAAGAAAGTTTGAAAAATAGAGACAAAAAAACGACAGGGTAACTGTTACTTTGAAGGTACTGTAGATAAAAACGATTCCGCAACAGCATTGGATTTAGACGTACTTTGCATACTGAGGAAGGAATTAATTAATTCACCGCTCATTAGTTTTCTGGAGCAGTTAGTGTAGTCTCTTGACTGAACCAGGTCAAGGCATCGCTCAAGATAGTCCTGAGGCTTCTGTGCGAAGCCCCAAAGCTGTTTTCCTGGAGTCGTGACGTCATCCGTATGTAGAGTATTGAATATTCAATTCTGCAAGTAACTGTCAACCGCACTGGGAGCTCCTTAGGCAAGCTTTTCACACGAGACGGAATGCACTTAGCGGGTTTTGTGGAGAGATTTTGTCGTCACTTTATTGGTAGGTTTCGAGTTGACAAAGATTCATTGGGTTTTCTTCGAAATTAAAGTTGAGTCACAGGCAAAATTACAAAGTAAAAGTAAAGCCCACAGCAGGTCAAATATAAATTAATGTAAGTAAGTAAGTAATCAAGTCTTCGCTACAATTGATGCAAAATTATATTTAAGTTTATTTTTGACGAGTAGCAGAATACTTTGTGGCATATCTATTTCTAATTACTATTTTGACATATATTTTTAAGTAAGCACACGCTCTTAGCTAAACATTTCTATAATAGTCGCAATTTTGCCACCGATTCAGAATGCAGTCATCATCAGGGGCCTTACTCTTGAAACACAATTGCATTAGTCAATTTCCAATCACAAATCTAAAAAACGTCAAATGGCACTTTTGTAAGCGACAATAGCGCCACATTGGAATTAAATTGCGTGGAAATTGATTGACCAAATTATTATCGAAATGGCGTTCCGGAATTATTATTACTTATCCTAATATCGATACATATTAATCGCATTGGAATTGTATTGAGATTGAGTTTGCGTTCAAGAGTAAGCCTTCAGACTTCGACAACAAACTGTAAGTATAAGTAGTTTTCTATGTCATAGGAATAATAACAAATATTTAAATGCCTGTAACAGCGCTTAAAATAAAAAAAAACACTTTAAATGCAATTGAAAGAAGCAAACCCTACAGACGATTAAGTAGTGGAAGCTTCACTTCAAACAAAAATCTATTTACAAACTTAGTGGGATCTACGTCGAAGGGCCACAACACAACTCAATGGGCCACCCGCACTAAGCTCAAGGGTTAAATATATCGGTTACAATATTTTAAACGCTAAGCGGGATGATAAAAAATGTGATAATCGTGTATTGGTGTGGTCGCGCGGTCGCAGGCCGCGACGAGGCAGCTTCGTTTCTCATACCGCGTTAGGTTCCCGCGCAGTGCGCACGCGTGTCCGCCATTTTGAAATCTCCAACCGTCATTTGGCCATTAGCGTTCCGATTTTGAATTTGCTAGCGGCAACAGGACCGTGTGTGGTAGACTCTATTTGAATAAAAAATATAAAAAGTGAAATCTATTGTTATATTGTGCATGTGAATAACATATTTTCATTAACTCTGTGACTGGACCGCGACTGTAGAGTCGTGATCTGACGTTCGTTTCTGTGGGACTTTGTATTTCGGATTTACTTTCTATCGTTGTAAGTACCCGCTTTTATTGTTTTATTTACTCATTATCTGTAAAATGGTGAAAGTATAAAGTTCCGAGTACTAGATCAAAATGCTCGTTAGCAGTTTAAATCTGATTAAATGTCTGATTAATCGTAAAGTAAGAACTCTATATTTTTGTGACCTCTTCCCCAATCGCTTTACTTGAACACAGTTACAAATTGTTCAATAATGTTGCCAAAACAGTTACTTTTTAATTAGGCAACCCTGATAACAATCAATTTTCCTAATGAATTTAATTGCCTATATGCGTTACAGGAAAAACTTCCAATTGCTACTACGGAATAACCGACTCTAATCAACAGGAAATGTAGTATGTGTTTATATCGTAGAATAACGGACTTTTGATTCAATTCTCTCTACTTGTCGCTAGCAGGCATCGTCGTCTGAATTTTCTCATGCCGTTTGATGTCAAGAAATTAAGTTCAAACTTAATTGTTTGAGGTTGTTGGTCTTGAAATATATTTTGACATTATACTTACCACATGCAGGAGATTTGCTGTTGGTTTAACATGTGAATACATATAAGTGCTCTACATATAAGGTGAAATCACTAGCTCCAATAGACTGAGAACTAGGGACACTTTCATTATGTTGACGAGTTTTGTGTGAATTTTTAACAGGAATTACCAGTATGGTGTTTACGAAATCTGTTATTTCTTCCCTTGATTTATCTCTGAATATATAGTATGTACCAACCATTTATTCAATAACAGTTAAGTATTCTAGGCGAAACATCTTTCTCCTTTTGAACTGAGAACCAATTTTTCTGTCTTATGGTTTGCTTACTTTGTTTTTGTATGGCAGTCCCTAAAAATATTTCGATAGCTGTAAAGACGATAAGCGTTAAGTCATAACAGTAGGTACTCAATACTTTACTAATGTACGGTTTATTCATAACTTTGACATGATGTGAATGTGTAACAGCTATGTTGATAATGTTTTGTTTAATTAAGTAGTGAACCTACCTGGAGGCTTGGCCGTGCTATCATTACGTCTGGGCACGAATGCTCATAACGAAATGAAAATTATATGTAAGACCGACATAATAATCATGTTCGAGTGTAACAACCTAATATCGTGAACAGAACTTTAATGTATACAATTGTACCTATAATTATGTGACTTACAATTTTGTTCCCTAATCTAATGCTACAACGGGGAAAATCATGGTGTTCATCTCACATGATTGTAATTGATTGAGAAGCCTCAACCTCCATCATCTACAGTCAAAAGACAATTGTTTCCTAAGATTTAAGCGGGCACGACACATTGAAATGAAACACTGTTTAGGGAGACTGTCTCCCTGTGACCACGGACCCTGTAGTTGTAGAGTGTTCGAAACGTCAAGAAACTAAAAAACTATGTACCTACCTAAAGTAGTAAATTAAACGCGAGTTTTGATCCATAAAAAGTGTTTCATTTTAGTCAAAAGACATTCATTGTTAGGCAAAGGCCTTCTTGAAAGAGCTTGTGGCGACACATTATTGTATTATTCCTAGAATGCTGATATAGCAATAGCGAGCGGACGGGAGCTCGCCCCGGCAGTCGCCAGTCGCACATCGCACACCTTATCGTCAGGTTGTCGCCATTTGGTTAATATAGTGTAATTATATATATGGAGTCAGAACTATAACTTAATGTTGTGAACCTTTGTGTGAACAGTCAATAAACCAGCTCATCAGTGTACAACAGTGTAGTCATTTTATACCTTCCCATAACTGCAACAGGTCACCACTACATATACCTAACAAGCGGTAAAGTGGTGACCCCGCGTTTCCGGCGTGCGTGCGACTCACTTAGAATACAACCTGACGGCCGAGCACGTGTTTAGAAGATGGCTTATGTAGACGCCTATAATGAGCTAGAAAAATGCGGCGAGAGCTCCAAACCAGAGCGCGAAGCATCAACAAGCAATATAGACGTCGCAATGATATCCGTGCAAGCCAGGATACCAGAATTTTGGACCGAAATGCCGAGAATGTGGTTCGCGCATTTTGAGTCAGTTATGGGACCACAGAAGCAGAGCGACAATGCGAAGTTCGAGTTGGCGATCGCGAAATTGGACCGCGACGCACTCCGTCAAGTAAGTGACTTGGTACAGTCACCACCTGCTACCGAGAAGTATAACGCAATAAAACAAAGATTGTTAACAGTGTATGAAGAAAGCGCCGAGACGCAATTTCAACGTTTAGTGAGTGATATGGATCTCGGGACTCAAAAACCATCCCAGTTATTGCGCAAGATGACAGAATTGGCCAGAAACTGTAGTATTGCAGGCGACCCATTAAAAAAACTATGGATCAACAGACTACCACCGAATGTAAGGGCAGTCCTAGCGGTCAGCAATAACACGAATTTGGAAGATTTAGCGGCCATAGCCGACAAGATATTAGAAAATTTGAGGACAGGCGAAGTAGCCTCCGTCAGCTCATCAGTGCCCGGCAGTGACAGCGCGTTAGAAATGATGAAACATATGCGAGATTTGACCATAGAGGTAAAGAGACTAAAAGAAGAAGTCAACAGCATCAGAACCAGTGCACGCAGCCAGCATCGCAATTATCATATGAATAGAGACCAGCGTCGGCAGTCGAGATCGAGGGATAGAGGATCATCAGCCACGCGGAGGACTCCAGCAAGCGCAGAGTGGCTATGCCATTATCACTACCGTTTTAGAGAGAGAGCGAGGACCTGCACAGCACCATGCAGCTGGTCGCAGCAGCAACATAAGCAACAGCAGCAGCAACCTGGTCAGGGAAACTGAATCCGGTGCAGTCGTCAGCGGTGGGCGGCAGCACCGAGGTAAATCACCGTTTGTGCGTAAAAGACTACAATAGTGGTAAGTTATTTTTAATAGATACGGGCGCAAACGTCTCAGTAATACCATTATGTAAAGTAAACCGTAATAAAGTAAAGCTTAATTGTGATTATGAACTTTATGCCGCGAATGGCACCAAAATAAAAACGTATGGCATTATAACTTTAGATTTAAATTTAGGCCTACGTAGATGTTTCAAATGGAATTTTATAATATGTGACGTCAAACAACCTATTATCGGAGCAGACTTTGTAAAGAATTTTAACTTGATAATAGATTTAAGTAATAGGAAATTGATTGACGGACTGACCAAATTGAATAGAAATGTATCGGTAATAAGTAGTGTCGAGCCGACAATATCTAGCATCCACAGGGACAATCCATTCCGGGAATTGTTAGAACAATACGCCGACATTACCAAGCCAATTAATTATAGAGAGCCGAGCTGCCATGACACATACCATCACATTGAAACCGTTGGTCCGCCGGTTTACGCCAAACCGAGGCCTTTGCCCCCACACCGCTATAAGGCGGTAAGGGAAGAGTTTAGAGTCATGGAAGAGTTAGGTATTTGTAGACCGTCAAAGAGCCCGTGGGCCAGCCCACTTCACGTAGTGCCAAAGAAGGATGGCCAGCTACGACCATGCGGCGACTACAGAAGGCTCAACGCAGTGACAGTTCCGGACAGATATCCGATTCCGAGGATACACGATTTTATGTATGGCTTATCAGGTAAGTGTATTTTCACTAAATTAGACATTAATAGGGCTTACCATAACATTTCGGTTAAACCAGAAGACATAGCGAAAACAGCCATTACGACACCTTTCGGGTTGTTCGAATTTGTAAAAATGAGTTTCGGGTTACGTAATGCTGCACAAACCTTCCAGAGATGGATGAATAACACGGTTTTGCAAGGTATAGAAATTTTTAACAATAATAAAGAAAGTAAGGGAGAAAGTTCTTTTCTTTTTTGCTATATTGATGACGTCATTGTGGCAACAACTAATGACGTAACGTTGCACAAAGAACATGTAAGACAGATTTTTGAAAGGTTTGAGAAATTTGGCATAACAATCAATATAAAAAAATGTACTTTTGCCCAACCGACAGTAGAATTTTTAGGGTACGAGGTAAGCAAAGTAGGCATTCGACCCATTTCAAATAAAGTTAGCGTAATTAAGGAATTTCCAAGGCCAGAGACAGTCGAACAACTCCGTAGATTTTTGGGAATGCTAAACTTTTATAGATCGCATATAGAGCATGCAGCTGAGCACCAAGCTCTACTTAACAAATTTTTACATAAAACTAAAAAGAGGGACAAAACTAAAATAATATGGACTAAGGAATCAATCGAAGCTTTTGAGCAGTGTAAAAATAATTTAGTTAACGCCAGTGTGTTGTCTTATCCAGAAGTAGATAGTAAGTTAGCTTTAATGTGTGACGCATCTAGCACAGGCGTCGGAGCAGTGTTACAACAAAAGATGGATAACGACTGGAAGCCTTTAGGATATTTTTCGAAAGGGCTTACTACCACACAGATGAAATACTCTACTTACGATAGAGAACTTTTAGCAGTATATTTGGCAATAATTCATTTTAGAAATTTAGTTGAAGGCCGTGAATTGACAGTATTTACAGATCATAAACCATTAACGTACGTTTTCGATAAAATTGGTTCAGACAGAGAAACTTCTAGACGTACGCGACAGTTACTGTATATTAGCGAATTTACAAGCGACATACAGTACGTCAGCGGAAACGACAATTGCGTTGCAGACACGTTATCCAGAACAATAGAGTCCATAGTTTGCCCTGCTGACATTAATTTCGACGAAATAGCTTTAGCACAGGAAACCGACCAGCAACTCGTGACCATACTTGCTGATAACAAGAGTAAGCAGTTATTACAAAGAATACAGTCACCATTGTGCAATAGTGTAATGTATTGTAATGTTACTGGAAGTAACATGAGACCTTACATTCCATTACAGTATAGAAAAACAGTCTTTGGTAAAGTTCACAATGTTAGTCATCCAGGCATTAGAGGTACTAGGAAAATGATTACAGGTAGATATTTTTGGCCTAACATGAATAGGGACATTAATCGATGGTGTAAAGAATGCATATCTTGTCAGAAGTCAAAAATACAACGACATACAGTTTCCGATTTAGTAAAGTATCCACCTAGCAATCGTTGGGAACATTTAAACGTGGACATAGTTGGCCCTTTAGCAACGACAAGTGAGGGGTATAGATATTTAGTAACCATGATCGATAGATGTACACGGTGGCCGGAAGCTATTCCAGTAAAAGAAATCACAGCAGAAGTTGTAAGTAAAGCAATTTACGAAAATTGGGTTTGTAGATATGGATGTCCAAAAAGAATAACAAGCGATCAAGGGAGACAATTTGAAAGTGAGCTTTACACCTCCCTTATGAAAACGCTAGGTATTCAGAAGATTCGCACTACAGCTTATCACCCACAAAGCAACGGGATGATAGAGCGATTCCACAGAACGCTGAAAGCAGCCTTAAAAGCACGTTTATTAGATTACAGTAGGTCATGGGCAGACGAATTACCAACTGTCATGTTGGGACTTCGTGCAGCCTGCAAAAGCGATAGTAATGTAAGTGCATCAGAATTAGCATTAGGACACCAGTTACGCCTGCCTGGAGATTTCTATGACAATAGTGTAAATTATAATTTGTCTGACGAATCTAGCTATGTATATAAGCTGAAGAAAGCATTAAATAGTTTACAGCCAGTATTAGATAGAAGTAGAAAAAATAGGAAAATATTCGTACATAAAGACTTGAATAGTTGTAGCCATGTTTTCGTTAGGAACGACATGGTGCAAAGACCACTAACACCACCGTATAGTGGACCGTATAAAATCATTAAAAGATTCGGGAAATCATTTCTGATTCAATTGGCAGAGCGTCAGTCAAATATTTCTATAGATCGACTTAAACCAGCATATATATTAAACGAAGAATACGATGATAGTTTGTACAAAAGTTGCGAAGATAATGTCAATATTAGTATTAAAGATAATGATTGTAATGTTAAAAAGAACCAAGTAAACTCAGATGTTAAACATAGTGAAGAAAAAGTGCTGAAACCAATATTGAGGTCAACACGCAGTGGCAGAGTTGTTAAGCAACCAGTTCGATTTTTGCTGAAATGATAATTGTGTATGTTAGTTTAATAAAAGAGTAAGTTTATGTCCATTTCGTTTAATTATCAGGTCATTCCAACGCAGTACGCTTGTTTAACAGTAATTGTAAAGTTATAAGATGGGGAATTATCAGAACAAAGATGTAATTGTGAGTGCCCAGGCTCAAATGGCAACATCCGAAAAGATACAAAACCAAGTAAATATATTTAGTATTGTTTTAATTGTCATGGTTATACTGTTTAGCATCGGATTGTTATACGCCATTCGTAAAAGTTGCATAAATCGTATAAGAAAATGGATCAATAAAGAAACAGCTAAAGTGGCGCTACCAGAGGTCATTCATATGCCTCGCAGCACCACCAGCGTAACACCTGGAAGAACAGGAGTTGTGTAAAAGTAATAAGCAACTGATACTTAATTTAGTTATATTTTTTTTTGTGTGCGTTTTGTAAAACGTGTTTAGTGTTAACAGTGTCAAAGTACATGCATGGCGTTGCCGTGAGAGGTGTTGTGGGACCCAAAGGGTTGTTATTTTGTTATTGCAGAGCATGCCCTCACGACAACTACCTAAGTCATTGTCTAGTTGTAAGTTGCGGTTTTTCCTGAAACCTTTTAAGTCGGCCCTAGGAGTAGGTGTCCGCAATTTTATTGTATGTATTAAATGTGTTGATACAGTACAGTAGTGTATGTAGTATTATTTTTATAATGTTTGTGAAATCAAAATTTTAGGTTTTGTGTTTTTGTAGTCTTAATAAATTATAAGTATGTGTAACGAGTAAACAACCTAACGTAGGAAAGGAAAGTAAATAAAAAACAGATATAGTATGTTAAAATTTTTATTTGAAAATTGTATCACAGTAAAAGTTACTTGACCTTAAGATGTTCTAAAAATAGAATCACATGTATTCGCCTTAAGCGTTGGCATGCGTGTCGAGTCGGGCTCGCTCGAGTATCAGCTGATAACGCCGCAACTTTGTATTGTTATCGCAGCGTAGCTTTTAGATTAACCTTGGTATATTTTTGTATGTTGTTAGAAATGTTTTATTGTAATAGAGTTTTATACGTTAGGGTTGTCTACATTGTTTAGTTTTTTTTTTTCTCTTTCTTTTAAAAATATTTTTTTTGTAGTAATTAAAATTTTTTTTTAAGGAAGGGTGTGATGTGGCGACACATTATTGTATTATTCCTAGAATGCTGATATAGCAATAGCGAGCGGACGGGAGCTCGCCCCGGCAGTCGCCAGTCGCACATCGCACACCTTATCGTCAGGTTGTCGCCATTTGGTTAATATAGTGTAATTATATATATGGAGTCAGAACTATAACTTAATGTTGTGAACCTTTGTGTGAACAGTCAATAAACCAGCTCATCAGTGTACAACAGTGTAGTCATTTTATACCTTCCCATAACTGCTGCAAGTCACCACTAATATACCTAACAAGCGGTAAAAGCTCCATCAAGACCAGTTTTGTGCTACTCGCATTCATGTCAACCTCATAGTTCTCCGAATTAATCAATCGAAAAATTGCTGTTAACATTGTGGTTAGTAAAAGACTCAGAAAGGTATGGGACTTCTTACATGGACAACTACATATAGGAAGATTGGGCGATAACCCACCACGCTGGCCCGATGCGTGTTGGTGGGTAGTGTGACTCAGTTAAATGGTGGTAGATAGCCGGGGTGGACAAAGAACAAGCTTCTGCTGTAGAATTTTATATAGGTACACTTTGTTCAAACATAATGCAACAGCGCTACAAAGTCTGAAAATGAAATTAACAATTGACAAAAATCATGTCATAAAACTAAAGACGCCGTATCGACGTTACGTTTATGATTTGGTAGAAGGTAGCTTTAGATCTTGATGAACCATTGATGTCATGTCAGTTGACAAAATGTAATAGCCTAATAAAAATTTACGCAATTTAATCTGTACTTACTCCTAAAGAAAAAAACTGCCGCTAGGTCAAAATTATTATTGTAGCGGACAAAATAAATGAAAAAAACAAGCTCTTGGTATCCCGCGGATCACGTTTCAATGTTAGAAAATATCGCTGTAAAATTGCCAGATGGACAGTTGGAGGTAATATTCTGCCGCATTTTAATATTGCTAAAGATCAGCTCAACAACCTCTAAGATAAACATTTTGCCAATAACTTTACGTTTGGCGACAAATAAAAATTACGACACAAAAAATTTAAATTAAAAAGTTCTATGAAAAACGAATCTTCAAGAATGAAAAATATTTCCCTTAAAAGGGAAATATGAACTTTCGCAATCCATTACATTAAAATGTAGGATACTTAAAAAGGAATGCTTAAGTAAAATACTCAGCAGTTTGCGTAAAACATTTTAACAATTCAAATAAACCATTTGTAACCTTTAAACACTGCAATATAAAAGTGAAACTTGAAACAAAAAAATACCTATCGAGGTTTGTGTGTTAAAGTTAACGAACTCATTAAAGATTTCACTTTCAAGACGGTGCGATATTACTACACATTCATAACTGCGCGTAATTAACAACTAAAGTATCTTCACATCGCGCCGAGTGATCAGAAAAACTATAATCACCTGATGACAGATCATAATTTTGTATGAATTAGTGCTTGAAAACTTTTCCAATAAAAATAGGTAACGTGGAACGACGTCAAAATATATTTATTCAATAAACTCAATTAATAAGTACTTTGAATCGTCCAAATCTTTTTTAACCTACCACCCATTCAGGACATAATTTTTTAACTGTGGCAAAGAATGGGCGCAAGAAACCACAGCGCACAAAAGCAAAGACATTTACAAACAAACAAAAAAAATATGTCGTTACCAGGTCAATACAAAATATTAATTTAAAAAATAATAAATGATGCAATACACAACTACAATACAATGTAGTATCAATTAAATAAAGACAATTAGAAATAGCTGTTGGAGTGCTTGGAGAATTTATTACTACGAGTATTACTAAGTCACTTCGCTGGCTCAGCGATCCGAAGTGGATCTTTGCCTCCAAAGTAAAAGTACGCCATTTAGAAAAAAATAGTCACAAAATGAAAGATCATTCATCATTCTGGATCAAATAGTGCTCGACCTTTTTAGAAATTGAGAACTATGAAACAGGGTTACTTTTGACTAAGTGTTACATTGATCTCTACCTGAGCTTAAAGCATCCCAAAGACTCTCTTGTAGCTGTTGCAATAGTGTCTCTAGCGTACAGAATGTTTGGTTTCGATTTAATAATTCCTAATAGTTAAATATATGTAAGTGTATACTGTTAGAGAGGTTAGCCAAATAGTAGTGTGCTAAATATTTAGTTCATTGAACCATATAAAAAATATTTTAAGGGAAGTCTGAAAGTAGCACCAATGTCTGAGATGAGAGAATTAATGAAGAAACTGAGAGGAAATCGACTGTCTTAATAAAGACATAATATAAATATGGGACGACAAAGGTTGTGATATTACTGTGTGAAAGATGATAATGCAAAGAGAGGATATTGAGATGATATCTCAAAGAGAAATGCAAAAGGTATTTGAGCCGACCCTTGCCGACCCCAAATGAAATTGAGAAAACAATAGAATTCTCGATTTTGGGGGAATTTCGAATCCCGATCACACTTTTGTCGGCACTATCCGCCGAACCTGCACCAAGCAGTGCAGCGCCTTCCCACCGCGAGATTATGCTATAATAAATAACTGTCATTCAGGCGGGCCGGCCATAAAGAACTTTCTACTTACGGCGGTATTCATCGCGGCCCCCGATAATTCGAGCTTTCATAAGCACTGCCAGTGCCAACGTGTCAGTATACCGTGATGATTTTGTGGACGGTGTGATTTCGTAGACAACATTTTTTTAGTTAGATTACAGGATATAATCCTGACAATTTATTTGACCATTTTAAGAAACATAACAGTTCCATTACTATGTTCCTGAATTTTGTTAAGTTAATGGGTTATGGCTGCTTCCGTGGGATCATGTGGGAAGAAAAAAACCCAGCAGTAGGACCGGAGCGTAGTCTGACATTAATCTAAGCTACATAATCCCCGTATGATGTTGCTAGTAGCAACTTGCTACATTATACGGATGTAGGGTGCATGTAGGCAACAAAAACAATTATATTATTCTTTCTCGTCTGTCAATATTTGAAGGAAGTTTGCACATACTTTGGTTAAAGTAAACAAACCATTCATTGATAACTACGTGTTTGTAAATACGTTCTGCAAATCAGATTTGGATAGCAGTCAATTGTTTTCATTATTTATATTTCGTTTGAATCAGTAAACATAACGAACTAATAATTTTAAATGTTATTTTGCATGCACAATGCATATGTGATGTAGATTAATTAGATCGATACATGTAGCAGCTTATGTACTTAATGGTGGTACATGATATAGTGGTTAAAGAGATATTTCAGTACACGTAATATTAATAAGTTTCTTTATATTATAATAAGATCGAACAGATAAATCTGCGTTCGGAATAGAGAAAAAAAACCAAATGCAAGATAAGGTCAGATGATACGATTCAGACGAAATTATGGAGTGAAAGCGGCTCTTTAAAAAGTAAACATACATTGAGGTGATACTGATAGTAAAAAAAAAATATGATAAGAAAATTGCACAAGATAAATCTTAGATAACAAAGTGTAACTGATAGCGTGGAAGATAAAAATACTGCACCTAATACTATCTTAAAGAGTGCGAAGTTATTTATTATTTAGTAAAGTAGATACCTATACTAAAACTTTACATAGAAATTGTAGTTTGTTGACACCAAATACGTATAGCTATTGATAAATAATGGCGTCTTG
Source organism: Scoparia ambigualis (assembly GCA_963921215.1). NCBI lineage: Eukaryota > Metazoa > Arthropoda > Insecta > Lepidoptera > Crambidae > Scoparia > Scoparia ambigualis. The sequence goes on from OY992522.1 coordinate 5,222,646, forward strand.
AAATACCTTATGTGACATGTAATTTGCATCATCGATGGCAATAAAAATGTTATATGTCTACAGTCTACAAACAGATTGAACACGTTTAATGTTGCATTAAATCCTATGACATACATTCGGTTCAGAAAGTAGTATGCAGATATTTTAGAATAGCCGTTTTAAAACAACAAAACGAGGCACTATTATGGAGTTGAAGTACGAAGCCCACTCTGAAAATACCCGCACTTGACTCAACAACACCGGACTTAAGACAATGTATGGTGGCCTATTCTGATCGGAGTCCCACAGCAGTACATGGTGGTAAACCGGATTCAGGCAACCAATGAGGTCGCCGCTCACCGTTCCTCTGACATATGACCTCGTCAAAGCGCGATTGTTACCGTCGTCGTCGGATATAAGAGTATATACAGATGGATGGAATGGAAACATACCTTATTGTTCTTTTTACGTCAGTTCTGTATCTATGCTAATTGGTTATTTATTTACATTCAATGGTTGGTTGAATGACTTTGACGCATTCATGGGTGATGGCGGTTTGGTCATTGTGGTATAACGATAGATTGCTGTCCCGTGTTGAGAATTTTAGACGGATGTGAATTAAACATGTTTTTTATGGTACATTTAATTCTGAATTTTGTTTCATGATACATATAAATAACTCTTTTATTTATTAATACTTCAAAGTATAGTTGAGATCTAAGAAAGTAAGCAGCAGTTCCATAAAGTGATATTTTCTACTTTCCAGAGAACATCGTTCTAGCTGGAAATGATTTTTTTGTTGTTCTGAATCGTGTAAGTGTGCAGTTTCCAAAAGAGAAAACTTGTCATACTTCAGACGGAAAGTCACAGATGTGTATTATTAAAAAGAACCTACTATAGGTTCATAACTACCGAATGCAATAAGTCCCAAGGGCTACATCTACTTATCCACTAAGTCCCAGACCAAGACCTAACAAGCTGCTTACTTTCTGTATTACGAACATATTATAGTTTCAGGATATTGTTCCAATTCGTTTTGTATCAAAAATAAAGAAACCATGTCTCGGTAGGTTAATTGAGGCTTTGATCCGCAAGGAAGTATTTTTAATCTGTACTTCGAGGTCGAAGGTCGTGGGGTCGATACTTCGAGTCCCATTTGTGGATTTGTGATCTAATTTTGACATTTGGCCTGCAAAGGAGGTTAACGATACTTTGCGGTAAGATGTAATAATATAGCTCTGATTGCTTATCAAACACCAAAAGTTTTTCTAATGATAAACAGCCCTATTTTTTTAAATACTACATCTACCTACCTCTTTAATGATATTTTGTGTTCATTATTTTTACTATAGGACTAACTTTGAAATTATTTCAGAGTAAGTCCAATAGTGCAGTGGTCATTAAAAAAGAGGCTATAAATAAACAAAATTACTACTTCATCTTGAAGTTGCTATTGCACCTGTTTTGTCTACCATACCACATCTCACGCGCGGAGCTAACGGCACCTCGGGTCTGCCTCCTCATTGATTTCAATGCGCTGGAAATTGGGCCTGGGAGCCACAATACTGGTTTTACTGTTAACGGCGACAGCGGGCACACGTGCTAATAAACGTTGCCGACGAAAGTAACACGCGGACACCGAATAAATTAAAGGTTTTTTTATATACCTAGTAAGCACCTTATTATCATACTTCACGTGTGTGAGGTTGACCGTATCTAACGACTTGCAATCTTCATTATCAATGCCCGTTTTCGTCGTCGTCAATGTCCCACTGCTGGGCACAGGCTTCCAGAAACCGTGCAGCTTGGTGGGTTTGAACTGCCATCTTACGACAACAACCGGGACCAACGGCTTTACCTCCAAAGCACGGAGGAGATCGAGATGTTTCTTTTTATTTAATTTTGTTCACCCATTTAGTGATCCATCATTACGAAAGTTGCTTGGTGACGATCGCAAACCAAACGCTTTAACCACTGCGTTATCGGGCTCCTCAACAAGACAACTCCTAAGCACAATACACATAATCCTAAGTTTTAGGTAATTGCTATGCCATGATAGGTTATCAGAGTAAAATCCGCCACAATAAGTCACAATTTTAGAAGTTTTGTAGTTTTTTTTTTGTAGAAATGTAAAATAGCAGTATGGAAGCTCTGTTGGCTTACAAAGTGAAATGAAGTGCGATTCTTCTCCGTTGTGCAATAAAATAAAACAAAAATTTATTAGTGTTTTAATGTTACGACGGATAATATGCCTTCATTACTTAATTAAAGTATCTCAATTCAAAGTATCATGAGTACTCATTGCATGTTGCAGTATTTCTGTATTCTTTGATATTTCAGGCTCACATTGTCTGCCTTAATTAGGACATCTTTATCAAAAGCTTTTTGCAATTGCCTGTGACAAAGATTTCTTAATTTAACTATCGTAATGAGAACATTATATTTAAGAGCTATTGTTTTAAACATGTACGTAATTATACTTTATAGACTACATCACAAATTACACACAATAAAACAGATATTTTTGTACGTCGCATTTGCTTTATATAAATATGGGAGATTTTTACTTTATTTGATCCACTTGTCTTGGACCTTAAGCATGTCTTTCAATTAAACGTCATACGTACGTCTGACTTAAATCTCATCACGTACACATATTTATTTTTGTGGGTTAGAGCAAGGTATTTTCAATTATTTCTTCGTATTTTAAATAGTTTATGGTGTTTTTTTTTAAATAACCAGTTTCACTATATGGATTGTCAAAGCGGACAATCATTTGAATTCACACACTACGAGTATATCTTCACATATACCTAAGATACTTTACAAAGCACTTTGTTAAACATCGTTTAGCATTTTATTTATAAAAACGTTTGTATTAAGTTTATTCTAGAGAACTGTAATACTACGCTCTATTGTTTCTTTCATGGTTCTTATTTTACTTCCTTTTCCAATTATTTTTAGTTTGAAGAAGCCACTTTTCAAGATATTCTGTGCGTTTTACCTAGATTTTGTTGCGTGATCTTTCTGCGTTCAGTGTTCGTATTGCCTTGGTTCACTTTAGAAATCAGTGAATATGCGCAATTGCCTATATTTCGACTGATTTTCTATATATTGTGCGCTATATCGGACTGCTTTATGCTTGGCTGGGCTATTTCACGTAATAGCTGGGTTAGTGAATTGAACTTAATTATTTGCGTAACAGTAGGAAATGTACGTTTTTATGCGATTATTCAATTCGTGATTGACATGTTGAACTGATTAATGTAATACCCGTTTGTATTAATTGATTATGTTACCCGTTATTTGCAATAAATGTAGGACACAGTCTCAACCTATGACGACGCTGACTGCACTAAACCTTAAAGTAGAGCTTTGGTACAATCTGAGGGTACAACGTGAACTTGACTAGTTTAAATTTTTTGGACTACTGTTTTCTAAAGTTTATTACATTTATAAAAATGTACATGTGTAGTACCTATACTACACATTGAAATGTATTTTTTTTAGTAAATGGCCATTATTATTTACATACATACATAAATTAACGACTATTATCCCCAAAGAGGTAGACTAGGCAATGCGGACTGCAGAAGCAGTCCACTGCCATAGTCCACGTTTCACCAAATTACAAGTTTATTATTTACATATTATTATTATTTTATTTTATGCTGACGTTTCGAACCCCTTATAGGGTTTTTAACTTCTTAGACACAGGGAGATCATCATCGTTACATATTATAAAGTAAAGTCGCTGTTTTCCTGTGTGTGTGGCACCGCACTATTCTTCTAAAACACGCAATGGATTTTTATCCGGTTTTCACTAAAAGATGGAGCGTTAACTGAGAATGGTTTTTCTTTATATTTTGTAGATATATAGTTTTTTAAATGGCTGAACTATGACGGTCTTTCTAAGTTAGCATGGACGAAGGCGGTAGCGGGGCGCTAGTCAATAAATGCGAGTTTATCAAAAAAAAGTTTCATTTCAATTTCTGTAGATACTCGTATACCTACCTATCTGCCTTGAACATCACTTAATTATGCAACCAACTTGCAGTTTCTGGCTACCGTAACAAATTTACGCAATGTGTCTTGTGTTCTTTAAATATTGAACAAAAAACCATTATTTTACATGACAATTTTTTTTTGTATATCTGAAAGAACTACAATTTTTTCGTCAGTAAGTAGCCATGTAAAGAATTGTTCTCATGAAATATTTATTAACACCTACGTGTTAGTTGCATAAATAAGTACTAAGTGCCTTTAAACCATAGTGAAAAAAGCAAAGATTCAAGGTCTCCCCATTAAAGATACGAAACATATTATACATACATAAATTAATAGGACTTTATTGTAATAATTGTGTATGGACAATTATAACACTATTATTATTATTAACAGTTTGAATAAAGAAACTGTTAATAAAATTGATAAAGGGTCACTTGATTTATTAATATTGAACTGAATTTTGAGTTTGATTGAAATTTAACTGGTAACGTAAACTGAAATGAAAGGAAAATGAAGATTGAATATCGAAAAAATTGTTCTAACTCGCAATCCATTGTTGTCTTGTCTTTGTTATTGAATATTTATTAATGTAACACAAATAAACAAGTACCTAAGCAATATATTTTAATTAGTAAAGTGCCTACGATCATAAACAATGTATAATGCGTCAGAAAAGGTTTTAACTACATAGTGTTACCTAATGGTGGCGTTTGGTGATTGTCTTACGACATATGGGTTCCAATAGGGTCGTCGCCTATGTTTAAATCTTCTCAGTTGAGTCATGACTTTCTGGAGATAAACATCAACATTTTTCTTTTCAATTAATATCAAGTTTTTTTATTGCACTTAAATTACCTGGGGTGGTAAGATTTCCAGAGTACAGAAACCGAGGTGGCCGCTGTAGACATGCCACCCTGATATCAATAGCTCCGTCAAATTAGCAGCGTTTAGGTTTAAATAGTGTAAAATCCAGTAAATTAACCGTTACTTAAATATATTTTTTTTCCATTAACTTACCATATATTTCTTAAGGTGTGTCAACCCTAATTGCACTTAACGCCTTTAGGTACTACGCGACGCCAGTAGATGCACGGTTCAGGTTGAAATTCTCAATTTTACGATTTATTACAATATAGCAACCAGTGGCAGCAAAAACAACAAATTGCGAAATCGCAATGCGTAAATTGCTTCGTTAATTCCATTTTGATATTCGAATCATTCATGTCCATCACATGAGGCCCCTTCCCCCCCCCCCCCTCCCAATTCCTATGCCTTCCTTAAACCTATTCCTCCCATAAAGGCTGGCAACGCATCTGCGATTCCTCTGGTTTTGCGGGTGTCCATGGGCGGCGGTGATTACTTTCCATCACGTGACCCGCCTGCTCGATTGCCTCCCTCTTTTATAAAAAAAAAAAAATTTATAACGAGAATGGACGTTGCGTAATGTGAAAAATATCACCATCACCATTTTCAGCATATAAATGCACTTATGTCCTTCAAACGAGGCGTAAAGTGGCAGTTTGTGGGCCGGCAGGGTGAGAGTGACTTATGTTACGTCTCTTACGCTGCTGCACTAGTTGATATTATTCTGTGCTAGTTGATATTATTCTGTGCTAGTTGTCCTCGCGCCTTGACTCCACTTCCACTTAACATCAGGAGTTAACTCATTTGCCGGGCTTCATATAAGAAAACCTGCTGGGTTCGCCCTACCTCTTAATGCTAAAGAGAAGATTGGACCATTGCCTACCATGCTGGCACAATGCAGGTTGGTGGGTTTTACCGACTTCCATCTTATGACAATAACCGAGACCAATGGTCTTCCGAGACCTAAAGGAGCTCGAGATATTTTAAATTGATTATCAATTCTGTGAACAGACATTTTGAGCGTTGTTCGCAATCTGAAGCTGCTTCAACAAGCCGTCCAAAAGTCATAGATATAACTATGACTTTTTTTTGTTAAACAAAAGAGTTGGCAAACATGCCAACGTACCACATCATTTATTCATTAAATAAATAAGATGTTTATAGCTTTGTAATTGAGTTAAATGCTAATTGTCTAAGGAAGCTGTTAATCGGAGTGTAGTTAGAAAATAGAGGGTTATTACGCCACTTTCCACTTAGCGCACTGTCTGAGCTGTGGATAGCTCAGTTATAAACCCAAAGGTGGGTACTTCTTTGTGCTACAGAGCAGCCATAAAAACGGAAACATTTTACGATAACTATATTTAGTAATACACCGAATGATTCAAATCATCATCTTCGTCCCAATGCTAGACTAAGGCTTTTTAACATGAACTTATTGACCCAAAGTTGTGAAGTCTTGTGAAAATTATCATGCAAAATCGCGACTCAGAGAATAGTATATTTATTTTCAAATAGTAGACATTTAAACTTAACTTATTTTACCTATTACATAGATACAGATAGGTAGACTTAACAGTGTTTAGATTTTAATAGCGTTGAGTCTTTGATCATCTAAACATGTTCTTTTTATTTTTTCATGTTGACATAAATTTTCTTTATACAATCGGATTATAAAATAAAGCAGTTCCTAAAATTCTGTAGAAATTGCACGATTTTTAGAATTGCTTCGTTTACGTAGCACGTAACCCGCGTGATGATATTTGGAGCGTGCCGTCTTCAGCTTTCAAACAATTATTACTGTTAAACAGAAACAATTTACTTCAGCAATGTCTGATTATATTATTGAATACAGTGAAGTCCGAACACACTGATCATTATCATTAACCTCTAAAGATCTCACTGTTGGGCACAGGCCTTTCCACATAGACAACTGTACATGACAAGATTGTGCCATAACCCACCACTCTGGCCCAATGCGGGCCCAAACTCACCGACTGAACTCGAACACTGAATTTACCCTTTCTTGACGTAGGCAAGAGATAAGACGTAATTGCCCAAACTTCCCTTGAGGTTCTATTTGTTTGAGATGTCATGAGACGCTATAAAGTGACTGTCAAAGTGACGTACGTGACAAAGCCCGCTGAATTTAAGTGATATAGTTTCCATCCTTCATAGATTTCAAGAAATACCGGTTGTAATCGACGTGCATCCACTTTTTGCAACCATTATAAATCTCTACCTTATGTCCGCTAAGATAGCTATCAAATGCATTTAGTATACTACCTTTAAAGTTTGTTGTACTAGTTATTAAGTATTATGAGATCATGATTTTTAAGACTTGCTGTAGTATTAACATGAATAGAAATGGACGTCTCGATCCCGGCTGATAAGACAGGATGATGGATAAAGCGTGGAGAGTTGTTTACAATAAATTTACCCTATTATTGTAACTTCTGCGGTCGCTTGACTCAGTTCTGCATCATTATCGGGTAAGCGTGGCGTATCCATTGCATGCTTCCTCTGTCATTACAATCGCCACCGTCTCGTGTGGTTGATATGCTTACCCATGTGTAATGAAAGAAACTTCCTTCTAAATCTAATATGTCATTACGGTTAGTCTTCGCTTTAGGGTCTCTAAAGGCGTAGGCTGATGATCAAACACTAGAGATTTTTTGGACAATTTAAACGTTAGACATAAGTTACATTACTTTGTTTTAAAGAAACGTTCTTGAAATTGACCGGATGCTTTGGGAGTCCTATTAAGAAATCTAGTTTAGCAGTGTACGGTTTTTGGATGTGATGATGACCATTAGAGCCAGATTATTGTAAAATATACCTACTTCCAATGACCAGAGGAGTGTCTGTTCAAAAAAATCCTTTATCACAAATTTTCAGGAATTAAGAAAAACTGATACCTAATTATATCCATACATTAGTGAATTTGTCCCATTTTCATCAGAAATTTTGTAAAATGTTGCGTTTTTAATAAAATTATCTGTGAATGTAAATGTAAATAAAACGTTGCTCGCGCCGTATTTTTATTTTAAGTTTCTGGTCACGATACGTATACTTTGAAGTGTTCGGATTAGGTTCAGATACACTGACTTAAAAACATTTTTTACGCTTTTTCAGCCATAGTTCGACAATACAAAAGTCCCGTTTTTAATAATAATTTTGAAAATAATCTGGTTTAGTATGAAAAATGTCCCATTTTGTTCAGTTTTCCAATTCGACTATGACATTAATTTTATTAAAAAGGTCCTGTTTTGATTGAAACTGGTCAATTCAAAGCCGATTTTGTATAGAAAATACCTCTTTTTGACGGGTTATCATGAAGTCCACTCAAAAATTCAAACAAACTCAAAAATTGTCGAAAGTGTAAATGTCCCCTTTTGAACAGAACTCTTATAATAAAAAATATGCATTGAATAATATTTAATACAATGACAATGGATGTTTAAAGGGGGCCGGAAGACTAACTAAACCAAACCAACCTTTAGATCTGACATAACTACCAGCTTTCATGGATTTTCATAAAGTATCTGTATTGTGTTTTGTTCAACACTACCACACTTTTTCCTTACAAATTCTCTGTTGAATGCGACAGGAAATGCGCTTAACGTGTGGTTATTGATTTAGTGAGTGCAATCATGTTGCGGCCAGTGAATGACGGCGGTTACTTTCCAACACTTAACCGAATTCTGAACGAATCAGAACTGGTATACCTACTGGATGGATGTTGTGCATGCACAAATTGTAATGGCTCGTTCTATTCTGAACCGGTTGCGGTGTGCTTAGATAAGTGATTATAAATTTCGCCACTAGTCATCATCTGTAATGTTACCTATAATGTAGTTAGAGAGAAACCGTTCTGTGGGAAGTAAGATAATAAGTGCGTATGACGTTGGAGATAACCTACTTTTGTAAGACTACAAATCTGCCACCGATGATAATGGTCGGAATTTAGCACACAGTATGGTTGATAGTGAAGATCATCGAAATGATCTTAATATTAGTCATAGTTTCAAAAGTTTTGTTGATAATTCTCATGAATAACAATTATAATGAGATACCTAATCACACTTAACTTCTTTAACTCTAGGCGTAGGCTGTGGAGTATTAAACAGTATTCAATAAAATGCCTGTATCTTTAACTTAAACATGCATCTGTGTTAACGGATCTATTCATGTGAAAACTGGACAGCATTAAAGCATCGTCATTAGCCACTTAACCTGGAAATTACAGGCCGCAAACGATTGCCAATCCGATGAATTTGCATAGATTAGGTACCACTTTGTTAGTCAGTTAGTGCTAACTAATGTCTAGCCTATTCGTGTGCCAATATTACTAGTATACGATTCACTAATCTGTTGATAAGTGTAAATTATAAACAGACATTAACATTCCCATAACAGCTTCATGATTTAAAGTAAACATTTAATTGAATAGCAGTCACTAGAGCCCTTGTTTTTATACACCTTATTCTGTTTTATGCATCGAACGTAATTTTTGTAAATTATATTTCGTTATAAGATCTAGGCTTATGTGCTAAGTGTCTACATACTTTGGCAATAAAACAATTATAATTCAGAATGACGGAACCAGCACTTCTGGCGCTAGCGAGCCTAAAATAATGATTTCGATGGTCAATTTTAACAATTACCTGACACATTTGTTCCGGCTCTTACAAAATATTTATTGCATAAAGCATCACCTTACAGTAACGAGACTCCATTACATAAATATTGCATCTGTAGATATTAATTACGCTCTGCGACTGTTGCAGAACAGCTAGTCTTACAAACGAGGTGCCATATTTAAATGGAACACAATTAATCAACCTTGGCAATGATTCACAGGTAGGCGAGAATTTGGTGCTTGCAGGAACACTTCCGGTAGATTAAACATTTGAGCAGAGCCAAAAAAGTAAGGCTGTTTATGGACTACATAAATAAAAAAAAGGAAAGGGCAATTGAATAGGTATCAATTTGGATGTCGGTGTACGACAATTTAAGCCGGTCGTACAAATAAAGAGGGTGAATATGACTTATTGTTTGTACTTTAGGTAACTTTCTAAACTTACTTTTGTTATACTTCACTGTTTATCTGTTTATCGTTTACCTGCCACAATATAACATTCTGAATGCTCTAAGAGCCATGGTGGTCACCACTCACCAGTGACTGAGAAACAATAAAATGTCTATTGTGTCTGGTTGTTGCGGCAGTCAATGTGTTAAATTGGAAACTCTTAAGGGGGTGCCGCGCGATCGCAAGAACTGATATAAGTTTTTTTTTAAGTCTTTTTTTATAGTAGATGGAAGCAAATGAGCAGGCGGGTCACCTGATGGAGAGTAATCACCGCCGCCCATGGACACCCGCAAAACCAGAGGAATCGCAGGCGCGTTGCCGGCCTTTAAGGAAGGAATAGGGTTAAGGAAGGAACAGGAATTGATAGGGGGGGGAGGGGGGGGATGGGCCTCTGGAACCCTTACTGGCCGGACGAAACACAACAGCACCAAGTGCTCTTAATGAACTTCAAAGCAAAATCAATCATATTGATATTTAAAATTAGAGCAATTCTGCTTTGAAGTTTCAGACAGATTAGAGCAATGTTTTTTACTAATTGTATTTTACTAATTCAGCGCATAGTACAAGTAACTTAAAATACGTAAATTTTCACAGTTTCGTGCAGGACCCCATTAAGCGTGAATGGCTCAAGAACTGCATGTTTCATAGCTCATGTTAAGGCAAGCGCCTTGCAATTTCAGGGGCTTTGTAGTTGAAGGTTGTTCAGTAAGTATTAATACTAGTTTCTTCTTAATTCGTCGGAACGTTGTTGTTTCAATTTATTAGATAAACGGTCTTGTTCGCATGTTACCTTGGTTTGTCTAAAATTAAATGCAATTTTAACAGTTCCTGCGATTTTTTTGCTGCTACAAGGACATGATTTGCGTTTATTTATATTGTTTCGCAAAGTTTCACGCTAATCGATTTTATGCGAATAATTTTTATGGAGTGGTTGTTCGTGTCTTTGCAATGTATCCGCAATTATCGAGCAAGCTTTATTTTTGACCGACACGGGATTGAAGTAATCCTTGATGATGCGTAGTCCCCAATTGGTTGTATAACTTCGAAAATTATTGTTAACTCGTTTACATCAAGGTGATTTATACATGAGGTCATTGAGCTTGGTGTACCTTCTATTAGTTATAATTATGATGCTGATAATGTCTCACTTCTCTTGTATTATTTAAAATTACACATTTTAAAACTCTATTTTATTTTACTAAACTTGGATATTATCCTTTCTTAGGTATTTACAATCAGCCCAGAAGTAGCTAGCAATTCAATACCCTGTCACACCAACTCGCTCGGAACAATCGCGCCCTTGTAGCCATTTTGTATGAACGCAGTAGTTGGCATGACAGGGCATTAAAGTTAGCTAGCTAACAAGCTACTTCTGAGGCCAACCGTCCCATAACTGGCGACCAGAAGGTTTCGAATCCAACTGCAACTCGTGGATAAAACTTTCTCATTAATTTTTCTGGTTAAATTGATTTAAAATTAATTAATTCGTAACCTCAACACTTTAAATTTTAGTTTGAGGTTTTGAACTCATTGCAAGGTCCGTGGTCACAGGTAGTAAAACAACCGAGCGAGTCTAATGGGCCGCTCGCTTAGAACTCCGAACTCCGAATGTGTGTATGGCACGCATCGATAAAACTATACAGCTTTTAACTGGTGGTCGATCGCACTTAACTAGGCAGTGTACCACTCACGAGCCATATTGAATGGCTATGACTAATGGTACTGAGCAGTGGGACCACGAACCCATGATTTTAGGATTAGCGGGGCCACGACGAGAATTATAACAACAACTTCGTAATATTACCTATAAAGTAAAGTTAAGTACAGCCTGCATGTGTTGTTCCACTGCAGCAGAAAGACCTCCATCATTGAAGACACGTCATCGCTACAATTGATGGGTAGATATTGGCTTAATCACCACGCTTCCTAAATGCGGGTTGGTAATCGCAAACCCGGAATGCATCGGAAAATTCGAAACTAAGTATTTAAAAAAATTGTGCAGATGTATAAATATACATAGACTATGGTAGTACACTGCTTCTGCCTAGTCTCTGAACGACTATATTGAGGATAATGTCGAGAAATCTATGTTTGTATATGGATGTATGTAAGTATTTCAAAAAGGTTTCCACGCATACTACTTACATAGAATAAGCATTATAGAATATCCGATGTTTCGACAGAGTTGCACTAGCTGTGTTGATTTGTTGATTTCTGTCGCGATGTTACGCTACAGAATAACTAATAGTCCGTACAGAAGGTTCACTCTCTAACAAAGGTCAAGTTTAGGTATAAAAAATTGCCTGCTCTTACGACTTTCACGCGAAATTGAAACTTATCGTGTGACCCAAGCGTTCATATTCCGTTAAGCAACGCGGACTCGATATCGTTTTGACGTCAGGAGCGCAAGCTTTCCACGCATACTACATAGAATAAGCATTATAGAATATAAAATAGTACATTTTATATGTTATTATGTTTCGACCGAGTTGCACTACCTGTGTCTGTTGATTTCGTTTGCGCAGCAGTAGCTCTATTCATCCACCGTCTCTTAATATATCCAATTTTATGACATTTGTAATAATATTATTCAGGATAAAGTAAGTAAGATTTATTTAAATTTTATTATCTTAATTAATCTTGAATTCTGAGCGCATATTACACTGAAAATAGAATTATCATTAATGTCAGTAAATGCTCTTCCATGTCCTTTACGCGTAAAATAAAACAGCTCAAGTTTAATTACAGAATAAATAATTTATGATTGCAGAAACAAAACAAATTAGAGATTGAGGAATCTTACTTGATTCAAAATTAACCTACGCAGATCACATAGATAATATAGTAACTAAAGCTTTTAAGAGCCTTGGATTTATTTTACGAGTGAGCAGACCCTTCTCCGATATATTGCTTAAAAATGCTTTACAAAACGTATGTCAGGAGCGTTCTCGAATATTGCAACAGTATCTGGAACCCTCAATACGTCATATACGGCACAAAGATTGGAAAAAATACAAACTAAGTTTTTAAGATACTTGTGTTATCGTGACCGTTGTATTTACTCTTACTATGAGGATTCTTGTAAATTCTTCTGACTAATGACGCTCGAGAATAGACGTTGGATATGGCCTTTTTATATAAAGTATGTAATGGTGGGATTGATAGCCTTGACTTGGTAAAAAAACGCTAAATTTGTGTGTTCCAAAGATGCCTGGCATACAAAACCTGGCATACAAAACTCTTCAGGCTGCAAGTTCGCTCGTAGTAATTACGCCCAAAATTCTGTCATACGTCGCCTACAGACGAAATACAATGATGAGTTCTCTTCTGCGGACTTATTTTGATCATCATTACAATCTTTTAAGAGAGACATTACCAATATTCTTACCAATTGAAACGTCACCGTATCGGATATCCATCGTCATTATAAATACTAATATTTCTTTTTATTTATTATCTGCATATTTATTAAGTTTATATTTAGATTTGTTACTTTTTCAAATAATTAAATTATCTGTAAATATTTCATATTACGCATGTGTGCACACTTGTTAGCTTCGTCTGACGACATTCGATCATTTCTCGTTTATTAAATGTTTATGTATATGGAAAATCCGTCATTTGCTGTTTTGAACTTAAACTGTGTCAAATATTTTTGTATCAAGAAGTGTGGATTTTGAATAAATCGTAAAGTAAAAATAAATTTTACTGTCTTTTCTAATATATATACCTGAACTCAAAACGCTCTGCCTTTAATTCTACGTAACGCTGTATTGTATCTTATTTTTTTTGTCTTTTCAAATAAAAAAAACCGAAACTCCAAAACACCCCGTCTATAAATCTGCGCAGCTCTTTAGAGCACAATATAAAGTTCTTAAAAACAAAGATTGGATTAATGACAGATAAAGCCGATCGTTCAAAGAGTCACCGAGTGAGTTTATTCCAATTTTGAAATAACAATGGCCGGTGGGATTCGATTCAAACCGATCCTAATCAGGTGGACGCTTTTGTGGGGTCAACGCACCCGCGGTTAACCGATATGAGCGGCGGCATCGGGCACGCAAGCCCGAAATATGGATTTAAAGTGTTTCAAAACTTTATAAAGCTGTATTATTATTATATAAGTTACTTTATCCTCAATACTTTTTTATCAACAAGAGAGTTGAGGGCACGTAAACCCAAAATGTATTTAAAATATTTCACAACTTTATAAAGCTGTAGGTATTACATTTTTACATTACCGAAAACTTTTTATTAACAAGAGATCAGGGGCCCAAGTCTGCTAATTTACGAATGGCATAATTGAATCGCAATTGTATCGCATTGTAATTGTTTGACACATTTGGTATTCTTATATGAGTAAGAGAATACCAAATGTGTCAAACAATTACAATACGATCCAATTGCGATTCAATTATGCCTTTCGTAAATTAGCAGACTTGGGCCCCTGTTAGCTTGCATCAAAAGATTTTAGAACTGCTAATTTAAAGTCAAAGGTTTCTACAACATTTACTTTTATGTATCATTTAGCCAAAAATTGGCTGGCCGAAGATAGCGAGAAGATAGGAGACGCAGCATAGGCCAAAGGCTCAATAGTGAATTGACACAAGCTGAATATGATGTTTTTTGTGTCGATAACGTCGACAAGATTGTTGGCTCACAATGATTTATTATAATCAACAATCGTTCCGATAAATATTGTAATTTAAACCAATATTTCATTACTAATTTCATATTTATAAATACAGTTTTGCTAATTTAAACAATAAATTAATGACATCGTAATTCTATTCAAAGCCGATACAGTAGACAATCAGGTGTCACCAAGATACCTATGCAAGCCTTGATCTAATAAATCTCACGAAGACATTCCGAACAACATTGCTTTGTAATTAACCATCAAACGTGTTCCGCCGAACGATCTGTAAAATGGAACGGTGATTAGAAATTAGATGCTAACTCAAATAATCTTTTCAAGGAGTTCTTATTATACTAACAATAAACATTTTACAAAAATTTTATTACGTTGTAAAAACTCTTTTGTTAAATCATTTTATTTTTTACTATTAACTGTCGATTTTCTTTTGTTTCCATTATTTTTCTGGTCGTTGTTCTTCTGTTAAGTAGCTTATCTTTAATTTCTTGTCTAATAATTATTATAAGTTTGATTTTGAATCTTTCTTTCTTCTTATTATTTACACAGTTCACTTAATACTCGTATTTTCTTCCGTTCATATTGCTTACTAATATCATGTTCATGTAGCATAACGTAGGTACTCGTATTAAGGAAAGTTCCTCGTGTTTTTTCAGGTTTTGTTGTTCTATTCTTTCAAAAAATGA
Organism: Scoparia ambigualis; assembly: GCA_963921215.1. Lineage (NCBI taxonomy): Eukaryota > Metazoa > Arthropoda > Insecta > Lepidoptera > Crambidae > Scoparia > Scoparia ambigualis. The sequence continues at coordinate 5,237,926 of OY992522.1, forward strand.
CACAAAATGAGCTATAAATAAAGAGAGATGAAGGCCGTGACGCAACAATCGAAATAACGATTGAAATAACAATACGGACGTCACGGAGAAAGTTGACATTTGTTATGATTTCGGTGAACGTAGCTTACTCGTAAAATATGGTTCGTATTGTATGTAAAAAGTCGTCACGAAAGCGAGGACAGACACTTCGTCACATTTTTTGACTTGTATTTAATTTGTTATGTTTATCATGTAAGTACGTCCTTAATGCTCAATATATTTATTGCAAATCCATAATTTACTAAAAGTGGTATCATTCGTATGTAGGAGACCATTATGGTTCCTGTCTGATGATAAAAAGGACGGCAAATACTAAAAAAATTATAAACTAAACTTATAAACTCTTTTACTAACTTTTTAAATCATTTCAAATGTCAAATCTTATACATTACTTTTTTATTGATTTTAAAGGTGCTTTAAATTGTTTGTTTTCCAATCTCTTTAATCTTATCACCTTCTATTCTGTGAATCTCATCGATCAAATTTCCGATGCGGTTTGTGTCATATCAATCAGCCTAACCATTGCATTATTCAAAGTACTCCGTGCGAACATCAGGTCAACGAAGGTTATCGTTTCAGCACGATTAATTCATTAACGATTTGACAAGTGCACCCGGGTCCATTGTTACGTTTCGACACCTATGATCTAGCATTGCAACACACAAATGAATCAGCCACAAGTTCCCATACCAAGAACCTTGAAAACGGTTACATTTCATTATGTTTAGGTGAAGTAATCGACACGTCTCAATCTAAATGATCCGGTTAATTTGAATACAATGCCTTTGGCCATACCTGTCGGCTTTGTGTCGCAAATTTTGAAAACTTGTTACCGGTGGAGTAATCTCTATCAGACATTCGGTTCGGAACAAGTTTGGGAGCGTTTGTAAGTGTAAATTCATTGTGGTTTTCTGCAATCTGGATATTATTGAATTATTTTTAATTACATTGCTTCTTCTTCTACAGCTTGCTTTGAAACTGAGGTGGCCAGCCAGTATTGTGCTGGAATAGGATCTTTTTAAAACAATACTGAATGAAACAGCAAGTGCACGTTTTGTTAAAAAAACAACTGAAGTATTTTTTTTACTAAACTTTTTTAAGTTTCTTACTTAATTTTTATTTAAGTTTTTTACTTTACTTATACCTTACGATGCTTTCAAGAAATATTATATTAAAATATCTTAAAAATTAAGGCACGTTCTTCATTTATTGGTAGTCGTATAACAGAGATAGCTTTCGCCCTAAAACAAATTAAAATTCAAAACACATTGTGTTGTTACATTTATAACTCTCATATGCATTCTGAGGATACGGAAATTCATGCGTAAGGTGTTTACGTCCAGGAAACGGGTTAGACGACGATAGAAACAATAAGAAGGATGCATTTCCTGCTGCACCAACAAGTTTCAACAGACCCTAAGTTCCTAGAACCGAAACGTATGAATAACAAAGTTTGCTCATGCATTAAAGTAATACGATTGCATTAATCAATTGCAGTGTTGGAATTTATAAAATTTGAAATTCCTGATGGAGAAAAGGACTCAAAACTTTTAGGCAGAGAGCGCCGTGTTAATAACTAAGTTGATAAACATTATTACTTCGAAATTTACACCGAATGTTATAATAATGTGTATAATAAATGTTATAAGTTTTTGTATTAGTGGTAGAGTCCATTATTGTTATTTCTTTTTTACTATGTCTTTCGTGACAATTGTGTTCGCGTTCAAATCGTTAGTATATGTTATTATCGTAATTTGATTATTATCGTGCACACAAAACGCAAAAATGTGTAATAAAACAGCTGAACAGCAACAGCAAAACTGTATATTGATATAAAACATAAAGATACATTTTTTTTTTAAATTTTTTTTTTATCAATTTTTACCAATTTATCGCGAATGATAGAAAAAATTCACAGATCTCGTGCTCTAGACGACTTGAAAGGGCATTGAAAATGAACCTAGCTATTATAGATTATTAATGAAAAATTATTATTTTTTATTTTCAAAAAAAAATATCGACTTTTCCAAAATTTGTTTGGAGCCAAAATTTGTTTCCAAAATTTGTTTGTTGGAAGCCCTTAATTTTCCGCGTCTATTAAGTCCTAATAAATCTTTGTATAAAACATTGTTTTTTTTAATTTTTGTTATTTTCATAAGAAATAACCGACTTTTCTAAAATTTGTTTATACTATCCTAAAGCCCTTAATTTTCCACGTCTATTAAGGCCTTATAGATCTTCGTATCTCAAAGCTGCGAAGTTCCACAGGGCTATGACGCCCGAGTAATACCGCACGGCGACGCTCCACGCGCCGCTAAGGGGGAGCATACCGCCCCCCCTATCACTCTCACAAAAAAAAGTATAAGACATAAAATGTTCCCCGTCTCAATATCTCTAGACGTCTCTCTCAGTTTTTTGATTTTCGACCTTGTTCACGAGATATCAAAGATATTCCGAGGGAAGGAAATAAAGAATGTAGCTAGCTACTAAAGAATTGAATTCTTGCGCAGATTTTCTTAGCAATATAACTTAGCTTAGTAGTCAAACGGTCCATTTGTTTTGAGATAAATCTTAATTATCTCACTTGTCAGTGTGTTGATCGAACCATTAATTTGCATTCTCGATATCGAACAATAGATATCAGTTAAATGTGTTCTTAAAGTTGCCAATAAGATTGCGGATGTATTAATGTGCCAAAGGATTATTTAGATTGTGTTCACTCTCGGGAATACTGAGGCCGAGTTCCGATATTGTAATAACACTGATTGGTATTGGTGTGTCGTGACTGGCTATCTGTTTATCGACAGACAAATTGTACTATTCGGAAGAGAAAGTGTATGTATGGCCGAGAACGATTGGAAACTGTATCTTGTTATCTCTGCGTGTAGCGTAAACAATTTTCTATATGGCATGCGAGACACATTGTTGGGTTTCGGGCAATAAATGACGGTTCATTGTGGTTGGCACCGTAACAATAATATGACTGTTACAGTTAAAACCTAATAGCTGGATGTACCGTAGTTAACTTTTTTTAAAAAGAAACAGTACCATTATACGTTTCGTTTTGGTCCGTACTTAGTATTGGGCATTTTGGCGAAATTAAAGCTGAGCCTTCTGACATTATCGAGGTGATTTTCAATTTTGCCATTAAAATGTTTTGTTTTCATTAGCATGATCGATTGCTCGTACGCATCCTGATTGTATTATTGATAGTATTTTTATAAAAGTTATTTTAATAAGAGGTTTTAAGTTAACCAATCTATGTATAAGCAAAACGAAATAGGTTGAAGTGATCAGCTGATGGCAGCTACGCAGAATTTTTTAAAATCTTTCACGCAGCTTACATGTAATCGCAGGAACTACCAACTTAGTGAATAGTTTATTAAATTGTTTTTTTGTTTTGCTGACATTTAGGGTGGATTGTATTTAAATCACAATTGTCTAGATTCTAGAGATTCAAAACTTCATTTAAACAATTGTATGAGATTGATAGAGTTAAATTAATCGAGTTTTAAAGCTCTGGTGCAATGACTCTTAATGGATATCAAATCTGTGTATCGTGTTTCCTGTTAATAACTTTAAGCATTATAATTTTCATTTACTTCACCGACTGACTTGTGTTTTATGAACTTATGCTTTTGGTTCAGAAAAGCCTTTATGCCCGCACTTTTTGATGAACTTACAATTTGTTTGCAATTTTAAAATTAATATGTGTATAATTTCTTGCGATTTCTTCTGTTTTCTTACGCTATCATCATCATCATTTTTAACTTTATTGATTGCATGCATGTAATATGATCAAGTAATAAATTCCACCAGCTTATTGCAACTTCAATGGAACCGATGCGTCGCGTCGGCGCCTTTTCGCTACGACATTAACGATGCTAATAGCATTACGTACTTGATTGTCGGTAATTAATGTCCGCGACATAATTTTATAGACAATTCAGTAGGCCCCGATTAAGATGTCCGCTGCGTTGCGGGACTCGCGGGGGCCGGTCTGCGCTCGTTTCAATGTCAACCGAGGTTAATGACTCGGAAAATAATGTACCTACCTACCCATCTGTTTCGGCGAGAGCGCGTTTCTGAACGCTGTTATGATTCTAATTTGGAATCGATCGTGTTTTGTTAAAGAAGTTTTGACAGTGATTGTCAATTGTTCAATTGTGATTGATGTATTGTTAGGATTGATCGTCTCTGTTCTGCTGTTAGGATGATGTATCCAGTCTGTAGCTACAATGGTGTTTATTTATAACAGAGTTGTAATGTAAATATGAGTTAGGTTCAAAAGAAAACAACTTCTGCGGAACTGGCCAGCTCATAGCCAGCCAGCCCTAACTGCCGGGTCACAACAATGCTACTAACTTTGTGGTTACGGCGACTGACTTAAGTTATGATTGATGGCGGTAGCTGTGTCTAAATCTAGCATCTTATCATGTACTTCATACCAGCGTTCAATAATACACTTCGAGGAATTGTCGAAATATTGAATTCAACAGTCATAACTTTGATCATCATAATCGAAGAGTCATAAGACGAACAGAAATGTTGCTCGTACCCATTCGCTATTTGACTAAAATCAACATAGGATTAGTGGTTTTTAATGTAAGCCGCGTTGATCCGCTTCAAGTAGATTATCTAACGTAAGTTTCTATTGAATTTATTGCACAAGGAAAGCTTCATTGAGTGGTGTTTAAAGAATCCGCCGGAACTAAAGGCACACTGTGCAAAGGCCAGATGCGAGGCGCGCTCGACACCAGTGTGTGACTAACGCTAATGCGCGATTCCGTTACGAGACGCGTGCGCGGGGATCCCTACTAAGTGTAGTCGATTCAGTTTTTTTCGATTTAAAATTACTTTTTTGTAATAAAAAAAATTGCGACTTTTAAAAAAAATATTTTAATTTTTTTTTTACAACTGGTAGCGATTGGATGTTGTGTGGTGAAAAACTGTAAAAGATGCATAACTACCAATGTGTGTTTGTTGACATTTACACTAAATCGTACCTCTAACAAACTACAAGTGAGAACATTTGAATAGTAATTGTCGATAAATTGTTTTAATGGATGACTCTATTCAAAGTCAAAGTAAACATTTATTTATTAAAATAAACTTAATTGGTAAGCAGTTTTTGTACTACATAACATACATTCAATGTAGGAAATAAGAAGGATTGAAAAAAGCAAATTAAATGTGCTCGAAATGCAAGCTGTAAAACAACCAAAAAATGTTTGATACAGGAGCCCAGATTGCTGAGCTCGCTGTACCAACTCTGTTAACTAACTCTACAGGTGTCCTTACTACTTAAATTAATTAAAATTAACAAATGATGGACTATAATCTTCCCGAAGAAGGCCGATCATCGGCCTTAGGCCGCGCCTCCGGCTGGTGGTGACTGCCGTCAGGGAGCGTCTCCTGTCCGTTATTGGCGAGTAGAATTGCCCTAGACTATCCTGGCTACCCCGAGAGCTCTCCCTTTTAAAATAGTGATGATCACCTCACCAGGTACAACCGCGTTAGCGCGTTCACAACATCTCGTCCCACTGTCCACCAGTGGCACAACACCATCACTATACAAATACAATAATACTGTGCAACTCAAAGTCCGCTTTAGTTCACTTAATATTATATAATATTGAGTTTACAATCAAATTGGATCCCTTTGAAAGGTACTGATTGATCAGAGCTGACGTCTTAAATAAACTAAATCTTAATTTCTAAAATTCTATCTCCTCTCCCTATCTTTTAATATTTGATGAAGCAATGTTGACTAAAAACATAAGCATCAAGCACTGACAAATTTCAACGGTTGAAAGCCAGACCTCGGTAGCCAAGTGGTTAAGGCAGCCGCCCGGAATGCGGAAGGTGCGTGGTTCGATTCCCGCCTGAGGTTGTCGTCTTTTTTCAGTGTTTAAAATTTTACTTAAATATAGTTATCAGTCATATACTTAGTATGTTTAAGAACAAACCTCCTAGCTAGGTCTCCCGAATAAATTAAAGTCAGTTTATCTGTGTGAGATCTTTTGTATCTAAATTATTTTGAGCTTTTACGTCTATTTTTGCGAACTTAAGAACTTATATAAGATTTAGTTTTATAAACATAACATTTGATTTTCACTTCACATTATATCGTTCAGTATCTAGAACTCATAGTAGAGGTGTAATGTGACATTCTTTCTGTGTGTTATTATCTTATTATGCTTTTAACATTAGTAAGCCTGTTTTGAACTGGAATGATTTGAGGTCACCAACGTCACGCTGACGCTACTGCAAATATGCACTTTGCTTATCTACTTTGATTAAATGAGAAGTATGTAAATATTCTCACGTAACGTTAGAGAAAATGTGTGTAATGATGATTAAAAGTAAATGTTACGTTAGGGGGTAACGTGCGATCCACTTTCATCTTATTATGATATAAAGGTCAAATAAGGCAAATAGCTAATTTAAAAAAAGGGGATTTCTCTGAAATAACAAAATGTAAGGATTCTATTCTTTATGATACTGTGCCAGCAAAGAGCACAAGAAATGATGGAAGCAGACAGTAATGTAACCCACAGAAGTGACACCGACGGTATAACGCGTGCGCTGCCTATCCTGAAGCTTTAGTTGTTGACACCTACGCCCTGAAATTTCACTGAATCTAGTACCCATCAAACTGGAACGCAATAATGTAAAACAATGCTGCTTGCCGGGAAAAATATAATTGAATAACAACGCTTTGGAAGTCCTGTTTCATTTTTCTAGTCGTGCAACTTCTATCGCGCAAACGTTTTCGCGATGCATATGTTTAGTAGGCGGTAAAAAACTTGCGTAGCGGTATTAAATACTACTGTTTCACTGGGTAAATGGAGCAATGGAAACAATGATGCGTCGACGTCTGCGTTTTTACGCCATTATGTTGTTAACTGTTCTGGCAATACTGCTGGGAGAATCTCGCGCGATAGTTATGTGACATGGTATCACTTTTCTGTTTGGTGTTGTGACCATTTTGTTTTTAGTAAAGTGCAAATAACATTTAGCTTTATTCGGGTACACTACACAAATACGAAAAACTTAATTCCGAAACTCATAATCATGAATTTCAAAACTCCGATTTTTATAATTCCGAATGCTTCAGAATTCTAAATAAGTATCACAATTCCGACTTAACATAAATCCTTTTTACAAATCCGAAATTACAAAATCTCGAACGTTTACAATTACGAAAATCAAAATACCAAATTTCAATATTCCTAATAATTAAAATTCCGACTCAACAATAATTCGAAGTCTCATAAATACGAATTCCGAATATTAAAATTCTTAAATCAATCAACAATAATATATTTCCCAGTAGAAAAAATCTACCATTTTTCTCGGAGGTGCTTCTTCGTAAACTGCTACGCTGCGCTTCGCGATTGTCTTAAATTTCTAACCTATCACGTGATCTACGGGAGTAGGGCAGCTAGTATTTCTGTTGTCTAATAAAAAAAAACTCGAAATTCAAGACAATCGCTACGCTGCGCTTCGCCATTGTCTTACCATAGTTACTTGGATTTAGCACACGCTGCCGGTTACCACGAAAAAAAAAGAATTGCAAAAATAAGCAGCAATGATTATTTTCGAAATAATGATAATCAGAATTCCGTTTTTCGGACTAATAACATTTCGGGTTTTTGTTTCGTCGGACTTCTGAAAATCGGAATGCTGAAAAACAGTATTTATGATATTCGGAATATTGACGTTCGTGATTTTAAATAATCGTGTTTTAAATTATTCGGAAATATGAAATTCGGATTAATCAAATTCGGAATTAATTTTTTCGGAGTTTTAGGGTGTTCCCCCTATACTTACCTAGTATGTAAATTTTACTTCGATTTTCGTTTCTTTTATTATTTATCTTGTTTATGTAAAAATTGACCCAATGTAAGTTTTTTAAATGATTTATTTATTTTTAAACATGTTGGATTTATAATATTTAACTTGAATGAGAGTAACATACACGATATTTTATAGCAGTGCCAATCTACGGCACTGTTATAAAATATCGAGTTATTTGGTGTGAACATTTAATAAATTTTCCTTATTATTATTTTTATTCACCTGGCTTGTCCCACTGACGGGCAAATACTACTCTACCCACCTTCCACTTTTCTCGGTTTGGGGCTATCACTTGCCAGTCCTTCTGATAGTATTCCAGCTCATTCCGCAGTCACAAATCTTTCCTTCCTTTTTATAAAACAAATTGCAGTCTAACTAAAAATAAAACAAGCGGGTACCTATTGCCTATTTCTCAAGCGTTACATAACGCGTAGACCAACCCACGCACGCAAATGCATTTTTTTAAATAAAGTGAACTCATAATTTAAAAGTTGAACTGTGGGCGTAACTATACGATCAGCTAGTTATAGTTTCCAGTTACCAGTAATGAGGTAACCAGTTAACTGCATGCGGGTTAACAAAAAATAATTACATAGATGTTTGGCTTAATAAACGCTTGCAGTCATATCGTATATATTTGAAACATTATATGGTTTAGCCATACTGTTATATGACATAACTTTTGTTGTGGTAGCTATTCCTAAAAGCAAAATTTATTACCTACTACGTTAAGGTGTTGGCTAATGACAGTCATAACCTATCGCAGCGTAAACGATATGGTTTTAGCACCTATACTGTACCTTTACACAGTATACCTATGTTGTAATAACGTTATAACGAGGTGCATCCATAATCCCTTCTTCCCATGTTCCATACTTGTTATCCGTAACAAATGACTTTTAATGGTTATAATTGTAAGATGGTGAACCTGATAAGCCTTATTGTCAGAAAATTTTCCTCACCCACTTTCTACCCCCGACAATTTGTCAAAGACTATTCTTGCCGTGCAACCAATAAATCGATCCCTTTTAAGTAGATATTTCTAAACTTATTAAATTCTCAAGGCGTTTGTCGAGGCTAGTACTTAGGGGTATTTAATGTACAACAAAAGTAAATACCGCGTTCTGCAATTTTAGAACAACTAACACGACATTCACTTACATTTTGTTAACACGTTTGGAAGTATATATTTAAAAGTGAAGCTTTAATTTAAGGTTGCCAACGTGCGTGGCACTCATGTTACTTTTAATCTACAATCGAAATTAGCTCATGGCAACTGCTTTACCCTACAGTATCACAATCTTAGGATCAAGAACCAGTTACCAAGGCAGCTGCTCTAAATAACATTTTTTTAAAGTTATTCAATTGTTTTCCCTTCTAAGGAGAATATGTACACAATAAAGTCCCTATAACTCTTGTGCTGGGTCGTGTCAGTAGGTTATGTATAGTCTTAATAATTTACGATACCGGATACATTTTGAATTTGACGTTTAAAGGGTTATTCAGAGAGAGCGGGTAATAGAATCTTAAAATAGTCGACTAATTCAAAATTGAATATTCATTCAATATTATTTATTCAATTTAGGCTACAATAATTAAGCACACCAATGTCGCTACGCCATCGCTTCGTAAGTTTAATACGACGAGGAGCCCTCTATACGGTAGTAATATTAGTTATTCTTAGCTTTTACTGAGAAGAGCCGTCAAGAAACTCAGCAAGGACATTTCTTTTCTCCTTTTCCTTTACAGCGTCAAATAAGAATTGGAAAATGCACTCTCTACCATAGCAGGTAGGGACACTTCGATTACAAAACCCCTATCCTTTTTCGCATTCAATCCCACTTGGCTACCGACGCCGTAAGCTTCTATTCTTAATTCTATTAGCTATTTGTAGTACTACATAATCCATAAAACTATATTTAACACGCAATATGCAAATTAGATAACGTCTTATCCAAAGCACCCTAACTGAATTATGACACTGATGACAGTCCAGAAAAGCCTTACTAATGCCGCTTACTGCACTAATCCATAATGTTATCGTTCAACAGTGTCGCGTAGCGGTAAAAGAATACTACCACCCCCTCTCTTTTCTTCGGTGTCGTAAAAGGAGACTGAAAAACTAAAAACTGCACATACATCCAACAGCATAGAGTGGCGATAGGCTCACCATCTGTCACGCTGAGCACATGTGCAGTACGTTATTTGGTGAAGAGTGGCCTATGGTAGAGGACTGCTTTTGCGGTCCTCGTTGCCTACTAACCCTTCGGGGATAATAGTCGTGATTATATGTATGTATCGTTGAACAATTCCATTAGCGTTTTCACTTGCGCACACTGCAATTTTTACAATAGAAACGCTCCGGTCTGTTTGCTAAGGCGTCTGTTATAGTCGACTACGCGTTGTCGACACGACACCGATTATGTGGCACGATGGACCGTGCGTGTGCGATTAGATGTGTTATGTATAAAGTAGGTAGTAAGACTGTAGTAGCAGTATTGTCTAGGTACCTATATACTGTGTTCCTGCTGGGCATATGCCTCCATCATTAAAAGTAAAGATGGAACAAATCATTGATTGCAGTGAATAATCATATGATTTAGTTTTTCATATGACATCGCTGCTATTGTTATTTGCAATCACAGTGATTATGATTTCTCATTAGTGAGTGTATTAATAAAATTAAATACAATTTTATTATACTTTTCATATGATTTTTATTGAAACTAACGAAATGAAGTGACATTTCTCCTGTGCGGAGGCGGTCGTCCTCGCCAAACGTGTCCTGTTACATCATAATCATTATTCAATTACGATGTCATTTCATTTTAATATTTTCAATGATATATGTAGTAGGAAAATCACTCTCAATGAAAAATAGCAGGTGTGAAAAATAGCAAGTGATTTCACTGTGATAAAAAAAATCATATGATCATATGATTAAGATTTCTAAATACCCATCATTTCCATCTCTAATTAAAAGCGAGTCATCGCTACAATTTGATCGGTATTGGTTTTGGACTACACGTTCTGGTCTTAGGAACCACCATCATACTGTGCAGACTATCAGCACTCGTACCAGAAAATTTGGCAAGTCGTTTTTTTTTTTCAATTTCAATTCCAAACCCATTCGGGTTTGGAATTCTCTGCCGGCGCATGTGTTTCCCACTTTCCCAGCTTTTATAGTCCCGGGTCTTTTAAGCGGGGCGTGAAACTACATGAGTAAGTTTCTTTACTAATGTGATGAAACGGCATTTATGCAGGCCGTCAAGAATGGGTGCGCTTGTTACCGTGCTTGTTCTACGGTAAGGAGCGCTCTCATTATTTTGGACTGCATCGGCTGCTTACCATCAGGCAGGATGTAGTCACTATGACGAGTCAAATAAAAAAAAATCATCCTTTCAAATGCCTAAGGCGCTAAAACCGAGCTATTAGAAACGAACAATATGAAACGCACTTTGCCAGATCTGGAAATGTAATCCAGGACCTCTGGATATTGGGCCAAGCGTTTCACCACCCTGCCACTGCGGCGTTGTGTTTTGTAATTACTGTGTAATAATAACACATAATATATATAATTATAATAAAGGTAGGATAGAAGGACATACAACTATTCCCGCCAACTAAACCTAAGTCAATCTACATCACCATTCGGAATCAAACCATCTTGTCACTATAGGCCACAAAAGCGGTTCTTGCAAAAGCTCTCTAAAGCAAGGAGTTAAAAAATTACAAACATTTTTTAGTATACACCCGACGAAGAACAATATTTACATTTACATTATTAATTAATTAATTAAATTTGTTTATGCTTATACACCAATTATCTAGACCAAGATAAGTATTCTAAGTATTCTATTGAAACTCGTTAATATGGTAAGATAATGGATAAATATACATAGACATAGAAAAAACACCAGACCCGAAATCAATTTAGAAGAACAGTTTTTCTCTAAATTGACCCGACCGGGAATTGAACCCGGGACCTCAGAGATGGCGCGAGCCAGACCCGGAGTGCTAACTACTCGACCACGGAGGTCGTCAGGATTGTACGCCAAGTAAGCTGTCCGTTAAATCAGATCAACCAGTTAGTTCGGTATTGCGTCTGCTCTGGAAGCATAGCGCATCCGGGCGGATACTGCGCCTACCATTGTTGCTGACATGGTAGGTGCCGATCGCCTGCCGTCATTATGGTGTTACACAATACTGCTACTATGCCAGACAATAAATCTTTACTTATAGATTTAATAAATAGATAATAACGAGTAAACCGTGTCGGGTAATGGTGAAAAAATACTACCACCCCCTCTCTTCCCTTGGGTGTCGTAAAAGGCGACTAACGGACTAAAGACTGCACATACATGCGACATAGAGCGGCGACGGGCTCACCACCTGTCACGTTGACAAAATCTCTTTCTTTAACCGATGATGAAAAAGTAATAAAAATTGGTCCAGTTCTGAAGAAGGAAACAGGGGACTACGAAACGTCGTTTTTCTGTGTTTTGTATGAGAATTTAGCATCCCAATTCCACGTAGTGTTTCCTCAGACTTTGAGCGCCGTGGGCAGAGAATATATACACTACCGCCGCCGCCGTGGGGGTCACCGGTGACCGACAAACAATTAAATTTCAATTGTGTCTGATTTTGCGGAAGTCAACGTGTTAGCGATTTTTTTGGCAACCAGCCTGTTGGAGAAAACTTAAACACTTTTGTAGTATTTAGTAGCCTAAGGATACAATTATACGATAGATTGTATTTAAAATGCAGTCTCATAACACGTGCTGTATGTTACAAGAAGGGCTCGGATAAAACTCCGCATATCCTAATAAAACCATTAGTATTAGTATTCTTAATAAATGGCTTCGCATTTAGCATTAAGCCAATTTCAAGTGGTATATATTTTTAAAGTACATTTAGTATTGTACGGTAGATTGAATATTTAAAATGCGAGTCTCACAACACGTGTTGTTGCTAAAAGAACACGGGAGAAACTCTAATAAAATCATTCGTTCATAAATCAAAATGTAGTTAGCTGTCAAACGCAATGTCACAAAGAGAACGTATCAACAGTTTTAAGTTTCACATGCCGCCTTACTTTGGCCCTACTTCATAAAGTGTCGCGTTAGGTAGTTTGGAATAATTTATGATGCGTGCCATGCTTGCTTGGGCGTGCCTGCCGAAGTCCAGTCCAGAATGCAAACGAATATCGCTGTAAAATATACTTATACGTCAGTTAGGTCGACCTATCTACCACATAATCTCAAATACATAGATTAGACGACTATTATCACAGAATAACTAATAGTACTACGTACAGAAGGTTTATTATTATATCTTAATTAATGGCTATCGCGTGTAGCATTAAGCCAATATCAGGTGTTTTAATTTTTAAAGTATTTTTAGTTTTGTACGGTAGATCGAAATAAAATGGAGTCTCACAACACGTGTTGTTGCTAAAAGAACACGGGAGAAAACTCCGTACAGAAGGTTCAGTCTCTAACGACTTTCACGCGAAATTGCGACTTATCGTGTCACCCGAGCGTTCATATTCCGTTAAGCAACGCTGACTCGATATCGATTTGACGTCATGACGTCACAGAGCGTAGGGTTCTATTATCACAGAATAACTAATAGTACTACCGCTATTATCCCCAAATATTATCCCCAAAGGGTTAGTCAGAGATTTGACAATGAGGACTGCAGAATTAGTTCACTGCCATAGTCTACATTTCATTAAATTACAACTACACATGTGCTCAGCGTGACAGGTGGTGAGCCCATCGCCGCTTATGCTGTTGGATGTATGTGCAATATTTAGTCCTTTAGTCGCCTTTTACGACATTTAAAGGAAGAGAGGGGTTGGTTGTAATCTTTTAGTGAGCCCGCTATACCACTCGGCTCTACAAGGCCGGTTAAAACGTATTAAGTGAGAGTGATGACTTTCCCGTGAAAAGTCAATAAACCGCAATATGTTTATGGCTTCACATGTTTTACTTAGCGATAAGGTGTTGGCCGTGTGAACAGGAAATTGCTAAAGTTTATAAACTAGACACTCGTTAGACCTTAACTGGTTTGCAATTCATAAGACCTAGCTGATCTAATCTTAGAGCGCTTCCAGCAAAATGGGAAAGATATACAAGGTCTAACAGACTTCTTGGCAGGAAAGTGAAGCGACATGTCTGCAATTCGTTTTATTTTCTAAAATTCGGGTGTTGTCGAATATAAATGTAAAATAATAGTGGACTATTAACTGTTAAGTTTTCGTAAACGTGCATGAGTGTAGGCAAATAAAACAAAATAGTGCTAACATCACTTCTCAAATTCTCTCAAGAAGTAGGTACTTACCTATGTGTGAGATCTCAGTAAAGTTTCACATCTTTACTGAAACTTGATGAGTTTGGAATGTCATTTACCATTAAACATCTAAATATATTATCACTCACACTTACCTACTTTAAGCGAATAAATATTTTCTAATATCTCTCTCTCAAACGTGTCGCTTAGCGGTGAAAGAATACTACCACCTCTGCTCTTCCCTTGAGTGTCTTAAAGGCGACTAACGGACTAAAGACTGCACATACATCCAACAGCATAGAGCGGCAATGGGCTCACCGCCTGTCACGCTGAGCAAATGTGCAGTCGATATTTGGTGAAAAGTGGACTATGGTAGAGGACTGCTTTTGCTGTTCTCATTGCGTAGTCTCTGACTAACCCTTCGGGGATAATAGTCGTGATTATGTATGTATAATCTTTCTTACTTGACACTGGCTGAATGTGCTAAACGCACCAAGTTATTAATTATGCAAAAAAGAAGGTCTTAAGTAGGTACGTTTTATTTTATTTTAACTATATTCCATTTGTGATAAAACCTGTTTAAGGCGCAACTTCAAGAAGACACCGGCTGCTAATAGCCATTGGAACTAGTTTCCTTATCCCGTGGGAAATTGGTTAAATTACTTTTCCTCGGGTTTCAGATTACTTGTAGTCGGATACTATTTTTATTTGTATCCATGTACGCTTATGTAACTTGTCCCGCATTAGAATAAATCAGTACTTATTAATAAAGGAGACACTGATTAATTTTTGAAAATATAAATAGACAAGTCCCGTCGAACTTGCGGTTTGTATCTTTAGAGTAGAGATGAAGTAGAATTCCTGCACGAGAGCGTACGCGACGACAAGACCGAAAGTGGAAGCGCGCTTCACCCGGAATCCTCAACCACTGAGGAACTGGCTATCTTACCACTAAAATATCGGAACACAACAATGCTGTTAACATTGTTGTTATGGGCCAGAATTTAGATATGATGGCGGTAGCTAGCCAGGCGGTCTTAACACGCCCTACCACCAACCAAACGAAGAACATAAAGATGTACCTCCCGCTATAATTCATAACAGATAACTTAGAATCAACTTTCGCAATGCCGGGTCGCCTGATGGGTGAACAATTAAAAACATCTCGAGCTTTCTCC
This sequence comes from Scoparia ambigualis, assembly GCA_963921215.1. Classification (NCBI taxonomy): domain Eukaryota; kingdom Metazoa; phylum Arthropoda; class Insecta; order Lepidoptera; family Crambidae; genus Scoparia; species Scoparia ambigualis. The sequence goes on from OY992522.1 coordinate 5,253,300, forward strand.
GTGCTTCGGAAGGCACGTTAAGCCGTTGGTCCCGGTTGTTGTCGTAAGATATCAGTCGTGAAAACCCACCAACCCGCATTGGGCCAGCGTGGTGGGTTATGGCCCAATATCCCCACGTGCTACTCGTGGGAGGCCTGTGCCCAGCAGTGGGCCTTTTATAGGCTGATGATGATGATGAACTTAGAATATAACATATAGGTACATGATAACACTCAAAACATGGCACAACAAAACAAAAAAGACATTTATAAACTAACACACCGACTCTTATCATTATAATTTATTGTGACATGGTTGTTCAACGCCACAAAGTTGTTGGGTACTTACCTATGTAAGAAACGCGACCATACACACACACACACTCAGTACTAAGGTAAACCGCGTCTTTCTCTTATCAAGTCCGTAAATATTCCCATCGATGGAAACTACGAGACCGGTTTGCCAGATGGAAGGTAAAAAACATTTTGTTTGCTTAGTTGCAAGATGCAAGCTTAAACTGTTTCCAATGAGTCCACCAATCAGGTATTATTAACTAGAGACGATACGTATTAAATTAATGTTAAAACGAAACTCACACGCAAACCTCTGCTTGAGTACAATAAGAAAGGGATGGTGCTATTCATCGCATATATCGCCATCTCTTTCTGACTGTATTCAAGCATGGATTTGATTTTGAGTTTGGTTATAGAATACGAGCCTAAGTTGTGGCCCATGGGCTGCAAACGCCTCAGTTATTGTGAGAAATTCTAACCGCCTCTGTCGTCTAGTGACTCAGCTACCGGTCTTAGACCCAGAGGTCCAAAGTTCGATTCCCAGCGGAGGTACATCTTTGTGTACTTGGTTTGGTTGGTGGTAAGGCTTGTTAGGTCCGCTTGGCTAGCTACCACCATCTTAACCAAGTCTGTCGCCATTGCAACAATGTTAACGATAGCCAGTTCCTCAGTGGTTGAGGATTCCGGGCGAAGCGCGCTTCCACATTCGACCTTATCGTCACTTACCATTAGGCAGTTGTCCCACCAACGGCGAGTAAACGGACCAACTATCGGCTATTTTCTCGCTCAAGAAACGTACAATAGATATACATTCCGTGTAAACAAAAAAGATGAATATATAAATAGTTGATCGCTGACTGTTCACACTGCCGGCAAGGACTCGCTTCACTAGTTCGTCGCTGAGCGACAAGAGCTATCAAAGATATTCTCGCTTAGCGATACTCGCTCAGCGATCAGAACTCACGCCGAGAGACCAACCAGCGACAGCGGTCATTCCCGCCAAGAGGACTGCAATGCGGCAGAACAGTGAGGCAGAACAGTGGGCAGTACAGTACTGCTACTGTTTGAACGCACAGAAAAGTACTGTCTTGACAGTAACCAAGGCAGAATTGTACTGTTCTGTGCGTTCAAACAGTAGCAGTACTGTGCATCCCACTGTTCTGCCTCACTGTTCTGACCTCGTGTGAAACCGGCATAAGCGACACGTAGACGCTGCGCGCATGGCTGTGATCTGCTGTCTCTTTCCAATTCTATGAATATGAAAGAGACAGAGTCAATTCTCAGATCTTCGTCAGCCGCTGCTACCAAGGCTTTAACTTGGAGAATAGAGAATCACACTCCTGTAGGTACGCTCGGCTCGGCCGCCGCGAACGAGTGGCGCGGGTAATCGCTCGTCTCACTCGTACACTCGCTTATAGCCCAGCGACACTATCGCTTTCCGCTGCTCGCCAACTCTTTTCTAGTTCTAGCTCGACTCGCTTCTCGTTTATCGTCAGTGGTGGGACAACCGCCTTAAGTGAGATGAAGACTAAGCGCTTCCCCGTGTTGCGGCCGCAAAGTAGTGCGCATGAAATTCTTTCTCGGTGACGTCTCTACATATAGTACCCTAATGAAGTCTACACCTACCAGCCAGTCGGGCTACCTTATCAGCGATCCGGTACGATGGCTATCACAACCACTTTCGCTGCATCACAACAAATACGTGTGCAAACACGACTGATTCGCGACGCGGTGTTTAGTTGTATCTCTTAGGGCTCTATCTCACCAGGATGCCATGGCCACAAAATCATTTGTCAATTCTTAGTAAACTTTTCTACCAATTTACACGCTAACGAAGCGACATGGAGCGAGTTCACTTGGGGCCACTTGTCTAGTGGTGCAGGTGACATTTCTTTTTTATGTGCAAAGAAGCAAACGAACAGGCGGGTTACCTGATGGAAATAAGTAATCATCGCCGCGCCGCCCATAGACACTCGCAAAACCAGAGTAGTCGCAGATGCGTTGCCTGTTGACTTGTGGAAGCAGTAGGAATTTGGGGGGAGTGAGAGATATTTCGTGAGAGGGTGGAATTACGCTGGGCAAGCTAGCCCAGGGTGCCTATTGTCTAACATACCTAAATACATGTCATTATAATCACGACTTTTATCCCCGAAGGGTTAGTCAGAGACTAGGCAATGACGAAGCAAAAGCAGTCCTCTATCATAATTCACCTTTCACCAAATAGCGACTACACATGTGCTTAGCGTGGCAGGTGGTTAGCCCATCGCCGCTTTATGCCGCTGTATGTATGTGCAGTCTTTAGTCCGTTAGTCGTCTTTTACGACACCCAAGGGAAGAGAAGAGGTGGTAGTATTCTTTCACCGCTACACGACACGGTTGTCTAACTTCAACATCTATCGCATACCTTTTAAGAAGAAGTATTTGCTTTGCTAGATTGAATATTATAAATATAAGTGATAGGTGTTGAAGTTAGACAATTATTTACTATTTACACTTTTAAACTTAGATAACTTAGGTAATAGATTAGACTTACATGTTAGACAGTTAGCTCCTAGGTCGTGCTGCAACACAGCGCGTGGCTCTACCACCCAGACAACTTCACTAATTTAGCAACACCGGGGTCATGTGTAGGGTTTAAAGATGAGCCTATGGAGGCGAGTGACTTTAATCCCCGAACCCTCCATACAGATACAGCTGTATACATTTTGTTGGTGGCGGCGCCTTGGGCGCCACTGATACGAGTCTCCTAGTGAGTTATAGCCGTTATTGTGTTGAAGGAAAGTTACGCACGGTTTGGGTCCAATAGATACGGCTGCATTACCCTTTTTGGTAGAGAACTGTTTACGGTCGGCCGCAAATGGTCTTTACAGCGCAACCGGATTTGTGGACGGCGTAAATCATTATCATTACATATTATAAACTAAAGTCGCCGTTTTCAACTGTCTGTAGCACCGCACTAATCTTATAAACCACGCAATGGATTTTTATGCGCTTTTCACTAAAAGATAGAGCGTTATCTGAGGATGAATTATGTTTATATTTTGTAGAGATTTTTTTTGTAAATGGCTGAAGTATGACGGTTTTTCTAAGTTAGTGTGGACGAAGGCGCGGGCGGGCCGCTAGTCTCATAATAAACTATTAGATCATTAATACCTTTAAAAGGTACATTTGTAGTTTTAACAAAACAAATATATTATACCAACAACTGTTACTTTATTTTTTGGTTACGTAACTGTATCTCTTTTTACTAATTTATTTTTATTAAATTAATATGAATAGTTTACGTTCACAATTTTTCTTTATTTATTACCAATAAAGTTTACATTGAATTTGACATTTTAAACACATCACAAATCACTGAGATTTAACTTATGTGCTGTAGGTCTTCTTTGTCTTTATCTCTTTGTATTATCATGTAGGTATGTGTGTGTACTTTATTCGAGATGTGGTGCTAGAGACGATTGCTTAGAAGGTATACTTATTCTTACCTTTGACAGCAAAACGCACCAATGTATCGATCCTGACCCAGCTCCAAATAAGGACTCGCTTATCTCTCATATTTCGGACACACGGTAAAGTCTGAAAAAACTGATTGTGGTTTGGTTGAGACTTGGGAGCACCGAGGGCAAAAGATCGCGTGGTCGCTCACCAACAAGATGGACTGATCAAGTAAAGGACTCGTCCTCCTCCAAATTTTGCACGGTCGTAAGAGACGTGCTGGACAGGAGCCGGTGGAGGCAGATCATCTGCTCCAGATGCAACCCTGATGCTGAGGGGCCGACATAGAGAGAGAATTTGTACTTCGTCACAGCACAAGTTCAGAAATTTTGCAGCCTATAAACATATTACTAGGCACAAGCTTTCCCATAATATAGACAATAGCATATGGGGAAGTTGGGCAAGACCCACCGCGCTGGCTCATTTGAGAGTTAGTGGGATTTTTTAACTAAAGACTGCACATATATACAATAGCATATAGCGGCGATGGGCTCACTACATGCCACGGTGAGCACATGTGCAGTCCCTATTTGGTGAAAAGTGGACTATGGTAGAGGACTGCTTTTGCTGTCCTCATGCCTAGTCTCTGACTAACCCTTTGGGGATAATAGTCTTGATTATTAAAACTCTATTAGAATGCACATACTTACGTTTCATTTTCTAATGCAGTCCTACATTATAATTTACTACATGTTTATTAGCAATAGAGCCCCGAGCGAAGGTCGAGAAAGTTCCATTTTGATTGATTGTATTGTGTTTATTTGCAGTGTCATTATAATTATGCAACTGATGGCAAAGTAATGTGTAGACGTACTCGACGTACAGGTAACAGCAAAAGTTGTTGATTAAAACCAGAAAAACAATACTTCAATTAAAATTAGAATACAAAAGATTCATCACTCACTGTAATAGAGTGTGTCCTTCTATTGTACAGAAAAGAAAGGATTTGTCCCTGTTATTGATAGTAGTGCAATCATGCGAAATTAAACGTGGTAGACACTTATGCAGTTTCTTTTTTTTACATGATTAAGTACATATAATCATGACTACCATCCCCGATGGGTTAATCAGAGACTAGACAATGAGGACCGCAAAAGCAGTCCTCTGCCATAGTCCACTTCTCACCAAATAGCGACTGCACATGTGCTCAGCGTGACAGGTGGTGAGCCCTTCACTGCTCTAAGCTGTTGGATGTAATAGTATGTGCAGTCTTTAGTACGTTACTCACCATTTACGAGACCCAAAGGGAAGAGAGACAAATAACCCTATTTTTAAAACCACGTTAAATAACATTATCCTGTTTAAGACATATACATATAAATTTTATGATATGAAAAGCGAGTGAATGTACCTTGGTTCGTTCTCGTTTATGGTTTCGATACCCTTTTATTTAATTTTGTATGTAGGTTGTATATTTATTGATTGTCGACTTTTTCTATCCACTGTACCCACACTGATTTACTTGCGAGTCTCACGTGATTTTTTTGCCAGTTTGAAATAATTCAAACGCTTTCCACACTCATTTTATGGTCGATAATTGGAAATTAAAAGCCTGCCAAATTATAATGAGGAGAACGAACTAGCAATTTCCGGCTGGTCGAGTTGAGAGGTCGTCGGGCGTGCATGATGCGTCGTAAATATTTTATAAACTTGTGCTAATATATTTTAGTGGTTTGTTTCTAAAAGGAGAACCGGCACTTTTCTTAGAAAAAAATGCATATTTTGTATACAATTGAATTTGGTCATAAAGTAAAGCTAATATTATTTGCTACAAATCAAGTATTGTTTTATTTATATCGAATCGCGGTTAAGAGTTATTAAGTTATTTTTTTTTAAAATATGAAAACACTTTTCTGAGTGGTAGAGCCACGCTGCGTTGCAGCACGCATTGGGCCGGCTCGCCCGGCGTAATACCACCCTCTCACGAATATTGGGCGTGAAATAATGTCACTTGGTGCTGTTGTGTTTCGTCCGACCAGTGAGGGTTCCGGAATCCTCTCCCCACCCCCCCCCCCCCTCTTTCCAATTCCTATTCCTTCCTTAAACCTATTCCTCCCTTAAAGGCCGGCAACGCGTCTGCGATTCCTCTGGTTTTGCGGGTGTCCATGGGCGGCGGTGATTACTCTCCATCAGGTGACCCGCCTGCTCGTTTGCCTCCCTCTTTTATAAAAAAAAAAAAAAACTGAGTCTTCAAAAGGCAGACATGTTACTTTAAAAATGTCTAACATGGCTGCATAAACCATAATTCTTTTGCTTTTAAAAAAGTGAAATGTCATCAATGCCATCATGTGATGTTTGGTCCGAGCATCAAGTCGTTTTATTTGACAGCTAGCGGCTACAACTGTCATTTGTTGACAGATATTGCCAGATAGATAATGAGTTACAGATTAAAAATTTAAGAAAGCGTACAACTTAAGCATAAAACGCCGGGTCTCCTTTATTGTTTATAATATGTACAGCCGTTTCGTATAGCGGCTTACTAAAAGTGAGTGTGAGTCTCCTCTCTCTCCTTGGGTTTCGTAAAAGGCGACTAACGGACGGCTTGCCTGCCGTGCGATTCTCTAAGCTAAAGCCTTGATAGCTGCGGCTGCCGCAGCGCTGACAAATGACTCTGTCTCTTTCATATTCATAGAATCGGAAAGAGACAGCAGATCACAGCCATGCGCGCAGCGTCTATGTGTCGCTTAGAGAATCGCATAGCTGGACGGTCCTTATCGCCTACTCCGGACATGTCCGGAGTTTGTCGGGCTCTTTAATTTGTCCGGATTTTGGAATATGAGTAACAAAACTACATTTTAAGTAATATCAAATGAGTCTTTAATCTATATTAACTTCTCATCTATCTAAAAACAAAACATATAAAGTGAGTAATGTTTTCATTTTGTGACTATGTCCGGATTTTTATCATAATGTCATTGTTATTCCCAGGACTTATCTAATTCCTAAATAGTAACCGTATGTATAGTTTGTACCTTGTTAATATCTTAGCTACAGTTATGTTGTGTGTAACTATAGCGTCTTGCTTACTACTGAAACTTGTGGTTTATACACATCTTCTCTTAGCGGCTGACTACACACGCCCTGTAGAAACCTGACTGTGTCTATCTCTAGTAGTTTATGGTTTTTTAAGAATTTAGCGCAGTCAATCAGTCATTTATAACTGGCTGTCATCCGATTTTTACTTAGCAATAACTATCAATATTTTTCCTTGATAAAACTATTTCTTCTCTCAGCGAATATTTTGCCCTTTTCACTTTATATTGCCTTTATTGCTCTCGGTTGCTTCAATTTCAATAACCGATAGGGAGCAGGAAAATGTTATTTCGCTATTTCGCACATGAAAACATATACAGTCATAACTCAAAATTAGACTAATCTAGACAGACTGTATATGTTTTACAACTCAAAATTAGATTAGTCTAATTTTGAGTTATGACTGCATATGTTTTCATGTGCGATTTGTTAAGGCAGCCAACAAAAACACATACATTTACGTAGACAAGAGTGGACTCTTCCCTGCCTTTTCAGACTGACCGTAGTTTTTTGTTAGCCTTTACTCAGTAAAATAACAATGTGCACTGTGTCATAAACAAACGAAGAAGATTGCGCAATTCGAATGCGTACAGCACGCATTCGCATTTGCACGCCGCGCACGTATATCAGTTATGCACTGCCGAAAAGAAAAAAGAATACGAAAGTAGCATGTGGCAATGTGGCACAATTAGGCGGACTTACCGACTTGTTAGTGCGGCTAATGAGTGTAAGTAATTGGCGCGCTCCAATGCTGTCCAGTTGTGCCGCATCGCCATTTTGTTTGTTTGTTTGTTATCGATACATACCAAAGAGATTAAAAGTAATAGTTTAATGTCTTTGATACATACTCGTACAGTCGACGACGACCTCCGTGGTCGAGTAGTTAGCACGCTGGATCTGGCGTCACGCCATCTCTGGTGTCCCGGGTCAATTTAGAAAAGAACTAATTTCTAAATTCTAAGAAAATACCTAGATCTGAAGGCCTAGGTGTTGTCTTTATCCGTTTGTTAAGAGGAAACACTACGTCGACGTGGCATGCAAAATTCTCATACAAAACACAGAAAAACGACGATTCGTAGTCCCATGTTTCCTCATTCAGAAGTGGACCAATTTTTATTACTTTTTCAGTATCGGTTAAAGAAAGAGATTTTCTATGTCTGTTTGTTTGATTTTTTTGCATTAAGTAATTTATTTAATAACCAGGAGCCTTCAAAATTTAGCGAAATCACTGCGTTTTAAGGCGTCTTCAGAAGCATTACCTAAGTGGCTGGTTTAAAAAAAATCAAACATACAGACACAGAAAATCTCTTTCTTTAACCGATGCTGAAAAAGTAATAAAAATTGGTCCAGTTCTGAAGAAGGAAACAGGGGACTACGAAACGTCGTTTTACTGTGTTTTGCATGAGAATTTTGCATGCCACTTCGACGTAGGTAGTGTTTCTTCTTAACCATTTAAACAAATTTAATTGATATATATCATATGAGACCATGCCTGAATGGGCCGTACCCTCCACTTCACTTACTAGGATTAGTGATATATTCCTAATAACCCTAACAACCAATTGTAAGTACTAAAAGTTTTTTCCTTCTTTGTTTCAGGTAAGGATTTTTTGTGAAAATGCGTTGCGGCGACGCTGAGCAAATAACCTAAGGTAAGTGTGTCTTAAAGTTTTGAGTATAGAAAATACACTCTTACTTCTATTTCTATGAACAGTACGTTTATAAAAAATCGGGTAATATCACTAAATATCAATATCACTATATCGCGAACATCAGCACGCGTTGGGTACCCAAAGACCGACGTCGGCGTTCGTGGCCGTCCTCGGAAGCGGTGGCGCGATGACCTCGATGCCTTCGACGGAAATTGGTTAGAGCTGGCTAAGGAGAGAGAGAGCTGGAAGGAAGTGGGGAGACTTTTGCCCAGTGGGACATTAAAGGTTAATTAAAAAAATATATATATATCACTAATATAACCCATCCAAGCTTCCATGGGCGCCGCTTTTCATCTGGTGGGACGTAGGTACTTGCCAGCTCATTGCCCAACATTAAAAAAAACCCAACAATTTTCCTTGTCAATGACACTTTTCAAATTAATGACATCATTGAGCCGTCTAAAGATAAACACACAACAACGATGCTAATTAAAACGAATGAAAGTCTATATTTACCTGCGATTTTTATCCGCGACTGCATCACACATCACACGTACCACACAATCGCAATCACGCGTATCACGTGACAGCTTGATTGAATAATAACTCCTTTTCCTATAATTGAAGACGTATTTCTTCATAGTGAAATGTAGCATTGTTGTTTTCTCTGTTCATCAACGTCACAGTCGTCGCTGTTTTTTACTTAATCTCTGCTTCCTGTTGATTATCTATCTTACGATGCACTTAGAAATTTAAAAAAAATAATTAATCTATCACAGAGTAATGTCAATTAATAATATAATTGTATGTCTGCGCGAACTAAGTTGAACGAACGGAATTTTATTTTTTAATATTTTTATTACTTATTTATATAATAAAGACACAAAACAGCATACAGTCGAAGCAAGTTACAATAAATAATTAAGACTAAATAAATACCTACTAGACGGTAAACCAAACTAAGTGTCCTAATCGTGGGAAAATCGATAACTCTTTTAAAAAAACAAAACAAAACTAACTAAACATAAAACAAAACTTTGCACATGATAACATTAAGATTTACTTAATGGTTATAATACTAAAATTCCAATAAAGTATGTAAGTAATAATTTTTTAACATCTATAGAACAAAATTAATAATTAACATTTGTTGTAAGTAATAATAATGTCTGCCATTGTCTAGGAATATTATCTAATTTGTTTGCTATTATTCACTGATAATAACACATTTGGTAATATAAGGCGGTTATATTATAATTCGTCGTATGTTTTAACAAGCCGTGTAAGGTTATTGATAAAAAACTATAGGTATTTAAAAAAACCTGTTCACACCAAAAGCAATTCAGTTACTTAGCTATTATTCGATATTATTTGCTAATGTGTATTTAAATTATTGTCTGCAATAGTACATTAACGGTGTCAAGGACGAAAATATGATATACGCGAGCTACACGTGACATACTACAGGATACGAAACACGCTAGTATGCCAAATTGTAACCACTATATTTGAGGGCAATTTATTGCTCGGCCTGTCACATAAAATTTTACTTCAATTTACTATCCAAGTACACTTATTTTACCTAGCTATTAACGTTAAAAGATAATCAGGGAATATAGTCTTTAACTAATAAGATGAGTAGAAAAACGGAACCTTATTGGATGTTTACGACACATGCTTTCCTCTGCGTCTACTTGCTACTTGCATCAGTCTTTTACTTTCATTAGCCTAAGGGCTAACTGCACGCTCATCTATTTAGCACCATCATCGTCCACTTGACGCTTCACCTATTTTTTAGAAGGTTTAGCAGAAAACGGTTTTTACACATTAATAGCTAATAGGTCGGCACTGCCTCTGATTTCCTGAAGGTGCGGCTTCCAGACCTCTTTCCGAAAGATATTATCATCATCTTTTCGAGTTATCTAAATGTGCCTCTTATTAACTAAAAGTAAAATTGTTATAAATGTATTTTTAAGTGGTATGTAAGGCCAATACGGTAGCGAAGACAATATTCATCCATCCATGATCAATTTAAGGAACAAAATAATTTATTTGATCATCACGCTAAGAATATATACCTAATAAGCTAAGAATAGCTACGTGGAATTATCTATAGGTTCATTGTGCTGTGCATACAACAAATATACGATCTTGACCTGCATCAGTATGACGCACGTGGTACGAAACTTACAACGATATTGTCTCACTTTACAAGCCATAAACCGAATCTTAAACAACATTCGATGATCGATATAATTCAGACATGATAAAACATTTATCATAATCATCAATCACACCCGTGTTTGAAATGAGCTGATTCATATTCAAATGTGACTCATACTTAACTGGGATTCGCCGATCGTCCTTGTAGACCTGCAGACATAAAAAAACGCCAAATTTTAAATCTCATCAAAACGATACTCACCTAAGCAGGATGAGATATAATAGGGTTCTGTATTTGGCGCACCTCTTATATGGAAACCTGGCCAGTCGCAGTCCAGTCTGTTGTCTAATAAATACTGCAAGTCGGTTTGTATGCCGGCGATGTGTCAGCTTTATTACTGCTGCCTATAAAACGTGTGGGCCGTACACAGTTGACGTATTTGACATTTCAAAAGGCACACGTGGATGGAAAGAGGAATCGGTCGTATAGTCTCGTCTCCTGATGGCGCTGCTGATCTTTTATAAGTGCCCACAGTTTATCGTGAGCGCAGTAAACATAAATATGTTGAAGTTGGGACGTAAACGTTTGAAGAATATATTACTGTGATGACGATGAGTTCACTGACTTGAAAATGACTTGATTGTGAAAACAACGATATAGCTCGGTGTTACATAAAATGTAATCGTTGCTACGTTTGAGACTCCGGTATGTAAATTCAAATGTTATATGAAAGTAAATATTTTAATTATAAACACATTTTTTGGAAATCATACGTGCGGTCTGGATGATGGTAAACGGTCATCGCGGCCTGTTGACGATTACAACACCATGAATATGAAGAGGCGCCGGTAGCCGAGCGGATATAGACGCTCGGGTAGAACATAAGAAATCGTGGTTCAATCCTCATAGCTCCGTTACACTACTGACGTGAACCCACTCTGACAGTCATTTAGTTATTAATATGTTAAACGCACTAATAATCTTTAAAAAAAAATAGTTTCCGCGATTTGAACTCTTTAGTTATAATTCCTCTATGACCAGTGATTTTACTGGATCATATAACTTTAAAATGGAATACAGCATTGCAATACATTGCTTCTTGGCGGCAGAAATACGACGTGCTCTGCTATCTTATAGCTACCGACGGAAAACAAGCTTGGCGGATTTATACGTAAGCCCTACCATAGAATACATAATATACAAGGACCTACTACCAACCAAACCGAGCTCAGTATGTGCACCGTATGGAATCATGCCACTTTAACTGTCTTAGTATCTGGACTTTGCTTCCGCTTAACTTTAGGTGAAACAAAGTAATTTTGCTAATCTACTATATTTAAAAACCATGCCCCGTGCTGCGTGTGAAACCGCACAAACTAAATATATGAAAATAAAAATATATGCCTCTAAAAATTCAAATTCACAAAGAGAAGAGATGTCAATAAAATGCATTACCATAGCACATTTACAAGATACGCCTTTATAAATTCAATGGTACTCTCTATAGAACAATTAATGGACACAGGAATTGATCAAATGGAGACTGATGTTTATAAATAAAGAGGTGATGCTATAAATCATAATTTATTCGACATGGATGTCTTAGTGAGCATGTGGGAATTAATTCAGTCACAACATCGTTTCGTCGGCGACAATAGGTTGGCGCATCTCGTATAGCCTTCGAGATGGCTCCCATCATTGAAGCCGGCTCATTTCTCATTACGACTGAATGTGGCCCTATTCAGAATATCTTGGCATGCTCGAGCGATCACGACCGCATCTAACAATGGTGGATGCGATCCGACCTCGCAAGTGAGCCTTGACCGACTGCTTACTATCAAATAAAACAGAATTTACCGTCTTATTTAATTGTTAAGTCGTTTGATTTAATTAGAATGATAAATTTTAAATGCAATGATTATAACTTTTACTCATGATATATCTGTAAAATTGTCTATTTGTTAGGCACTTCCCTTCCCGCCCTTTATTGTTTTACATTAACGATATTTGTAGTAATTTTGGTAACTATACGAAGATCCCATCATTGACTGCATTGTTGTTTGTGAGTTAGAAGATGATATCGCACATTCCTCTGTTGTCGGCTTTACCGGTAATACTATCAGGCAAGACCGTGAGATGAAGGAAAGCGTTTACTTATTGCGACATTAAAGAAAGACATGACATTTGGTAGCTTGTATTCAAGTGAAAGAGAAAATCTGTCACTAAAATGGACAACAAGTAATACCTAAATGAAGGAGTGCGACCATAAACTTTCTTTCATAATGCGTAACCGTACATTTCATGATGACAATGCCATAGCAAATTTTACGACCTAAAATGTTGTAATTTCTAATAATACTATTGAAAAGTTGTCTCACAGAAAACGCCAAGAATCGTCTGTAAAAGACGCAAAGGCCATTAATGTCAATAATAAAAAGAATTGTAAAATTTCTTATAAAAAGTTTACAATTTAGTGGCGGAGCGGCAAAGCGCTCGGCCCGATATTCGGAGGTCCTGAGTGCAACTCCCAGAGGACCTACTCTTTTTCTCCGAAACGAAATTTCGGCCGATTTTCGTTTGCTATTTACAGCGGTTTCCATTCGTTCCGAAATTTCGTTCATACAAAATAGGTGTGCGTACACTTTTTAGAGGTATTTACGTTTTTATACTTTTTATTATTATAATTTGTTTTTTATAATTTTTCTATTGTCTGGATGTGACATATTATTATGTTTTGCTCTCAGAATAATAACTGAAGCAGTGCTATTAGTTTATTACAAAGTTTCTGCCACCAGTGCCTATTGATTTATTCTATTTTCCTATCGAACAATAGGTTTGACATTTAGATTATTATTTTTTAGAAAATGGTTTAAAATTTCAAAAATCATAGAAAGCGCTATAAATAGAAAATGAAAATTAGTCAAAATTTCGGTACGGTGAAAGAGAGTAGGCCCTAGACTGGTCCAGCAAAGTGTATTTCGGAATTTTCGACCTGTAGCCCGGTTTTGTGATCACCGACCCGCATTTGGCAAGCGTGATGAATGAGCCAATACCCATCAATTGTGGCGATTCCTTTAAAATGATGGAGACATTTACCCAGCTATGAAACAGAATATATTCCTTCTTTAGTTTTAATGGCAAAATATATATATATTTTTTTTAAATCTTTATTGCACAAAGAAAACAAAATGTACAGAAGGCGGACTTAATGCCAAGTGGCATTCTCTACCAGTCAACCTTAGGGCTAGGCAGAAAGAGTTGTAGGCGGTGCAATTCAAAATCTTGTGAATTATCAAATAAACTACACAAATCAACTAACATAGGTAAATAATTATACAATAAATAACATTACACAATTTTAATATAAACTACATGAACTTACTTAGATTTAATAAAGATACGGTGATAGAAAACTCTTACGAGGATGATGAAGACTCTTGGAGAAGCATATCGCAGATCATTTTCTTAAATATAATTTTGCTCGGGGCCCGTCTAACTTTTTCAGGGAGAGCGTTCCATAAACGGATGGCCTGTACCGTAAAGGAATTGCCCACGAAACCTGAGTGGTGAAGGGGAGTGGCAAGAAGAAGATTGTTTGATGAGCGAAGGTGCCGGGCATGAGAAGAGCTGAGAAGAGGGAAACAAGTTTTTAAATATAAGGGAGAGTGAGGATCGTTGAGGAAAATTGAGAATAAAGTTGAGAGAATCCTGGACTTACGACGTTGCGGGATGGTCAGCCATTTCAGCTGGAGGCGATAAGATGATATATGATCGTATTTACGTAAGCCAAAGATGAAGCGAATTGAATTATTGAGAAGGCGATCCAATTTGTTTAGAAGATCTTTATTTAAATCGGGATAGCAAATGTCAGCGTAATCAATAATCGGGAGAATAAGGGTTTGTACAAGAGAAACCTTGGTTTTTAGGGGCAGAAAGTTCTTGAGCCTATAGAGAGAACGTAACGCAGCAGTCACTTTCCGGCTAACCTCAGTGACCTGAAGACACCAACTGAGTGTGCTGTCGATCTGCAGACCAAGGTCTTTCACACAGGAGCTGAAGGGGATGTTGACACCGTTAAAAGAGACTGGCGTGACAACAGAGAGGTCAAGTTTGCGGAGTTGTCGTGGACTACCAATAACAATAGCTTGGCACTTGATGGGATTAACAGACACTCCGTACTGTTTGGACCAATCATTTACATTACGAAGATCGCCAGTGAGGGCAGCTATCGTCTCGTCAATATCCTCAACATGACATTGCCGATACAATTGCAGATCGTCAGCGTACAAATGGTGGGAACAGCGAATGTGGGGGATCAGAGTGTCGAAAAACAGGGAAAAAAGAAGGGGAGATAGGATACCTCCTTGTGGAACACCAGTGTGGAGCTTACACCATTTCGATAATTTCAGGTCAGCTCTGACAGCTTGTTCGCGGTTGCGAAGATAGGACGAGAACCACTCCAACGCTATTGAAGAGACTTTTAAATGTGATAGAATGGCTAGCAGCAGGTCATGGTCAACAGTGTTGAAGGCGTTGGAAAAGTCGATAAGGACCAACACAGTAACCCTACCGTGCTCCATGCCCTCCCTCACATCCTCAGTCACTTTAAGCAGAGCAGTGCATGTACTGTGAGCAGGTCTAAAACCGGATTAAAAATCAGTTATAAGCGAGTTCTTATGCACGTGTTGGGATATTTGCTTACTTACTACAGCTTCAAGGACTTTCGAGAGAAATGGTAATATGGAGATAGGCCTAAAGTTGTTTAAAGTACTGGGCTTTGACGTTTTTGGTAAGGGTAAGACATAGGCTTTACGCCAGATAGCAGGAAAAGTTCCAGTACTTAAGGAAAAATTTACTAGGTGTAAAAGGGCAGGGGTAATCTCATCCAGGATGGTAATAATCATGGTACGGCTGATGTCATCAACGCCAGTCGCGTTCGACTTAATTGAGTGGATGAGCTTACAAAGTTCATCTGAGGACACTGAAGAGAAGACAAAATATTCTAATATGGATGAGGGCATGGAAGCTATGTGACTGAGGGTCCTTGATCTGGTGGCATGGTCGAGAGTCGTAGCAGACGAGAAATATGTGTTAAGATCATCGAGAGAGAGAGTGGGGGGCAGGAGATCGGTTGAGGCCTTACCAATGCCAAGACTTTTTAAAAATTTCCAGATATCAGATGGAGAGCAATTTGTAACGTTGTTGTGTATGTGTCTGCGTTTGGCGACCCTCACTATCTGATTGCAACGGTTTCTGGCAATCTTGTATGACTCCCAGTTGCCGCCTGAGCGCTCGCGTTTGAACTTTCGGAAAGCACGATCGCGTCTGGTCATAGCCATTTGCACAACTTTGGTAAACCAGGGTGCAGGGGGCCGTTTCAGCTTGACCTGTCTTAACGGTGCATGTACATCAAACAACGCCACGATAGCCCTATTCAAGTAGTCAAGCTTGACATCAACACTGGCAGCCTCAAACGAGGGGCACCAGTTAATAACACTAGCCCCATGCCTAAGAGCGTCATGATCCATGCGGGAAAAATTACGCATAGGTACCACGACTGGTTTCTGCTTAGTCGTATGGAGTTTATAATTGGCAAGTAAAAGGTCGTGACGTGAGAAACCAGGAGCAGGATGCTGTGCATGGGTCAGGACATTGTCAGTACAAGAGGTAATAATTAGATCAAGCCAAGTGTCAGGAGAATGTAAATTGTGATGAGTGGAACTGAGCGGAAGGACAGAAAAATTAAGGGAGGAAATCATGTTCAGGAGTTTATGCGAGGAATTGGAGTTATTAAGAAGATCAGTGTTTAGGTCTCCCATGATAATGTGGTGTGAGTAGCTAGTACTGAGAAGTTCGAGTGCAGTTTCCAAGCCGGCATGATAGTCAACACCGGGAGGGCAGTAGACTACACCGAGAACCGCCTTCTCACCCCTAATGATGATCTCAAGAAAAATGTACTCTGCTGTGGCCGAGTAAAGGGAAGGGGACATATCAAGAACCTTATACGGGATATTGCTACGTAGGTAGATGGCGACACCGCCCCCGCCCTTCCCTAGTCGGTCGTTACGTATGAGTACAAAACCAGGCAAGGGATAGACAGCAGAGACTAAATCAGGTTTAAGCCAACTTTCAGACACTAGAATGGCATGCACGCAGTCACCTGAAAATGTTGCCATGAGTTCACTATGATGTGACGGGATGCTTTGAGCATTAATATGGCAGACATTAAGGAACTTCTTAAATGCAATCAAGTCACGTTCAATCATGCTAGAAAGAGAAAGGGCATCGTGGAAAGAGTCATCATCAGAATCATAAGATATTCCGGAGTTGCAAGAATGAAAAGATAAATCCATAATATATACTTAATAAGAAATAATATCTAAAATACATAAGCATACATAATAATATCTAAAATATATACAAAATAATTACCTATTGATATGCGATCGGGCTGCAAGCTCCCATAATAACAAGCCCTAACCATAGAGAACATGATTAAGTTGTCTATTGAATATTAATAAGCGATGCATGTGGGACGCTTTCCTCGCCGCCGTAGCGGGCACGCACGACTCCGCCGAACCATTTTTAGTCTGCTGGGACGTAATTAGGCTTTCGCCAGTTTCTCTATCACTATTAGCTTGATAAGGGAACGATGTTACGATGCCCTTGCATGACCATGTTTATGACTGATACGTCTATTTTGGTAATAGACATACAACATGACGTAATAAACTTCTATAACTATGATTAGTAGCTAATAAAGTGCAACTCTGATTTGGGAATAATGCCTCCCACCTTTGATCATCATTGTTTTTACACTGTTATCTGGATGTGTGTCAGGTGCAATCAAGAATACGGTCCGTTTTGGAGGTTATACCTAAGTCTTAAAAAAAGGTTTATGAATTCTAAAATTTGCTTTATATTTTTTTAAATTATTTATGTGTCCTGCTTTGTTCAAAATTATACTCATAAGAGACTTAACTTAAAATAAGCGTCATTTTCTGTTGCGAAGACTCGAGTCACTTCTTTGCTATTTCTTAGATGTATAGGAATAGAAAATGGGTCTAACTAAACAATAAAATAGTCGCTAGAACAATTTTCAGGTTGTTTTTAGGTAGCTATGTTTATATAATATGGAACTTATATCGTTTTGACACTACTTGGTTCAGTTTACAGTTGATGTTGGAACTGTCTCTATATTTCTTTGTTTTCTTTTATGATATTAGCCTACTACTTCACAAATTAGTATTCTTTTTACTTCATCGACATTCAAATCAACCTTCAAGCATTTGCATTATTATCAGCAACAATTAATCACTTCTAAATACGAGCACAAGTTTTGACACATCTAAAGTCGATCGCCTATGTATTTAGGTTACTCAAAATTTATGTGTGGGCTTGGCTCTTTCGAAAGTATATGCAAATAAAAATTGTCTTTAATAATCATATTGCACTTATAGACACTCTTTGTTTTCACTTTAAGCAAACTTGCAGTCGACCACAATAATATAATGAAAAGAGTAGAAAGTGAGGTGTGTTGGTTTTAAGTGTGGTTTGAAAGAACGTACAGTATTGAAGATTTAAAAGGAAAAGTGACAAGATATTTCATTATTTATTATCATTCATTAACATAGAAGATGTTTTAACGTGATGATGATAATTTTGATTTCTGTTACAGGTACCTACATGATGACAATTTTTCACGAGATACTTTTGTAAGTTGGAAGATTGGTATTCGGAAACATGTTGACATTGACCGTCAAGAACCTCTTGACTAGCAACAAATAGCTTGTGCAGGGCATGTGGAGAGAAAACGGAAACCATGTAGCACATATTGAATGACACTCTTGCCAGAAAAAAAAAGTAATTCTTCTGGTATCGGAATATCCGAAACCAGAAGACTTTAAGCTCTTCGCCGTCAAAGACATTGCCAAGTTTATGGCAGTCATTTTTACAGATGGGACGACGTGTTACTGCGAAAGGGGAACCTCAGGTCCCACAAAGATTAGATAAGATATGAACCTCTTCTCAATAACAATTTGTAAATGCTAATAGTATCTAAATCAAAATTGATTTTTATTAAGCTTACGAGTTAAACTTACAAGTTTAGTAAGACAACGCTTAGGGTTTTCTTAAGTTGAATATACTATAAAAATCTTTACGATTGTAATAATAGGCACGATACTTAATTTTGGCCCGTTGTGTTTCGATAGGCATCAAAAGCCATAGTTCCGGTCCATAAAAACCGATAGAGCGTGGCTGACTGCCTTGTGTCTTGTGAATTTATGAACACTATTAGATTTGATTGTTTCTAGTATAGATGAAAATGAAAATCTTTGTGTTGGAAACTTGCTTCCGGTTTTGGATACGTACGATTTCGTCAGGTCACAAGTCTTTATTGTTTCCTATTGTTTTTATTCTATCTAAAATATAAAAGATAACTTTATATTTTAGTCGGATAAACGAAGCCCATGTAGTAGACAGTAGGTAGAACTCATGCGCCTTACTATTACGATTATATCTGTTTAAACAAAATATCTTTTGAATGTCATAACAACTCTACGGTGTATAGAAGTAATGAAAAGAAGCCGCAACAAACTCGGCAAATACTATTAATTCTCATATTTTATGTAAGTTTAAAAAAAACCATAATAATAATATTTTTTCGCGCACACATATAAAGCTTTTGTCATTCTTTCTAGTACCATGTTGAATGAGGTACAAGGTTTATGATAAGGGTGTTTTGACTAATGGGTTATTTTACAACAAATAAAGCATTCCTTCGGTTATAAAACTCAATGAACATCTATAGAATGTCATTGATTAAACTAGAGATAGTTTAATAATGTGATTGAGATTCAGATGTAAATTTTTATTTATACATGAGACGCAATACCTAAGTAAGTACATTATAAAACTGTATAGTGTATACAGCGTTCTTAAGCAATTTCTTAATGAGATAAATCAAGTGTAAAATTGGCCACATTGCTCTTCGTTAAGCCGAATGACATAACTTGCCCACCAATTTGGTCATCGTCTTAATGTGAACATGTCAATTGACATTTACAGGTTGCGTGTGCGCAATGTTTATGTCTCATTTGTGTCTGCACAATGGGAAGCTTGAATCATGTTTATTTGTGTAAAATTCTAGTAGATTTTATGGCCAAAATATGGTGAAATCAAATGAATTATAATATACTTACGTTTTTTTTTATAAAATAACTGTTTTTTTTTGCCAATTTCCCAATGTGCTTTTCATTTGAAAACAAACAGGCTTTTCTTTTATAGCGTTAGGTGCGTGCCCTTTATTAACTATTTTAATTTTCTATCAACAAAAATAAACTGGTTTCTTGTATCCACAAGAAAACAGTTTCTCAAGACAGATGTCTATCTAGAGAGATATAGAGATAAATTCACACAACTTTTGGCATAAGGACTCAAGAAGTAGATAGAGGAACTGCGCAAGTACTGATGAATGTATTTATTGTGTTATATTGCAGTTACTAACTATCGTTGTAGTGAATGTATCGATATTAAAATACCTACAAAAGAATAAGTTATTTGCAATTTACATGACATTATTAGGAAAGGTCATGGCTAAAGTGAATTTTAATTAATTAAAGCGAATCGTGTGCTCATCTTTTATTGATACGAGTTCGTGATCGAAAGGTGATGGTTACAGTTATAATGGAATATGTATAAATACGACTCACCTGTTTAACATACTTACTTACTAGCTACATAAAGTCACGTGAAATTGACGTTTTATAAATTGTTATTACTGCGTTCGCATTGGCATAGATATATAATGTTGATTAAACTATGACAAATGAAAATATGAACATTTATAAATTATTTTCCTTTCGTGAATGACTTAAACCTTTGTGAGTATAGGCCTTTTTAATGTGTTTTATATGTACAGTAAAGCGTTATAATAAAATATTTTATAAAACTAACGGTTATATAAAGGTTTATATTCCATTAAAGCTTCTGTTATTTCTTTAGTCTATTGTCTATATTATTATCTAAGACTTTGTAAGAAGATACTAAATAGTTGTACTTTGTAAAAATAGGTCCATTATGGTTTGTTACTTGAAGTATTATCATGTTATTCTTTTGTTTTTTCTTCTATCTACTTAGCATTGTTTTGTTCTCGATTTTATGCAGTCTTCAGCATCATTTTCGTTAATCTCTTTTATTTCCACTTTCAGGACTTCTAATCAGTGTTTTTTTTGTTTATTACTTTGTATTCCCTCTATGCATTTTAAAACAATAAAAATATTCGCATACAATTTTTTTTTAAATTTTCGTTATCACGTAGGTACTGTGTTAACACAGTTTTGGGAAATCAAAGGTACCATCCGAGTATCGCCTCATTGAATAACAATACGAAACGAAAGTGCCCACCGGAAACGACGGAGAAAATGCTGAACAAACACACAGACCGGCCGTACAAATGCATATATTATATTTACTGCGTTGGGGTCACTGTGATATAATGTTTATCTTTATGTGCTAATAAAACAAGCGTCAACAGTTTGCCGAGGCTTAAAATTGTATAAGGTGTCTCAAGAAATAGTGTCAAACGAAAACCTAGAGATGTAGAACTCTGGCCAATGTGATCAAAAATATGAGGCTCATGGCTCATTGAATAGGTCTATACTAACAAAAACCTCTTTGCCTTAACTACTAGTCACAATAATTGAAAAGTATTCAAGCTGCAGTTTTCCAAAAGTTAATGAATTTCACTTTAAACTATTTAAAGTGACATGACAAATTTTATAAGATTCAATAAATATGTCGGTAGCCAAACGGATACAGCGAAATCTTCAAAAAGTATAAGAGCTGCCCGTGAAATTCAAATCAAGTTAATCTGTTAAGGCCATAGGAGACCAGGAGGACAGCAAAATCTTTCCAGAAAATATTTGTTAATAGCACATTTACAATAAACTCAACAAATAAAAAAAGATTCGTTATATCTGATTTTTTGCTTTAATAACGCTCAAATAAACTAACATAACGAAACCTTGAAAAAAATGACAACCTTATTAAATTAAATTATATGGTGGCAGAGTGGTCTACGCAGCCGCCCGGATTGCATATGACGTGGGTTTCCAATAATGAATTTTTTTTCAACGTTTCGTTGTCTTCGAAATATAAAAGATCAAAAGATAATATAAAAAAAAAAAACTTTCCTACACTCACACCAATTATCTAGCCCAAGAGGAGCTTCGTTATGAAACTCGTTAAATGGTTACTAGACAACGGATAAACATACATAACCACTCACTCGTGGAAATTTTCTGACACAAAAATTGGCGCAACTGTCAACGTCAAATTTGACAGAATCGAGAATAGAATAATGCGATATTTTGCGATCACGATGCATAAAATGTACCACAGAACCGAAATAATTAAACTTGTTCATACTAAAGTAGTCTGTAATTGTATGAAAACACGGTGCAAAGTCAAGTGTGTTTTTGTAGGTGCGGTCTCATGCGACCGCTTGGGGGCTGAGGGGTAATACTTAAATACCTACATACTTATTATACATAGAAAACACCCAGACGCGAGACAATTTAGAAAAACAATAATTTCTAAATTGACCCGACCGGGGATCGAACCCGGAACCTCAGAGATGGCGACACCATGAAAACCGGTGTACAAACCACTCGATCAAGGAGGTCGTCAATTTAAAAAGATCTACCATTTATAGCCTTTGTATGCTAGCAGTTCTCATCGAATAGAATAAACTATACCACCACATAGTTGATATTCCACATCAGTCCTGAGTCCTAGCTGACTCAGGGTGGATTCGACCAAACTTGAATAAGGTCTTATAACTAGATTAAACGCCGAATTTGTATAGACTAATCTCGGAGTAAGTCTTATTAAAGTTTGGTCGAATCCAGTCTCAATGAGACAGCCGCTAACCGCGCCGATTTGCATTCATACTCAACAACGGCGGGCCGCAAAAATACCATATATACATACATAATCACGACTATTATCCCCGAAGGGTTAGTCAGAGACTAGGCAATGAGGACCGCAAAAGAAGTCCGCTACCATAGTCCACTTTTCACCAAACAGCGACTGCACATGTGCTCAACGTGACAGGTGGTGAGCCCATCGCCGCTCTAAGTTGTTTGAAGTATGTGCAGTCTAAAAGAACATGTGAATTGCATACCCCATTCAGTCACGTATGGTTAGCGAAACAGATCCAATTATGCACACAATGGTTACAATTGCATGGTACGGAACAAGACAAAGGTATTAGTTTTTAAATACTTTTTTGTATTGATACGCAATGATATACGGTTCACGCTTTGGGATATTGTTTCTGAAGTAAGGTGAAAGACTATGTAATTGTAGTAAACATAAGTAAAGCCTTTAAACGGCCGAATTCTAAAAAAATGTTTGTTATAATATTTTTGACATTTCTTTGAGCAAATATCTAGTGTCACTCGAATTTCGAATCACGAGAAAACAAATAGTAATGGTGTTTTTCTTTTAACATACATACATACACATAATCACGACTATTATCCCCGAAGGGTTAGTCAGAGACTAGGCAATGAGAATCGCAAAAGCAGTGCCCTGCCATAGTCCACATTTCACCAAAAAGCGACTGCACATGTGCTCAGCGTGACAGGTGCCGAGCCCGTTTTATAATGGATGTATGGGCAGTCTTTAGTCCGTTAGTCGTCTTATACGATACCCAAGGTAAGAGAGGGGGTGGTAGTATTCTTTCACCGCTACGGTAGCGGTTTTTCTTTCAAAACCAGTAAAAATCTGCGTGAAACTTGATGTGTGCACAAATAATCATTTCTTATTCAGTAATTTGTTTACTCTTCATCGAATTTACTGACTTTACTGTCCCACTTTAGGGCAAAGACCTTCTCCATCATTGAACTCAAGTCAGTCAAGTCATTACCACGCTTATCAAATGGCGGTTGGTGATCACAAAACTCTTGAGTCTAGACCTACGGTTGTTTAGCCTCTAGAGGCTATACAGCCTCTGAAGGCTAGATTCTATGCCTATCCATCCACCCATAAAAGTAAAATTAAATTTAGACGATTCAAAATGCTTATTTTAATCTTACTGAATAAAGAAATTTTGATTTTGATTTTTGATTTAGAGGCGTCCTGAAAAACGAGCAATTCATATTCCCTAGTCCATTTTCACATCTTTGTCTTTAACGATTTTTAAATCGGTTCAACGTGCTATGGGCGTGGCACTAACGAAGGCGACTGTGTGGATATTATGTAATTAAAAATTTCTTGCCACAGATTCCGTATCTCCCTCAGCATAGTCCTACAACCATTTTTCCAGAGCCTTTTGCTATGTGAACTGCAAAACAATGACCCGGTAGCAAATTTTTATATTTTCTTTTTTAAATCACTTTTCTTTACAGAAAAATACAATAAGCAGCCATACTTATCCACGGAGTTTTTATCATAAAAGGTTGTGTGGGAGAAATGCAGTCGGCTTCAATTGTGATGCTAAACGGGCGTTCAACGAATGCATTCATTTGTTGCATAATTATAATAGCAAATGAGAGAAAAATTGTGCGTCGCCAGTGTTTCCGTGTGCGATGGTTGTACTACTATGTAGGTAACCCTTTGTTTGGAATACCGTAATACCTTTCATTGCTTTTCTATCTACCACCCCCTCTCTTAACTTGGGTGTCGTAAAGGCGACCAACGGACTAAAGACTGCACATAAATCCAACAGCATAGAGCGGCGATGGGCTCAACCCCTGTCACGTGGACACCAGAGCAGTCGCTGTTTGGTGAAAAGTGGACTATGGCAGAGGACTGCTTTTGCAGTCCTCATTGCCTAGTCTCTGACTAACCCTTCAGGGATTATAGTCGTGATTATATGTATGTAATTATAAGAATTCAACTAGCTTTTCCTTTTGAAACAGTAGTCTATAACCGAATCTAGGGCCCTATCTGTCCCAATATTCATCAAAATCGGTCAAGCGGTTTAAGCGTGAAAGCGTAACAAACAAACAAACTCACTTTCGCATGTCATAATGTTAAATTAGGATTACGATACGTTACTTTACGAACCCTTTGTAGGCGAAGTGTTCACAGAGAGACTGTTTATATAAAGTGATTCATTACAATGTGTACTCAATCTTTACTAAAATAATGCGAAACATACTGAGAGCTGAGAAGATTATTGAACCAGCTGGTCATCTCGATATCGAGTTGGCCACCGAGGCTTTGATCTAGGGCGGAGGAGGTAAAAAGCATACATAGTATTTAACGACTTTTTATTTTCAAAGGGTAAGGCAATGAGAACTGCAGAAGCAGTCCAGTGCCATAGTCTACGTGTCACCAATTTAGAACTGCACATGTGCTCTGCGTATAGGTGGAGAGCCCATCGCCGCTCTTTGCTGTTAAATTTGTGTGCAGTCCTTGGTCCGTTTGTCGCCTTTTACGACACCCAAGGGAAGAGAGGGGTGGTAGTATTCTTTCACCGCATCGCGACACGGTTTCTATAATTAGTTTTCAATATACAGGTACTTGTATATGAGAAAATTCTGTGTTAGAAATTTCATTATCTTGATCTATCATAACCGCGGCAGAGTAGGCATACAGGTTGACTGAGTTTCATTCTATTTGCAACTTAATACCCGACATTAACGATTACTTAGCACCTACGATTTTTCACTGTAAAAAGGTCTGTGTTAATGAATAACATCCTTAACACTTTCTTGGAATGAAAAATTATTGGTACTAAGTAGGTAATCGGTTATGCTAATTGACGTCTTCGAGTGGGCGCAATAACTAGTAGTTATGTTTATGACTATAATAATTAACAGACTTAAAACAAACTCCTATTTTAAAAATTATTCTATCCCGTGCTAAACTTTTTATCCAATCTCGGGATACGGGGTCGCTAGTGGTGAATAACACTCCCATTCAGCATTCTTTGTGTAATCATGTGGATGAGTTGTAGTGTGTGAAAGAGATCTGATCACTCCAATTTCATAATGTTATGGCTTTAGCTCCCTTAATTGGGCTAAAACGCTTCTGTTTCAAGAATACAATAGTGGTCCAACAATACATGTGCTTAGGAAGTGTAAAACAAGTTGTTTACGTAACGACGTCTATACATGTTTGTGTAATACGCCCGCAGTCAAAACTTTATATACAATAGCGGTTATGCAACCATCTAATTGTTTTTGATTTTTTTTACGTCATGTTTATTAGCGTAATTAAAAGCGGAGGTTAATTTCTGAATGACGTTTTGTAACTAACTATAAGGTTGTTGGATAAGATAACAAACTCTCCTATTTAGGTACAAACTATTTACGAAGATTTTTGATGTGATTAAATAAATAATTTATAAGTATACTTAAATTAAAATAAATTGTCGCGAACGTTCGCGCATCACTTCATTATAGCTTTGATTTCGAAATTTAAATAATAAATTAGAGGTTATGTCAGTGCAAGAACGTGAAAAAGAAAACATTGATTTTACAATTTAAAGTTCGAAAATTAACTAATTAAGCTGCAAATCAGTTCTCAGTTTCTCAGTAGCCATCAAACCTAACCCACCGCATAATTCGGTTGGCGCTTAATTTTTTTAAGACAGCGGCGCAACATCTATTCAGCCTCGTGCGTGATCTTCACATTAGTGTGTAATACATGTTTTTTGCCGTAATTTATTATTACTGTCGTATTTAACAGATGCAGCAATCGCGTTCACGGGACTGCTCTGTCATTCACCTCGGCATCGTATCGCCACCCGACTCCGGCCTAAGGCTCTTACGTAACTGCACTGCGGTCAAGTCACTACGACAGTCGATGTCGACTATCGATGCCTCCGAACGTCGACACACCGAGTGTTATCGATTTAGGTTTCTCAGTAAAGCGTTTTCTTCCGTCGCGGTTTCGTGAGAGGTTGTAACTTGTAATCGATGTTTGAAACTTTATTTGTCAGATAAAAAGAAAAAATAAAATACCTACTTGCTGTTTAATTTCGTGGTACAATTAGGTTTCTGTGGACTTCTTAGCGGGAAATTAAAGCATTTTACTTTCCCGCTAAGAAGTCCACAGAAGTACAAACATAACAAACATGCCCCCGCTGGGAATCGAACCCGCGACGTCTGGGTCCTAGACCGATGGTCTTAACCACTAGACCACAGCCGTTGTTATTTTAGTATTAGTCATAATTATTCTTCATCAGTCATCTATCAATACACTGCAGATTACTCATAGTCTAATTGTATGCTAGATCACTTTTTTTTCCTAAATGTAAATTATACTATAACTTAATAAAAAGTTCAACAGCCCAACTTATTCTCCGAACAATAGGAACACATTCACAAAAAAGTTTCTTTAATGAATATCGCCTCGTCTGACATTACGCACTATTGGAGATGCTGTAAAAAGAGGTTTTAGTTTTCGGACCGTGAGAATGAAATTGACCGCTACGAAGCAGTAGCGAGTTTGGTAGCAAGTCTCGCTCGCGTGAGCACAGCTGATTCATTTAGGTTAATCAACGATCCATTGAGAGACTTCTGGTGACCGCAGGGTTGAGTGAAACATTATAAGAGTATGAAAATCAGCGTGGCAGTAATTTTTTGGAAACTGCAAAACTACATTATGAGAGAGGCCGTTATAGATTTCGAACGTCATTAACCGTATATTATTGAAAAAAAAAACATATAATAACATTTATCGATAAATAAGTTACGTATTTTAGTTTCGAGAGTGACAAGAGCTTTTGGCCTGTAATCTGGAAGTACTGCGTTCAATTCCCAGGTCAAATAATGTGTGTTTCGCAGTTTCCGATGCATAACCTGGGTTCGTGATCTCCATCATTTGGCAAGTGTGCTGATAAAAACAAAACCAATCAATTGAACTGATGATTTCATTGCAATGACTTGCCCAACACACAAGCTGAGGCGGGGTCCTGATTGACAATTGTCTTTTTTTTTGCATATTTGTTTTTTATTTATATTTTTTTATGTTTGTCAATAAATGTTTTTCTCTCTCTCTCTCTCAACAGTGGGACAGTATTAATTAGTTAACATTTGAAGACGCAAAATTTTATTCCCGCTATTTGTTAAGCCCCACTCTCTGTAGTACTATCTCGTTCATCATCAGCTTATAAATGTCCCACTGCTGTTCACAGGCCTTCCACGTGGACAATAGCACGAGGGGATATTTAAAATCAAATTCAAGCTTGAATACAGTTAGAAAGGGATGACGATATATGCGATAAATACCACCATCCCTTTCTAACTCTACTCAAGCACAGATTTGAGTGTGAGTTTGGTTTTAGAATACGAGCCCAAGAGGTGATAGTAGAGCCCCAGCAGTGCGATTCTCTAAGTTAAAGCCTTGGTAGCAGCGCGGCTGCCGCAGCGCTGATAATTGACTCTGTCTCTTTCATGTTCATAGCATTGGAAAGAGACAGCAGATCACAGCCATGCGCGCAGCGTCTATGTGTCGCTTAGAGAGAATCGTATAGCAGGCCTAGTTACGAGTGTTTGCACTAGGTGATGTTTGATGTTCCCACGTTAGCGGGACGTCCCTTTCTCCCTATATAAGTACACACACCAGCACTTCTGGTTATACAAAAGTGGTAATACTGTCCAATAGATTTTCAACCTTATCTGTTGGGAGTTGAGTTCAAAATCAATTTAAGGTTTACGGGAGTCCGTATAAACATGTCCGTACCTTTTTTCCTCTATCAACGCAGCAGAAGTTACAGTTTGATGATAATTGTTTTCGTACTTATTAGATTAGCTATGCGCTTGACCGGTGGGAAGACGTGGAAAAAGTACTACGTGGTTCTAAATTAAAAAAAAATAAGAGAGAGAGAGATAAACATTTATTGACAAACTGAAAATAATAACATACAAAACTTAAGTAGGACCCCGCCTCAGCTTGAAATTAGTCGATAAATTATTATGATACATTAATTAACCGCCTTCTGGTCTAGTGGCTGAGCCACTGGTCTTAGGTTTAGAGGTTTCGGTTTCAATTCCCAGCAGGGAGTGTATCTTTGTGTACTTGGTTTTGTTGGTGGTAGGGCTTGTTAAGTTCCCCTGGCTAGCTATATAAAAAAATCGTTTATTTCTCTCATTTAAACTTAGATATAGGTACTAACTGGTTGTAAACAGATGATGGGAATCAGGAGTTCAAACTAGATAAAACCCTGTGCCTTAAAAATACTGGTCCCTCAAATAGCAAAAATAGAAATAATAGAAAAAAATATTTAGATACTTATACCTTTATACTTAATGCGGGCTACCACCACCTTATCAAAAGTTTTGCTCCATAACAACAATGCTTAATGTTGTGTTCCAACAATTTAGTGATAAGATAGGTAGATAGTGCCTCAGTGGATGAGCTCGCCTCGCGTGTCTACCTTCGGCCTTATCGCAATTTACCACAAGTACTGAAAAGGATATAAAATACTTTATATCTCGGTAATAGGTTCCTGTGGGATATATTGTAGACCAAGACCCAGAGTACGAAGTCGCGGGCAAAGGCTAGTTTAAAAAAAATATAGATGCTTACCAATACTCGTATTCTGAATGAGCCTTACATGAATGCGTTTCTTCTCCATCACAAAAAAGGTCTCTTCAAACATGCGTAGCTCAATAGATCCCTATGACATGTGATTTTTTACACCTCCAACAACAGTTTGAACTTGTAAATCACTTTTTCTCACCGTTTCCTGTAGGCTCCAGAGGTGTTATTTAGGCTTGAATGGCTGCCATTTGTTTACCGACGTCATTTGTGTTGGGCTCGAGAGTAGATGTGGCGAGATTAGAAACTTACTGAGTTGTATAGTGTAAGCTTTCTAACGTAAAACCAATGTATCATAATATAAAATAATGTGTTGTTTGTCCCCGTATGTAGCCTCTGTAGCCTAGATTCCTAACAAGGTTTATTGTATTTACTTGGTTTAGTCTAGTTTAATTCGTACTGTAACAATCGTACTGTAATGTAACATAATGTTTAGAATTCTCCCTCTTACCTTTAGAAAACTCTCTCTCTCTCTTTCTCTTACCTAAAAACTCTCCCTCACCTATTATTTTACTCGGTTTGGTAAGTGCCCCTCAGTAGCTACTATACTTAGTCTTTGTTAAATCTGTCGCCATAACATTTTTAGTATAGTACCTATATATCATTGTTATCTTCTTCGACAGTAAGAGATAAGAAATATAGTTCTTCAGCTGTTTAGGGTTCAAGGTAAAGTGTGTTTCCACCATCACCACTTAAAATCGGGTGAGATAAAACCCGACCGCTTTTTCTAATTAAGTAGATGAAACTCGTAAACGTTTAGTGTTTTTTTGTGTTAATAACGCTAAAACATACTTTAAAATATTGAAACGTTGACCACCAGTTCCCACCAGAGGTACTCATATTTTTCAACGTTTCAATAACTTAGCAGAGCAGAGCAGAGTTGTTGAGTTGTATTGACTAGGCGTTGATTAGGCGTACGAAATATTATAACAAGTGCAATTATAAGTATTTCTCATAAAAGTAATGATTCGCAGCCGGCAATCGTCGACGACCTAGAAAGTTAGCGACCGTGCTTTAAACAAATTTTGCAATTAGTTCTAATGGGCTTGCCTCTATAAAGATAATGTTAGAGTCCATCACGAAGTAAGTTTAACAATTTGTGTTGATTTTTTATTGGGATCATTTCAAACACCGGATCGGTTTCAAACATACACACATACATACATACATACATACATTCAATCACGTCTATTATCCCCGAAGGGTTAGTCAGAGACTAGGCAGTAAGGACAGCAGAAGCAGTCCTCTACCATATTCCACTTTTCACCAAATAGCGACTGCTTAGCGTGCCAGTTGGTGAGCCCATCGTCGCTCTATGCTGTTGGATGTATGTGCAGTCTTTAGTCCGTTAGTCGCCTTTTACGACACCCAAGGGAAGAGAGGGGGATGTAGTATTCTTTCACCGCTACGCGACACGGTTCCAAACAATTATTTATTGTCAAATGTCTGGAAGAAAATGGAAGTGACTATTTTAAAGTGTCTAACCTCTAAGGCGGAAAAAGTTATCATTATTTTTTTATTATCGTTAGATCTTGTTTAGAGTTATTTTAGTACTTAACATCTTTTTCAAGCATTCTACACACCTTTTTTTATAAAAAACTTATACGAAATACTAACACTTGGTTGGTTTGGTTGGTAATTATGTTTTTTTTTGCCAATTTCCAATATTTTGAAGGAGCAAAAGTGGCTTAAGAACGTTTGTAGGATACGTTGTGGAGGGGCATCTAATGTTTTTGCAAATAACCCTTTTTATATGTTACGGATACCTACTTATATACAATATAAAAGTTTTGTAAACGGATTGTTAAGTATTATTTGAATATCCTAATACCATTATTTTTATGTGACCCATTTCTTTCGTAAAAAGGAAATCAAAAGCCACCGACCAAGGCTACGCAAAGTTGCCAAACTGAAATAAATTGCCGATAAAAGTACTTAACCCTCGCGCCGGTCTTAACGACCAATCAAATGGTACAAATCACATATTTCTCACGTAAACTTGGTACCCAACACGAAAAGGTATTGGATACAATGGTAATTAAGAAACGGTGGCCGTGAGATCATAGACACTGTGGCTCACACGAATTTTGGTACAGTTGGCGTCGTAAATAGCGAGCGTTACACCTGAAATACTTTACTCGCGTTCGAGTGTGCGTGTAATACTAATTTGTGAGTAGGTGCCGCTACTGCGATATCTTAAGACCTCAGCTGTTGTAAAACCAAACACAATAGATACTTATTAAATTGTTAGCAACCTCTAGGAGCATTCGTGACAAACAAGGAGATCTACTTATTAAGAGGTACGCATTTCGGCTTCCCATACAAATTTCCAAGTCGAAATTTTTAAAAACCACTTAGCCAATTTTAATGAAACTTTGCATGCTAAAGTAATATTCAGGGATCTAAATAGTTTGTTGAAAACATTAAAAAAAAAACGTTTATTTAAGTGAGTTATTGCGATTTTAAACTTTCTATAGTGGACTTTAAATCGCAATAACTCAGCTAAATAAACGTTTTTTAAAAATGTTTTCAACAAACTATTTAGATCCCTGTGTTTTACTTTAGCTCGCAAAGTTTAATCAAAATTGGCTAAATGGTTTTTAAAAATATCGACTTGGAAGTTTGTATGGGAAACCTAAATGCGTAAACCCTCTTAAACTATCGCAACACAAACCCACTACCTGCTGCACCAAATACCTCCTAAGAGGAAAGTTCTTTAAAATATACCAGACGTTTGTCAGTCGATATCTCAAAGGTTGAATCTTAGTCACGCGACAGACAGACATTTACGATGAAATCGTAACTGTGACTATTATTTTTACTTACGTAATAAATGAGACGAGGATTAGTTAAAAATACATACACACATAGATTCTCTAACTTTTATCCCAGACTAACATAGTCAGAGACTAGGCAATGTGGTAGAAGCAGTCCACTGTCATAGTCCACGTTTCACCACATTTTAACTGCACATGTGCTCACATGCAACCGTGTCGCGTAGCGGTGAAAGAATACTACCAACCCCTCTCTCCCTTTGGGTATCGTAAAAGGCGACTAACGGACTAAAGACTGAAGAAATACATCCACTAGCTTAGATAAGCGATGGGCTCACCACCTGTCACGCTGAGCACATGTGCAGTCGCTATTTGGTGAAAATGGCAGAAGCAGATATGGCAGAAGACTTTTACGGCCCTCATTGCCTAGTCTCTGACTAACCCTTCGGGGATAGTCGTGATTATATATATGTATACATGTGCTCAGCGTGTTAGGTGGTGAGCCCATCGCCGCATGCTGTTGAATGTACATATGTGCAGTCTTTACTTCGTTAATCGCCTTTTACGACACCCAAGGGAAGAGAGGGTTCGGTAGTATTCTTTTAGTTATCCGCTATAACACACGGCATGGCATGGTCCAAAATATTAATATAAAAAACAAGTACTGTATTTATCAGTTATTTTTAATGATGACTGTACCACCAATTACAAGGTAAGCGTGCACTCTGAACTTTGTACACCTCTTAACTTATTGCAAAAGGTCTGATTTGGTGCGATGCTGTCATGATGTTATGTCGTGATAAGAACGCTGATTGAGCTGTCTGTGTAATCTGTATTGTTTCGTAACCCGCGAACAGTATCAGGTGGATCATTCAATATGATTAATTGGGTGCTTAATATATTTGGCGCAATTTTCTCTTTGTTGGATCTACAAACAGTTTCATAATGGTTCTCAGCATTGGCAAAACAGTTATGTTTGTTTATTATTATGGTAAAATTGCTATTTTGAAGAAATTGTTTACTTATGAATCTCGCTTTAGCATATATTGTATACTGTTCCAATGCTAGGCAAGAGGTTCTCCATTTTCACTGGAATTCAAATCTATTAAAATAATTTTATTGTTAATTGAGTTTTTTTTGCCGTATGCAGCGAAAATACGTAACGCACTTTGCCCGTCTTAACCTGCAGATTTCGGACCTAACGCTTTTGTCACAAAACCACCGACACTTTGCTGAGCACTTGCAAATTTACCTATGGCGAGAAGTCTTATCTTATCTTTTTTTAGTGGGGCCTGCAGAGGTCTAGTCGCACGTCAACCATTGGAATCTTTTGTGCATATCATATCCTATCACTCTGCTTCCTCACCTCAGTGAAAATGGCTGCCATAAACTTAGCAATGTCTTGGAAGGCAAGAGCCTAAAATCTTCTAGTTTTGGGTAGGTTGATCCTAGGAGATACATTATTTTCCTAAATGGTAATATAATATGACGAGATAATTCGTGATCGTTACATAAACTGCTCATACCCAATATGGTCTAGACACGTCGTCATAACTCGCACGCGACAGTAAACGACCAGACATTCATAAAAGAGGAGAGCAGTGCAATAAAATCGTAAGTGCAAAAGCGGTTTCAACTTATTCTAGCGCATTCCTGTGTCGAGTTCGCACGTCGCGTCGAACAGCCGCATGTAAATCCCCAAAGGTGTGAGTTTCATGGGTGAAATCTTACCAGAACAGCTTATGTTAATGTCTTGGGCTGTATTATTGGTTCTACAGGAAAATCCTAAAGCTGTCTGCGTCACTGTAAAGTGATAAAAGATCTACTAAAATAAAGGATCTACTTTTGATTACAATGTCTATTTTAGACTAACCTGCTTAATGTAGAACTGCTATTACGGCAATTTATTTGTTTTTTTTTTACTTTCATAAAACCATTTTTATTTGATTTAAAGCCATCTCCTAGAATCATAGTATTTCTTAATACAATTTTTTATATAAAACTCTTCGTATCGTTAATTTATTATTCATTATATGACACATCCATTCCACAGAGTTCATTTGTCAATTCAGCACTTAACACACTGTCTTGTCGTCATTGTCGAGTCACGTTGTCAAGTCTAGTAGTTATAACAAAATGTTTGCCGCATATTTTCTATTCTCAAGCCCATTCATTAAACAAACAATAGAAAAGATGCCGTGTAAAATATTTATCACTTTTACGTATCGACTTCAAAACACCTCGAGCGGTCCCAAGAAACCGAAACGAACAATGGACATGTGTAATACGCGATAACCATCAAGTTTCGGCGACATATGACACTGCGAAGCATACGGAATGAGATTCCCATCGCCATTCATAAGAACTAGACAGTTACGATACGAACTTTGAATGTTTAGTGCTGGCAAGTGTCACGGGATTAATTTGAATTGGCAAACTCACATTCTTGAAGATCGTGACGGATGAATAAACATCGTGTGCTGATGTGTGAACTGTTGTCTTTGCAGGCATTCGGCTTTTAGTCAATTCCTTATAGGTGTGACATTACCGGGATCGCATTTCAAACTGAGTAGTAGGTACTATAACAGTTTATGTTACGGCTTTTCTCGAACTATGCAAGTTTTGCATTTAATTATTATCTTCGATCAAAGAAGCGTATTTTCTAATAATTTAGTATGTCTGCTATATAATATTAATAATGATTACAAACTGTCCTTTACATTTATAAGTTTAATCACCTTGTTAACTTTGAGCGTTCAGTTTTCATTTGGTTTAAGGATTATTGGTCATGTATATATACATGTATATACACAAAACAATTCGAACTCCCATACAAAACTGTCTGATTAGCTGACGACAATAGTATGAGTTTTTTTTTGTCAATTTGCCCATAGTTTTCTTGGGAAAAGTTGTTTAGTTTTATGGGTGGAACTCCCACTTAATTTCAATAAAACGAATAAAAAATGAGGGTGTATAGATGACATTTCTGCTAATAGCGTGGTGTTAAGGTGTTAGCAATCTGGACTGTAGGTAAGTATATTATTATTACCAATAAGTCTTGCATGACTACTTACTATCAAAATCTCATAAAAAGATGTGGCATGGCGGTACTAAAGCATGCTATGTGACTATAATTACTATACTCGCAGTCATAATAACATAAATAGCTGTTGAAAGCGGTCTTAACAAAACAACATTAGATACTAATGTAACTCAAAGGAAAGGTTAACAGCGTTATAGAGGTATTAACTTTCCACATCAAAAAGTACTTATCTCTGTTTAGATATCACAAATCCAAGAGGAATTAGGAAAGCAAGAGAAACTGTGCAAACGGATAAGAATCTGTGTTGAACAAATTATGGTTGGGGCCAGGCTAAGTATGTGAGGTGCAAACAGTAACAAATAAGACAGGACTATTGGACTTGTCGAAGGTAAAGAGATTTGTATTTAACAGTTAGTATGAGTGTGCGCATCTAATACAGCCGTAGGATTCTGAGTACTGAGTGCATTTGATCACGTTAACGAAAATGAGAATTTTGTGGCTGCGATTGAAACAGCGCGGATAATGGAGACCAAAATGCAATTGTGCAATTCAAATTCTCAATTAATAAAACTCGAACTGAACAATCTGCACTCGAAATCATCATCAATCTAATGGGTGCGTGTCATTTCATAAATGACATATGAACTAATTACAAAGGACAAAACGTTCATTGGATATAATTTTTACTTGATCCATATACACTTCCTATAACAACATTACGTATAGTCATTTGATATAATACTCATATTCTATAACAACTATTTCTATAAAGCTATATTGGTATAATAACATACTTTATAACTTTGTTTGATATAATTTTAACTTTAAAATAAAATTAGCATTTTAATCCCAATTTGATTAAAAATTTTTTTATTAAAAGTTAATACGTTGTGTTTTTGGTAAGGTT
Organism: Scoparia ambigualis; assembly: GCA_963921215.1. NCBI lineage: Eukaryota > Metazoa > Arthropoda > Insecta > Lepidoptera > Crambidae > Scoparia > Scoparia ambigualis. Next base: position 5,289,204 of record OY992522.1, read on the forward strand.
GTGCCACAAAAGTCAGTGACGAAAACGAATCGCGGCAAAACCGACTCCACGTAGACTTGTCTGCCCTACCCTACGCTAGAGTGTAATTTAAGCCCGCAGCGCCGAAGCCGTGAAAGAAACCATGCCTGCTGCATGCTTGCTTGCATGCTGCGCGCTTGCTTGCATTCTGCATGCATGTTTGTACGCTGCATGCTTGCTTGCACGCTGAATGCTTGCTTGCACGCTGCATACTTGCTTGCATGCTGCATGCTTGCTTGCATGCTGCATGATCGCTAGCATGCTGCATGCTTGTTTGCATGCTGCTTGCTTGCTTTCTTGGATGGTGCCCTTTGGGTCTGAGTATTATATGAATAATGTTTTGTACCATTAGATTATTATATCAAATGTTTATTATATCATATGGACATTATATCACATGAAATTATAGATTCTAAAATTATATTAAATGTTTATTATATTAAGTCAGTCAAATGAAATTATATGAAATGATATTATATTAAATGAACGTTAGATCATAAGTATTTAGATCAAACATTACACACCCCAATCTAATTGTAATGGTTATATCTTTGTTTGTTAATTAGTCCAAATTGTGTAGAATAAACAGAGAACGTTCAGGGCTTTCAGCTGCGTCTTTGTTGTGGTCATCTAGAACAGTTGTTTATACTTCGTTTTGCAAGAATTATGCCGTAGGTAATAGGATTAGCAAAAAAAAATTTATTTAGAAAATTATCGGACCTATAAACTGTATTAAGATCTTGTTGCTGCTGCGTTAATAGTAAATCTCTCGGTCGACGTCTAGTTAACAAATTGTATTCCGCGCTAACATCCAGTAAACACGACAGCCGACTCAGTGGCGGTTATTGAAAAGGCTAGTTTGCGTAGAAAGTGTTTCCAGTAAGCTCTCTAACTATAGTTTAATGGTGCTAGCGTTTCCATTCAGCACTGTATTAATAGCGCTCGTGTGTAACGCATCCCGTCTTCGAGGTGATTTTCTAGCGCTGAATTGTTTTGTTTTTGTCACAGACTGGCCATACGGGCCTTGTCTTGTAGAGGTGTTATTTCAAACTCTTAAGACTTTTAACCTTTCAACTGCGGCCGCGCACTGATCATGCACTTCATAAGTAATTTTTAAATAAGTAATTTGTTTACAAGAATTATTTAATTCCGCCCTAGTGTATAGTTTAAAAGTTGACTTTACAAGATTTTTACCATCCACTTAGAACGTTCGGATTTCTGCCAAATTATAAATTAACAAAACCAATTACCAAATTTAAGTCAGTCAGTTTAAATATTACAGCCACTTGAATATCTATAGTTATGACAATAGCCCTGAAACTGTTATTGCATTTAAATAAGTCTTTTTACTGTTACTTATACTTATTCTTGAAGTGGAACTGGGCTGGACACGTCTGCCGCATGTCTGACGAGCTGTGGTCTAAACTCACCACTGAGTGGAGTCCAAGCAACATTAGACGACGTCGCGGCAGGCCCAGAAGGAGATAGCGGGACGAGCTAGACTGCTATCGAAAGGACTGGCAAGTTACGGCCCTAAACCGTGAAGAGTGGGGGGAGGGTAGGGAGGCCTTTGCCCAGCAGTGGGACAAGCCGGGCTGAATAATAATAATAATAATAATATACTTATTCTAACTTTGCAAATTTATTTATGTGCAATGCCTATCATTTTTATTATGTTTCGATTAAGTTTGCTTGTTTGTTACGATATTTACATCAACACGTATATATTTCTTACGCACATTTTCATTGGTAACCCAGTATTATTTTAAGAGCCGTTTAATTTGGTTAGCCAACATGTGTCACGAGCATGATCGATCAGACATTACAATTTAATGGCTAACAACTGTCTTGCGTAAGGTCGTACACCGTCTAGCACCCGACCAATTATATACTTCAAAGGAAACATTATTAAAAAACGAAGTGCTCTCATCAGCTGTAAAGGTTATTTTAAGCTATTTATTGACAGTTGCGTCTCACCTGCCCCTAATTATAGGCGGGCAGGTGCTTTAACTTGTTTTTGAAGCGCTTGTAAGATCAAGATGAAACTTTTTGCAGTCTCAAGTGAGGGCTATTGTACGCGAAGGAAAAGTAATGCCATTTTAATTATACCACAGCTGATGTAACGGTGTGTAATGCTGGATCTAAAGGTACGCGTTTAATTTATATGACATTAAGCTTCATGCCTTCGTGGCTCCGGTACGGCTGCTGTCGTAAGATAATAATTGGTGCTACTAATTAGGTCCTTCACGATGCACACTGCGATCTTATTTATTTTACAGGGTGTCTATATCCCTAGGTCAATAAGTGAGCTTAAGTTATCTTAAAAAAGTAAGACGGGAAATTCAATTGCGTGATAGAAGGCGTCTAAGTATATTCTATTCCTAAATACTTGACGCTTGAGTTGCTTGAGTCAAGTATTTAGGGATGGAATATAGGTGTTACGTGCAAGAAGAGTTTTTATCCATACACATACGCAACCAATACCCGTAAATGTGGTACCTATCTAAAAGAATCTCTACTTACAGACTGGCACAATTCATAAGAGAAGTTTGTTAACTCACTTTCATATATTTAATATGGTAAACTGTAATTTAACACATCAAAATAAAATGTTCGTGTTCATAAATAAACATAATGAAGACGGACAGCGCTTAGCGTTATTAATTAAATTGGCGTTAGTTACGTAACGCGTGTAGATCATTCATATGTGATAATTTAAACGAAAGCATGCTTTTACGTTATGGATTATTATGAGATATAACAGTTACGTTATAAGTTATAATAACAAATCGATGAACGTGATTCCAATCAGTTACGTAATGTTGCGCGTGAGAGATATATTTGTATCAATGTTGTTTATATAGGCTCCTCAAAAACACTTGTTTGTAATAGACGATTCTACTAATTGCACAAATTATAATAATTGTATCTATGGAATCCACCTCGAAAACAATGTACTTTGTTTTTCTATCTCTTAGTTTAGGTTTAACAGTTACGTAACATTATTAATTGATATTGTTTGCGTAAATAACTAGGTATCAAATATACTTTTAGATATTCAAACGTTGAAAATATTATTAGCTTCTTCCCATCTAAGGAATAGTCATTTTTTTATTTGTTATCTCTTCTGTATAAATACAATAACTATCTATGAGAGACATGTTAGAAATCTAAAAAAAAATTGCATTAAAACTAGTCTTACTGTTTTGTATTGGATGGGAACTAATAGGTAGATAGGCAAAACATTTCTGAATTTCGTTACCTATTGTTTCTAAAAAGAAAGCTGTCGTCAGATTGAAGCGCATTCCACACGGTGTCGACCACTGAGGAACTTGTTATCTTACCTCGCAATGCTCCTGGCAGCATACTAACTAATCTAACAATGTATTCATTGGATTATTGTGCAGGGCACACCCGGGCGGTGACTGCAAAGCCTCTAACTATGGTTACGAACTGCAAGGTGGTCAAGGCTCGGCTTGATAAGAGTCTGGTGGAGCGTGAGTCATCCTTAAGGCTCCCACTTACCTAAGGCATGGTATTCTTATCTTATCTTAGTAGGGCCTGCAGTGGTCTTCCTCTCGCAGCAGGACGTCGACCTTTTGTGTCGTGTGACGTCGGATCTGTTGTGCAGCCCCGTCCTATCACTCTGCAGTGAAAATTACTGCTTTAAGCTTGGCAATGTTAAAAGCAAGTTAGAAACACGGGGCATTGTTTTATTTTAAGGGAATAAATGTCAAACTACCACCTGGTCAACACCGTCACCTGGATGAGATCGGCACAGAACAGAGGGACTGGTACATATTAAAGAGGATAGGATATGATGATGAACTGTCAAATTATGGTGTCTAATAAATCGACAGAGCCATGTAAAGGGATATGTTGTATCGCACTGGCCCGCTTTTAAGCTGCCCTGCTTTTGGTATGTGGGTGTGGGAGCCTTTAATGTGTCCAAATACAAACAGAGGTTCCGAAACCTCGAGTACCGGAGGTGCCTACTAGTATCCGTGGGCCCGACATGACACAAGGGCCCACTTTCTTCGTTACGCAACAGCTCAACTTATGTCATTCGTAACGGAAGAGAGATTTTACGACTTCGTTTAGGACTAAAGGGCGTTCGGTATTCTTCATTAGAATCCAAATGAGTATTTATTTAAATGAGCAACACATGGTTACGCATGATTGTGTATCAGCCAAGGAACTTTATAAGATCCAAGTCCCACATAAATGTATACCTCTAGTCTGCGAGGTGGCAGAATTTTGCCAGAAATTACTTCATTGCAGAAAACAAAAAAAAAAACCCTATACTATGTTCATGAATTATGTTGAGTTTATAATCCAAATTGTAATACTTTTGGGAATTCATGCACACTCCTACATGCGTTAAATAAATTTGAAAACATTTTTCTTCGCCTACGTCCTGCATTCTCAATTAAGTTATGAATAAGTTGACTAGCCTCGCGGGTGGCACACAAGTCGTTATTGATTACTCATTGCGTCTAATTATGATAATGTATGTTACAGCTCAAATAATTATGATAATGGTAAAGAACTTACTTGATCAATTTATGACGAATAAAATATGAATTATCGAAACAGAAATAAACGTTTTTTTTATTCGTGTCTTCTTATGATATCAATAATTAATTTAAACTTCTTAAAATTTTGCTATATCAACAACAAACTATCGCAGGTCTATCGCATGCTAAGCGCCTATTCAATTTTCACCTGCCATTAATTCCAAATGAAGTTTGTAATTTACCACCTCTGAAAATACGTTGTTTCACCTCCAAACTCCAAACTTATTCAACTTATTTGATTGCTGCAGACCTCGACATTGGAATTTGAAATGGAGTCTATCGTTACTGTGAATTTTTTGACTTTTAGATATTGAAATACTTTTCGCTTTCTCGGTTTTAGGTTTAGATAGATAGATATAATATCTAGTGTTATCTATAACAGTTTACATTTTACAACACGAAACATAAAAAATACAAGTACAATACACAGTTACAATTTAGCGGTCTTATCGCTATAAAGCGATTTCATCCAGACAACCAGTCGGATGGAGAGAACTAATACACGCTAAAGTCGGAGGTGTAAACATAATTGTTAAAATTAAAATAAATATATAAAACATATTATGTATACTTATTATTTGAATATTTTTTATTGCGTTGACCACTTTATTGAGTGCACTTCTTTATGTAATTTATATAGTCAGAGTCAGTCAGTAACACAGACTCAGATTGATTTAAAATCTCACAAGTGATCTTCAAAATTAAGTATGACAAAAATACGTCTATTATGTCATAGACATATCGTCATCAGTTAATCATCTTTAAATTATTTTACGACAGTTGGAGATAAGATAAATAGTTCCTCAGGTTAGAGATTCATAGTAATGTGTTCATCCATCTTCGGCATTGTCTTACAATTATCATCAGATGAGACGAAGATAACTTTTCCCGGTGTTTTGTTAAATACTCTTTTTATCCCGGTATCCGGAAATTGATGTAATGTTCCCGAAGCATAAGATAAAAAAAACCTGTAACTGGTTGTATTTCACACAAGCGGTGTCTTATCATACTATCCTACTAATATTATAAACGCGAAAGTTTGTAAGTATGTATGGATATTTGTTACTCTTTCACGTAAAAACTACTAAATGGATTTGGATGAAATTCGGCATGCAGATACTTTGTAACCTGGATTAACACATAGGATACTTTTTATCCCGATATTCCCACGGGAACGTATGGATGGATGTTTGTTACTCTTTCACGTAAAAACTACTGAATGGATTTGGATGAAATTCGGCATACAGATAGTTTATAACCTGGATTAACACATAGGATACTATTTATCTCGATATTCCCACGGGAACGGGAACCACGCGGGTTAAACCGCGAGCGGCCGCTTGTATTTAATAAATCACGCAATTACTTCTCCATTGAACGATACCGATCCGTTCGAAAAACCAGCTGTAAGTTGTAACTGAAATTATGTTTTATTTATCAATAAATCTTAATCGATTCGAAGCCAGTTAGTGATTGCTATCGCTAAAAGGATTCCCGGCAAGGATATAGGATTCTTCCCGCCGCCATCATTACTCTAATGCCTATAAACATTATTTGCGTCGCAGGAGAACTTGTATCTAAAACATCCGGCAATTATGCAATGCCCGCACGAAATGTATCTGATTTTATAAATAGACAAACCAAGATATGTAATGTAACACTATAACTAGAGGTAACACGCACCGGCATGAGGCATGTAGCCCGAACAAATAGAACAAGCTTTGATTAAAAACATTGAAAAGACTATCTATCGACCATCTATAAAATCGATAGATGTAAAAGATAGAGAAAAAAAATTGAGAAAATCTCCTTACCGGTTTTCGTCGTAAGATGGTTAAATTTATCAACAAGCAGTGGTCCAGTGAGGTAGGTAATAAACTGTTCACAAATGAAATCTTCACAAATATTTTTTACGTAGTAAGGTCTAAACCTAGCACAATATTTTTATAGGCTGATGATAAACTAAGTAGAGTTGAACTAAAAATAGAGTGCTCTTGTTAGGGTTTCATTTGTGATTTATTTACCTATCCACTTACGGCATGTGTCAATAATCTATGTTTGTTGTTGTGCCTACTAGAAGTTAGAAATTTGACTTAAGCTCCATATAAATTATGTCAAATTTCTTACTCTAGTCTGCAAAACTACAGATAATAGGTCATTGACACTGGCAGCGGCCGTTATACTAAATTATGAAACAAAGTTTCAGCTGATACCGGTCAAACTTAACCGGTGTAAAATATATCTATTTTTATGCACCAATTGTCATTAAGGCTGACACACTATACGGCTGTGTTGTTGTATTGTATTCTTAATTGAAAATAATACCGTTGTATTCGGTCCCGCGGGCGGGTGACGAAACAATTATTGTCAAATTGCTATTATCTCATCGTCACTTTGGTTTGTTTTATTTCTTTGCTAATGGATATCATATAATTCGACTGAGTAATATGATTCGGACTCAATTGAGTTTAATCAATTATATCATGTGATGCAGCTTCTATTATAAATATAGACGTACCCATTTAGAAGACATTATATAATACCTACGAAAGCGACGGCTTCTACTGTGACTCGAACCCAAGACTCATTTTGTGCAACTGTTCTTCCTATTAAAATGCAAACAAATTAAAAACTTATCAAAGATTTCAAAATGCTTGTTTTTAGACTATTAGCAAGATTTGTTTTACCACTGAGAAATAGTAAAGCACAACAAATATAAACATTTTAACAAACATTATACGGTTGGTTAAGAATAATCAAGTACGTTATGGACATTTATATTTACTATAATATGATAAGTGCCAGATACGTTTTGTAACTTACTAGTGATGAATAGAACAAACCAATACTCAATAATGATTCTGATATAAGTGGTATGCAACTTGGAAAGTTATCTGATGACTAAGCAGAGGTTTTCGCAAGCCATAATGCTATCGACCTTCTACCAAATCCGATAGACTCCTTTGTTCTTAAGACAGAATGGTGACATGAGGATGCCTGCTGCATATTTATTAGCGGGGACTTCACACGAGTAACATAGTGTCGACACGAGGGTTTGCATAATGTACTATATTAAAAATTCACTTGTCTTTTGTTTAAACAATATGAACAATGATCATGTCATCAACATAATTCTTTTTGCAAACAATGCTGTTTTTGTTAAAAGGAATAGGCAATTTTCTGTGGTTGCAACCGCAACTGAACTGTCGTGGGTCTTTTAAGCAATAAGAAGTTTTTGTCCTAGACCGTAGAATAGTAACATAATAAGCAATTAAGTAACTGATTCCTGATAATTCTGCAGAAGTGAAATACAGATGACATTGTCTCACACGGCCGCAAAACGTGCTGGTACATTCTGCAATATCAAAATTGTAGCAATTTTGTTAAACGGTGCTAGTAAATCTTCTAAAACCTCCTATCGAAGTCTCTTTATTGGTCAGGCACGAGGCACGACGACGCACGCTGTCCTTTAGATATGTTTTGTAGTCTGTAGAAATAATCAAATAAATTTAGCACCAAGATTTCGTTTCCTGGCACTTATTATTATTATGTGATAAATATTCATGTAGGTAAAGGGATAATGTAATACAGAGTATCGCAAAACATTGTTAATAATACCATGTTCAGCAATCTAGTTTTTATTTTTGACAAGGAATCGTTTTTATCAGAGCGGTGATTTGTTTTTAAATATGGTGGTGATAATGAACTTATAAGCTCCGATAACATTGTACTTTTTTAACTGGACACTGGTAGTATTTTGGTTGAACCGGGATTCTATTCAATATGCTTATAGTTAGATCAAGACCTTGGAATGCCTTTAGCCTTTCTAAGATTTGCTTTAATTAGATCGACCGCTTTGATCCTTTTGACCCATTCTTAGTAGCATAATATTACCTTTGATCTGAGATAGGCTTATTTGGAAGCTCGATAATCGTGAGTTATATTCGGTTCATTTATGTGCTTTATCGTAAGATATAAAGTCGTCAAGATATATCTACTTGCAAATAATAATGAACCGTCTGTTTTGTGATTTAGGTATCTTTAATGTTTTGAACACTACTGCCAACATTACTACATTACCCTAAAACGCATTTGCGCTTGGTTATGTTGAGTGACATCCCGACATCAACTCATTAGTCACTGTAGAGCTTTCCATCCTTTGCCTCATCCTCCTTAAAACACTCAATCTGATCTTTAAATCTTATAAGGCAAGTGTTAAAATCAACTGCACCTATCTTCTCCGGTAATTCATAGCGATATTAACATCTGCACCATATTGTTTTTGTGACCACTTTATTGCGTTGCTGATAAGGTTGCGATTGCTGTGTTTGTCATACCGGATGCCTAGCTGGGAGCTGGCGGATGCGGCACCGTAGTGATAGTTGCATTTCTGCACATCTCACATTTGAAGTGGGCTTTCTTCTTTTTGCACTAACTGTAGTTGGTACTTGATACACTTGTGAGGTCATTAGACTATTACACTTACAAATGCTGTGAGCATTGATCGAATTGGATGGCACTCTGGTAAATATATAATATTATTGAACTACCATAAAGTGATAATCTATGAGAAGTCAATGAAAGTCAAAAGAATTCTTAACGAGTGAGTATGTGGCTGTTTTACATCAAATCACAAAAAAGCATCAACAAATACTTAATTATAATGAAGCTATAGAGCTTTCAGTAGTCAAACGACGTCGAATGACACTATCGAGATGAAAAGTCAAAGTATTTTCTATCACGTCACTTTGTATCTCTATTTCATTACATTTTTAAGATAATTTAAAGATGCTACATAAATTTAGTGTAACATTAAGTAACATTATCGTGCTAACGCTGCCTGCACTATTATATGTGAGGAGAAGAAAAACGTTTAAATTAGCTGGTTCAATGAACTACATTTGAATTTATTGTTTCTTGAGATTATATTTTATTTGTTTTTCTCTTGTTGCAGACGCAAAGAATGGAGGGTGGTGCCGCTGAGATAAGCAGGAAACTGCGAGTTGATCAGGTAAAAATAACTTCGGTACTCATCATAATAGTAATTGTAAACAAATCAATGTTTACGACACGATTCAAGTTAAAGCTCTAAACAAAATGTCTCTTAACATCACGTTTAAGTCAGCATAGATGCTTGTATACTCATTTATAATATATATTATACGAAATCAATCAATTTTCTTAGACATTGATTGACTAAGAAAATTCCCATAGGAGATTGAATAGACCAAACAAGCAAGTAACGTTTCATTGATATTAATTATCTTTATTATCAATGACTGTTGCAGCATGCAAATCAATTGTGCGCATAGTTACATTGAAGCCCATAGTAATTTAGCATTGCGTCTGACCGATTGTCAGCATGTTAGTATGTCTGTTCGATAAAGATTTGACAGTTGTAAGTAAACGTTGAGCGCTTGTATGATTGATGATGTGTGACTGACTCAAATGAGTAATAAATAATAGTAACAGGTTGGTTTCACAATAAGTTATTTCAAAAGGTTCTCTAGAGACTACTTTTCTTTTTCGTATTTTCCTGCAAAGAGATTTTGAATGGCGGTGAAAAAGTTTTACTTTTTACTTGAATGGTTGATAGGTACGATTAAATAAGTACAGCTGTTAATCAGAGATACTCGAATGATAACTAAACTCTTTTTCGTAATTGAGTTTAGTTATCATTCGAGTTGCAATTGCGACATTTTCGAGTTACAAATATGAATAAATAAAATTTAAGATTTAAGGGCACCTATCACATACCTGGGATACCAGCGCTCTATGGATGTTTTAAAACACAACTTGGTGGGAAACAAATAAATAAGAGTTACCGAGACATTGTTTAGTGATTTCTCTTACATTTCCAGTTAGTCCGAGGCTCCCACATAAAAGTCTATCTGATGCGACGAGCCGGCAACGTGCTTAAGTTAAAACGTTTGTTCACATCTGACCAACTTACGGACACTAAATTCTAGGAATGCTTTTAACGTTTGCCTTCTAATGGGTACAAAGTGACTCTTGGATGATATGAACAGATGAAAATGTTTGTTTTACTTAAACTCACAAAAGCTTTCTGGGATTTGGCTTCAATATAATTCTTTACAAGGTATAAAAAAAAATGAAACTTTACATTTTGAAAGTATTTAAAGTTCAGACGAAGTTCGGGCACAGATGAAGTAGAGCATGTTACAAATTGGTTAAGTATATTATCACCTAAAGATTTGATTGTGATCTAAACCTAAATTATCAAGAGTAAATAATGTACCTTATGGTACGCATAGGTAGGTACCTATATATGCGTTACATGAACATCGTTTTTTTAAACTTCTTTAATATTATTCAATTCAGATGCTGATTTAAATGCTTCTCATATTGACTAACCAGCCCCAAAGGACTTTAACTTGTCCTACTAGCGCATTTAAACTTAATAAATTTTAAACTGTTACGTCCGCCAACGTCACCATTACGTATATTAGTATCCGAAATACTTCACCTCCTGTCGAAGATTCCAATCTGATTAGTCACAACTCACAATCGCAATTCGAAATTGCCCTTTCCGTCGTCGTGTCTCGCACGTCGTCGGTAATCGGCCAATCGTAGTCAGCAGCGTGCAGCGGAACCGGATCGGAACTGTCGTCGTCATGGTGGATGCGGGCTGCGGCCGACGAACGGTACACATCTCGGAGCATATGACTGTTAGACTGTAGACTGGGTGACAGCAGAGGCGGGAGCGGTGACTATGGATTTTGGACAGACACTAGTGCACGTTTCATTAAATTTTCCATTCGATCACGTTAAGGAAAAAGAGAATTTATGTTGCAAATTTGTAACTCATATCGACTGCACCAAGAGGTGTTGCTTTAATGCCATGTAAATTTGCATTTTCGTTAACGTGATCGGATCAAAAGCAATCGGAAAAACCGACAAGAAGCTCGGCAAGAGCATTTATTACCTCCTGTAAAAGTTTACCATTTTATGCTGGTCTGAATTTTTTTTTTATACTTTAAAATCAAAACAAATGCATCCTTTACTCAGAAGGACCTAAGTACCGTTGCTGTTGGAGTGTCTACTTACTGATTCACTGTCATGAAAAGGAAAATGTGTGTGTAGTTTTGTGTGATTTGATAACAAAACATTTATAAAAAACAATGCAATTTGGTCATAATAAAACAAAGAAGTTTTAGATTAATGTTTTTATATTTTAGCGTTTATTAACGCTTAAATATACTTAAAAAGAAAGAAGTTTTAATATTTATGTGGCCAACTTACTTAAACACCTGACTCAACACATGGAAGTGGGATATGCCCCGAGCACGCTTTACCCAGTGTTCCTATGTAGCACAATACCTTTTCGCTCTTGCTGAATGGTTTCCGGGCACTTGCCCTTAATAGCCGAGTGGACAGGTGATCAGGTTTTACGTGTTCCTCAGTGGATCATTGGGTTAAAGTTGCCGACGCCTTCTGTAGTTCGCGGTCGTTTATGGGGGAGGAGATAAATTATTTTTGTTCTCGGTATAACTTCACTTGGTATACTTTTATTTAGATGCAGCCGTCTTACGGTTGTATTGTGTGTTAGATTTTCGTGCGTTACTTTCCACTTAATTTCTTTTGACAATATTCTTTAGGGATGTTGTGTTTATGAAAACTTGTCTTCAATGTTTATGTTCTTGAAGATATTTCATTAATTGATATCCCATCAAAACATAAATATAATAAAGGTGATATTTTTAATATCTCCCTCCTATAAACACAAAACAATTTGTCGTGTTCTCATGCCATAAAGTAGTAAACATACTATATTATCGTGTGCAGTATATTAATATCCAAAGGGCAATTTGTCTTTATTTCGAATACCAAACGAAATGCAACCCACCATTATCTTCATTCATAAAATACCGAACACAACTAATATGTTATGATTTTCGAAAGCTTAAACTGAAAGCTCTTGTTAAATTTTGATCTTTACACCTTTAAAGATAGAGTCTGAATGAGGTATGTTACTGATTTTACCTCGAAAGGTGGTATAAAAAAATAGGCACCTCCTCATTCTTGTAAGGACCCGTGCTATGAATATTCCCGGACCGGTTTTAAAGCGGGCTCATTCAAGGAACGCACATAAAAACTTCGTGGTGTCTCACGCGGGCGACGTGTTTTTTTTTATTTCTGTTAATCTTAACATAACAATACCCTTTTAAATTTTTTATGTTACCTACCATACTTTGGGCGTGTAAAAAATAACGAAAAGGAATTTAGATTGCATCACAAAATTGCAGTGTTTTCTAGTTTAAGAACGGATGTCGACTTCCGAATAAATTTATATTGTATTACAGATTGCATAAAAGCTTAGTTTCGAGATGGTTATCTATTATGTATCTATAGAATGAACAAATAAATGAAAGTGATAGTCTTTGATAGTATCCATAACCTAATTAATTATCCGTTGTATCATTCTGCATAGAATTCTTTTAAGCTTTCTTAGGCACTGGTAAGAGGACATGGACGTTAAAGTTTCTATTCCCATTTGTTTCCCTGAGGGGACAGAGCAGGGAGACAGATGACTTGATCAGTTCGGAAGGTATACCGACAGGCTGACAATTAAATAAACTAAGGTAAGGTACATACTAAGTTCCCAAATGCTTGCGGTACCCAAAAGTCAGATAGCCTCTCTCGCTCTCTCGACGGTACGACGTTAAGGGACGGGTATAACAGCGAAGCGGCGCGAGAAATCGCGTTTTATATTTAAAAAAATTGATAGATGTAATTAATAAAAAACGATCGGTTATAATTCCTCAAGTTATCTATGAACTTCATTTTGGTAAATGACTCATAATATCAAATCACTTATTTTAAGAATAAAACCTGGAAAAGAAGATAAAATGACACAAAAATATGTAACTTTGTGAATTTATTCTATCGAGCCAACTTTATCAAATCGTGTTTCCATCGGGTGTATTTCACAGACTAAAGCCTCAACAATATTTCATAATTTTCGCAGATTTTAATTTTACGGTTTACTACTTCAAAAAGTAATTCTAAGAACGGGTTATTTTAATTTTTCACTAACACCTAGCCTTAAATACGCTTACTTAGTTAGGTACCTACTTGTCCCAGCTTTGGTATGTCAAGTTGGTCAATCGAGTTCAAGCACATCGTAGTTAGATACTACTACGTGACGTTTTGCATTAGTCACTATGTCATTATGCATTCTTAGCAATCAGCAAATGATCTTATTGGTGTCTCATTCATCTTTGATCTTAGCAATGTCATGTAGGTAAACAACTAAGAGGCCACGTAGATCTCAGGTGACGGTACATCACCATCCATCGTCAGTAGGTATCTATAAAATGCGGATGTTATAAGTGACTAAGCTAAGTAAATATCGTAATTTTTTACAATTTCGTGCAGGACCCCCTTAAATAATGTGATCCTGAAATCCGTTGCAACTAAATAAGGCGTTCGCAAAATATATCCAACATGAAATATTGATTCGCTAAAAAATGAGATACTGAAATCCGCTGCAACTCAATAAGGCGTTCGCAAAATACTAATATCCAACATCAAATATTGATTCGCTAAAAAATGCGATTCTAAAATTCGCTGCAACTGAATAATGCGTTCGCGAAATTCTCCTAACAAATCGCCTATACACCCTTAATTTATATTAGTTTTAAAGAAATTAAGAGTGAGCTCCACCCATGAAATTTTCCCCAAGAAACCAATATACAAAAAAGCCAAAAAAATTTCGACCTCCCACACTATTTGTCGGACTGATCGGACAGTTTTGTATGGGAGGTCGAATTTTTTTTGTCATTTTTGCACATAGGTTTCTTGGGGTTATCAAAACAAATAAAAATTAAGGGTGTACACCGTTCCATTGTTAGCCAACTGGCTCTATCATTGAAATCAAGTCATCGTTACATGTTATGGGTATTGGTTTAACACCACGTACGCCAAATGCCGGTTGATGATCGATCAGTGATCACGGACTAAAGAATGTACATCTTATCTTATCTTATCTTATCTTATCTTAGTGGGGCCCGCAGAGGTCTCCCTCTCGCAGCAGCACGTCGACCCATTAGGATCTTTTATGCAACCACGTCTCCTCACGTTTCCTCAGTGAAAATGACTGCCATAAGCTTGGCAATTTCTCTGAGGGCGAAGAGCCTAAAACTCTGAGGGCCTAAAATCTTCTGGTTTCGGATAGGCCAATCCCAGGAGAATCTTTCTTTTCCTAGCAAGGGAGTCACAGTCACACAGTAAGTGTTGCATGGACTCCGTTTTCCCACCACATGCCCTGCACAAGCTGTCTGTTGTTAGCTGCATTCTATGGATCATCTGTTTTGTGGCATAGTGCCCGGTCAGGACTCCGATGACTGTTCTGAACATACATTGGGATAGTTCATCCACTTATGTAAACTTTTTTAAACACTGAAAAAGGACGACAACCTTAGACGGGAATCGAACCACGCACATCAAGAGCGGCGATGGGCTCAAGTGCAGTTGTAATTTGGTGAAACGTGGACTACAGCAGTGTACTTCTTCTCCTCATTGTCTATTCTCTTACTAACCCTTCGGGAATAAATGTCGTTGAGTGTACGTATGTAGAACTAGTATCTACTGACGTAACTAAGGCTCGTATTCTAAAACCAAACTCACACTCAAATCTCTGCTTGAGTACAGTTAGAAAAAGATGGTGCTATTCATCGCATATATCGCTATCCCTTTCTAACTGTATTCAAGCATGGATTTGATTTTGAATTTGGTTTTAGAATACGTTAGTCTTACCCCACCTGCAAAAAGGCTCAACTTAAATTAAACATAGCTCGCCCAAATTATGGGTCTACATAAATTTACGGTCCGATAAAAGTAAACATTTAAACGGCCGGCTCTTTGACCCTTAGCTTTGGGAAAGTGGTCAGATGTGGGCCGTGGGCCACTTCGGCCCATTCGCGTGGGCGGGACACCTGCGAAGCTCGCTTGAGGCGGGATCATTTAAGGTTGCCAGTTTTTAAAAACCTGATTGAATTTGGACCGAAAACTGAAAGTAAATAAGTATGTAGTAGGTTACATGGATGTTGGTGTAGCTGCAGTTGCAATATACAAAATATACTCGTTTATTTCGACATTTCATAACATTCAATAAGTGTGTTTCGGATTTTTCGCTGCATTGGGTTTGTAATCACTAACACGAATTTGGCAATCGTATTGAGTGATGACTTATTTTCTAAGGTTTACACATCAAGGCCTTTGCTCAGTTGTGGGACAGTACCTATATAATGTGATAGGGTAACTTCTAACCTGTTAAGGCTAAGTACTACATCTAAATTCATCAACAAAAAAATAATAATATGGACTTATAAAAAAGTGATTTTAAATCATAAAATAATTAAGTAATGATTTTTTTTCTCACCAAAATAATCTCAAACATACGAAACAAGTGTCATTAGCTACAGTTTGCATTTTTTTATGTTTCTCCGACGTATGAAATCTTTGATATCGCATAAAGTAAAAATGGTCATAAATTATAGGGGGAGGGGGTAGGACCCCACATATTATTTTTTTTGTCGATGAATTTAGATGTAGTACCTAGCCTTAACGGGTTACAAGTACCACGCATATCACATTGTATAGGCTAAATTATTACACTCATAAGTTTTCATAAACTAATGTTGAAAAGCTCTTATCAAAATCGGATATTGCCTATTCACCACAGGAGGCATTTGAGGATAAAAGTATATTTTTAATAGAAGAATTCTATTTCTTACAGTTGACAACCCTACACTCTGACGTTGGAACACGTCCGGCGACTATGTCATAGTCGTAGAGACAGTGGGTCAGCAATATTGAAAATGAAAGCGTGTTGTCAATCACATACTTAAATAAATAAAGGTTCGGTTATTAGGCGCATGATTTATTGATCGAGGATGACGAAGCGATTGTTAGCCGCCTTTTTTCCTCTTCGTTACTGTTAGGAACGAAAGTAGCTGAACTCTTTAGAACCTTGTCATAATACCTTTACTAGAAGATGACATGTGCCTGTTATATTGTTTAATTGCTTTGACAAAGTACGTGTTTAACTACACAGTTAAATTAAGATTATTAATAATTCAGGTATCCGATATAGCTTATTATTTTGACTACAACTGGCTATTAAGCAGCCGATTGTCTTACTAAGCACGGAGATATTGAGAATTGAGGAAAAAAAAGGATCACCCATCCAGGGACTGACCGCGTTTATGTAGCTTATGCTCATGACTACGACGCCACCGACTGTTAACTAATTATTTTACATATTTATGTTTATCATATCTTATCTTCGTGGGCCTGCTGAGGCCCCTCTCTCGCAGAAGCACGTTCATCCATTGGATATTTTGTGCAACCCCATCCCACTCTACCCTCTCAGTGAAAATGACTGCCTTAGGGATGATTTATATTAGAGCGGGCCGTGCACGGGGCGTGTCCCATCCGGGCCGCCCGGACCCGGACTGAACACGGATCATGCACGGTGTAATATGAACTGCTTCATACAAAATGTATGCAACGTCTCAAATCAGTAGCGCCGCGCGCCATCGCCCCGTGCACCTCCCGCTCTAAAATAAATCATCCCTTAAGTTTGCTGATGGCTTTGATTGAGAAGAGCCTAGAATCTTCTGGTTGCGGATAGGTCGATCCCAGAAGACTCCATCTTTCATAATTTACCTAAGTAGATAGGTACTCAAAATAAATACAAATTACTGAGAATCTCGTTACTGGGGAATACAATGTTATACTAATTTAACAGCCTCGTTCCGTGTCAACTGATAGGTCGTTTCGCACAGTTAAACGTTTATTAATGTGTCGTAACGCTCGCACGATAGCCCAATCTTTACTCCAATCTCCATAAAACCACTGTGAACATATAAAACCGTTTAAAAATGCGTACGCGCGGCGATTAAGTTTAACGACCGACGTCTTCGCGCGTGTCAATTGTATGCATGCCATTTCGTTTCCACTTCCAATGTTGCGATGCGTTACGTCACTGCTTTTTGGGGTTCAAGTAGCCATGTTTTAACGAAGTTTGTGGTTAAGGAATATTTATTTCTCATTCTATTCTCACTCATTCTATATCTAGTCTGCGTGAACACTACGTGAGGATTTTTTTTAAATTTGTCCGGACAATAAACACAACAAAAAAAGAATTAGCCAAATGCATTCGCGAACATGCATTCACGGCAATGATTAGAATTCACAAATTCACTCACTGAGAACCTTGTATAATTTAAAACTTTAAAAATAACTTTAATCAAGCGCACTGCACTATCAATGTTAACTTCTTATATCATAAAATAAATTACAATATCTTGATCACTACAGTTACAATAATTATGTGATACGATACAACTCGAGGCGAATGTAGTTGCAAATAATAACTGCAAACATCACCGACCGCACTTCAATTCACTTTTTGTTCCGGATGACCCGAACTTCTGATTGATAGCTACAACCGGTTGATAAAAGGAAACGAGTCGATCCTCTCGCGTTGTGTAATCGGACAATCGTGTATAATCGATTCGAACCATCTGTGCCCGATGGTGCAGCCTCCGGTGAAAGTTGGTCACTTGTTGCGGCTTTTGGAGGTGCAATGCAACCTACATAATGCAAATGTACACCTGCATTTTTATTAAGAGGAAACACTACGTCGAAGTGGCATGCAAAATTCTCATATAAAACACAGAAAAACGACGTTTCGTGTAGTCCCCTGTTTCTTCCTTCAGAACTGGACCAATTTTTATTACTTTTTCAGCATCAGTTAAAGAAAGAGATTTTCTATGTCTCTATGTCACGAGTCCTTACAATATCACTCGAGAACTCGAGTTTTTTAACAATAATATAGAGACTCTTAAGACGAGTTCATTGCTAGTGCCGAAGGCTTTATAGAAACAGTGAGTTGCATATCCATTCTGTTGACATAGGCGTTCGTCAGCCACCTCCACAAGCGAGCCAACGCGACGAGTGCGCCAAAATGAGTCCAGTCCCTAAATTAGGACTTCAAGAACTCGAGTCCTGGTAAACACTAGTTCTGACGTAGTGCGCGTAAGTCGTGATGCAAGCGAATATTGCCGAAAAGTTGTCGACCGGGACTCAGGTGAGATAAAGGCCAAAATGCTTACCAGTAGGTACCTACTGGATAAAGAAATGGTCGGTTTGCTCAATCACCACTTACCAATGATATTATAATATCATTGCCACTTACCAAATGCGGGTTAAGAGAGTTTACGGATTTCGGTTTCCCATACAACCTTCCAAGTCGAAATTTAAAAAAACCAATAATCCAATTTTGATCAAAATTGAATTTGATCAAAGTTTCATCAAAATTGACTTATTGGTTTTCAAAAATTTCGACTTGGAAGTTTGTATGGAAAACCGAAATCCGTAAACCCTCTTAATAATCATCCGGCCTATGTTTTGAATAATTGGAAACGCACTTTGTCGGACCTGGGAACTAAACCCAGGACCTCCTTATATCGGGCTGTGCTCATTGCCACTCCAATTTTTTTATGATTATAGCTATTTTAAACGGGGTCATTGTACGCACGATTAAGTAACCATTTGTACTATAAATGAATATTTATGAGTAAATTGAAAAGTTTGAACTTTCTTCATTTACATCACCTTTTTGCGTAAACAGGAAGCTAAATAGGTTTTTTTTTTATAAACTCACAAAAAGTTTGAAGATTTCTAAATAATCATCAATCAATCAAGCATTAATTGGTAGAAATTAGAAATTAGTAGAGCGTCATTTAACTTTATTGCATTTATTATTTTAAAACTACGTAAAAGAAATTGAAAGTGACACATCCGTCTCACTCTCATCGTCTCATTAAATAATTGTAATCTAGTTAATCGTGCGTAATTATTTCGTGTCTAACATTTTAAACTCAACGGGCAATTGCAATCCGTCGTTAATTGAATCTTTTTGCGCCTTAAAATGAAAATCACAAGGACCAGAGCTTTCCATTTGATCCTTGCACAATATATAATAATAATACTTACTTATCTTTATTATTAAAATTTTGCATTAACAATGCTATATAAATTCTGTAATGAGCCAATTCTATAATTTTGACTAATACCTCAATATCTTGACATGGGATATATTTTATTTGACTAATTTTTTACCTAATTGTCATGCATTTTTATTATTAATCGTAAGCATTGTGAGTAAAAGTCATTATGTTTTAACAATTATTTAATAAATAATATTAAGTACCTAAATGATGAATAAGTTTGTAATGTACCTATTTAAATATTTGCACATCGTTTTGCCACGATAGAATATGTTGAAAATCTGTAAAATGTTACCATATTCTGCAAATAAAGATTTATGAATATGATTATGATGATTATAAATATGGGATAAAATGTTTACTAGAAAAAATCAACGAGTCTCATGAAGATTGAAAGGAATTCGAACCCATGACCTTTGGATTGCCGGTCTACTGCTCTAACCGCTAAGCTACCGAGACCCCAGAAGACTCGTTGAATTCTTTCTAGTAGTTGATGATTTCGCTAATACCGCTGGCTTGCAGCGTAAAAGTGGCAGAGCTTTTGCAGCCCTCATTGCTTGGTCTCTGACTAACCCTGCAGGGAAAATAGTCCTGAATTTAAGCTCACACACACACTCATTCACAAACACACAAACACACCCACACACAAACATACATACTATATTGTTGTTTTTTTATTTTTTTATTTAAAGGTTCTCATTGCAAGACGATTAAATGGGAGGGGAGCCTAGAGTTCTGTTTGACAGGCTCAGACTCCAAACTCTCACAAAGTGTCACCACCCGATGTTGTATTGTGTTATATTAAACTATTACCTACTCTGTGATGAGAAAATAAACAACATTTATTATTATTACTATTTATCTTTGGCTGTGTTGTCCGGGTACGTTGCACCCGCCTTAACATTGGATACATTATAAGTACTAGCGCGTGTATAGCCTTCGACCTGCCGACCGTTCACCGGCGCCGGCGCATACATGCCTTGTCGGCTTATGCTAATTCTCTTATCTATAGGACCAACGTTTAGCGAATGTTCAAATACGGCTTGTTTAGCAATTAACAGGGAAATGTGTCAGAATCGTAGCAAGTGGAAAGTGGTCTTTGTCTACCCCGCCGGGAAACGGGCCTAAAAATGATATAGGCATCATGTTTGGAACACGCTGTATAATTATTGAACAAAATGCACAAACTACCAATACCGTCATTGTCATCATCAGTCAATAAAGGTCCCACTAACTTTTTTAACCGCCTTTGTGGTCTAGTGGCTAAGCCACTGGTTTCAGACCCAGAGGTTCCGGGTTAGATTCTTAGCGGGGGGTACATCTTTGTGTGCTCGGTTTAGTTGGTTTTAGGGTTGTTAAGTCCGCCTGGCTAGCTACCACCATCTTATCTAAGTCTGTCGCCATAACAACCATATTTATAGCATTGTTGTGTTCCGACAGTTTGAGATAAGATAGCCAGTTCCTCAGTGGTTGAGGATTCCGGGTGAAGCGCGCTTCCACCTTCGGCCTTATCGTCACTTACCATCAGGTGAGATGAAGGCCAAGCGCTTACCCGTTGCCGAATAAAAAAAAAAACTGCTGGGCACAGGGGTTTCATGGCGATGCATAATCCGGGTTTGTGATTACCATCCTGTATTCGGCAAGTGTTTTGATTAACCTAATACTGTGGGTGGTCTCACAGTACTGGCTTAATCAAAACACTTGCTGTTAGTGGTCACTAACAGTGCCGCGTAGCGGTGAAAGAATACTACCACCCCCTCTCTTCCCTTGGGTTTCGTAAAAGGCGACTAACGGACTAAAGACTGCACATACATCTGACAGCATAGGCCGGCGATGAACTTAGGTACGTAAAAAGTGTAGTTGTGAAAAGTAGAGGACTGCTTTTTGACGACCTCCTTGGTCGAGTGGTTTGTACACCGGTTTTCATGGTGTCGCCATCTCTGAGGTCCCGGGTTCGATCCCCGGTCGGGTCAATTTAGAAATTATTGTTTTTCTAAATTGTTTCGGGTCTGGGTGTTTTCTATGTATAATAAGTATGTATTTTAAGTATGTTTATCCGTTGTCTAGTGACCATTTAACGAGTTTCATAACGAAGCTTCTCTTGGGCTAGATAATTGGTGTGAGTGTAGGGAAATTTATTAGTTTATTTATTAGTTTGGTGTCCTCATTGCCTAGTTTCTGGCTAACCCTTCGGGGGTTATAGTAGTGATCCTGACTACAGGCTATTCTTTACTTTTACAGTGACAAGTATCATTCAAGTACGTTTTTATGATAACGTAGCGCCAATACGTTCCAGTAACTGAACTTAAAAACTTGAAAGTGAGGTAAGTCGCGTGGCTAATACGGCTTGTAATAACTGTAATAACGGTGCTGTTTTTTTGTCTTGTTACAGAGCGGCACCTGTAATCAAAATTGTTTATTTATTAGTCGGTTCGCATGCCGCTGCGCGGAGGTCTCTGATCTTAGATTTAACGGATTTGCAGTTGATAATGATAATACGTGATCGAGAAGCGGTGATGCAACGAATACGAGAAATCGTCGAACATCATCTGTTATCCCCTCTGAAAGAATTTACTAAGACAGCTCTGTTTGTAAGCTAAGTACTTAAATTCACAGAATAATGACTCTATGGTTTTAAGTTTATACATACATACATACTTAAGATCACGACTATTATCCCCGAAGGGTTAGTTAGAGACTACGCAATGAGGATCTCTACCATTAGTCCACTTTTCACCAAATAGCGACTGCACATGTGCTCAGAGTGACAGCTGGTGAGCCCATCGCCGCTCTATGCTGTTGGAAGTATGTGCAGTGGTTAGTCGCCTTTTCGACACCCAAGGGAACAGAGGGGGTGGTAGTATTCTTTCACCGCTACGCGACACGGTGAAACTACTAGAAGAAGCAGAAAAAGCTACTTAAACTCATAGAATAAAGACTATGGTTTTAGGTTAATACCGGTAAAAATAAATGTTAGGGAAAGAAATGAAATGAAAACTAATGAAAACTAGTTTATTTAGCTACAACACACGAGACAGTTACAACAATCACAGTTTATCAAAACATATATTAAAAAAAACAGATTATTATGAGAAAACATATTAAAAATAATAGCAATACTTAACACATTAATGTCTCACGGCCGCTGCTAAAAAGGTAGCCAATTCAGCATTTTGTCAGGTCAATGGAGCCTGACGCTGGATTTCAATGGGCTCCTTCAAAGACAAAGATAAAAGATAAAATATGCTTTATTGTACACCACAGAAAACATACAAAAGGACAAACAAATAGTACATACAATTGGCGGCCTTATCGCTAAACAGCAATTTCTTCCAGGCAACCATGTTGGACTGGATAGAAGAAACAGTTAACAATTGAAAGGGCAGTCATGGTTCAATTTTTTTTTTTTGACATATGGATGCCAATACATTTTGCAATGTACCTACTCTCTCAATAAAAAACTTAAAGAAACGAGCTTAAACCCTGGGTAAAGCATAATTTTGGGGGGTTAAAGTCGCTTGCGTCCGTAGGTATCATTGAGTGTACCCTTCACGTGCCCCACTGGTGGTGCTAAATGAGTGACACTGGGTGGTAAAGCCACTCTGCGTTGTAGCACGAATTGGGCCGGTTCACACGGCGAAATACCGCCAACTCACGGAATATCAGCATGAAACAAAGCACTCTTTTCCACACTCTCTTTCCTTGGGTGTCGTAAAAGGCAACTAACGGACTAAAGGCTGCACATACATCCAACAGCATAGAGCGGCGATGGGTTCACCATCTGTCACGCAGAGCACATGCGCAGTCGCTATTTGTTGAAAAGTAGGCTATGATAGAGGACTGCTTTTGCGGTCCTCATTGCCTAGTCTCTGACTAATCCTTCGGGGATAATAGTCGTGTTTATATGTATGTATGTTATACTATTATTATTTTTTATTATTTACTCGTTGCTGTATTATACATACAAC
Source organism: Scoparia ambigualis (assembly GCA_963921215.1). Lineage (NCBI taxonomy): Eukaryota > Metazoa > Arthropoda > Insecta > Lepidoptera > Crambidae > Scoparia > Scoparia ambigualis. The sequence goes on from OY992522.1 coordinate 5,312,808, forward strand.
AGTATTTCGTCCGGTGTGTGAAAGTACTGGAGGTCCATATCTCTCCCATCTTAATTTCTACTCTTTTCTCAAAGTTCCTACTATTTCCTTAAAGGTTTTACTCTTTCCTCAAAGGTCCTACTCTTTCCTCAAAGGTCCTACTGTTGCCTCAAAGGTCCTACTCTTTCCTCAAAGGTCCTACTCTTTCCTCAAAGGTCCTACTATTTCCTAAAAGTTCCTACTATTTCCTTAAAGCTCCTACTCTTTCCTCAAAGGTCCAACTCCTTCCTCAAAGGTCCTACTCCTTCCTCAAGGCAACGCATTTGCGACTTCTCTGGTTTTGCAGGTGTTCATGGGGACGGTAATTACTTTCCATCAAGTAACCCGCCTGCTCGTTTGAATAGAACAGAATATTCTTTATTGTATACAAAAAAAACACAGAAAGAATAAAACATTACAAAATCTCCTTTTCACAAAAAAAAAGTGTTGGAGCGAGCAGGCTGTCATTGATTTATCGACGATCTGTCATTCCGGCTACACACTGATTCTCACTAACGCTTGATATGACATATCGGCTTTAAGAGAAGAATTAATCGTGTTCACTTGGATTATTTAATCGCTTTTAGATAATGATATTGAGTAGCGTAGATAATTTCCTTTGACCTTTTTTGGCGAATGATTACATGCAGCATGCAGGTACCTATTCGTATTCGTAAAAGTATTATTCATTCGCCGGGTCACTGAATAGGTAACCAAAATTAAAAAACACCTCTATCTCCTCCGTGCTTCGGAAGGCACTTAAACCCAAGGCAGTTGCTTGGTTCCGGTTGTTGTCGTAAGATGGCTGTTGTTCAAAATCACCAACCCCCTTTGGGCCGATTTGGTGTCCGAATCTCCGGCTGTGAGTTGTCCATGTGGTAAAACCTGTGCCCAGTGGGACGATTTAGACTGAGAATGATGGGATGGAACCTCTTTTTTTACACTTTTTTTTTTTTCTCTACACTTCACGATAAAGGTTAATAAAGATGATGTAGAACCTCATTAACATTGTTCTATTATGCATCCGAACTCGTGTTTTTTCTCTTAGTCTAGCAAATTGTTGAGTGGACGCATTATAATCCTCGAACGAGTCGCCGGCCTATGGGAACTGGGCCAACTAAACCAGATCTGTGCCCATTCGTTTGACGGACCGCTGGCCACACAAATTGCCGGGCGCAAGGACAGAACACTATTGACGTTCATTAGTGCACTGATTTTGATCTATACGAGCTAGATACTTCACATGTGCAATAGTTATATTATCATAATATTATTATTAAGTTTACGCAATCACATCATCATAATCTTGTTTAGATAATAATATTTTTTATAATAAATACTACCTAGGTACTTTCCAAATGCGTACTTCGTAAAAAATATTTGTAAATTATTTTAACTGATTTAAAAAAGTACCGTTTTCTGTTTATAACGTGGTTATTTGACTTTCATTAAAAATGTTGTTTTAAATGTCTCGCGTCTCTTTCTTAACTATCGGCGAAAAAGTAAAAAGTCTAATTCTGTGTTGTTCGTATTTTCTAATGTTCGTTGTACACCTACATACAAATAATCACGACTATTATCCAAGAAGGGTTAGTTAGAGACTAGGCAATGAGGACCGCAAAAGCAGTCTTCTGCCGTAGTGCACTTTTCACCAAATAGCGACTGCACATGTGCTCAGCGTGACAGGTGGTGAGCCTATCGCCGCTCTAAGCTGTTGGATGTATGTGCAGTCCGTTAGTCGCCTTTTACGACACCCAAGGGAAGACACAGGGTGGTAGTATTCTTTCACCGTTACGCGACACGGTTGCATCATCATCATCTGCCTATAAATGTCCCACATCTGAAACAGCTGACAATTTCAACCGCTTCTGTGGTCTAGTGACGAAGCCATAGACTCTGAGGTCCCGGGTTCGATTCCCAGCGGGGTGTAAATCTTTGTGTACTTGGTTTGGTTACCACCATCTTATCTAAAGTCAGGCGCCATAATAACAATGTTAATAAGTAAACTAACAGTTGTGTTCCAACAGTTACCTAAGATAAGGAAAGCTCAGTTTATCGGTGTATGAGGATTCTGGTGGTGGGATATACTATACCCTTCATGGGAATAGGTCCTACCTCCGGATATCGAGTATTTGGGTACTTTCCTACTCTACCACCGAGGCAGTGAATAACGTAAAATATATTCACTCTTTCTCATTCTTGAATTATGTTCTTGACAAGTTAAGCAGAATACCAGTAGTTATCTCTGTTTTATTTATTTCAAAGGATCGCGAAGTCAAACTGTTCAGCAATATTAAAAATCAGTCGTGAAGTCAATTATGAAATAATATTAATATTATTCTTAAACGAGTGTATTAACCGAGATTCAAGCTATAACTTTAAATTCACAAATAGTTAGTCACATAATAATGATTGACGATTATCAATTCTCGATATTAGGTAATACCTCAGGTAATACTGTTTTCCTTATCGCCTCTCTCAAAATGCTAATGAACCGAGATTAAGCTACTCGTACACTATTAGCTTTCACATCCAACTAATTATCACGAAACAATGCAGTGAAAGTCCATTCTAAATCCCGAACGTGATAAAAACAGAGTGAGGAAATTTTCACTGCGATCGTGATAGCGCACTCAAAACATGCGCAGTGACATTTCAATGAGTTCCGATGGTCTCACGGAACCTTACCGCTTTGGGAATAAGAATTAAAATACCGTTAGCACAGATTGGATATATAACGTTACCAATTAGCAAAGATAAGCTTTTGGGACCCATAAGCAAAAGAGTGACATTTCAATGAGTTTCGATGGGCTCACAGAACTTTACCGCTTTAAGAATAAATCTTAGAATTCCGTTAGCACAGATCGGAAATATAATGTTAGCAATTAGCAAAGATAAGCTTTCAATCGGCGCCGCGGCAGAGAGTGCGCGGTGGGACGAACTTGAAGTATTTCACCAAAGTTGTACACAATTAGCACAGGACCGCAATCAGTGGAAGAAATGGAGGTAGGGCTTGGCTTTGTCCAGCAGTGAGATAGTGAGGGCTAACGTAATTGTAAAGCTTTCGGGACCCTCATGAAATGGAAAGAATCTTCGTGATCCACTGTTTTGGAGTTGTAGACGGAAAGGTAAAGACAAGCTTCTCCGTGCTCTGGAAGGCACGTAAACAGTTGGTCCCGGTTGTTGTCGTAAGATGGAAGTCGTTAAAACCCACCAACCCGCATTGGGATAGTGGGGTGGGTTAAGACCCAATCTCCATATGTGCCATTATCTATGTGGGAAGGTCTGTGCCCAGCAGTGGTACGTTTACAGGTTAATAATGATGTACCTTCTAAAGATTCATGGTGATGCCGTCATAAGCAATCACCCGAGTTGAAATATCTAGCTTTAAAATGTCTGGATGTGTTCAAGTCAATATTGTAAAAGTATTATATCTATCTAATACACTTCCTATTTCGATTTATGGCCATTAACTCATTGGTGACTCAAAGTTATCGAGTGCTGAGATGAGAATCGAGAGTGTTTTGTTTTACTTTCAAAGGCAGTTGGCAGTCCTGCGGCGTTCGTCTCGAGCTCTTTATTGTATTGGACGCAGTAGCACTTTCGATTATATCGGCAGTGGTTCATATGCGAAGTGAATACAAAATCTTATCCGTACAGGTGTTACGACAAGGTTACTAGTTATCTGTTGGATGTATGTTTTTATTCCGTTAGTCAACTTTTACTACACCCAAGAGAAGAGAGGGGTCTACCAACCCCTTTCTGTATTCTTTTATAGAGTCGCTACACACACGGCTCTTTATCATCATCATCATCATCAGCCTATAAACGTCCCACTGCTGGGCACAGGCCTCCCACGTGAACAATAGCACGTGGGGATATTGGGCAATAACCCACCACGCTGGTGGTTTTAAACGACTGTCATCTTACGACAACAACCGGGACCAACGGCTTAACGTGCCTTCCGAAACTCGAGATGTTTTTAATTTGGTCACCCATCCAGCGACCCGGCATTGCGAAAGTTGCTTAGCGGGCAAGATCGCAAGTCGAACGCGCTAGCCGCTGCGCCATCGAGCTCCTCCACGGCACGACACGGCTCTTTATGCTTCACGGGAAAATACATGGCGTATCGGAACCCTAAAACTCTAAAAAATGCGGTGGTTTGACTGTGGCCTGGAACTGACGCATGACGGAGTAGCGTGTATACCTACGTACAGAGTGGTAGAAATTAATCGTACCTGGAGGAAAAGTAAAACAAACAAAACAAAGTAGCTTTACGAGGTAATGTTTGTTAGAAATATTATATCCTTATCGTTAATGCTATTGATTGGTGATAGCTTTTTTAAGAAAATCTGTTAGTTCAGTTTCTTATTACATACTTACAGTAATGGAATGCTTAAAGTTTTTGTTTCGTTTCTTCTACCCTGTTTACTCGTACATTTACTCAATATGATTTGATGTCTACAATTAAATTTTTGCCGTGGGTTTGAACGGTCAAGTTAATAATTTTAACGAAATTGTTCTCATAAGAAATGCGGAGGTTTTAAATGTATGTTTTAACTGTGGTTTTAACAGACCATATAATTACGTGTAGGTAAGTGTTTATAAAAATATAATTTGAACTGTTTACGTGTTACAATAAGCGTCCATTTTGCATGTACCACAAATTGAGATCAATTGATAAATAAACGATTACAATTAATGGAACTATGACAAAAGTGATCGCGCAACAAGTTTTTATAGCTCTTAAGCTTTTTTTCTATGAAGCATCGAATAAGTTCACTATTAAGATCTACATTAATCATTGTATCGATTTATTCGATCGTATCGATTCCCATGGTGGATGTGGGGCAGATACTATCGATTCAGCTCGTTATTGATGACACTCGATGGCTTTCTATTCATTTGGCTTTCGCTAATCAATGTCGATGAAAAAGGTTTGGAAAAACCGTAATAAAGGTTAAGAAAAAAAAACTTTTTTTAAATAATATGATTAGACTTGTGTTCTGACCACGGACCCTGACACTGGAGTACTATAGTAGACCACGGTAAAATTTTTGTTGGTCATTTGACAGTTTTACATGTTAGGGCATCCTCTCTCCTTACATCACTAAGTTTTATTTGTACTGGCACCGCGAGAACAACCGTTAGGTTATGTAAGAAGTGCCTGACGTCCCTGCGCCAGTAAACCAACTCGCGCAGGAGACCATCTGCGTTAGGCCTTGACGCCGAATCAGCGCCGATCGAAGCATGCTCTTCATTCGGTACTCCTAAGACTAGTGTCCCGGGAGAGTTTCCCCGTGAACACGTGTAGTTCACTGCTTATTTTCCAGATAGGTAACCGGAGCTGTCGAGCTCGCTCACTTCTCGTTGCACGAAGGGCACAACTCGCAGTTCCCACTGCTTGGTCGTCAACTCTAAAGTCGACGACCAAGTGTCCACCTTGGTCTCGGAGTAAGAAGCGCACTCACTTCTCGGAACCCATCCGGGAGCCTAGCTAGTTCCTATGTCCTACGCGGCTGGCTGGACCGGAGGCTACGGCATCTAGGGGGCTGCCTCTACTAGTTCTCCAGACTAGTACCGGAGATGTCGACACCAATGTCCAATGAGAACCACCGGACAAAGCTGCCAACTTAAAGGGAAACTTACGTTACCCGCAGGACTTTTCGCTTCAGGCCCCACCGAGACCGCTACTAAGTCCCGCTGGCTGTGCACGAGTTTGGAAGTCCTGGCACACAATACCAGGACAAACGAACATTCTCAAGCTCTACAGCTCACCACAAGCCACTACGAGTCCAAGTGCGATTTCAGCGAAACCTTTTTCATTACATCCTACGTGTACCCATAAGTATTTGCAATTTAGCGTCAAAGTCGCGGGCCTACCATCATAGTAGTCCGCGAGAGTGTTGGTGTACAACTTTTGGATAAGCCACTTTTATTGTATTTTAGGTTTATCAGGTAAATTTATTAATATTAAGTAGGTATAACTACTTAATCAATCAATTATTATAAAAGGAGATCATTCAGGCTCCATACATTTTTGGGCCTTTTCTGAAAGTGCCGGCCAACAAAAAAAAATAGTACGTATAGTTAGAACAAGCCATTTGGAGTAATAGTTAATATGGCACAAAATATGTAGAATCGCTCTGAGCTAAGTTGTACAAGTTCGATGATTCATCATTTTCATACATTTATTGATTTCTGAAAGTGCTGGAACTGGGAAACATAAAATAATGTTAAATATTGCTAGAACTAATAATGATCTGAAGCAATTGTCATTGCAGCGCAAAAGCTGTGGGGTCATCATCTGTACCGTTCATACAAAAAAAAAATTGGAATCAATAAATGTATGAAAATGATGAATCTTCGAACTTGTATAACTTGGCTCGGAGCAATCCTACAACTTTTGTGCTGTATTAACTATTTCTCCAAATGGCTAGTTTTAACAATAGGTACCATTTTTTTTGTTGGCCGGCACTTTTAGTAAAGGCCCAAAAAATGATGTCCTTTGTTGGTTAATTTTTATGATTTGGTTACTTTTTGCAGATATCTATTCATAATTTCATAACGAATGTTGCAAAGGTGGAGGTGGCTTATGGAATTGGAAACCGATGATGACGATGATGAATTAATTGAAAATGATGAAAAAAACTTGATCCTTTACCGGATTTACCAACCCCTGGTTGGTGAATTGGTCGATGCGCTCTTTGTTCAAGAGCCCGAAATCGATCGACGAAAAAGTGGTGAAAAACTTTCAACAAATGTGTTTTTCCGATGACCAGGCTGTAGTATGTATTGAATGTAATGAAAAAAGAGTTTTTGATATTATATTTGATTTGAAAATGAAAATGTAAGGCATTGATCTCAGGAGTACTTACCTAAATACCATTTTTGTTTAATTATTCTTTAGGATAACTAAATTGTTTCTAATTTACAATTTCTACTTCTTATACATAAAACTAAAGTTTATATACAAGAACTAATAAATAACTAATTTAAAAAAACATTGTTTAATTTTTATATTACCTAAAATAATTAGTTGTTGCCATTTTAAAATAGTCTACCAGCAGGCCTCGCGGACATTCGTGTAAAAAAGGGGCGTGTGTACTCTAGTCACAGAATAAATAATAGTACTACGCTCTAGTGTTAAATGGCAGGATAAACAAATATTTAAAATTTGTAAAAAGTAAAACGTTAAGAAAATCTATTTACTTTTTTTGCAATTTTGAAATCAAGATATTTTCACCTCGTTTGCACTTTCTCGCGAATTTGAAATTGAATGTCATTGCATAAATTAACAGTAACCAGTGCACCTAGCAATGTAATTTAGGATATATACATTTTCAGGATTTTATAAATTTTTGAACAACATGCCGACTAGCCCTTCTTCCAAACACATCCGTATCCGTTATGTCACATCAATTAGTGAAGTGATCGTCGCGACCATTTTTCTGTCGATCACTGTGAACGGATGGCCAAGCCCCATGATTCACGGCTGGCCATGTTACCTAACTAAATTGTGTAACAATATAGAATGTGCGATTTAATACACACACTCTATTGGGTTATTAATGAAAATGATACATAATATAAAATATGTAAGACATAAAATATAATGTCATGTTGTTTTTAATGGCATTTTTGTTTGTACGCGTCTGTAAATGTGTGTGTCGCGGCTCCTTCCGATTTTTTATAAGTAGTCGAGAGTAGAAAGGATTAACACTTGTAAAAATGTTCTTTTCTGTGTATGTTCTTGTGTGCAATATAGTATATTTCATTATTATTTATTATTGTTACATTATTTTGTATGTGGTGCAACAGGTATACTGAGTCTATGCCGATTACAGCGCTATGTTGTTAAATGTAGAGCTATGCATCGATCAGAATAACAGTGACACTAAGAAATGTTCCGTTATACTTTGTTAATAAAAATAATTATTTCACAGTTTTTTTTAAACGTACCCAAACGTCAGGAGTCAATCAATATCAAAATTTACTTAACTTAACTGCAGCTTCGTTAAGAAGCATGGGAATTTATTTAAAATGGCAAGTGATTTAAATTTAAGGCTTAAAAAAGACCCATATAAACTTGTCTTAAAAGATACACCAAAATCTGCCAAGTACAATAAAAGCTGCTTGGCAATGTGTGTGCGTATTTTTAATAAAATTCCTAAGGATCTAAAATGGCTAAAGACTAATCTTTTTCAAAGAAAATTGTATAAGTGGTTAGTTGAGAATACATTTTATGAGATAAAGGATTTGTTTGTTTTGATAAATAATGATATTTACTATATAATTTAAAATGATTTACTTGCATAATGTTATTGTTTAATAGATTTTAATTATTGAAAATATATTAGAGTATTACTGAGAGGACTTAATGTTTGCATGCTATTATAAAATGAGCTTGATATGTGATCTATGTATTTTATAATGTAACATCTTTATACCATGTCAAAGTGCAAATAAACAATTGTCACTTATCTTAATATTTTTTCATTGTTTCAGGAAAAAGAAAAGAGCAACCGCGAAGATTTAAAAACAGACATACAACACAGAAAAGAAACTTTTTATCGGGTAAGAAGATTATGACCAAAAGTTTATTGATTATGTTAAATTAGACGAGTCCTTTCAAGTATTCCTTCATCTCCAAACAAATATCTTCGTTGCAGGAGGCTCCGTCGGACGAAGATTCAGCAGTGTCGTCCGCGCCCGCCTCTCTCTCACCCCAACCGCTCAACGATATGTGGGTAGGTAACAAACTTACAATCTGGGTCAAAAAAAAAAATGTTTTATTCAGGAGGGTTTACGCTTTCGGTTTCCCATACAATTTCTCAAGTCGAAATTTTTAAAGACCATTAAGCCAATTTTAATGATACTTTGCATGCTAAAGTAAAATACAGGTGTTCGGGGTCGAACTAAGAACTGAGATACTGATAGAAATGATAAACTGATAACTGATATGAAACAACTGTATATTTAAATAAAACTATAAAATAACTATGAATGGATGAAAATGCTATGAGTACGCGTGACTTGATTGCTTGCTGATTGCGAACTAGAAATAATATGTAAAATTGCTGCTAAATTAATGTAGGTCAATTAACTAAATGCTGATGAGACAATGTACGCGCTTGCTCGTACATCTTCCCGGGCGAGAAAATAAGGATTAGTAGATAATGCATGGTTGATATGCTTACAAGGATGATACAACATTTTATTATAGCTAGTATGAGTTAAAGTGTTAGTTTCCCTGATGAATTAACAAGATGATTTGTAACAAAAAGGTTTTATACTATTTTAATATAACTAAGAGTTTTTAATTTCGTCCGGAACTGTAAATACTGGTCTAGGTACGATAGGGGACGACCCGACGTCCTTCACTAACACTCGCGCACTTTGCACAGTAGACGACGTGCTTTTATTTTTGAACGACACTCGCGCACTATTTTTCGTACACTCATTCACTACACTATAATTATCAACGTACGGAGCACTGGTGCCAGGAGCTGCCACCGCGGGCGCGGCGCCAGGGGCGGGAACCGCTGCTGCTGCTGCCGCTGCTTCGGGGCGCGATATGCATCGCGTCCACATCCACACCGCAAAGCCGAGTCCCACTAGTGCGAATAGTACATATATCGCTGCGTAATGATGTATGTCGTGGTATGAGACTACTTCTGATAGCGGTTGACTTTGTTTCATTAGGTCTATGTCATCCTTAATTTTTTGAAGTTGGTTTAACCGGTCCTTTTGCTCTGATAACTGATCTTCATCATTGGTTTGCATTGAGGTATTTTGTGGTAACGATATGTTAAAAATGTGGTTTAGTTGAGAGATTTCTGGTACATTAAATTGAGACTTTATTCTTAGCTGGCTATGTTCCTGCCTTTGCGAATAGATAAAGAAGTCAGCTGATTTTATGACACAGGCTTGCTTTACGTTAAAAAATCCAGAGTGATTCAGTTGTAGCGGAGTAACTTGATCCTCACATACAAGTTTCAGGTTGCAATGTTGACAACAAAAGTAAATATAGGTATTTGGTTTACTTAATTCAATCCATTTATTGTTACAAGGTCTCGTGACCGTTTTGCATATTCGTGTGTTTGTGTATGCCTCACAAAAACTATATTCGTCTTTGATGAGATAATTAGGCCTTTTTATATAACACAATGTAGTAGATGGATTTTTAGGGATGCACGATCTTAAATCATTTTCGTTGATTTCAATGACAGAGTCCTGTTTCAGGTTGACCGCGACGTAACTGGATCTAGGTATAATTGTGGTTTCTGTATAATTCTCAGTGAGTTTAGGTATAGGAATAAGCTTCAAAATTTCGTAAGTTTCTTCAGCAATAAGTGGAATCCTGATTTCAAACAAGATGTAATTTGATGTTACTCTTGCTTGGACTCGCAATAAATTATACATTTCTGATAAATTACTAGTCTTCTTGATCGGCAAGGTCAAATCTTTCGGGAGCTGTTCATTTATAACACTTAACTCATGTCTTAATTGATCAGGCGTGAGTAAATGAAAATTAAATTTCCCATTATAAACGTTGGTGATGGTGTCCAGTAACATCTGCTGAGTATTTTTTAAACTACGAGTAAATATAATGTTGTTTGCCATCATAGCGGTGGTGATAAAGTCATTGGCGAGCGACACGTTTTGAATTTCTGATTGAAGTTGAATAGCTGCCTTTTCTACTGTATTTATTTTCTTATTTATAAGTTTGTATTGTTTATCAATCATGCCTTCTGTGCGTTTTAACAGGTTGTACTCTGCCTCAACAACAGACGTCTGATTTTTCCAGAGGGAAGCTAAGTGGTTTTCATTTGCCCTTATGAGCTTGATATCTTGTTGATATTTTTCGGCGAAGTGTTGGTCTAAAACGCCGAAGAGGCTGTTTGCCACGTACCCAACTCCATCTATTAGCCATCGTTTATTACGGCGAAGTGATGGTAAAGAATGATGGTTTATCAACATATCATTATAGTACTGTATTTCATTGCGTTCATGGCTAAGCTGTAACATTATTCCTTCACAGTGGGATTGCTCTTTTATTTTTGCACATATTCCTTCTAGGTATTTAATGTACATATTAACTGCATGTCGTAATAGACAATGAGGCGCCAGTCGTCTCGGATCATATTCATGTTCGTAACATGATCGAAATAAATGCTGTTATCATTAGGTAAAATACTTTTGTTATAATTACAACTAATTGCTGGTATTTGACATTAAGAATAACAATAATGTTGCAGCCAGTCTTGACAATTTGCAACTTATTTTCTTGCTTGATAATAAGTCTGATTTTGGTTCTGTTTTTTGTTCTTTTGTTTCAGGGATGTCCGTTTCGTGGTGAACTGGTAAAACTGATAATTTAATAACGGGGCGTTTCATCAAACCATTTTTAGTTTTTAAAGTCACGACTCTGACGTAACCATCGGAGCCGGGGTGTAGCTGTACTACCCGGCCTAGACTCCATTTTCCGGGGGGTAAATTGTCATCCTTGATAACAACGACATCGTTTAAACTGATATTAGGTTTAGACTGTTTCCACTTGCTCCTTGACGAGAGCTGCGTGAGATATTCATCACGCCAACGCTTCCAAATATCTCCAAATATTTTTTGCGTAAGATGCCACCGTTTACGAAGATCTCTTTCTGTGTCATATAATGTTAGTGTGGGACCACTAGCTAAAAAGTGAGATGGAGTTAAAAAGTTAAGGTCGTCCGGGTCTTCTGTTAGCGGGCAAAGCGGACGGGAATTAAGGCATCCTTCCAGCTGACTTAGAGTGTCGAGTATTCTTCGAAGGTGAGATGTTGTTCACCGATCACCCTTTTAAGGTGATGTTTTAAACTCTTTACAGCAGCCTCCCAAAGTCCTCCTGCCGATGGCCAGGAGGGTGCATTAAAATGCCATTCCACGCCCAAGCTCGTTATCTCTGTCCAAAATGTGTCATTAAAGGTATCCAATAACTGTTTAAATTCTTGATTTAATAGTTTGTTAGCGCCTATGAAGTTTGTGCCCTGGTCACTGTACATGTGTCCGGGTAATCCTCTTCTAGCAGCCATTCTCTTCAATGCCGCGAGAAAGGCTGATGTTGTAAGATCTGAAACTAGTTCCAAATGTACGGCCTTAGTGGACATACATACGAACACTGCTACGTATCCCTTGTGGTCTTGATACCACGGCCCTTGTTGGCCTTTACTGAGACGTAGCCAGAGTAGTCTACCCCACAATGATAGAACGGACGTGATGGGTTGGTTCTTGCTGGTGGTAGGTTACCCATGATCTGTTGTTGATGACCAGGGCTGTGCCTCTTGCATTTCACACACATACGAAGTCGCTTTTTGGTAGCGCTGTTGCCTCCTACAATCCAATACTTCCTACGTATGAACGCGGTTGTTAAGCGCGCCCCACCGTGGTATGTGATGTCATGCGCTTGATCGATGATGAGGTCTGCCAACCTGGTATTATTGGGGATTATGATGGGATGCTTCATATCAGGGTCCATGCTTGCATTTGTAAGTCGACCTCCGACACGAATGAGGCCGTTTTCATCTAGCTTAGGATTCAAACTGTATAATTTACTCTTGCTGCTTACGCTGTTACAGTCTTTTAACCTGTCAATTTCTTCTATATAATTTTCTTTTTGTATATTTGTAATAATAATAATTTTAGCTTTATTTAACTCTTTTAATGTCAAATGTTGTTGCTTGTTCTCTTTTGTGAAAAATCTTAAGGCCCATGCTATAACTCTTATTGCTGTTGTTAATGAGCTTTGCTTCTGTAATATTTTGTTAACCCCTCAAACCCCAAGCGGTCGCATGAGACCGCACCTACAAAAACACACTTGACTTTGTACCGTGTTTTCATAGACTTACAGACTACTTTAGTATGAACAAGTTCGATTATTTCGGTTCTGTGGTTCATCTTATGTATTGTTATCGCACAATATCGCATAGTCTATGCTCCATTCTGTCTAATTTGACGTTGACAGTTACTGTCAAAAAAGTGTCAAAAAAAATCCAAGAGTGAGTGGTAATAACTTCATTTCCGCTTGATAACGTAGCATTAACTTGCTTGAACCTTTTCATATCTTGATTAGTGAAATAAGTTTCCTGGTTTCTAGTGTCTGGTACATAAGTAGGTAGCCAGGCTGGCCCTTCCCACCAGAGCGTATGCTCTTTAAGTTGAGATGCTGTTAGGCCTCGGCTGGCGCAATCTGCTGGGTTTTCTTTGGAAGCTACGTAACGCCAGCAGTGAGAGGGCATTGATGCTGTAACTTCTTTTACTCGGTTGGCCACAAATGGTTTCCATCTACTTACATCACCATTCAGCCAGCCCAGCACAACCATGGAGTCAATCCATCCATATTCTCTGATGTCATAGTTTGAAAGGCATCCCTTGATTTTTGACATTAATTTCATTAGCAAAACTGCACCACAAAGTTCTAAGCGTGGTAGAGAACAGTTTTTGCTAAGAGGCACTGCTTTTGCTTTTCCTGCTACTAATACTACTGATGTATAATTTTCTCTGACTATTTTACAATATACGACGCAGCCGTAGGCTTTCGTACTTGCGTCACGAAAACCGTGTAATTGAACTTGATCCTTTTCTTTAGTATTTAACCACCTCGGAATCTGAATTTGATTAATAACATAAATATCTAATTTAATTTTTTTCCATTCCTCGTAAATATCGGTCGGCACAAGGTCATCCCACTGAACCTTGGACTTCCATATTTCTTGGAAAAGTAATTTTAGCTTAGTAGTAAGTGGGGATAGCCAACCTAGGGGGTCGAATATCCTAGAAATATCTGATAATAAATTCCGTTTCGTTGACTTTGACATCTGTTCGAATTTAGGATTAAAAGTAAAATAATCTTGCTGTGGGTTCCACCCGAGTCCTAAGGTTTTAGTAGACTCGGCCTCTTTGAAGTCAAAATTTTCTTGCTGGGCGGGCTCTTGAAAAGCTTGCAGTAACTCTGCTGAATTTGATTTCCATTTACGTAAATGAAATCCACCTGATTTAAGTAAATTAATCATATCTACTTGTAGTTGTTTTGCCGATGATACCGAATGCGTTCCGTGAATGAGATCATCAGTGTAAAATGACTCCTGTAGCACGTCTGGCGCCACTCTGTCTGGATAATTATTACTTTCGTCGTGGGCTAAACGCTTGAGCGTCATCAAAGCAAGGAATGGCGCCGCTTTGGTTCCGTACGTTACTGTTGTTAAATTGTATTCTCTTAATTTTTCATGTGGATTGTCCCTCCATAAAATCATTTGTAAATTTTGGTCTTTTTTATTAACGTACGTCTGTCTGAACATTTTCTCAATGTCAGCAGTAAAAGCGAATTGGTATTGTCTCCACTTGATAATGAGACATTGCAAATCCTGTTGTAAGTTCGGACCTCGACACATGACGTCATTTAAACTGTATCCAGACGATGTTTTGTCGGACGCGTTAAAAACGACTCGTAATTTAGTTGTCGTAGAGTCGTCTCTTGTTACACAGTGGTGAGGTAAATAACATTTAAGCGTCCGCGTATTGTGTTCAACAGCTGACGGTGTCATGTGTCCCAGCGATAAATATTCATTGATGAACTGCTTATATTCTTTTGACATAGAGGGATTGTTTTTAAACTTCTGTTCTAATTTATAAAACTGAGCAGCTGATTTTGTTTTTGAGTTGCCCAAATTATTTTCAAATTCTGTTTTAAGCGGTAATCTAACTACGTAACGTCCATCCTCCCGTCTGATAGTGGTTGCTTGATAAAACTCAACGCATTTTTTATCTTCTGATGATAATTCTTCTTTTTCTGATATATCTTCGATCTCCCAAAACTTTTGGATCTCTTCGACATTATGTAAAACTATGTTGCATTGAATGGTTCTTACATTACCGCTAAGTATCCACCCCAGCTGCGTTTGCTGAGCGGTGGGTAGGGCTGAATTAGTTCTGCAAATTCCATCCATTAATATAATAGCGTAGATATCAGCACCTAATAAAATATCTACGGGCTTGCTTTTATAAAACTCCGGGTCGGCCAACTTGATGTGGTCAAGGTATGACCAATTAGGTTTTGTGAACGTGTAGCTTGGTAAGTTCTTTATCAGTTGTTTCATTATTAGAACATCCGTAGTAAATGAGAAATCGCTTACAGCTGATGAGCAATTGATAGTGATAATACCTTTACAGCTGCTCTCCTTATCTCCAATACCGGAAATAACACCTTTGCATGCCTTTCTAGGTAATTTCAGAGTCTGTGCGGCGTGTTCTGTTATTAAAGAGGTCTGCGAACCCTGATCTAAGAGAGCTCGCATTGTGTAATAAGTCCCATCAACTGCTTGAACATTAATTATGGCTGTAGGTAACAAAACTTCGCAGGGGTCATCCTGCCGTGACACGTGAGAGCTACTACGGACGTGTCGGGTCGCATCCACGCTCGTAGTCGCGTCATTGTTGTTGTTTCGTGAGCTGCTGCCCTCCGCGGTACGACTATATTGAGCTGCTGGGCGGGCGTTGTGTGCTGCTGGTACGAAAGCCTCATGCAACAAGCGATTATGAGCTTTATTACATATCCGACAAAAGTTGCCAGAAACGCATGGTTGTCCGTGATGGTTGTACAGACAATTCTGGCAGAGATTTAACTTCGTAACTGTTCTTAATTTGATATGTGCTGGCATCTCTAAAAATTGAGGACAAAAATAAATTCCATGTTCGCTACTATTGCACAACGAACAATGATAGGTTTTTGCTGATACGCTCTTTCTGTTATTAGGTGTATTAGGTATTTGTGCAATCGTTTTATTGCTTGCAAATGATGTTTTGAAATAGTCGGGTTTTATTTTATTAATGCTGTTATTAAAGTCGTTTCGATTTATGGCCTGATATTTCTGCATCGGTACATCCTGTTTGCGCCGTGCCGCCTCTAAAGATGTAAACTTAGATTCCAAAAACTGTAGAAACTCTTTTAAGTTAGGTATCTCTCGTGGGTTCTGAAGAGACTCCACGTAGTCAGTATAGGAGACCATATCTAACTTTTGAGATAAAAGATGTACAATAATGGGGTCCCACGACTCTACACTGACTCCCAAATTTTTTATTGCATTAAGACACTCTTGAGTAGTGTCATGAAGGCGTTTTAAATGTATTACAGACTGTTGTTGCATCACGGGCAGATTGGTTAGAATGTTCATATGGGAAGTAAATATAAGTTTATTATTATTATATCTCTGGTTCAGAATATTCCAGCAAGTTAAATAATTATCTGAACTGATGTTTAAATGCTGTATTAATCTTTCAGCTTCGCCTTTAACTTTTGACTTGAGGAATTGCATCTTTTGGGCACTAGTCAACGAGGCGTTACTATCTACTGTTTCATTAAACAAATCCTTGAAAGACATCCAATTAATATAATTTCCGCTAAAAGTTGGGATTTCCATCTGAGGTGTTGACTTCTCCATGTGTGCCACGGACCACATCTTTTTGTTGATGGCTTTCTTGACGGATTGGTACTTACTTTCATAAGAAGAATAAGCGTTCTCATACTCCTCATTAGGGCGATCGAACAGGCTGTCGAGTGACCAGTGCAGCGAGTCTATTGCTGTCCAGCGGGACTGGATGGTGCGGAGAAGGTCATCAAACTCCCACTTCTCACTTACTGATTCAAGATCGATCCCTATTATTGTTCTATGAAAGGCTTTAAAGTTACTAGTTTGTTTCTTTAGCAAACCATCTAATTCGCTTGCTGTGGCACTTGGGGTGCTGGATTTGCTGCTTTGTTGTATGGCCTGGTCGGCCTCATTCGCCTTAAATACAAACGAAGGAGGCTTAATAACAGGCGACTGGGCTCTCTCCTCTACCTGATAACTGAGCATCTGAGATCTTATGTTACCGTACCTCTCATTGACTCTCTCCATATCGTTTTTAATGCACTCTCTCATTGCCGGTTCCAACTCCACTCCTGCTAACTTAGAATAGTTACTCTCGTAATCAACCCAATAACTATCTAAAATATCTAACCGTTTCTTGATGTAGTCCGAAGTTTTTCTGCTGGAACCATCTTTCTTAAAATTACTATATATATTTTCGATTCCCGAAGATAACTGCTTCAAATTTGCTATGATGTCGTTTACGGAAGACATTGTTGTAAAATAAAAAAGGACTGATCTTACTTGAATTCGCTTCTGATGCTGTGTGACAACGACTATGAGTAAGTCGTTTATCCTGCTGATAACCTGGGCGCCTGAATAATTGATCAAAAGGCACACAGTGTTCCAGATTCACGTGATAAAATAGCTGGTTTCACTTGATAAACTAGCTAGCTGACTACAGTTCAAAGTCCAACACAAATGCACTATGTTTCAATAGGTCGGTGACGGAAGCAGAGCCACGTTGTAACAGAGTTCTAGACACTTGGCACTGTGATCCCGCCTTCCGGAAAGCTCGAAGGACCAATGTTCGGGGTCGAACTAAGAACTGAGATACTGATAGAAATGATAAACTGATAACTGATATGAAACAACTGTATATTTAAATAAAACTATAAAATAACTATGAATGGATGAAAATGCTATGAGTACGCGTGACTTGATTGCTTGCTGATTGCGAACTAGAAATAATATGTAAAATTGCTGCTAAATTAATGTAGGTCAATTAACTAAATGCTGATGAGACAATGTACGCGCTTGCTCGTACAACAGGGATCTAAATAGTTTGTTGAAACTATATTCAAAAAAGGTTTATTTGGCTGAGTTATTGCGATTTATAGTCCACCATAAAAAGTTTAAAATCGAAATAACTTAGTTAAATAAACGTTTTTTGGAAATGTTTTCAACAAACTATTTAGATATCTATATTTTAACTCAGTATGCCGAGTTTCATCAAAATTGGCAAACTGGTTTTTAAAAATTTCGACTTGGATTTTGTATGGGAAACCGAAATTCGTAAACCCTCATAACAGTGAAATTACAAAAACTATTACAATGGCAGAGATCTCCTTTCAAATAATACCTGTACCAGGAGACCCACTCTTCCTCAATGTTCTTACAAATATAGGGTAGGGACTTCAAATAGGTTACTATGAGGAAAATTTTATATGTGGTAACATACGTGGACTCCTTAGTCCACGACTTATGACCTTTCATAAAGTATTTATTAAAGTATTTTTGTGAGTCACAGTCACACTTCCTAACACATTTGCTGGCAGAGTTATGACAGGCGTTTACTGTTTAATGTAATATAGAGAAATTGCTAATATAGTTTTCCAGGTGCGGTAAGATTCATTAAAATTAAAAATAAACTGTAAGTCGACTTTAATATGTTTGGTCAAACTATTGCGTTGTTAACGTAATGACAATTATATTTAAAAACAATGTACCTACATTACTTAATATTGTATATTCCATTGAAGATTGCTATTACTTATATTATACCCCTAACAATTCTTGATCGATATCGAACTTAATTTAAATGCAATGTTGTACTGTATCTTAAAAGATGAATCAATGTATTTCGAGGGTCGCAGGCCTGGTTTCTAGAAGACCGGCAGACTTCTGCCTAGTTTAGACTCCAGTCTCCCACAAATATTAAATTAGATAATATAGGTTAAGCACATTGGGTATTGTAGTTTGTGGAGAGAAAATAATAAAATTTATTAAATTTATTAATTAAGCTGATAAAATATCTTGGAATCATGTAAAGTATTTTTTTGTTTAATTAATAGCAGCCCGTTCGCGACTTCGTCCACGTAAACACTCTGTATATCCCGAGACAAATTTCCAATAAAAATCTATTACATAAACATAGTCCTGATAATTACTAACACAACAAAAAAACATTTACCCAAATAGGTGCTGAAGTTGATGCACGTACATACATTTGATTTGCAATTGATTTTTTTAAATATAGATTCCTCATAATCAGATTTAAGTACTTGTTTTACATATTTATGACTTTACACCGTTATTGTTACCATATTATAATATGATATCAACAGTACTTGTGAATGCATAACATGGAATCCGGCGAGGTAGCCTTGAGACAAGGATTTTGAAGAGCATCGTTCAAACATAATGTCAGAATCGCAATCTAAATATTTTGTCACCCACTAACTATTGGCGCTTGATTGTTGCGTCACGAGTGTGCGTATGTCATAGATCGTAGGGCGACCAAGAATAAGTAACTTTTGAGACGTAAAAAACTACATATTTTTTCATAATTATAAGGATAGCTATTCTATTAAAGGACGAGGACTGGCTGTTTTATATAAAATTATAATGCTACTGAAATTGTTATTACAGCAACAGAAATAGTACCCCACGTACTTAGTATTTGGTTATAGGTAAGTTTTAAGTCCACCTGACTGTTTAATACTAGTTTTGTTGCTGGAAATCAAACCCGGAACCACATGGTCTGATGGCGGTGGTTTTACCACTAGCCCGGCGGTCAAAGTTTTGTTTTATTATTAAGAATAGAATAGGTAGCATGCATAACTGTAACAATTTTATTAAATTCTTGAATAATATAAGACCCTACTGAATTGTATTCAGCCCTGTCAGCTTTGCTAAATCAATTCATATTTCCAATAAATGAGGTTTCCCCCGTTGTACAAACAGATATACAGCTCTCTGGGTGGTCGACTGCAGGAGGAAATGTCAATATTGTATTGGCAATAAAAACAAACATTATTGTTTACTTGTAATCGGTACTTTCTTAAAACTAATAGCATAGTGTTGATAGCGCGTCTCACATACCTCGGTATGTGCAGGAGAGAGCAGGTTCGAATCCTGCCATCCTGGATTATTTTCAATTCTTTTTCCGAGGAGTTGCAGCAATGATACAAAGCTTGGTTAGCAATTATTCTGTTCATTGTTTTTTCTAACCGTTGACCACAATTTTGGAATCCCAGAAGACGCAATTACAGTCAATTTCTGTAGTTTAACGTGCAATATACTTAATTAAATTCGCTTGCCACGGCCCAAGACGCCCGTGGTGGGATCTTACGGCGCACTTTCTGTTGCCGACACGGGATACCATCACAAAAACGCAAATTTTAATGCGTTCAGTTGCGACTGCCGGCCGCTCCCTGCAGCGTCAACTGAACGCATTGCAAATCGCAGCCGATGCAAAGTACGCTGACGTCACTAGGACAGTCCCACCAGCACCCACCTCATGGCCGCTCTCGCCCACAGTCGTGCGGCCAGTGCCGCTCGGCGGCGGAGCGCGCGGCGGCGGCGGCGCGCGAGTGCACGCGACTGGGAGACGCGCTGCGCGACGCCCGCGACCAGATCGAGCTCATGGAGTTTAGGCTACTGGAGCTGGAGGACGCACACCCTGATAAGGTAGGATTTTATTGTTTTTTTTTGTGTTTAAATTTCGAACGATTGTGTTAGATGGGGTTTCGACTTCTGACTGTTGAGGATGTTCATCCAGAGGTCTTTTGTGGTTTTTTGTTTTTAATGGCGTTCGAAATTTAAAAAATGAAATGGAGTTGGGACTACTGAATCTAGAGAAGAAGGAAGAGAGAAACTATTATGAGTTTTGTTTTGAGTTTTAATATCAAACGTACGTTACGATTGTCGACTACTGAATCAGGACAAGGTCACACTCTTTTGTAGTTTTTTTTGTTTTTTAATATCAAACGTACGGTCTCATGGAGTTTTGACTACTGGATCTGGAAGACGCACATCCTGATCAGGTCGACGTTTTTGTTTTTCTTTAAGTTTAAATAACGAACGTATGTACTCATGGAGTTTGAACTAGTGAATTTTGAGGATAAGTCAGTCTCTTTTGTGTTTTTATGTTTTTTTTTATATCAAGTGCATGATGTGTTGAAGTCCCGACTACTGAAAGTTGAGGATGTTGTTGTTGTTGTTGTTGAGGATAAGGTCAGACTCTTTGTGTTTTTTATGTAAATGTCGTATGGTAATGCTGTTAAAAACATAGACAGACTTTTACGTAACAAATATATACACGTACGTAAGCCAGAGAAGTTAAAATTGTTAATCCTTTTGTAATAGATAATTATATCATTTTTACATGTGCATCAAGAGCAAATCGTGATTTTAAATTGAGATTCTAATTACTAAAGCGTTATTCAATTGTTTAACTCCAAAGAACTGAATGGTTATTTTTTTTAAACTGTTATAGTTACCTTCTAACGTCAAAGTACTTAATTAATAATGATATTAAAAGCATGTTTTTGTCGTCTTTGAGCATCCGATATTTCGGCACACTGATCGAATATCTCAACAACAATCACAAAAATTGTAGTCGTAATAGGCCCGTTTCATTATTAGTGCAACTTATTTTTTATGATCATTAATGTGTAATAGATACATAGTTAGATATAAACAATAGATATAATAATTTAACCTTTTTGGGGAGTATGCCTTGAAATCATTTCAAATGTCCAAATAATTCACTTAATGTTCCGAGTTGTCATTTAGTAAAGCGAGTGGGTATTAGAATAGAAGATATGTCTTTATTATAATATCTATTGCCTATTGTGTGTCTGCGATGTTGGTCATATCTATTTGCGTGATCTGTGATTTAATGTTTTGAGAACTTAATAAGTCGATAATATTTTAATTCAGTAATTTTAATTAAGTATCTTGTAGGTACTTTATTCAGTATTGAAAAGACAAGGTTAAATAGTATTTTTTTAATAATATGCTCATAAATATAGTGATAAAGGTAATCGGCTTATCGATTGCTGATAAGGTAACACCTATGAGGCCGTGATAACTTGATAACGAATATTGCAATGTTTACTCAGCGAGTAGAGTTACGAAAGTTTAGAACGGTCGGTGGTGGTGCACGAACCATAACAAAAAAATATATTAATGACCGGTTTCGCCACTTCCCACTTAATGTGCCGGATAGCCTTTCCATAAGTTTGGCTTAGTTATACGATAGAGTGACGATAGATAATGTCTGGGGAGAGATACAGGCATACAAAGTGTCAAACATACATAATTATCAAGAGGTGTTGGAGATTTTGACCGATACTGCCATTTCTACGTCGCACGCACGCACGTACGCATATCTACTTTAAATATGTTTCTATAAATAGAAATTATGCTTATGAATGTGTTAAACTTAAAGATGGTTATCTGAAATTATTAGGAAATGGTGAAACCGGCCCTTAATTTTTTGTGTTATGATTTCTGCATCACCGGTCTAGACTTTCGTAACTCTATGCATTGAGTAACATACTCGTAGACACATATTGCGAGAAGTTTAAAATGGTCTTAAATAATACAAACAATACTCCAGACCGCGGATACACATAATTTTCAAACGTGTTTAAACACATTCCTTACCCCTTACACACTAAATAAATAATTTATAATAATTCAATAAAAATATACTGAAACGCTCATCGAAGAAAAACTTATTTTTTTATTTGAAAATTTTACATACACATTACAATAATGGATTTCCACAACATAAACTAAGGAATTCCACAACTTAGAGGTTTGCAAAAAAGATCAAAATGGGTCGACGTGCATGCGAGAGGGAGACCTCGGCAGACCCCACTAAGATAAGATAAGATTGGAACGCAAACGTTTAAAAGTTTTATTAACCGATGTCAGTTATAGTTTGTTTTGGTTTTTTTCATTGACTCCAACAATCGCTGCAAAGGAAGTTGCTAAACTGCAACTAATTGGGCAACTTAAGGACAGAACATGACAATGGAGTTGTTTAATTGACTTTGCTGTGTGTTGTTCATCGAATGTTAGTATTATTATTAAATCTTTATTCAGAATAGGTACTATAAAGGTTTTTAAGAGCACAGCTGTCGTAATACCAGCAACACAGGAGAAATTCAATTGTTACCAACCTCTAGGAGACTTTGTGATAGACAAAGGGTTTATGAAGTTGCTTCATCATCATCATCATCACCCTATAAACGTCCCACTGCTGGGCACAGGCCTCCCACGTGGACAATAGCACGTGGGGAATTTGGATCATACATAACATAACCCACCATGCCGGCACAATGCAGGATGGTGGGTTTTTACGACTGTCATCTTACGACAACTACCGGGATCAACGACTTAACGTGCCTTCCGAAGCACGGAGGAGCTCGAGATGTTTTTTAATTTGGTCACCCATCCGACCCGGCATGGCGAAAGTTTCTTAGCGGGCAAGATCGCACGCCGAACGCGCTAGCCGCTGCGTCATCGAGCTCCTCGAATAAAGTTGCTTATCTTGAGTTTATCGTCATCATCAGTGGTAGTCTCCCAGCTGGTCTTAACCCTTTCCACATGATATTAGATAGTAGATAAGTACATGAGAATGAGCTATTACCCACCCACAATACGTTTTAGTGGGTTTAACGACTGTCATCTTACGACGACAACGAAACGTGCCTTCCGAAACACGGAATAGGTCTATATATTTTGATTTAGATACTTTATTTACTTTTGTACCCTGTTAGTGTAGTACCCTGTGACTACAAAATCAAGGCTTTGCGATGACAATATAACTGCTACACATATACTTACATTACAACTCGAATAACAACCTTTCTAAGACCATGACCGTGCATGTTTGCATTGATAAGGTTAAGGATTGCTAATCACAATGGTATCTCATAGGAACAACAGCGCCGCATACTTTTGTACATAGCTGTAAGTATCACAGTCCTATAAAGAAGTATGCTGTAGGTACTTACTGTCACAAGGTATAACAAAAGGTGGCATTATGATGTCAGACGTGTTGAAATACTTGTCATGGTACTGAGGGCAAACGGCTTAAATGCTTGTAGGAAATGATGATGCTGTAATTGACGTAAGCCAAAGATACGTCATAAAAGCGAAATTTGAATTGGTAATTTCAATACTTCAAAGAGCTAATACCTACATCGTTATTCGATTTTTCGTAGCGAATTACCTAAGTATATTTTATACTCGTAGGTTTCAATTCAACCTTGTTGTAGCGATCGAGAATACTCGATAGAGTATCTAGAAGTATCTAGGTGAGCGTTCCCCTAGTATCTGTAGGTACTCTCTCTCTATCAATTTACTATCGGCAACGCTAATGCCTAGTTCGCACCTGTGCTAGTATTTTAGTCGAGTAGAAGTACATTGCTTCGCTAGTTTGCTTGTTTGAAAATTCATTTTGAATTAGCAAAGTGACGAAGCAATGCATCTCTACTCTACTAAATTACTAGCACAGGTGCGAACTAGGCTTTAGGCGTTAGCGTTTGTGTTTATTTATGCTGAGCGAGTTTCATACATCTTTGTTCACGTTAACGAAAACGAGGCTCACATACTTACTGTACCTTTATCTAACTGTCGCGTGGATAACAAAAGATAGAAATTATGCCGTCAGTCGTGTTGAAACACTCGTCAGCTGTCCGAATGACTAAGGAATGTCGAGTCGCGATCTATTGATTATACCACCGCTATGCTAATCGATTGTTAAGGAAATATTTGTTTTAATACAAGCTTCGGTATCTACCGCATTTCTACAGCGAGCTATCTTGAATGCGAGAAATCTGCTTGATTCAATCCACATAGATGCGTTAGAATACTGACGGAGCTATGTGAATCAAGGTAGTAAGATTCTGCCTACAATACCACTGGATACGACCACCCTAGAACCTTTTTCTGCCGCAAAAAAGCGTAATGTGTTATGTAGCTGCTTTCGGTTTGAAGGGTGCTAGATCCAGTGAAATTACAGGTATGAGATCTAAAGCTTCAAGGTTCTTTGCGCACGTGATGCCTTGTTTGTAGGGTTACCATTTAGGAATTGAAAGGTCCTGACAAAAAGCCTGACATTTCGATAAAAGACCGGACTTTTTAATCACAAAATGGAAACAGTAGGTACTCACTTTTTATTTTTTGTGTTTAGATAAATGAGAAGTTTTAAAGATTAAAGACTTATTTGATATTACTTAAAATGTAGTTTTGTTACTTAAATTTCAAAATACGGACAAAGTATAGACTAGTCTAAAAATCCGGACATGTCCGAACTAATTCGGACATATCCGGATGATGGTAAAACCTGTGCCGCGCTTGCCCATGGCACATGAGTAATGGGCTACGGTGGCCGCGCACCATCACAAGGGCCGTACCTTATGCTCGTTTGCTTTCTCAGTAACATAAAAAAAAACGTGAACCTTTCATCATCATCATCATCAGCCTATATTTGTCCTGTGCTAGATGCTATGTAGGCCTAAAGGGCGCCACTGAGCACGATCCGCGGCCATCTTTGCAAGGTGGCTGGCATAAGCGGGATGAGACTTTGCCTTTACCTTTTATCTTTACTACTATCGCGGACTCCGTCGCTTTACCAGAATCCCTTGTACACCGCGTCGTCAATTTGGTATGGGCACCTACCCGGGCGGGCGGCGCGTTTTATATGAAAATTGTAAAGCGACGGTGACCCTGACCGTACTTACACAGTGGACAGGGCTATTATTAATGTGTTAATAGCGAATAAACGATAATCTATTAAAAAGAAAAAAAGTTATAAAGCGGTATAAGGCAGTCGTGGGTATTATTAAGATTCTTATAAAAAACTCCGTCGACGTTTTGATCAGATATCCTTATTTAGATTTTGTCAAATAAACAAGTACTTATACGTAGGTGTATCGTGGCCGTTTTGTAGATTTTATTAGCGTTTAAGTGGTTATGCAGAGGAGATTCAGATATAAGATTTTGTTAAATGTCTATGTTAACGTAATTGTAAGTATCCTACTAATATTATAAATGCAAAAGTTTGTAAGTATGGATATTTGTTCCTCTTTCACGTAAAAACTACTGAATGGATTTGGATGAAATTCAGCATACAGATAGGTTATAACCTGGATTAACACATAGGATACTTTTCATCCCGATATTCCCACGGGAACGTATGGATGGATGTTTGTTACTCTTTCACGTAAAACCACTGAATGGATTTGGATGAAATTCGGCATACAGATAGTTTATTACCTGGATTAACACATAGGATACTTTTTATCCTAATATTCCCACGGGAACGGGAACCACGCGGGTGAAACCGCGAGCAGCCGCTTGTAACTTAATAAAATATGAATACTTAGAACATACTACAAGTGAAGGTAGCAATAATTATTATAAAATGTAAATTGTATTTCCTACCAGCATTTCCTTGTTTATAATGTTTGTTAGCTTACTACACAACACAAAACCTTTACTTAAATAGTAATAAATTAAGTTAGAACTTGAACAAATTGGATACGGATATTGTTGTGAAATACACACGTAACGAAATAGAACCTTTGGTGTTGCATTGCAAACGTTCCTATGCTACGGTAACCACTTTGTTATAAAAAACAAGTAATTAATATACTAAAATTGTAGATTGAACGATAATGAACTTTCATCGTACTTACGAGTACTTACCTAAGTATAACTTTTTTACGTGTTCTTTAATTACTGTGAAGCTCCCACGACCTACTGCCACATCATCGAAACTTGCTCCTAATAACCTTATCGACTGTCACAGCTCGTCACAATGACAACAGAGTAGGTACAGTCTCAGACCAATTGCGTTCATGTCACACACGGCGTCAGATCAACCTACCCTAAACTGTCAAATTTCTCCAATGAATATTGATCCTTAGAACCAAAGTATAAAGTTCAAAATTGATTGTAGACATTTGACAGATTTGGGTAGTTTGATCTGACGCCGTGTGTGCACAGTAAGTGCATGTGCTCGATAGGTGGCGAATTGGCGATAGTTCCAAGCGAGTTGGTGTTACATGGTAGCATAGAAAATTAGATTGTTTATCATCCTTGATAGTAGTAGAAAAGTAGAGTAAAGTATAAGAGGGCTTAACAATTTCGGTTTCCCATTCAAACCTCCAAGTTATTTTTTTTTATTTTGCCAATTTCAATGAAACTTTGCATGCTAAAGTAAAATACAGAGATCTAAATAGTTTTTGGAATTGAAATAAAAACGTTTATTTACTCGAGTTATTGAAATTTTAAACTAACTATACTTAGTGGTCTTTAAATACTTAACTCTGCTAAAAAACCGTTTTTTTTAAAGTTTTTCTACAAACTATTTAAATCTCTGTATTTTACTTTAGCATGTAAAATTTCATGGAAATTGGCTCATTGGTTTATAAAATTTTGAACTTGGATGTTTGTTTGAGAAACCGAAATAAACCCTCCTAAGCTACTTCTGGTACCGACAAATCCGTCAATACCGGACGATTACCTCGGTGACGCACGCACCATAGCGGACCACAGCCTTCTATGCCACTTCCTGAGGTCAGTCATTGCTACTTGTCCATTCTGTTAGAGAACCTACTTACTTGTCAATACGTTTGGTTTGAGAAATAGCGATCCCATTAACAATTTGTCACTACCAAGGTTTTGATAGACTGACTATTAGTGACTTTGTAAATTAAAGTAGGTAAAACCTACTAGCTTTTGCCCTCGGCTTCGCTCGTGTTAGTTTCTCGCAGTAAAAAGTCCGTCTTCAGGGCCCCATCTATTCCTATACTAAAATTCATCTAAATCGGTGAAGCAATTTAAGCGTGAAAGCGTAACAAACAAACTCACTTTCGCAGTTATATATACTGTTAAAGTACCTATGTCGCCATTACAGCAATGTTTGTAGCATTGCTATGTTCTGATAGTTTAGAGATAAGATAAGATTGTAGTTGTGGAGTTTGGGTAAACTAAAGTGCGCGACCACCTTCGAATCGGCTTTATCGTCATATTGTATTAACGAGCGAGATGAAGGCCAAGCGCTAATGCATTGTTATGGTAAAGATACAATTTTAATGCAAACGGTGCAGGCGTTTTAGTTATTACATAACCAACTATAAATAGTTAATAATTTAATTAGCATTTCGAAAAAAGTATCAAGTTGTAAGTATTTGTGTGTACTAGCGACCCGCCCCGGCTTCGCACGGGTTACTACCCGTACCCGTACCTAAACGAATTATAGCCTATAGCCTTCCTCGATAAATGGGCTATCTAACACTGCAATAATTTTTTTAAATCGGACCAGTATTTCCTGAGATTAGCGCGTTCAAGCAAACAATACTTCAGCTTTATAATATTAGTTAGTATAGATTAAGGCGAGTCTCCTGCGACACTGTTGTGTTTTCTAACACCTAACATCTTTGATATTCTAACAAAATACTCGTATGTTTAAATATGTACGTAGGCCACGCCCATATTTGTTAGATGTTTGATGTTAGGTGTTAGAAAACACAAAACAGTGTCGCAGGAGACCCGCCTTAAGCTAGCGTCAGGACCCACGCGCTTACTATGTCATACTACTATATACTTACTACTGCCTTCTTACGTAAAGTTTGCATGAGCGCAATCGTTTCGAGCAAGTTAGTTTGACAAGGTACCTACTAAAGTGTTCATCTACTTCTGCGGAGGTAGAGTGGTTTTAGTTGCAGTAAATTGCTCAATAACTGCCATTTAATACGTACGATGCGCAGGCGCAGTTCGTGGCCGGCCCTGATCTGCATATGTCAGATTCGGTCTGCTACTTGCCATTTTCAAAACAATAGCCGTTGATCGAACACGTATTTAAAACAGATTAGGTACTAAGAACCGTCTCGTGTCGTCCGTTACACAGTTTTGCTTTGAAACAGTTAGGGTGTGTTTAAATTTATTTTCGAAAACGTAAGTGGCTTTTGTTTTTGTTTTGGTGACTCTGTGATTTAATAAATAAACTTTATATAATTCTTCAGAGTCCGATTTTCTGCGCGTACCTACATATTTATTGAGCTCGTTTAGTTGGTGATAGGGTTTGTTTTAAGAGGGTTTACGCCATTCGGTTTCCCATACAAACTTCCAAGTCGAAATTTTTAAAACCCGTTAAGCCAATTTTGATGAAACTTTGCATGCTAAAGTAAAACACAGGGATCTAAATAGTTTGTTGACAACATTTAAAAAAAACGTTTATTTAGCTGAGTAATTGCGATTTAAAGTCCACTATAGAAAGTTTAAAATCGCAATAACTCGGTTAAATAAACGTTTTTTAAAAATGTTTTCAACAAACTATTTAGATCCCTGTGTTTTACTTCAGCATTAAAATTGTGTGCAAAGTTTCATTAAAATGGTCTTATTGGTTTTTAAAAATTTCGACTTGGAAGTTTGTATGGAAAACCGAAATGCGTAAACCCTCTTAAGTCAGCCTGGCTAGTTAAAATCATCTTATTTAAGTTAGTCGATACATACCTACCTACATACATAGTACACAGTACACTTCACGCCCGTTTCCCGGAGGGGTAGGTAGAGACCACAGCTGTTAGCTACGATCCTGACACGGGTTATTCCCCTTGACTCCAAAGCCATTGTTCTCAAAACTTCACCCAACATACATTGTTCCTTCCTTACTTCGACTCCAAAATGATTTTAGGCATTTAATTTACATGTAAAATATTCACTAAAAAGTGTTTTGGAGTTAAAGTGGGAAGTTTTTTGGAGTTATTAGTGGAATAAGTCCCTGACACATACTTTGCTTCATTAACTTTTATAACGTTCTTCATACATGTCGGACGACAATTTATTAGTAACTCGTTCTATTTTCAGCCTTATCGTCACTTACTATCAGGTGAGAATAAGGCCAAACGCTTCCTAATGTTTTGTTAAAAAATATTCTCTCAACTGAGGCCGAAAATTTTATAAATAAACAACTTACCTACGTAAAATTCCACTTCTTATGATTATACGATCTATTACAGATAGATGTTATACCTATGCTGGTTATTTAATTAGTTCCTCAAACATTTAGAAGGCTACACAATTAGGTATTATTTATTAGATCAAACTTTATTATTTAATGCGATTGCGTGTTTTCTGATGTGCGTTTCTCAATGAAGAAATCTGGTGCGAATACCGTGAAGCCATTGTAAAAATAATGTGCTCCTTTGTAGTGTTGCAATTGTTGGATAATGTTTTATTAAGTTGTCGTTAACATAGTTGTAGTTTATTTGATTTTAAAGTAGTGTTATGTAATCATATCCTAACTAATATTCTTCATCATTATTTGGTGTCATCTTCAAAATGAAAATGGCACCAATGATGATGATATCTTTATTATTGAAATTTTGCATTCACATCCCATTCGAGCTTCCTGAGACTAGTTGATTTTTTTCTTGTAAACATTTTATCCTAATGATGATGATATCGTTGACAAAATTTCTTGAGATCCCATGATGTAGCTTTTAACTGACGATAGTCACATCCAGTCCACTGTAACTACTTAATATAATGAATGCAAAAGTGAGTTTGTTTGTTTCTTTGTTACACTTTCATACTTATACCGATTTTGATGAATTTTGACCCATCTAGGGTCCTGGAGATAAGCTAACATTTCTCGCAAAGAATGAAAGTTGTTATGAATATAATAAGGTACTTTTTTTTATAAGACCTCTAGGCTAGAGTAAATAGACTATTTCTAAACAAGCATGTTCCACTGAAGGCCACATTATCACTTTTAGGTAAAAAAATGCTTTGTTTATAATAACCAGAGAACACTTAAAGAAGAAATATCTATTCCGTGATAATAACCATATTTGCTTGTAACGCATTGCATAAATGCACATTGTGATTAATGCTCGAAGTCTCAAAGTTACTTTACTTTTTTTTTGATAAACTACTACTTGATTTATTAAATAAATTAAGAAATACTTAAACAAAATTTTAGTAATACAGAACACATTTAAATATTTTTTTGGTAAATTAAATATTTGCTTTAATTTTTTGAGTTGATAATAACAAAGCAAGATAGAATCGGGGTTCGCATAGAATATTGAGTGCCCACTTAACACCATTTTAACTATAATGCTATTTTGCATCGGCCCAGTGTTGGATGGGTTTCCATTAAAGGCAACACACATCCTACATAGTTTTCCGTAGATCAAGTTCGTGTTGCGTAGGCGCAAGTAAACCGTCAATACGGTCTTAGGGTTGCCAGCTTCTAACTTAGTGTAGTTGGTTTGGTAGTATTAATAAGCTGCTACCACATAGCTCGTAATTTTAGTTAGTTTATAATAGGAAATCACCATGTCTTAACTACGACAATTTTAAGAGTAAGCTTGGCCACCCTGATATCATCTACGCTAAAACCTTATACGCGGATAAAAGTAATAATTTTAATGAAATTTTGAACGCATGCGTGTAACAAACTCAAAATTCATGCAAATTTGAAATAATAAAAGACAGTCACAGTCTAAATGTGATAATGGACCATGAAAGTGGAGTATAAAAAATTGAAATCGCTACTGACTGTGAATAAATAAAAGCGTTTCATACATACATACATATTGCTCACGCTTTAGTCCCTACAGGGGTAGGCAGAGACGATGGATCTCCACTTTGCGCGGTCCTGGCACACCTCGCTTGCTTCTCTTACATCCATCAACCTATGCATGCACGTATTTTTATCTTTTTTGCTGCGGACCCCAGCTTTTTTGAGGACATCATTAATTTGGTCACTGAATGTCCTTCTGGGGCGCCGTCTAGCAATACATCCTTCCACATTTGAGCTGTAAATCTCTTTCGCTAATCTCCTTTCACTCGCGAAAGCGTTTCAGTCTCAGTCATTTAATATTTTATACCTGGAATGTTTTTTCGGGAGTTTCTCTAGTTTTCTTTTGTATAAGTATAAAATGTTTTTATTGTGAAATCAGTCGGGAAAGGAGATATATAAACAAAACACCATCTTTCCAATATGGTGGCGGTGCGAGCATATGATACGAGGTTGAAATCTATTAAATTACTCATTTTAAAATCTCCTAGAAAACTTTCCAGTATAGAATAGAATAGAATATATTTATTGTTTAAACTATGTAAGTCCATTTAGGTCTCATAAAATAAAATAGCAGCAACAGTTTCATCAGTTTCGGACATGCAATAATAAATAACAATGTGAACTAAACTATACTGTAAGTACAAAAAAGTTTTATGTTCTACCTGTATAAAATTCACTCAGACTATAAAAGCTTTTTTCTAACGGCCAAGTTTTAAGTTCCTTTTAAAGGAAATTTCTTTTATTTCTTTGAGGTGACCAGGTAGGTGATTAAAGACTTTTATTGCACTAAAATCGGTAATTCTATGATAAACTGCGTTGTTACATTGTGGTACAAAGGAATTAAATTTATATTTTGATCGAATACTAGTTCGTGTAGACATTTTTTGTACAAAATGTTCCTTATAACGTTATTATTAAAATTTTGCATTCACTATGTTATATAGATATAGGAAAAATGTTTACATACTAGAAAAAAATCAACCAGTCTCAGGGAAGCTCGAATGGCACTCGAACCCATGACCTTTGGATTGCCGGTCCACTGCTCTAACCGCTAAGTTACCGACCCCAGAAGACTCGTTGAATTCTTTCTTAGTTGATGATTTACGCTGCAAGCCAGCGGTATTACGTCACTGTGAAGGTTTTCCTACCCTCACAGTCGAAAGAAATACTATTGCAAGTATTTAACAATAGATAATGACGTAACTGCTTATAAATGTTTTTATTATTGAAATTTTGTATTCACAATGCTATTTAAATATAGGAAAAATGTTCACCAGATAAAAAAATCAATCAGTCTTAGGAAACACCTTCACAGTGATGTAATACCGCTGGCTTGCAGCGTACATCATCAACTACTAGAAAGAATTCAACGATTCTTCTGGGTAGCTTAGCGGTTAGAGCAGTGGACCGGCAATCCAAAGGTCATGGATTCGAGTCCCATTCGAGCTTTTCTGAGACTGGTTGATTGTTTTATAGGAAACATTTTTCCTATGTATAGACAGGTCAACGTCAAAAACTTTTCTTTTTTAAAGACATTAGAGATTCTGTTGTTTGCATTCTAAATCTAATTTTTAACATCGTTTTTGAAGTATGAAGACAGATTCTACATCAACGGAATTGTCCCAAAAGATAAGCAGTCTTATATAAAATACACTGGCCTGCAAAAATAAGTATCACACTTTTAAAATTGTAATAACTTTTAAAGTACACAAGATAAACAATACACGCAAGACTTAAAATGTTACTATTGTATAATTTACTATAGCTTCAAAAAAAGCTGATAAAATTGCTATAAAACGTTTTTTTATTTTAAATCTCTAACTAATCTCTATAGTTTATAAAAAATGAAATTTTAAAAGTGTGATACTTATTTTTGCAGGCCAGTGTAGATAAAAGGTACCAAGCAGGAACTTAAAATTTCATTACAATTTTTTTGAATGTGTGGTTTCCAATTAAGATGCCTATATAGATAGGTAATTTTTTAGGTGTTCTCATAGGAGAACACCTAAAAAATTTGTTTCATTGGATTCTTCAATATGAATGCCAGAACTGTATAAATCTATTTTAAGAAGCGTTCTTTTGTAATTTGTAAATTGGACAGTTTTAGTTTTGCCTAAACTTACCTTCTATTCCATTTCTTTTTTTTAACCTAATGACTGTACTCCTACTACAATGCATGCTGATTCTCACGTGATAAGTTAAAGTTACCTTAATGAACAATTATTAAGTTAGCTACATCGCCAGCCCTGACTAACCTCCCGTGGAGCGAATCACTTGGTCATCGCTACATTCCTAACTCAAGTCCGTTACGAGGCGAATGTGAATGCCGTAAGATTATCTTGAGTTAATTAAATACTAATCAATTTATTTGTTAATAAGGTTTTTTTTTTCAGTTATTTTGCATTATCTTTTTTAGTTATTTAAATACCTCAATGTGTGGTGTGGTGTTTTTTACTTATTTATAGTTATTAGCATGAAGCATGTCATAAATACAGTGTTACCTTATACAAATCGGTTAAAAATTATGATATAAATAAAATGAAACTTACTCATGTTTTGATAAAAAAAATATTTTAGATCTCATATTATAAAAAAATACAAATACAAAATCGCTCGTTTTTCACAATCATAAGTAATTTGAAAATACATCCCCAAAATATTGTTTCTCAAAGTAGTATTTGTATTGTTTGCAGGGTGCCAGGGACAACCTAACGGACACAGACTCTGGCTGCGTGTCTCCAGGCTCTCGTATCAAAGACTCCGCATCGCCCGAGCTGAAGCGAATGGACTCCGGGTACAAGTCCCCGCACGCGCCGAGCAGCCCATGTAACCCGAGAAGGCATCTAGGCACCGTCCAGGATGACTTCAAAGAGGATTTTGCGAAGGCGCAAGTCTTGGCTGACATTTTGGACAGGAACTCGGAAGAAAGTGATTCCTTGAAGAGCAACCCAGTGAAGGACCATTTGGATCAGATGATTCTAAATGCGGCGTCGGCGGAGGATAGGACGTGCCTGGAACAGGTCCAGATGTTGCTCTACAATTTTCAAGCGTTGAGTAGCTCTGTGAGCGAAGACGAATGCTATCAGGTTGGTATTTGGCACTTAATACTTTGTAATTTTTTTAAATTTGGATATTTTTATTCACTTCATAAGAAATTATCGAATGAAAATGCAAGAAAAGACTATCAATAACCACATATTTTATTAATAGCTGTGAACATCACGATTATGTACCCTATTTAATGCAAAAAGATATTTATAGATGTATTTTAATAGTTTTTTAGACTTTTCAGTTTTTACAAGAGGATTGAATTCTTCTTTTAGATACACAACAAATCTAATTTTAAATAAAAATAAAGAAGGGTTGTCACTGTCAGTTTTGTCACAACTTTGTCAGCATGACTAGATAAAATTATAAATTAAAAAGGCTCCGGCTGATAAAAACTCAAAACCGTTTAAATAATGTGATAATTAAATATATTCACCATTATTATAATTACAGGTAAAACCAAGAAGATTATGTGATCTAAAACAGAAATCCGACCTTGACATTCCATCGCACAAAACCCAGAAGGCAATCGCAACAGTCACACCGTACCAGCAAAAAGGGTACAAATGCGAGTCCCTCGAAAGTCTTTGTAGCGAGGAGAGGAAGCCAAGCAACATATTACAGGAGAGCGGAATCTTCGAAGAAGTCGAAACTGAGTCCAAAAGCACTCAAACTGACGTCAACGAAAGTTTCGAATGTAGTGGTGAACTGAACACCGAAATACAACGACTGAATAGTATAAGGGAGAAACTTGAGAGGCAGGGAGTTAGAAATAGGACATTAAACAGTAAGGAAGACGGAGATGGCCTGGAGTGCAGGTGTGTGAAGTTGGGAAAGAAACACAAGCAGTATTACGAGAGGCGGCTTAAGTTTTTGGAGGGAAAAATCTCGATATACGAAGCTGCGCAGGACGTGAAGGCAGCAAAGTTAGCGGAAAGGTTGCAGAAAGAATTTCAGCTTGAAAATCGAATACAGGTAACGTAATAGCAGTTTTTGGTTACTCAATCCTCATTTGTTTATGGCTAAATTATGGTAACATAATGTCGCTAACTTTCAGGACCTAGAATCGCAGCTATTAGACCTTCAAGAGAAATATGAGAGGCTAGAAGAGGATTGTTGTGAATTAGAAGAAATCGAAAATGATACTCGATTACATTGGCAGCAGTAAGTAGTTCGTCCTTCTCTATAATTACTTTTGTCTAGTTGTTAGAAATCTCATCAGTACTTATAGATAACGAAACGTTGAACAAATGTATACCCGCCTGATGTAGACATTTTTTTCAACGTTTCGTTAAGTTTATTTGGGCGTTTTTTAGCACAAATAATCAAATATTACGAGTCATTAGTGCTAATTAATGTACTTTTTTCGTTCTAGGCTTGAGATGGACTATGAACTTTGTTCAGCACAACTAAGAGACATGACGGAGCAAAGGGAATGTTCGAGGGCACAAGCCGAAAGGCTTATGGCTGAACTAAGTAAAAGGGAATGTTCATTGAAAGCTAGAGAAGTGAGTATAGAAAAACCCGAGGTTATAAAAAAGGTTCAAGTTTTGATTATGTATAAAATTAACACGGTGTAATTATTGTTGCAGAATGAACTCCTCACGAGACTACATAAATTGGAAAAGGCAGTACCCGCGTTGATTGCATGGAACGTGGTTATAGCCGTGGGAGGCAATATGACGCCAGCTCGACAGGTAATCCTAAGTATATTGATTTTAAATCTCCTTAATTTATTAGTTGTTTGTTATTGGGTTTTTAATAGTTAAACCATTTGACTGATTCAAACGTTACAACAATTCCTTTTTTGTTAATAAAATTTTACCAAACTTGTTTATTGATCTTTCTTAATGATATTTCCAGCGAGCCCTTACAAGTCGGATGGCACCATACAGCAAAGACACGAAAACGTTTATCTCCCAAATCCGAATGGAGTCTAAACGGCAGCCATGCGGTGCCCTGGTTGCGTGGCACGAAATCAACACTGCCTCGGCGCCGAGTGTGAAGGAGTTGGAACAGCGGGTCTCCAAGTAAGTTTCGTCTTACCTACTATCCGTAATACCTAGTGAAAGTATTTTATAAGGACCATGGAACGGGGTTACTTTTGAATAAAATGTAAGCTATAGGTTCTTAGGTGGCTGCTAAAATGTATGTTTATAGTGTTCTAGGCATAGTATGACTACTGCCAGAATAACACCAGTACATTTATGTAGAAGACAATTTCAAAGAAAAGCTACACTCTATTCAAAAGTAACTACCTTGGACGAGTGTATATGACGTTAATTTTAACAATCTAGTGTTTTGAACAGTGACGAAGAGGATTCATTGTTGAACTTTACTCATACTACAAAATCATAAAGTGTGAATAATCTATCGGGTACATAAAGGTACTAAGTAAGTACTTAGCTTAGTACACACAAATAGCAATGCTCTAAATGAACCCAAAGGATCTGTTTTAAGTAGTTAATGTTTTGTTTAGATACTATGCGTCTATAGTAACATTTTGGTATTTGAAAAATTTCATTAAAAATAACATGATTTCAGATTAATGGCAGAGAAGAAAGACATAGAAGCTAGTACAGAGAAGATGCAAAAGAGGCTGGAGCAGAAAGTGTTGGAACTAGAGGAAGAAGTGGAGACGATCAAACGTCAAATGGCAGCTACGGTGTGCGGAGCAGCGGTTAAGAAAGATAAACTGGACGAGCAGATTGGCGAGATAGAGCATGAGATCATCAAAGAAAAGGAAAATGAGCAGGTCTGTTGGTTACTTAGTTACTATTACAATTTTTTATAGAACCTTAATCCTTTTATAGCTTTTTGCTACCGAAAATAACTAAGAGAAATGTATTTGCTTATTGAGACATGGTGCAAAAGCGATCAGCTATTTCGTTACCGTCACTAAATGTATTATAATTTCTTTAACATTAGGTTAACTAAGTAAGTAAACAAATTATGTAGATTATCTGCTATCTAGCAACTCAACTGAGTTTGTCGATTTATGATCTCGCACTAAGTGGACGTCAAAGAGATACAAAATGTAACAAAATGTGAAATTTTTCTTCGTAACACTTTATTATCAGACCGTATTAAATGAGCGAGCGCTATACAAAATCACTTGAAGTCTTTGACCATGACAATTCCTCTGATGAAATCTCAATCATTGCACTTTATGGCTGGATTCCTTTAGATAAATGTTATCCAATTGCAGTAACGAGCTTTTGTAACGTTTAAATGAGCAGAAACGTGTTTTGTTCCGGCCCGATAGGAATACGGAGCATTACTATTTCACTTAGCAGCATGATAACAAAACGTTTAAAAAAAATGACTACCTCAGGTGGAACGTTTCGTTAGCAGTATGAGTTAATTTACTATTAAATTTTAAGCATATTTATGAAGGTTGGAAGAGCTTTAGCACTGAATTGTCACTAGTGTTCTGTTCCAAAAATGCAAACTGTTAAAACTGAATGTAGTTTCAAATTTAAAGATACATAGTGTTGTTATTTTGAGTTTCTCTATTACCGTTACAGGAACCAGTCGACCCAAAAATGGAATGCAAGATCAAGACGCTCCTGCTAAGCGAACAGGACTTAAAGACCAGGGTAGCAGAGCTGGAGAGGAGGGAGACCGCGTACCTGGAGATGCTGACGCAGGCCGACGACATGTGGGCGGAGATGGAGGGTGGCTACAAGAAGAAGATCGAGGAGTCGCAAGCGGTGGAGAATCAGTTGAAGGGCAAGGTGAGGTATCAATACAACACAGACCACATAACACGGTCTGTGGATTACAATAACACTTTTTTGATAATTTTATTTAAAACTAGCGTCCACGACTTCGCGCGCGTGAATATCCTGAATCCCGTGAATGTTATCATACAAATTTTATTCTCACATTCCCAAACACAACAAAAAAAAAGGATGACCGAAAAAGGTGCAGCTGTTCTGCATGGCAACGGCGTGACATGC
Organism: Scoparia ambigualis; assembly: GCA_963921215.1. Classification (NCBI taxonomy): domain Eukaryota; kingdom Metazoa; phylum Arthropoda; class Insecta; order Lepidoptera; family Crambidae; genus Scoparia; species Scoparia ambigualis. The sequence goes on from OY992522.1 coordinate 5,351,117, forward strand.
ATGGCATGGCAGTGATGCGCGAACAAACATTCGTGGCAAACTATTTTTATTTATTTAAATACGGAATATACACACAGTAATTAAAAATATTATTACTAATTACAGGTAAAGAAACTTGAATCGGAGAGAGATAACTTCAAGATGTGCTTTGAGCCTATGAAGAAGAAGCTGAAAGAAATAGAAGAATCAGAATCAGGGTTCCGCATAGCCTTGGAGAAAGCTGAACGGGACGAGAAAGCGCTGAAAGCCCAAAACACTAACTTGCATGCGATGTTCAGCAGAGCCGATGCGGAATCAAAGAAATCAGAAGCGGCGTTGAGGGCCCTTGATTCCAAGTTTAAGGTTGGTTTCAGCTTGTTATACATACTTGTACATACATACTCACCGACTTATTATCTCCTAAGGGTAAGTGAGAGACTAGGCATGAAGACCGCAAAATCAGTTCTCTGCCATGGTTCACGTTTCACCAAATAACAACTGCACATGTGTTCAGCTTCAGCTTGTTAAAGGTTGTTTATCTTTTTCCATCATGTTAAAGCACAATTAAACTTTGATTTTGAACTGCATTAAATACATACATATTTATGCAATTTCAAAAGATAGTTGCGAATACTCGTACATTGACATGTTTGCTAAAATTATAATGTGAAGCAGCTGACTGACAATATTTAAACTGTAGAAAATAATAAATTGGATGTTTTATAAAATTTTGTAAAAGACGTGTTTTAAGCTGTTATTATCAATAAAAATAAATACACGCCTGACCGCAACCGCTGTACCGCGCCTTAGGTATGCGCGGGTGGTGGGGGGAGTGGGAAGTAAAGAGCATGAACTCACATGAGATTCGTAGTGTCAGACAGATCTTACAATATCGAAGCACAGTTTATTGAAGCTTTATATTTACGAGTATAATTACATCCAATCCGTTTTTGTCCAGTATGATTTTTAGATAAGTACAATGAAAGAACCGATATAAATGAAATAAATCTTTAATTCTTGGAAATATATAATATAAACTTTCTTTGTTTGCTTTTTTTTCTTAAAATATTCGGCCACTTTAAAAATGACAGTCTTGATTATCTCGAGATAATTCACGTCCCATTTTTAGATATTTTATCTCATGTGCGTCTGACACTGACGGCAGAATGACAAAATAGAGCAACTGTTTTGCCCCCCCCGCCTCGCCGCTCGCATACCCAAGGCGCGGTACAGCGGTAGCGGTCAGACTTATAACATAACCGAAAATATTATTTTATAATCTCCGTACTTTTCTTGTTTTGTAGAAGGAAATGGAGCAACTGCGACGTATCAACAAACAGATAGACGACGATTACCGAGTCCACAAGGAGAGCTCTAAGAAAGCGGAAATAAACTTTCAGACTGATCTGGAATGCATGAGGAAAGAACTGAACAGGACCTGCAAGAACAACCAGGAACTAGAAGTGACCATCAGCGAATTGAAGGAGGAGGTATGTTTGTAACTGACTTCATCGGTCTTCTAAGTTTTGGGTTCAATTAATATTGAATTAAATCCACCTTAATTATTTATGCCATTTTCAATTTGCTTTACACACTAGAGCATTTAATAAAGCAAGAAGGTTTATACGTAAATTCTCACCCGCCGTAAGCGTCAAACATACCGACGAGCTCCCGCAGGAACGTTACAGTAAGAGTTTCTCCCGTGTTCTTTTCGCAACAACACGTGTTGTGAGACTCCATTTTAATGCAATCTACCGTACAATACTAAATGTACTAAAAATATATACCACTTGAAATTGGCTTAAGTGTTAAACGCGAAGCCATTAATTAAGCTATAATAATAATAAGGTTACAGTTCATACATGATAATGCTCTAGTGTGTATTCACCTTTATAATAACATTGAAGATGGTTGGATAGTTCCTTTAATACGTGTCATGGTAGCTGGTGTCACACTTAGTTTAAATGTTGTAGATAGATTTGAATGTGTAGATGCTTTGGTTCGGTAGCTAACGCTTTTATAGTTATTTATTATATTGTTTCATTTATTCGCAATGTCACATGTTCGCTTAACTCTCACGGTGTGGTCGGTCGGTTCGCTCAGTTCACGGACGCAGTGCATGTTGGATGTTGTTCGTCGCGTTACTTGTGGCGTGTTTATATGCATGAAGCCGTTACGGAAGACGTTTTAAGAAGACGTGTGTTCCCAGGTCGAATCTCTGGAAAAGCAGCTAGCTATAACGCAGAAAGCTTTAACGCAGTGCAAGAGAAAGTGTGACGAGAAAATCAAGACGCTCAGTCATGAGTTGTCTATCAAAACAGAGGAGTTGGAAGAGATGAGGAGTGAATCTATGAGGCAGTCGTATCACGCTTCACGGGTGGAGCTGCAGCCTGAGAGAACGGAGTATATTGACGAAGGCTATTCGGTGTACACTGCGTTGCCCAAGAAGGTAGACTACGGGAGGATGCATCATAGCATGAGCTACATCACGTCCGACGCCCGGTGTTCCTGCCCGTCCATGAGGAGTCAGCTAGTCAGCCAACTGATTGAGGATCTGTTCGATAGGATACACAACACTGTGGACGACGATTTGACGCGACTCTGCAAGGACATTGCGCCGGCGTCCGGCAGGGACGTGACTGTTGAAACCAAAGCGAAAATCACAAATTACCTCTTAATGGCGATATCGAAGGAGCTGGTTAGGTCCATAGGAGACGCCGATGCTAAGACTGATACTGAGGTCAGTATGGTTGCGGTTCTAATACTTTTTTCTAATAGAATGTGAGTAATTTAATTTTAATAACTGCGCTAGACATGTCATGATTGTACTAATATCATCGATAAAACAAGGTGGTGTCAGCGTAACCTATGGGATAATCAAGGTTCTGCTAAACCATTTCCTAATTATTGTCATCTTAATTACTTACTTTAATTGTCGGTTAACTTCTATTTCTGACAGTCATTATTTTATGATGACGTCATAAAATCCTATTTATTTTTTCTTAGTTGTCTTCTTTTTCTGATAGAGTAGTGAAAGAATAATCTAGTTCTTTTCATTTTATTCGAGCGAGTTAGCGTTAACAGAAATTAGTATGGCATCGAAGCAGTTAAAAGTCGGTTACACAAGTTCTTCATACGAGGTTCTTTTGTTATGAAAATCCTTCCTCCACCTCCACAATCCTTCCTCGGTAATTGTATTCGAAATCTGAATTTCACTTCTGCTTACCATCAGGTGGAGCGTAGTTATTTGCGTACTATACAATAGTACTTTAATTTAAATGAAAAAATAATAGGTAGGTCCGGCAAAGCGTAAGCGATACCTTTGGTGTTGCAAACGTCCATATACTGCGGTTACCTCTTATCAGGGCCTTATTAGGTACCTGATTACCAACTTAGTGATAAAAAATTCTCACTAAGTACTTTGATGGCATACTAATTCTCGTTAAATTCGTTAATTAATTGAATCTCATTCGAATAATGAAGGGAACTGACTCACAGTCACAGCACACTGAGGCTAGCCGTCGCGTTTCAGGAGTGGCAGCGCGCCGTGTCCTCTATGACGTACACGGTGCCCGGCTACGTCGGGGGAGCGGGCGATAGGGGCGGCGAGTTTGCGTCGCTGCGATTGGTCGGCAACGCGGGCGTGCTGCACGGCGCGTCCCGATTGGCCAGCGTGAGCTGCGCGTGCGCCGCTGCCAGGCTGTGCGCCGCCGTGCCCGAGATTGCGGACAGTGTTAAGATTTGTCAAGAGGTGAGCGCAACTACGGTCTTTACGGGTGGGTGTTTTTGTGTGCAAGCGTCCATGGGTGGTAACTGTTTTCCATCAGTTCCTTAGTAGTCGAAGATTATGAGTGGTTCCATCTTAATCCTTATCGCCACTTACCGTCAGGTAAGGCAAGAACAATAGTTTTCACGTTATGAAGTAGAAATTAAAACCAGGAAACCTCCCATTAATGATGTCTGTAGCAGTGCGTTGATTCATCTTTTTCGATCGTACAACAAAAAGTTTCAGCAATTTAGAAATTAAATTAAAAACATACTTTTAAAATCGAATGCAAGAGAGGTTTGGTTTTTGAATGGGTCATAATAGCGGTTGTATACCTACATGGTAACCAATGCAAATGTGCCAGTGTTAGAGAAATAATAAATGTATTTTTTCTACAGCCCATGCCGTAGATCCTTTATTCATTGACCGCATTCTTGAATACTTGGTTGACCGTTACCTTTTCTTGTTGTTCCCAGGAAGTATTAGACCATGGAGATGTTAAGATAATGGAGGAGCAGTTGGCGAATGCCATAGAAAGTATTGTTGTAAGTATTCGCATAGATTATTATGTTTAACAGTGTCGCGTAGCGGTGAAAGAATACTACCACCCCCTCTCGACCCTTGGGTGTAAAAGGCGACTAACGGACTAAAGACTGCACATACTACCAACAACATAGTGTCGATGAGCTCACCACCTGTCACACTGACTGAGCACATGTGCTATTTGGTGAGAAGTGGACCACCAGAGGACTAATTTTGCTGTCCTCATTGCTTATTAGTCTCTTTCTAACCCATCGGGGATAATAGTCGTGATTATCTACCTATGTATGTTTAACTTTTTTATTGTCTCACTGCTTGGCAAAGGCTTCCTTCTTCAAATTCTCCTAAAAAGTGACTTAGGGTAGAGATGGATGATCAACTTAATTTAAAAAAAAAGTATTTAGGATTTTTGGGTTGGGTTAAGTCTGTTCTCAAGAACTATTCTCTTTTTTATATAGGTATATTTTTGACAAAATCCAAGTGAAAATGTTTCACATTCTCAACTACAGGCGCTTCGCAAACGTATACTTAGACGCTTTCTGTTGCCGACACGGGACACCCGTCATACCTACGATAACGCGGTTGGAGTTTCCCACGGAACAAATATATTTGCTTCGTGGAGTGTCCCGTAGCAGATACTGAACGCACTGCAAATCGCCTTTTTGTGTTGCGGTAGGTCCCCAGAGTCGGCAACAGTAAAGTGACTGCGTTTAATGTTTTTTTTTTCTCTTAAATAATGGCTTCGTGCTATTAGCACATTTAGCCAGTGTCAAGTTTTTAAAAGTAATTTTTATTTTCTTTACATTAAGTGGATGATAATGAGTGATAATGAACGTTTAATGGTAAATGATTTTCCCCCAAACCCTTAGAGACTCAATAAAGCTGTGGGACTTTATTCTTATTATATTACTTATATTATTTTATATAGAACTCACACGGACTTTTTGAGAGAATTTGATAAGTGATGTTGCACTGTTTTGTTTTATTTGCCAACACTCATGCACGTTCACGAACACGTAACAGTAAATAATCCACTATTATTTCACATCAATATTGGACAAAACAAAAATTTTAGAAAATAAAACAAAACTGCAGACATGACGCTTCACTTTCCCGCCAAGAACGCGGTTTAATGTTTTGCAGCGCGTAATATTGTTTTTTTTTTGTTTTTCAGAATTGTCCATCTTGTGCGTTGGGTACAAATGCGATAGTTTGGAGCACGGACGTCTAATGCCGCCGATCGTGCAAATTTGTGTGAGTTGTACAATATTTTACTTCAAGTACAAAGCGTTGAAAAATTTTACTAACCAAAACCTGTGGCGTAGAGTTAACGTAGCCCGGGCGGGCGGTATACGGAAGATGTGGGTTCAAGCCCCACCTAACAACTACCTAAGTTGTTTCTTTTTGACGTTTCACTATATTTAAAGTTTGTTAATTCGTACCGTGTCACTATCTTAAAGTGATAGATTGATAGATAGGGTAAAAAATACTGCGAAGGGACAATTAAAGTTTTGAAAGTTTTTAAAGAGATAACTTTTGGATTTTCCTATCTTATTTTTTCTTTGACGTTCATAACTGCTTTCTTTTGTTTTCAGGTTTAAACCTCCACCGACCTCACTCTGGTGCCTTCATTAGTTAAGCCAGTTATTGTAAACGAACTGTACATATGTTTTGTATTATACATTATTAATAATACTCCTAAATAATAATTAACGTAAGCGAATCATATCGAACAATCGTACCTTCTGCCGATGCAAAGATTTCGAACGGATTTTTTTAAATGTGTCATTGTTGTTTCGTCTCATCGTTTTCGTGCCAATAAAATTGTTTACGAATTATCTTTTACTTACGTTTTCTTTAAGAATAGTAATTGTGGAATCGATTATAATTTGTATCTAACATCACTCACAAATTAGTGGTTTTATCTTTGTCTATTTTATTGAATTGTTTTATTTACAAAAAAAGAATAATTTGAATCGATGAATTAAAATGATTATTTAAACTGAAACTGTTTTATTGCATTTTCCCTTAAATATTGAACTGCGGAAAATATTGAGAAATACTTAAATACTTATCGTAGATTCAAAGCTAGAGCAGAAGCCAAGTTGATCAGGTGTAACTTTTCTACCAATTTGTATACTTACTGTAAACTGTATAGGTACCTACTTAGTCCATGGGCTTCAGTGGCCGCTTTTCCTTTCACACGTTTTTATCTATTTATTTTATTAAGTAGGTACCTACCTACTTATGCAAAATAATATAATAAAATATATATACAGTTTAAACTTTCGCGTTCCATTATGCACACATATATAAACGGGATTTAACGCGAAACTATTTAGTAAAGGCAATTACGACGATGTACGACGGTGTATCTCGACGCCAACGGAGGCGATACACCGCGACAGCAGCAATGACCTTTTATAAATATCATTGGACAGCAGTCAGCCCGTGACCACGGCCGGTGCAACTCGGTCGAAACTTCGGGTATACAAGGTATGCGTAGGATGCCTTTACTAAATAGTTTTGCGTTAAATCCCGTTTATATATGTGTGCATAAAATATATAGATGGTGTTTGGTACTATCCTGTTAAGTAAATAGAACAACTATTTGTATTGGAACTCTGAAATTTCAACAAAAAATAACCAGCTGTTCCGTAAATCGAATTGTATTTGCAGTTTACCAAATGTCCTGTATTGATAACTTATTTATATCGCTCCGTCCACTTGGATCCACTGCATGGATCCATAAAAAGCTCACGAATGTCCACACATAGATTTAGCCTCAGTCATTCACCATCATTAGCGAGTACCTATTGCCTACGTAAATTTATAGTAGAGCCTTAGACGAAAATCTTAATCTTGATAACATTTAGTTTTTTGACTATGTTAAGCTTTTCTTTAGTTTCACGCTCAGAATACAGAATAATCCAGAAACCGCAAAAGCGTACAAAACTATAACACCACAAAGTACACGTAAATAGTGTTAGGTAGGTAAGGTAGTTTCTCCACGATCAACGAGAGAACTTCTTGTAAATTGTAGTAGGTAAGTATTATTCCGTTAATAAGTAAGACAAATATAGCACAAATAGGCACAATCATCACAGGTTATTTAAGTTTAATATTTAGTATTTAATTTTTAGTTATAGTTTTGATTTTTTTTTCTAACGTTGGTAAACGTACTCGCGTTTACACTCACGGTTGTAGCTGAAAACCAGCGATTCGCGGCTAGCGAATATGACGGCAGCTCATGCCACCCTTTTGCTGCTGCGGCACACACACACATATTTATTATCTTCTTTTTTTTTGTACTATGTTTTTTATTGTGATTTTGTGTACCAACATGTGTGTGTCTTTTAGCAGTAAATAAAGTTTTTATCTATCTATCTATCTATCAGTAGCTTAGTCATAATATTGAAAACACATTACAAAAAGGGGTAACTTTGGGTTTTTTTAATTTTTTTATCGAGTGATGTTTATTGGATTTTGTAACTGAATGAGACTTTGAATAGATTGGATCCCTAACTAATACATAGTTTTTTTTTTCCAGAATTTAAACCATTATTTTCTATGTCTCAGATGGTTTGAAAAAACTTAAAGCGCGATCTATCTAGCCTTGAGAGGAAACACTGCGTCGGCGTGGCGTTCGGGATTCTCATGCGGGGCGCGGGAGAGCGGCGTTTCGTGGTCCCCTGTTTCCTCCTTCAGAGGTGGACCAATTTTTATTTAAGCGTCGGTTGGGGGAGGAGGTTTTCTGTGTCTGTATGTTTGATTTTTTTTAAAACGAGTTACTTAATGTTTCTGGAGACGCCTTAAAACGAAGTAATTTCGCTTAATTTTGAAGGCTCCCGGTTATTAAATAAATGACTTAATGCAAAGGAATCAAGAATACGGACGCGAAGGGTCTCTTTCTTTAACCGTTGCTGAAGGGGTGGTGGGGGTTGGTCCGGTTTTGGAAGGGGGCTGCGGGGCGTCGTTTTTCTGTGTTTATTGTGGGAGTTTTGGGTGCCGCGTCGGCGTGGTGTTTCCTCTTAACTCGTAATCCCTACGCGCGCGCGTAAACCCTGCGCTCCTGACGGACGTCAAATCGATATCGAGTCGGCTGTGCTTATCGGAATATGAACGCTCGGGTCACGAGATAGGTTTCAGTTTCGCGTGGGGGTCGGTGGAGGGTGAACCTTCTGTACGGTAGTAGTATTAGTTATTCTGTGCTTGTACCAAGACGAAAAACGAAACAATTTTAAAACACACAAGTATATGCTTATTAATTTTTGACGTTTTTTTATGCTTAAGTTTTTGTAAAAAAAGATATTTGAATGATTAAAAATGTCAACCTTTTTGGTTAGGTACTAATGTTTTCCAAAACTCATTTCAGCCGCTACTTTATTTTACTTCAAAAACTCTCCAATTTATATTACTTACCACAGTATCAATACGATAATTGGAAATCATATTACACAATTCTATGACCACGGCTTATATTTCGGTTCTACGCGATTCTGTTTTGGCGTGCAGTGGTACTGGGGGTAGCAATGCGCATTTGTCTGGCACAGACTATACCCTAATAGCATTTGCCGTTGGCTTCCATTCGCCAACTGTTGGCAGATGGTTAGTTTACTTACCAACTTAAATTCAAAATAGGCCCAATGGTTACAACTTGCGCAATTTAACCAGCGGATAGCCTACCACGGGCCTGATGTTATTTTATTATAGTTGGGCAATTTTTGTAGGTATAAAATATAAGGTAACACCATTGCGCCAACAAAAAGAAACTTTATCTATTACTACCACGTTATTCCTACCATCGGGTAATTACTGTAGGCATTTCAGCAAAATAATGTTGGGATTTTGCGAAAGTGGTACTGAGACCCCGAGGGGTGTGATGCAAGGGGAGGGGAGAGGGGGGAAGTGGGGTGAGGGGCAGGGGACAACATTTAAAAAAGTTAGATACTAAGTTCATTAATGTTTGTAGTTCCGATATTTCTTCATAGATGGCGCTGTACTGTTTTGTACCATTTCTGAATCGCGGTAACGAGATTTTTGTGGCCTTAGATATATACTCATCGTATTCGAATTATTTATCAAGCAAGTCTCGCTGGACTCTGGACTAGTCTGGACTGTAGGATCTGAGTGTCGCGTCAATTGGAACGGCAGGTCGGGAGTGTGTCACACACTCCACACCACACTGTGTGTGTATGGAGTAGGGAGGGACTTCACTCCTACTTTTAAATTAACAATCTCTGATTTTGAGGACTGCGGCCGTTCGTTGGGTGGGACAGTACCTATTAGAGTAGAGATTGGTCATTCATACTACTCGTACTAGGTAAATTTGATACTAGGTGCACCTGTTATCTAATACTCGATCGACCATAAGTTGGCAAGTCCACCGTTGGCCCTACTGATAGTTGGGCCTTTGTAGGTAATCTTACTTTGGCCATCAGTTATGGGCCCAACGGGTAAACTGCGCGCCAATTATACTTATTGGCCAACAAACCGAAGGTACGTGACCCAACTTAATGCCAACAAAAAATGCTATTAGGGTAATAGCTCGTTAGATTAGTTATTAAGTCTTAACTATAAGTTAGTTAACTGTTTTTTTATTATTATTAGTATTGACGTCAATAAGTGCCTGTAAAGGTTTACATTGAATAAATAATTTGACTTTGACTTTGATAGTATTTAGGTATCCTACTACAGAATGAAAGGTAATTCGAAGATACTTAAACAGCGGACAGAGCACAGAGTTTACAAAGTATGCTATTAACAGGGTATTTAAAGGGAGGCTGGGATTACGACAAGTGCACTGTAGACATAGAGGTACCTATGTCCATCAAACAAAAGATAGCCACAAACACTCTTTCAGCAAGTCTTCTCTTTTTATGAAGTCTTTACATTAACACCGGATCCACAGACGTATAGGTAAGTACTTCTTATTATACGTCTGTGACAGGATCGCAGTCTTCTCACCAACACATCAACCTTTTTATAATTGTCTCGATTTGACATCTAAGAAGAATAATACCTATTATCTGTCAAAATTTTACAAATGTCGCATTGATCATTGCATTGAACTGTGTATAGTACAAAATAATGTGATTAACTCAAATTACCTGAGTTAAATACTTAAACAGCCATGAAAGCCCTTTGTTTTTAAGGTAAAAAATACAACTTTAGTAACTGCACTAACCGCGGTCTTAGATTTTAAGTAATAATTACTCGAGCGTAAATATTCAAAGGCACGGTGAATACTGTGTATTAATTTTCTGAGTGGTAGAGCCACGCTGAGCTGAGCTAGAGAGCTCTACTCTCACAATTCCTACTCTTTCCCCAACTCTTTCTTTTCTCAACTCCTTACTCCTTCCTCAACGATCCTTTAATTTATCTTCAAGGCCGGTAACGCATCTGCGACTCCAGACTCCACTGGTTTTGCGGGCGGCGGTGATTACTTTCTATCAGGTGACCCGCCTGCTCATTTGCCACCCTCACATCCACATAAAAGAAAAATACGGTAAATAAATTGCAGAGTTAGAGCTAACCAATTTAATTTGTGTATTACAGAACCAATGTTGTCGAGGCGGGAAACAATTGACAGCCCCTAAAGGATATCCCAAGAAACATAATTGCCACTACGAGCCAGCATGAACTCCATCAGTTCCAAAACAGTTACCATATGCGAGAAGCAAACAAACCTACGCCTATTGAACAACACTTCACAATGCTCCTGTGTCAAATGTGACTCATACTACTGTTTTGCGTTAAGAAATAGAACACCTCCTCCTCCTAACAAGTACCCTACCTTACGAGACAAAATTGACGAAAGCAAATCATCACTAAAGACATTAAAGGTCAGCGTTCATAACATGGATAGCTTTGTAAATGAATTCACTTACGACAACAGTAACATTAAAACTGTTAACCTAAAACATTCGTATATCTCCAGCGATTTTAAAGACAAAATTAAAGAACAAAAAATGGCTTCTACTGAATTATCTAACTCAAATAATTACCCCTTTAAAGATTTTGATTTTGATTTAAATACTGCAAAGTTGAGTGCTCAAATTATGAATCTGCCGTACAAGGCATTTAGAGAGTCCATATCCTACAACAAACCAGATACTACTAAAACCAATAAGTTATCAAAGTTAGATATATTCAGGAGGATCAAGGAAGCTTACAAAGCGTGCAGCTGTAAAGTTTGTGAATGCATCGTTGGTAAAGCGGCTACGTACAATGACTTCTGCAAGTGCAAGCCATGTGAATGTCAAGATTGTGTCGCTTTATCGAAACATTTAAAATTTGGCGTTAATGATCAGCTAGGTCATATAGGTTGTCCGTGTATCCGATGCGACAGAAAGGATTGTAAAGGTTTGGTAAAAAAGTCTCTTTCAGAACCGAAGTACTGCGATTGTGGGCCATGTGACCGTATCAAGTGCTTTGAGACCTTTAACGAGCCTTGCAACTGTAAGCCCTGTGAATGTGTTGAGTGCAAATCTTATTCAACATCAAAGCCACGTACAGTAATAGTCGGTCGCGTGGGAGAAGACGCCCCGAGCAACGTTTGCTCGTGCTCTCCGTGCGATTGTGCTGACTGTGTTCAAAACTACCCGATGGCATCAAGTTTAAGACACGAAATGTCTACAGGCATAAGTAGGCCCGTCAATTGTAATTGCGAAAATTGTGTCAGTCAGTCATGCGAGTCAAATGAAAGCGATACGTGCACGTGTGAAATACAAAAGCGGGTAATGAGGAAACCAGTTGAAAAAGATACTCGCGATTATGACATTCATAGAGCTTCAATTAACAATAAAAACCTTACAGATAAACGGAAGAGTAGTAGTAGTACCATAGCAATGTATACAGCTCTAGGTGAATGTTCTCCAACGTTTGAACTACTTGATAATGCATGCTATTGCGCTGAATGTGAATGTTTAGTATGTAATAGCAAAGATAAAACTGCCAACGCTATAAAGGCTTCAAGATTATTTGAAGCATTACAAGAAACAGCATTGACACTCAACGATAACACTTGCAACTGTTTACCTTGTGAATGTGAAGTATGCAGTGAAAATAATCGACGCTACGGTAGGGATCTTAAATTATGTGCGTGTGATGTTTGTGAATGCTTAAAGTGCGAAGGTTTAATGAGTTGGTCACAAAAGGATTACAAAGATAAAAATAGAACCATCATTAAATCATATAATAGTAACTTATGTAAATGTAAGCCTTGTGAATGTGCTGAGTGCCAATCAATGTTGTACACCTGCACTGGGTATAGTGACAGCTGTTCAAATTGTCCAGACTATAGTAAAAGTGTTGCTCCTGTGAAGTTTGAAAATAATAAAAACAATATAATGCTATTATCACAAAAAAAATATGGAATAAAAAAGCAACATAATGTTAAAGTTTATCCTGATTCAAATGAAAAACCGAGAAAAGATCAAAGCAAAAAAGAAAATTTCGATAATTTGTACACCGAAAATATATCGAAACCAGCACTAGAAATGAATAGAACCAGTCATACGTGCGATATGTGTATGAAATATACTAAAGCAAATATTTTACGATTTGACAATAGTTCACAAACATCTAAAGCTTTTCTAAGTTTTACATCATCAGGCTCTGATAGAATTTCCAAATCAAACGTATTGGAATATTACAATGACGAATCTTCACATTCCACGCAGATTGACACAATTAAATCGAAAACCAAGTATGATATGAAATTAATTCCAGGGCATCATACTTTGGTAAAAACTTCGTGGAAAAGTACTTTTAACAAATGTTTAAACGAAGTGATGTATATAAATGTGGATGAAAACACAAACTCGTATCAGTTAAATGTGAATACAAATGTAGTTCCCAATCAGAGTGCCAACAAGGAAAATTGTAAGAAGAAAGATAAATGTGATAAAAATAACAGTATGAATTATCAGACGAAGTCGAACGCTGAAGTGAGCAGTAAAATAAATGTCGAAAACCCCTGTATTGTTAAAAAAAGCATCTCAGATTTGGACAAAAAATGGGAGCCTAAGGAAACAACAAAACGAGATAATCAAAAACAAATATTAAATATTAATAATTTAGCACTAGAAGTAGAAAAGTCGTTGAGAGACGCAAACAGAAAATACGCTAATGTAAAATATAAGAATTATGAATCACACTATGGAATAACATCAAACAATTTTACAGCCAAAGATTTATTATGTCAGCCAACTTATGAACAACCTGTGCCTCAAAATAAAGCCAAAGGCAAAGATTTTATATTTATCAACCCAATAGACAGCAAACAACAAACTAAAGCCTGTTCATTTGAATTAGCAAGTATTTTGAGACAGTTTGAAAACGCGAATAAAAATTATTTTCGCCATACTCCAAAGTTTGACTATTCGACAGTGCCTCAGTCAGATGTTGGCATAGTGAATTATAATAAAAAGGAGGCATTTATAGCTCCAGATAGAATAACTAACAATGAAATTCAAGAAAGTACACAATTGAAAAGAAATTATCGATGTGATATCAAAAATAACATACATAGGGATAAGCTTGTTTTCGACCGTGAAACAGTAGGGAATCTTAGGCTAGAAACTAATAATAAAAACATTTTTAAGAACGGTAGGCAAAATAAAAGGAACAACTTTAATTCAAAGAATAATAATGATTATGCTTTACCAACGACGTCAAATAACACTGAACTTATTGATTATTTGTTATGTGCACATGACAAAGAGCCGTTTGAATCTATGTACAACCAGTCTTATGTAACTATCCATGAAAATACACAAATACCCCATTTGGACATTAACGATTGTAAAAACGAAGGCGATAAAACTAACTCAAAGTTCTTAAATCAATCAATAAAATTAAAACCCATAGTTGCTGACAGAATCGCTAATGGCAATGCTAACCTTTATAAAAATGATGCGTTAAGTGAAATACTATTACCCAGTGAGGTGAATGACATCAAGCAAAGTTTAGAAAAAACACCACAACCTTTTCCATCACAAACGACAAATTTAGAGACAATTTATAATATTTGTAATCCTTTTGTTATAAACGATGTAGTCAAACACAAACAATGCTTGAACACTTCAACATCTACCTTCAGTTTGGAAGAGTCTGATAACTTATTAAATGAATCAATGATGATAAAGGTAAGTTTTGTTGCATAAATAATTGTATAAATTATAAAAAAATAGTTGGCCGCTAATCCACAAGATAGGCGCAACGTGCAGCGACGCATTTATGCATTTTATTGTGTACCCATGTAACGTGCCCGAGAGTAGGGTTTTGAATATTGACCATTAATATATCAGTTTCGGCCGCTGAACCTGACACATGTTGCTATAACCAATACTAACGTCCACCGCCACATATTGCACCTTGTCAAAATTTATACTATTACATTATACTATATGACAAGTCTGTATGTTTGCATATCGTGAAAATAAATTTTCTGACTTTGGTCTTAGCAATCTGAATGTTGTTAACATTTTAGGAGGTTAGTGGTCGTAAAGAAGAAAAACAATGGTCCATTTTGAAGAAAAATATGAATCTATACAGTTCTCCCTTTACAAAAAATAAAGGTCTGTATCTTATCCCAACACTGACACTAGAAGTCAAGAATGTTCTAAGATCCATATCCGGACAGTTCAACCAATTTGTAAATGCTGAATCTAGCACGAAATGTGCAGCTATGAATGAAAACAAAACTTTGGTAAGAATTACTCAGTTTTATAAGTACGTAAAAAGAATAAAACAGTTTTAAAAATTGTAACTCATCGCACATCACCGAATTTGTATTTTTTAAGAGCAATAAATGAATATGAATGAACTATCAAAAATATTAATAATTGGATGCTATATTAATTGAATTGCTACATTTTCAAACGGGTTGTTAGGTGAGTGTCATGTTCGGCTTTAGTCACATTCTGGTTTGGTCATCTTCTGTTTTAGTCAAGTTCTTGTTTGGTCATGATTATTTATAGTCCTTTTAAGTCATATTCTGTTCTGGCAATATTCTACTCTAGTCATGCTCTGCTTTAGTCATGTTCTGGTTTGGTCATACGTGAGGTACACAGGCGTATAATAACAAGCAGACCAAGACAGAAAAAATATACACGAAGTTATTTGAAATATTAAAACAAAAACTGTCGATGTACATTACTAATATGAAATTAGATTATGAACTGGCTGCAGTTAATGCTGTACGCAAATGTTTCCCAGAGGCTAAGGTGACCGGTTGCTTATTTCATTACAAAAAAATTAAAAGCTCTGTCTATTAGAGAACCTCATGAAGGCCGTAAAATTATAAATATATGCATGTCGCTACCGTTTCTGCCCGATAATAACATAGCCGAAGGGTGGTTATTTATTTTGTCAAATGCGAATAATAGGTATTCCAGATTTTCAGAAATTTGAAGATTATTTTGCGAAGAAATGGTTGACAATAAATAACACGAAATGCTTAAGTGTAGCTAATAATGTTCACCAAACGACGAGTGCGTTAGAAAGGTGGCAACGCAGAATTAAAGCTGGATTCGATTCCAAACCTTAATAAGTAGATTTACGGCATTGTTAAGAAAAGGAGCCATCCATTTTGACATCAAAATTCATCAGAGCAAATACAAAATTTATAAAACTGTAACAGACAAACATAAACAAAGATTTGATGCAAAAATAAAAACAGTCCTTCGCAAATCGCGTAAACAGCGGATATCTGCTACTGAAGCTTTAATTAAATGCACGAAGCTGTCTTTTGATTTAAAAACAGCTGTTATTTTAAGTTATTTTTTTATTGTTTTTTTATGTTTCTATGTTTAAGTAAGAGGTCAGTACTTGAATAAATAAAAAGGGTTGTTAGGTAGGTACAGTTACGGTTGTAAAGTACAGTCAGGTTGACTCTGTTCTTTATAAATTCAGAACATGACCACAGCAGATCATGACTAGGATAGAACATGACAAAGATAGTACATGACCAACGCAGAACATGACTAGGATAGAATATGACTAGTGTAACGTGGCCAGTGAGGAACATGACTAAAGCAGGTTATGACTAAAGCCGAACATGACACCCACCTAACAACCCTTTCAAACTATTTATCAAAGTCACTAAATATTAAAACCCCTTTACTTTTTCCAGGGTAATAAATAATTTTCAAGGTCTATAATAATAAACTCCATCAGCTCTTGCTAATTGAATTTAAATAAAGAGATTATCACTCTCATAAAGTTGTCTTCTTCAATTTGTATCCATAGAAGATTCAGTTCTTTTCTTGAAAGCTTTTTTAAAGATGTAGGATGTTTTATGACTAATCTCTTTATATAATTTTAGCACAAGTCACATGAACGTTCACAAAACTTACCACCGACCAGCTCTTATCACAAGAATTCACTGGAAGTATGTTTTATACCATTGCATAGTTGTTGAATTAAATCAGACTAAAAATTGGTATGAAAATAAGTATAAAATCCAATCAAATATCATTACAATCTTAACTTACAGAGTTCAAAAAGTAGCTGTGAAGCCATGAAGGCGAAATTTATGGGCTTGAGAAGAGTTTCTGACCACACAGTCCTTATTAAATGGGAAGTACCTCAAAACGTGTCCAATATTCAAGGATATGAGGTAAATATTCTTCGCCGATGTATGCTATACCTATTTATTGCAAAAACGTACGCGAGACGACCTCGAAGACTAGTGACTAGGTAGACTACTAGTACTACTAGTACTACTCAACTCCCAGTCGACATGTTCTCAAATAAGTACAGCATGGTGATTTTTAAAAAGGGCGTTAAATGGTTTTAAACAATCTGTAACGAACGTGTGAGTGAGTAACGGTACGCCTATGGACGTTTGTAATTTCTGGGTTACAAACGTCCATAGGCGTAACCGCTTACCTGCTATCGAACGGGCCGTATGTCTGCCGTACATCGACCCATTGGGATATTTTGTGCAACCCCGTCCTATCACTCTGCCTCCTCAGTGAAGATGACTGCCATGAGCTTGCCAATGTCTTCGAGGGCGAAGAGCCTAAAATCTTCTGGTTTCGGGTACGCCAATCCCAGGAGATTCATTCTTTTCTTAGCAAAAGAGTCACAGTCACACAGTAGGTGTTGCATGGACTCCGCTTCCTCTCCACATACCCTGCACTAGTTGTCTGTTGCTAATTTCATCTTGAGGAGCATTTGTTTTGTGGCATAGTGCCCAGTCAGGGTACCGGTGATTATTCGGGCTTGCCTTCTGCTACTTCCGCATATGATCTTACTCCGTTCTCCGTCCTACATGACGTAAACTAAACCATAAATATTGTCGATCATTGCCGTCATTAGAGTCCAGGGCACATTATCGGTCGACTATTAGCCTGCTGTGGCGGTCAAAAGGTTAAAAACAAAATACTGATGATGGATTCGTCCTCAGTGGCCGAGTGGTCAAGCGCTCGGCTCGATATCCGGAGGGTCCGAGTTATATTCCCAGGTAGGGCAAAGTCTGACGCAGACCTGATCCGTCGTAGACGAGGCGGGAGAAGGATGCGGCAGTGCGCTCGCCTCATTCCCCCGCAATGAGGTGACGGTGGGGGATGGGGAGTCCCGTACCGTCGTCGCTAGCTTCAGGACGACTGAAACACGCCCAAAAGGCCGTTGTTGAGGTGAACTCTGGTGATTGCCTAAAAGGCGGTCCCAGATCACCTCAGCAGGAAGGTTTTTAGTAGGTATGCCCCTTGCGGAAGTTGGGGGAAGAGCCCCACATAACCACTGCATTTCGCCGGACGCGAATTTTCCGTAGTTTAAAAAAAGAAAAGGTAAGGCATAGTGTTTTCGGATTGACTTGAATTGGATGACTTGATTTTAATGGATGCATGGCCTTTGCCCTGCAGTGGGACAGTACACAGGTTGTACTTTACTATTTATGAATTTATTTTTGCAGCTTCTCGTGGACGGGCTTGCTGTCAAGCAGATCCTGAGTCCATCCCGGCGCATGGCAGTGGTGAGCTGCCTCCCGCACCTCGACCAAGTGCTGATCGCCATCCGGACAATTGTCACTCCGCCGCAACAGTGCGACCATTCACCCACGGCCACGGTAGTTTATCACCCGCGTATACGTTAACGTATTTAACTGTCACATAAAATATCTAAGGCCCCTAGCACACGGCGTATTTAAAACGCGCAGACGATGCGTAGATGCCGATTTTTGCGTTTATATACCTAGATACAAACGCGCGTGTGAAGCGCACTCGAAACTCGTTTGAAGCGTGTACAAAGCGGCGGAGGAGGGGCAGAGGGGGTGTGCTTAGGTTACAATGTTGCGTTCGAATCTCGTTTGAAGCACGTATAGGCGCGTCATCTGTGCGTTTAAAATACGCCGTGTGCTAGGGGTCTAACTGCCGTACTCAGAGACGTCAATTAAGTTTTAATGACAATTAAGTCCCTTGCTGTCACTTTCTTAGGTATAGTGCTAAATAGAGAAGGAAACACATTTAATTGTCATTAAACTTAATTGACGTCTCTGAGTACGGCGGTAAGTATTTTAGTGATTTTTTACCCACAGCCACGGTAGTTTATCACCCACGTACCTATACGTTGACCTTTATCGCTCCATGAATCACATGTGGTTCATGAACATTTTATATTTTTATGATTTTAAGACAACGAACCTGTTAAAATATAAAGTAAAGTATTAAGTTATATTAGTAATATACCTACTGTCCCAAATATAATTATTAAAATTGTTATTTCAACTAACTTCGTCAAAACGTTTTCTGCTAACCGAAATGTATATTAGAATCACATGAATAAAAATGAACAATTACTTTCTGTTTTATTACCTTTGTTTTAAATCCTAACCTTATTACATTTGCTTTAGGGCGCTCGCTGAATAATTCGCACCATCAATAAAATAAAAAAAAACGCCTTGCCGACGTAGTCCCACGGAATAGGCGCGACAATAGTCTACTACACTCGGCGTCAAAAAAATCGCACCTTTTAAAAATCATCTTTAAAAATTCTTAAACCTTATGTAGAGGATAGTGTTGGGTATCATTAGAAAGGTAACAAAAAGGAGTATCAAAAAACAATTAAATTTAACTTTCTGTTTAATTATAATTATACAAACAACATTAAAATTAATAAAATAATAAAAATCCTTAATTAAGTCCTAATTAACAACAGATAATTTACAAAGAAAAATGTACAAAAAGTGTCTTAAAATTAACTTAAAATCTAGTGTTACCCCCCCTTGCCCTGATCACGGCTTCCATACGGTCCCTCATGGACCTCACCAACTTCAGGAGCTCTTCTTGAGGGATAAGCCCCCATTCTTCAATCACCGCGTCTTGGAGCTCCTGTAGAGTCGAAGGAGCTGGATCCCGAGATCGAACCTTACGTTTAAGATGGTCCCAGAGGTGCTCAATAGGATTCAGATCCGGACTTCGCGCTGGCCACTGCATCACAGAGATTTGGGACCTCTGCAAGAAGTCGCTCACGATGCCTGCAGTGTGAGCGCGAGCGTTGTCGTGCATTAATGTGAACCCCTCGCCAAAAGATTCGGCAAAGGGGACCACATGCACTTCCAGGACCTCAGTGACATAGCGGCGAGCAGTCAGCGACCCTTGTCCGCGAGCACCTCCAGTCCGGGAGACGCAGACAAGGTCGGTTTTGCCGGCAGCAGACATACCGCCCCAGAACATGCAGGATCCGCCACCATATTCCACCGTCTCCTGGATGCAGGCTTGGGCGAAACGTTCACCCTGCCTCCGGTATACTCTTCTCCGTCGGTCGTTGCAGAAAAGACACACTCGCGTCTCGTCTGAGAAGAGAACAGCTCTCCACTGCTCAAGGGTCCAATCGACGTGGTCACGAGCAAACTGCAAGCGGGCTCGCCGATGCGCTGCAGTCAATTTTGGACCCGTAGCAGCTCTGTGGGCCGCTATCTTCTTCTCCTTCAATCTTCTTCTAACCGTAGATACGCTTACGGTGCGTCTGCGAACTGCCTGGAGCTGCTGTTGCAACTCAACAGCGTTGGAGAAACGATTTCTCAAAGAGTTCGACACAACGAACCGGTCGTCTCTTTCCGAAGTGCAGCGACGTCTACCCGAACCGTGTCTGCGGATATAGCCACCGGTCTCTATGAAGCGCTGGTACACTCTTCGAACGGAATAACGGCTCAGGTTCAGTTGCCGGGCGACATCACACTGCCGCACCCCTGATTGCAGTAGTGCAACCACTTGAGCGGCTTTATCAGCTGTGGTATCCATCAAAATCTGTGCGTGTGTCCTCTTCAACGGTTGAATAGCGAATGACCCACATTGAACCCGTGTTGACCGTTTTATACCCACAAAGGAAGCGCAACTAGCAACTCTCACGGGTAGCAAAATTTGCATCGAATTTTTGTGACACTTTATTTGTTGCATTAGGTTTTATTTGATAATGAAAAGTAATGTTTTTTATTAAGTTAATTAAGTAACCTTTTAAATAAAATCATAATTAATGCGACTGCATGTGCATATCAAGAGTAAATGACATTTGAAAGTGATTTTCTAAGAGGTGCGATTTTTTTGACGCCGAGTGTATGTCGACCTCTAGCTAAAACAGCACTTATGCGCAAAAGCGTCTAATGCATGGCTCCAGATATTTATAATAAAATACCCAAGTGCTGGAAGGAATTGCCTCTATTGAAATTTAAGCATAAACTTCGAATTTTATTAGCAGGTAGAGCATATTATAGTGTAAGTGAATTCCTGAATGAGAAACAATTAATAATTGATTAGTTATCTTATTAATATAATGAATTAGAATTTATAATAATTTTATTATGTTTATTATATTTTTGCATGCCTAGTGGTAAAATATGGCTGAAACAATTTAATTTTTTTTGTACCACCAATCATGTACCCATATTTGCAAATAAATATATCTTTATGTTTTATCTTTATCTTTATCAATCCTACAAAAAGTTGGCCAGTGTCACAGATTTCGCATACTGACAAAATTGTCAGTATGCGAAATAGCTAAGACTAAAGGCCTATATTCACTTTGATTATTGATTAGTGCATGTGACGCGTGCACGTGCTTAGTGATTAGGAGTAAACACGTGTGGACAGTAATTGATTAGTGCGAGTGATTAGGAGCCTGCGTAGTAAAGTGATTAGACGCGGGTTCTATTTTTTTGCGCGTGGACTGCGAGTAGCCACGTCCTACGCGCCCTCCCTTTCCCCTCACTCGCAGCCTGCCTGCACTACACACGTCTGGACAGCAGTGTTTAGTGATTAGTGTTTAGCGCTTGGCGTCGGACGTACGTTTGTTTTGCAAAATAGCGAAGTGGACCCATAGAATTATTATTCCGAGAGTAGGCCGAAGACATAACCTATAAATTTAAATAATTAAAAATAATAAGTAATTAATTATTCCTTTAATTTCCCCCAAAAATTTTTTTCCCCCTTTTTTATTTTTTTTTTGGTTTCAGACACCACTGCGTTTAAAATGTCATTACTTCTAGCAATTGCAAGCGCGCTTCTTGACGTGCGTCCATCGTCCATACTTGCTGGTCGACGGCTAACATCTGAATTTACTAAACACAGCCACTTGACAAAATTAGACACTACTCGCACTAATACACCTGCACTAATCATTCGCAACTAATCACCTGCACTCGCACTAATGAAAGTGAATACATGCCTTAAGGAACTATTCTACTACTTCTCCCAACACGCTCCCAACCGTAGACAGAGAATCCTAAGAAGGCAGAGCTTATTCTTCATCTCACATGATGCTGTAATAGGATATAGGATACAGTCGAAGGTAGAAGCGCCTCCCAACGCACTCCCATGAGTTTATGAATTTCCTAAGAGCATCTGCATGCTAGGTATAGGGCCGTCCATCACGTGAGTCTCGAAAGGGGGGGAGGAGGTTCGGCAAAAATCACGAAATATCTCAAGGGGGGGGGGGGGGTCTAAACCGAAAGCGGCGCGTGTGGTGTAGTGAGACATTGACTCGCCGTCGAAAAAAAAAAACAACCTTTCTGTATAGACATTTTTATCATGCGGTCCTTAGTTTTGTAGAATAAAATATTAGATTATACTTTAGATACTTACCTACTAAAAAAATACACGTGATTGGGGGGGTGGGGGGTTAGGATTAAACCTCACCACGTATCACCAAGGGGAGGGAGGGGTTAAAAAATGCTATAAAAACATCACATGATTAACGGACGGCCCCTATATGTGAATTTCTCTTGTACAAAAACAAGATTATAAAAAAAGTTCGATACGTATGGCGAATGCTACACGCTCGATATTTACCACGATAATTGGATCGCGATCCAGGATCACAATATTTATCGACTGTGTAGTATTTACACAGTACAGTGTATCGTCGGATCGTGGATACGGATCGTTAATTTCTAAAAATCCAGAATTTCACGATCTATATCGAGTATCGCGCGATAATTATCGAGCGTCTAGTCTTCGAGTTGATATTTATCGTCATTCTGTCAGTGTCAAACATAAAAATAGGTAGGTACCTATTTATTTTATAAATTTGTTCTGGTTGGTGGTTTCTTTGGTGTTATCAGGTGTTATCATAAGAAGGACCAGTCTACGGGTGTTATACGGCTTGTGAGCGATGGAGGAGCACTGACTTGGTCCTCTGTACGCGTCATGTCTGTGACCCAGTGTGAGAAATTGAGACCGAACGACGCCGATACATATCGAGTGTGTAGCATCCTAGCCGATCCAAAGTATTTCTCGATATATATCGTGATAAATATCGCCGATAAATATCGAACGTGTAGCATGCGCCAATGAGTTCATAACAGCTTAGACTGGCCTCTTATTGTTCTGAGAGACTGGCATACATTGCACATGTTTTTCTTACAATTTGGCATCTGACACACCACCACTGTTTACCAATCAAGATCTGCCAAAATTTAATTTATTCTGTCACTCAAAGGATGGATTGTAAGCAATGTGACTAAATTCTTCGTAAATTATGAATTTCCCTAAACGAAAATGAACAGAAACCAACGCAGGCTCGGTCGAGTGCACCAAAAGCGTTTCGATGAATGGAGACACGAGAAGGCAGCTTATGAGAAGGAACTGCAAGAAGTGTTCCCACCGAAGAGTAAGAGGAATCTATTCAAATTAGAGAAGTTCACTACAAATAAGTGTTGCTATGTGGCACCCGCTCAAGAGGACTTCGGGCAGGTTACTGAGGACTATGGACTGACTGATAAGGTAATTGAGGAGCTCGATGGCGCAGCGGCTAAGGCGTTTGCGATCTAGCCAGTTAAGCAACTATCGCAATGCCGGGTCACTGGATGGGTGACTGAATTAAAAACATCTCGAGCTCCTCCGTGCGTCGGTAGGCATGTAAAAGCGGTTGGTCCCGGTTGTTGTTGTAAGATGGCAGTCGTTGAAAACCCCACCAACGCGCATTGACTTTATTCTTACCGCATTTTTTTTTATTGGCAACGGGTAAGCGCTTGGCCTTCATCTCACCTGATGGTAAGTGACGATAAGGCCGAAGGTGGAAGCGCGCTTCACCCGGAATCCTCAACCACTGAGGAACTGGCTATCTTATCTCAAACTGCCGGAACACAACAATGCTATAAACATCGTTGTTATGGCGACAGACTTAGATAAGATGGTGGTAGCTAGCCAGGCGGACTTAACAGGCCTACCGCTGGGAATCGAACCCGGGACCTCTGGGTCTGAATTAGGTAGCTTAGCCACTACACCACCTTTAACGAGAACGTCCCTGATCTTTACCAGTTTTGTTTATTTGTACACTAAAGAATATTCAATTTTAAGTCAACCTTACATACTTACAGTACCAAGACACACTCAAAGAGCAATTCGGATTCGACCCGTTAATACCAGAAACTATAAACCAGCTGATGGAGTTGCGAAAAGTGCTCTGTAACAGTACCGTTAAGGTCGAGAATTGCTCGCAATGTACGGACCATGACAAGAAGCTATCGACATACTTTGCCACCGTGGACGAGTCTCAGTGGCAGAACGTTGACAACACGGATGACATTGACAAGTACATCGGCGCAGAAAAAGGTGGGACCTTAGATTAGAGGATTCCTTTTTCTGAGGGTGGGACTGATATTTCGCCGTAGAAAATATAGAAAAAAATGTTTACACTTTTTTGCCCCATGATTTTACGGCATGTATATGCAGATTTTTAGATGTATGTGCAGTCTTTAGTCCGTTAGTCACCTTTTACGACACCCAAGTAAAGAGATGGGTTGTTGGTAAGTATTAATTTAATTCACCGCCACCTACACAGCATAAATTATTAATTTATAGTATAGTGCGATTTCGTAGATTCCTTGCCCCTTTCGTCTTTCGAAGATTAAACGAATTGCATTCTGAACTTCATCATTATCCATCATTTACAGGAAAACTAGGTACATGCCTATATCTGCCTGAGAACGTTCGCATATCAGACACGCCGCGAATCAAAATTATCGCCAAGAAATTCTCCAGATTCAAGAAGAACAATATAGAATTGAGGAAACTGGATGAGAAGGTCGTTTGCGTCGAGTACGATGTATATTTGGGGAAGGGCCCAGAGCCCAGGGAAGCGTTGCGAGCGTTCTTCTCCATTAAACCTACTTATCAACACGATGGCAATGGAAAAGGTATTACTAACTATTTGCGTTTTTTTCCTCTTTATTTCGGAAGATCGAAAGGTATATGAAACATGCATCAAGCGAGCGAGACAGTTACGGTTATGAGAGTGGGCCAGCAAGCACCCCAAAGTTTCACGACGACGACGACGCACGATAAATGAAACTCGCTCATGACAATCATTGTCATAATTTGTAATGGATTGCTGGCGGGGAGTCGAACCCCGAACTCTCGTTGCAGTCTAGCACCGAGAGCAAATTCTAAATATCTTTTATGTCTTTTATGCCCCTTTATTTAAAACAAATGGCTATCTAGCTCCTTAAATCTACGTTGGCGGCTCGTAATTATTGATTGTGGGGTTCTACGGAACGGGAAACGGCCCTACATGGATAGTTCCAGGGGAACGGTGGTCTCAGACGAGCGAATCCGGTGAAAGCCCGCACGGCTACGGTTAGAGAACTCTCCACTAAGCTACAGACAAGGAAATCCAGGTGAGCAATTCCGGTGGAAGCCCGCACTGCTTCAACCTGAGGATCCTTAGTAAGGGAAGATCGCACAAATCGTGCGCGCCATTAAACATAAAAAAGGGATGATCGGACCATAACTCATCACATTAATAAAGATTGTGTGGATTTTAACGATTTACGATTACCATTTTATGACAACAACAGGGACCAACAACATAAAGTGCAACGGATACAACTCAATATTTGCGCTCTGTGTGTCAGATGCCTTTAGCATAAAATCATCTATTAGAGAAGAACTTATAAATACATAAGTCATAATGGCAATTTTGCTTTTCAGGTCACGTTGCAACTGGTTACATACCATCGACAATTAAAAACAACTTCAACATCGCCAGCGACGACCTGAAACAACTGAACGAGAAAGAGATAGAAATAATAGACAGCAAGATAGAGGACAACAAGTCCTATTTAGAAGATCTCAAGAGGATTTTAAGGAGGAAGCAAGCTATGTACGATAAGAGGAACAAAACCTCTTTAGACCTGATGTCTTTATATGAAATGGCGAAAAGAGAATGTCCCCCTTTGGATGATGACTTTTCGATTACAAACTTTCTGTCTAAAGCCGAGATGCAGGAGTTTAAGGATTTGCTTGTGAGGAAATGCGCTTCCAGTGTCCACGGTATTAACCGAAGGACGGTAAAGAATCCTGATGTGAATCCGGGCAGTATGGGTGTTATATCTCAGAGCATAGTAGCAGAGCTGTGGAGAGAAGGGGGCACCGCTTGTAGCTGATTAAAACTGCGTGATTTCTGTATCAACTTTAGTTTTATTTCGAAAGAAAAACTTAACATAATTAGAATATGCTGAATGCAACAATTTTAATTAACATTTCATAGAATATTGATTTTTATGCAACTATTTTGGCTTTTTTTATATGGCTAGATTCAGTTGAAATCTTTTAAATACTTATAATATTTGCAAAAAGTAAAAAAACTTTTTTTTAGTGTGACGTAGGTACTAACCCTTTTGAATTGTCTATGGTCACAAACGACAGGAAAATTTTTACTTAAAATAAACTTTCACAGATTCATAGTTTTTTAGTTTCCTGACGTTTCGGTACCTTTACAGGGTCCGTGGTCACAGGTGACTGAGGTGTTGTGTTGTAAATAAAACTCGTGGGTACATATTGTTTTCTGAGGTTTAAACGAGCACTAAACATTGAAATGAAACACTTTTTTACGGATTAACTCTTAAAGAGTTCGAAACGTCAGGATAAATATAAAAAAAATTATGTACACGCGGGTACGTATTTTATTTCATAGATCCGTATTAAAAGAGTATTATTACAATGTGAACGCGGAAACTTTTGATAGAATATAATTATTGCTATGTATACATAATAGGATCTTTTTATAACAATGTTATTAACATCAAAGTATGCACATATATCCTGTACAAGTTACGAAAGTTACACATAGAATTGTAAAGCTTAAAATTACGAGTGGTGTTTGGATCATTTACGCGTATTATTGCTTACGATTTCCCGTTTTCGGGTCTCTCTGGGTTGGCCGCCGGGTCCAAACCAAGCCTCTTCATCTCAACCGCCATCTCGAATAGGTAGTCGTAACACTCCGTCCTGGAAATAAATAAAATCGAAGTCAGCAATGAAAAAAGCTAACTCGAAACACGCTAAGTACAGAATCACAATAAGCTAACTCGAAACACGCTAAGTACAGAGTCATAATAAGCTAACTCGAAACACGCTAAGTACAGAGTCATAATAAGCTAACTCGAAACACGCTAAGTACAGAGTCATAATAAGCTAACTCGAAACACGCTAAGTACTGAGTCATAATAAGCTAACTCGAAACACGCTAAGTACAGAGTCATAATAAGCTAACTCGAAACACGCTAAGTACAGAGTCATAATAAGCTAACTCGAAACACGTTAAGTACAGAGTCATAATAAGCTAACTCGAAACACGCTAAGTACAGTCATAATAAGATAACTCGAAACACGCTAAGTACAGAGTCATAATAAGTTACACATACATAGATTCATGACTTTTATCGTTAGACTAGTCCATGAGGACCGCAAAATCAGTCCACTGCAATACTCCACATTTCACCAAGTCACTACTGCACATGTGCTCAGCGTGATAGGCGGTGAGTCCATCGCCGCTCTATGCTGTTGAATGTATAATCAGTCTTAACCCTTTTAAGGCAAAGGCACATATTATATTGCCACCACATTTTGAACTTTATACAATTGAGATAAGGTAGAAAATCAATGAAAAATTTGAATATGTTATGCCCGTTAAAGGGTTAAGTCCGTTTGTCTCCTTTTACGACACCCAAGGGAGTATTAGTATTCTTTAAGGGAGTTGCTATGCCACACAGCTCCTTAATAACTTTACTGGAAGTTTTATTTTATATTTGAAGTATATATCGTTATTGTCATCAAAATATCGTTACCAGTGGAGATAGCCTGGTAGGGCTAGGTGGAACAGGCGAAAATTGAGGCTATTCAAAATTGTAAATCGATAGTATCGGAGTTCGCGACAATACACGCCGTGCCGCCGCACCAGCGCTGCGCTAGTACCCTAGTACCGCCGCAGTACCTAATGCAATATTGTACCCTATGCGCTTGGAATAGGGTTCCATCTTTCGGCCTTATCGTCATTTACCATCAAGTGAGATGCAATATTGTGCCGTATGCACTTGGAATAAGGTCGCAAGTAGTCGTAGTAGTCTTGGCCAGCTGCCACGTGACGCCCCGAACGTACACGCCGTGCCGCCGCACCAGCGCTGCGCTAGTAACGCTGCAGTAATTCAACATTGTGCCCTATGCGCTTGGAATAAGGTCGCAAATACTAACATGGTCTTGGCCTGCTGCCACGTGTCGCCCCACACGTACACGCCGTGCCGCCGCACCAGCACTGCGCTAGTACCGCTGCAGTAATTCAACATTGTGCCCTATGCGCTTGGAATAAGGTCGCAAATACTAACATGGTCTTGGCCTGCTGCCACGTGTCGCCCCACACGTACACGCCGTGCCGCCGCACCAGCGCTGCGCTAGTACCGCTGCAGTAATTCAACATTGTGCCCTATGCGCTTGGAATAGTGGGCAGCGCCAGTCTCGTGTGGTCATCTAAACTAAGCGTACGTGTTTTTTTGCGATTTTTATAGATCGTAAACCTTTTTCGTTTTTATTAGTCGTGGATATTGCGATCGTCCTTTCAATATGGTCCAATGTGCTATGTGCAATAACCAATTCTCCGATGGCGTCCAGTGCTCCGCTTGTGGTAAAAAATTAGATTTTAGCTGTGCCGGACTAACAGAAGCTGGCTGGAGGAAACTGGGTACAGACCGTAGATCGACCTGGAGATGCCCTACTTGTAGAACAGTAAGTGCGGCTTCGCCTAGCCCAAACGAGTCTGCTTCTTCGGCGATTATACTCCAGGAGATCCGTGACTTGAAAATGCAGCTGGCCGAGTTTAAAGAAATCAAGACCAAGCTGGCTTGTCTCCCAAGTCTAGTGGAAGAGATAAGATCGATGAAAGAAGACATAACCGAATTAAAAGAGTCATGTGAATTCTCGGCTTCTTGGATTGATGACCTGAAAGTTAAGTCTACTAACACCGACAAAAAGGTAGCTGATCTAGAAAATAAACTTTTGGCTGTTGAAGACTCAATTGTTAGCTTGAAATCTCAGCTATATAATACCGAAGAAAGATCACGCCTTAACAACGTTGAGATTAAGGGAGTACCATTAAAAAAGGATGAAAACTTATTTCTTATTATCGAAGCGATTTGCAAGGAAATTGATTACAACTTCCCGAAAACTCAGATTAACTATATCTCAAGAGTGCCTACATTTAATTCAAAGGACAAAACAATAGTAGTGAGTTTCGTCAACCGCTATATTAAAGAAGACTTTATATCTTCAGCGCGTACACATAAAATATTAAAAGCGGAAGACATTGGGTACCATGGATCGCAACAACGCATTTTCCTCAATGACCACCTGAATTCGGAATCCAAGCACCTATTAAATAAGGCCAAACAACTTGCTAAGGAAAAAAATTACAGGTACGTCTGGGTCAAATTTGGTAAAATTCATGCAAGGAAGAATGATACATCCGGCGTATTTATAGTCAACAAATTGAGTGATTTAAACAAGTTTGTATAGACTGTTTCATATTAAGGGATTTATTTTTGTTTTTGTTGTTAAGTATTTCATACGGTCCACTTTTTATAATAATTGTTTTAACATTTTTTATTGATTGTCAGTATTTTCTAAGTAAAATTATATCCATTATTAACTGTAATTGCAAAATCAGATGTGAGGTGGTTTGTTGCTTTATGTTGGTCACATCTGGCTTGCCACCTCCGCCGATACCGCCTTGCTATTGTTTAACTTGCACACCCATGCAACTTCGAGTTGCATGTGACAAATATATGACGGTCTCGCTTGCTCTGCCACAATTATTATTACGCGCATCGTCTAAACGCATTGTCGCACCTTCTCGCTCCTGTTTGTCTTATCGTCATTGCTCTTTAAACGCCCTGCTATGCACATCATACGCTCGCTGTCCGTTGCGTACTTTGCTGCTTTCGTTGTTTATCAGTGATTACCTATCCGGCACTTTTAATTCGTTTATTTTTTGTTCAAATGTTAATCTAATATATGTGTTTAGTTTGTATTATGATACTTATAACAGTTGTTATGATTTTTATGTCTCAAAGGCGATTCACTGATGGATGTCGATGGTGTAAATATAAATAACTCTAATCTGAGTATTTATTATCAAAACGTTAGAGGATTACGTTCTAAAACCTTAACATTCTATCGTAATGTATGCCTCAATTCGTATGACGTGATAATCTTAACGGAGACCTGGTTGCTGGATAGTGTGAGTGATTCCGAGTTATTCGATGGTAGGTATATTGTTTGGCGACGAGACAGAAATTACGAGTTAACTCGTCAAGGTGGAGGCGGTGGTGTACTTATCGCAGTGCGGAAACATCTACCTGCTACTCCCCAATACCAATTTAATTCTACCGCGGAAGATCTTTGGTTATCGCTACCAATTAAGCAAAATAACGTCAATAAGACCATAAATTTGAATTTATGCGTTGTTTATTTATGTAAGCAAAACTTAGGCTTGTCTTTCTCTGGACAATTAAGTAATCATTTATCTAGAGTTGGTGAATTTATGTTACATAGTCCCGATGACACATATCTCATTGTCGGCGACTATAATATGAGTTGAATATCATGGTTATTTAACAATGATGGTTCTTATTCGGCGGCTAATATGACAAGCACCGATGAACAATTATTAAATGATGATTTATTTACACATAATTTAATACAGTATAACGGTGTTTTAAATGTTTATGGTAAATTATTAGACCTTGTATTATCTAACTCTGCAGTGACTGTTACGGAGTGCTGCGACCCATTGGTTCCCCTCGATCCTCATCATAAGGCTATTGTAATTGACTTCAAGTTCCAAAGTCATTCTTATTTACAACATGGAACGATAACTAAACGTATTTTTAGTAAGGGTGACTATACTAAATTAAATCTAAAAATTAAAAAAATCGATTGGCAGTCTGAATTATTAAACAAAGATATAGAACAAGCTGTTGGCTATTTTTACTCCTCAATAAATAAGTTAATTGAAAGGTATGTACCCTCAAAAATTTTTCGCGACAATACATACCCGCCTTGGTACTCATCATTAAAGAAGTTAATTAAAGATAAGCATAAGTATTACATTAGATTCAAAAAATACGGTAACCATTCTGATATGTGTACTTATAAATTATTAAGGGAAAGAGTAAAAACTTTGGAATCAGAGTGCTATCAAACCTATGTATTGTCAGTTGAAAGGTCTATTAAAGATAACCCTAAGTATTTTTGGTCGTTTATTAAATCACGATATAAATCATCAAATATACCAAGCACAATTAAATACGGAGACAAAGTTGCTAACGATGGCTGTTCTATTGCTAACGTTTTCTCTGACTTCTTTTACTCGACTTTCTTGCAGCCTTCTTCCTCACCTAGACTATCTAACTTATCTGCCAATGTCAACACGACACCGCTTTCTAGTATTTCGAATATTGACATAAACATTGAGGAAGTGGGTAAGCTACTCTCGTCGCTAGACGTCACCAAGTCGGCTGGACCTGATGGTTTGCCACCGATTTTTCTGACTAAGTGCGCGGAATCTATTGTAACACCCATATACTTGTTGTTTCTAAAGTCAATCAATGAAAATAATTTGCCATCTATATGGAAGTCCGCTTTTATAATGCCAATTCACAAGAAAGGCGTTAAAACCGAGGTAACTAACTACAGGCCAGTT
Source organism: Scoparia ambigualis (assembly GCA_963921215.1). Taxonomy (NCBI): domain Eukaryota; kingdom Metazoa; phylum Arthropoda; class Insecta; order Lepidoptera; family Crambidae; genus Scoparia; species Scoparia ambigualis. The sequence continues at coordinate 5,382,879 of OY992522.1, forward strand.
TCAAAGCTGTGCATTGTAGCTAAGGTATTTGAAAGAATCATTTATAATTAATTATACTCTTCTTTGAAAAACTCATTCACCGAGTCTCAGCACGGTTTCCTTCAAGGACGATCCACCGTGTCGAATCTCGTGTTACTCAATGATTTTATCACCATTAACTATGCAAAATGGTAAGCAGGCCGATGTCATTTACACGGATTATAGCAAGTGTTTCGATAGAATCCACCACACTATGTTAATCAGCAAATTGGAACACATTGGGATTAACGGTGATCTCTTGAGGTGGTTTGAGTCTTATATTTCCAACAGATCCCAAGCTGTTGTTATTAATAACTATATTTCTAGTTGGGTCGTGGTACCTAGCGGAGTGCCCCAGGGTTCTCTTCTTGGTCCACTTCTGTTTTTGATCTTTGTAAATGACATCGGCTCTTGTTTCCATCACTCCAGGCTGCTTTGTTTCGCAGATGACATGAAAATATTCAAATCCATTTCATGTGAATCCGATACAGTGGATCTTCAGTCAGATCTGACGCGTTTGGATATGTACTGTGAGGCAAACAAACTGGATCTTAATCCATCAAAATGTTCCGTTGTAACTTTCAGTCGAAAAACTGTCAGTATTTTGTCGGGTTACAAACTAAAGGGCACAATTTTACAAAGATTATCCAATATACGAGATCTTGGAATTCACCATGACTCAAAGCTTCTTTTTGACGATCACATTGATAGGACTGTTAAGAAGGCTTCACAGGCGCTGGGATTTGTGATGAGATCCTCGACAAGTTTTAATGACATCAAAACCATTAAAATATTGTACTGCACCTTTGTAAGAAGTATACTGGAATATGGATCGGAGATCTGGAATCCGCGCTACAATAAGTACGTTGACCGCATTGAACATGTGCAGAAAAAATTTATAAAATTATTATGCTATCGCCTGAAGTTGCCTTATAATTCTAGCAACTATTTGGAACTTTGTTCGCGGTTTCACTTTCTTCCCTTACAAAGACGAAGGGAAATATCAGATATTGTGTTTTTACTAAAAATAATTACGAACAAAATAAATTCTCCTGAGCTTCTTTCTAAAATCTACTTTAACATTCCATCAAGATCAATAAGACATTACATTCCAATTAATATACCGTTAGTTTCATCAAATTACCATCAGAACGTATTTCTATGGCGAGCTAGCAGGAGTCTAAATGAGTTTTGTAAGACAAACGACTTCGATATATTTCATTCTAGCATAGCAACAGCAAGGCGGCTATTAAGTCAAGATTTCTTTATTAAATAATTTAAGACATTATTTAACGCATTATAATCCCCTCTCAATATTAATCTGTAACTTTTTTATATTTCTTAGTATTTAATGTTTTGTTTTTTTGTCCACACAAAGCATTGTTTAATCTGATTTTAAACGTGGAGACCTGTTATTGGCCATCTGCTACCTATATCTTAATGTAAGTATGTTTCATGTGCTGTTGGTCTTCCAAAGTAAAATATATAAAATAAATAAATAAATAAGGTCGCAAATACTAACATGGTCTTGGCCTGCTGCCACGTGTCGCCCCACACGTACACGCCGTGCCGCCGCACCAGCGCTGCGCTAGTACCGCTGCAATAATTCAACATTGTGCCCTATGCGCTTGGAATAAGGTCGCAAATACTAACATGGTCTTGGCCTGCTGCCACGTGTCGCCCCACACGTACACGCCGTGCCGCCGCACCAGCGCTGCGCTAGTACCGCTGCAGTAATTCAACATTGTGCCCTATGTGCTTGGAATAAGGTCGCAAATACTAACATGGTCTTGGCCTGCTGCCACGTGTCGCCCCACACGTACACGCCGTGCCGCCGCACCAGCGCTGCGCTAGTACTGCTGCAGTAATTCAACATTGTGCCCTATGCGCTTGGAATAAGGTCGCAAATACTAACATGGTCTTGGCCTGCTGCCACGTGTCGCCCCACACGTACACGCCGTGCCGCCGCACCAGCGCTGCGCTAGTACCGCTGCAGTAATTCAACATTGTGCCCTATGCGCTTGGAATAAGGTCGCAAATACTAACATGGTCTTGGCCTGCTGCCACGTGTCGCCCCACACGTACACGCCGTGCCGCCGCACCAGCGCTGCGCTAGTACCGCTGCAGTAATTCAACATTGTGCCCTATGCGCTTGGAATAAGGTCGCAAATACTAACATGGTCTTGGCCTGCTGCCACGTGTCGCCCCACACGTACACGCCGTGCCGCCGCACCAGCGCTGCGCTAGTACCGCTGCAGTAATTCAACATTGTGCCCTATGCGCTTGGAATAAGGTCGCAAATACTAACATGGTCTTGGCCTGCTGCCACGTGTCGCCCCACACGTACACGCCGTGCCGCCGCACCAGCGCTGCGCTAGTACCGCTGCAGTAATTCAACATTGTGCCCTATGCGCTTGGAATAAGGTCGCAAATACTAACATGGTCTTGGCCTGCTGCCACGTGTCGCCCCACACGTACACGCCGTGCCGCCGCACCAGCGCTGCGCTAGTACCGCTGCAGTAATTCAACATTGTGCCCTATGCGCTTGGAATAAGGTCGCAAATACTAACATGGTCTTGGCCTGCTGCCACGTGTCGCCCCACACGTACACGCCGTGCCGCCGCACCAGCGCTGCGCTAGTACCGCTGCAGTAATTCAACATTGTGCCCTATGCGCTTGGAATAAGGTCGCAAATACTAACATGGTCTTGGCCTGCTGCCACGTGTCGCCCCACACGTACACGCCGTGCCGCCGCACCAGCGCTGCGCTAGTACCGCTGCAGTAATTCAACATTGTGCCCTATGCGCTTGGAATAAGGTCGCAAATACTAACATGGTCTTGGCCTGCTGCCACGTGTCGCCCCACACGTACACGCCGTGCCGCCGCACCAGCGCTGCGCTAGTACCGCTGCAGTAATTCAACATTGTGCCCTATGCGCTTGGAATAAGGTCGCAAATACTAACATGGTCTTGGCCTGCTGCCACGTGTCGCCCCACACGTACACGCCGTGCCGCCGCACCAGCGCTGCGCTAGTACCGCTGCAGTAATTCAACATTGTGCCCTATGCGCTTGGAATAAGGTCGCAAATACTAACATGGTCTTGGCCTGCTGCCACGTGTCGCCCCACACGTACACGCCGTGCCGCCGCACCAGCGCTGCGCTAGTACCGCTGCAGTAATTCAACATTGTGCCCTATGCGCTTGGAATAAGGTCGCAAATACTAACATGGTCTTGGCCTGCTGCCACGTGTCGCCCCACACGTACACGCCGTGCCGCCGCACCAGCACGGCGCTGGCGCCGCGGTACCGCTGCAGCGCGGCGGCCATGCTGGATTCCAGGTCACGCTCGAAGGGCGTGTTCTCTATGATAGGAACTACCAGCTTCTCGTCGTAGCGTAGGTAGCGGCTGAGCGAGTCGTCTCTGATGCCCTGGGCAACAAGTACTCGTACATACATATGTGCGTGCATGGCATCCATGTCACTTTTAGGGTACGTTCAGATGATGAGCACTCAACGCGCGTTTACAACTACAGTTATTTTATTCTAGGAGTACACATGCTAACGCGTGTTTCTATACCGTTCTATAAATGCGCAGTTGCAAAACGCAAATCGAAATTAGCTCATGTCAACTGCTTAAGGAGGAGGAGCTCGATGGTGCAGCGGCAAGCGCGCTCGGCTTGCGATCTTGCTCGCTAAGCGAACTCAAATTCTAACTCAAAATATATTAAACGAGTTTCATAACGAAACTTCTCTTAGGCTAGATCATTAGTGTGAGTGTAGGAAAGTTTATTTATTTACTTAAATAATTTCAATAAACTCAATTAATGAGAGTGCTTTGAATCGTCCAAATCTTATATAACCTACCACCCATTCAGGACGTCATTTTTTAACTGTGGCAAAGAACGGGCGCAAGAAACCACAGCGCACAGAAGCAACGACATTTACAAAAAAAATGTCGACATTTACAATGAAAAGCAATTTTCGCAATGCCGGGTCGCTGGATGGGTGACCAAATTAAAAACATCTTGAGCTCCTCCGTGCTTCGGAAGGCACGTTAAGCCGTCCGTCGGTCCCGGTTGCCGTCGAAAGATAGCAGTCGTTAAAACCCGCCAACCCGCATTGGGTCAGCGTGGTGGGTGATGGCTCAACCTCCCCATGCGATGTTGTTCATGCGGGAAGGCCTATGCCTGTGCAGTGGGTCGTTTAAAATAGGCTGACGTTTTTTATTTGAACTGCTTAAACCTACAGTTTTATAATCTTAGGATCTTTAAGATCTAGGACCATATGATTTAATGTGAAGTTGAATATTAAATTTAGTAGGTATCCTGAATATTTGCATGCTATGTAATATGGCTAAATAGGTTTGAGCAGGGGGTGTCACTCCGCAGTTTAGGTGCGTTCGTTTGGCGCGCCTCCCAGGCAGGCCGCCTAGGCGTATGGTGACGCAGCACAGCACAGTGCAGATTTTGCAGGACAGGGCAGTTGGCGTAGAAATAGGCCGCGAACGCATGCAGCGACGCAGCTAAGTGACACAGCACAGATACAATTTTCACCTTTTTTTATAAATCATGATTAGTGTCATGTAAACATGGTTCACAAGAACTAGTTCTATCTAATTGTTCTTTCATTTCAACAAAATTATGATTAAATGGTAAAAAGTACGTGTCGACATGCACACGTCGCGCAGAAATCTGTGCCGGCACTACAACGAGGCGCAGAGCAGGATAGACAATGTCTGTGTCGCGCGTGCCTGCGCCGCAGCGTACGCAGCTCTCAGCACATCCATGCATTACAAAATCTGCTCTGCTCTGCGCTGCGCGGAACTGCATTGCTTGCGTCTCAGCATACGCTTATTAGCCTTACTGCCATACGCCTAGGCGGCCGGCCGAACGTACCTAAACTACGTAGTGACACCCCTCTGGTACAAGTGGGGTAAATGCAGCAGAAACAGTCCCCTGCCACAGTCCACGTTTCACAAAATTTCAACTGCTCATTGTGTTCAGAGTTACAGCGTTAGCCCATCGCCGCTCTACGCTGTTGGGTGTGTGTGCAGTCATCCGTTAGTCGCCTTTTACGACACCCAAGAAAAGAGAGGGATTGGCATTATTCTTACTAGTCGCTTCACACACGGCTGCATCTCCGAAATTACTAATTTAACTTCAAAATTGTTTCACCTATACTTAGAATGGACCTTCAAGGTGGGCGAGGGCGATGATGATGATGATGAAGATGAGTCGCACTCCTGGTGCGTGATTGGAAACTCCTTGTTGAGCAGTGTGCAGCGCACAGCGTGGGGTGAGCGCGTGTGTATGATAACGATGATTAATATATACAGTGGTGGTCAACTAATTAGGGACAATCTCTAGTTAAGCCAAATTGTGAATTTATTTTTTATTTTCCAACGAGTCTTAACAATATTCCATATCTTTTACACGTAAGTATAATTAGTCATTGATGTGCCCGATTATACAAACAATAACAACTTCTTAAACATTAAACCTCTTTACAGTATAGCTGATAGATTATCAGTGTGCTATTTGTTCAAAGAATGCTGGCTGGCCATTTAATTAGGGACACTGAGATATTGCGTTCTATTTTCAAAATTTGAATCTCAATGGTTTTTTATTTCTTCTTTTATTGTTTTGTGGTAGTTTTGGCGGCAATCCAGATTTTTAATTTTAAGTTTTGAGAATTATTTTGAAGAAATATGGGCAAAAATAAAAGTTGCGATCCAACACTACGAACAATTATCATGAAGTTTGTCGAGCGTGGTTGGTCATACCGAGGGATAGCAGAACATTTAAATTGTTCAAAAACTATGGTATGCAATGCAGTGCAACATTTCAGGCGCAATAACACAGCTTTAAATGTGCCCAGGACAAAAAGATCGAGAAAAACAACTCCGCAAGAAGATAGAATGATAACCAGGTTAGCTAAGAAAGATCCGTTTCTAGGCTCTATTTTAATTAAACACGAAGTGTTTGGGGCAGACGAAAGAGCCGGTGTATCAGCGAGGACCGTTCGACGACGTCTGGTAGAAGCAGGGTTGTTCGGAAGAGTGGCTCGCAAAGTACCGTTGTTGAAGAAAGAACATAGAAATGCTCGTTTGGCGTTTGCACGTAAATATGGACATTGGACCTACGCCCAATGGCAACATGTATTATTCTCTGACGAGACCAAGATTAATTTAATTTCTTCAGATGGAAGGCAATACGTACGGCGTCCTGTAAAAGCGGAAATGAATCCAAGATTCACAAAAAAGTAGGTGAAACATGGCGGTGGAAACATTAAAATTTGGGGTTCATTTACTGGACGTGGAGTGGGACCTGTGAGAAAAGTTCAGGGTAACTTAGACCAACATCAATACAAAACAATATTGGAGGAAACTATGCTTCCCTATGCTGAGGAGCATCTCCCTATTATATGGATGTTTCAGCATGATAACGACCCGAAACATACCGCCCGTTCAGTCAAGTCGTTTCTTACCAGTCAGTCAGTATCGGTGCTAGATTGGCCAGCAAATAGCCCGGACCTCAACCCAATTGAGCACCTTTGGCACGAAATCAAGAAAAAAGTTTCAACTTATCGTACCACAACTTTAGATCAACTTAATCAAGCTTTTTGTGAGGCATGGGCAAACATTCCTATCGAAACATGTCAGAAACTGATAATGTCTATGCCACATCGGTGTCAAGCGGTAATTACTAACAAAGGTTTTGCTACTGGGTACTGATTTTACACGTAATAAAATGGAGCTTTTAAAAATATTATAATACTGGAGATTATTCGTTTTGTTTAACTCTATTCATCATTATACTTTACTGTCCTTAATTAAATGTCCAGCTACATAATTATACCTTAAAATTTAATACATGTTCAACCTTTGATATTAAATACTTTTTTCTATTTAATTATTCTCTTATTTATAGCCATTTATAGTATAGTAATCGGACCAAATTATGCAAATAATAGGTGCTGAAAAATCAATAGGGTTTTATATTTATATGTACATAACCGGTTATTGCTCTTCACTATCTTGAATGTCCCTAATTAGTTGACCACGACTGTATACACTTTTTGTGTGTGACGAGTGTGTGTATGATAATGATGATGATGATGATGAGACGCTCACTTTGATTATTTCCTGGTGCGTGATAATAAACTCTTTGTGGTGAGCGCGTGTTTGTAATGATGATGATAATGATGATATAGGTACATTTTTTGTGTGTGACGGTAGCTGGATAAAAAGTGTGACGGTGGAAGAAGTATCTGCAAACGCAGGCGGCACATCGTGACAGCAGTCCGCCCGTGACCACGACCGGTATATTTTTTTCGAAACATCGGGTAGGAAAAAGTATGCGTAGGGGGCCTTTATTTGTTTGATGATGATGATGAGACGCTCACCTTGACCATCTCCTGGTGCGTAATAGTGAACTCCTTATCGTAGAGTAGAGTACAGCGTACAGCGTGGGGCGAGTTTGTGTATGATGATGATGATGATGATGATGAAGATGATGAGACGCTCACCTTGATCATCTCCTGGTGCGTGATGGTAAACTCTTTATCGTAGAGTAGAGTACAGCGTACAGCGTGGGGCGAGTGTGTATTAGTGTATGATGGATGATGATGAGACGCTCACCTTGATCGTCTCCTGATGCGTAATGGTGAACTCCTTATCATAGAGTAGAGTGAATCGCACAGCGTGAGGTGAGTACGTGTGTATGATGATGATGCGACGCTCACCTTGATCATCTCCTGGTGCGTAATGGTGAACTCCTTATCGTAGAGTAGAGTATAGCGTACAGCGTGGGGCGAGTGTGTGTGTATGATGATGATGAGACGCTCACCTTGATCATCTCCTAGTGCGTGATGGTGAACTCCTTATCGTAAAGTAGAGTGCAGCGTTCAGCGTGAGGCGAGTGCGTGTGTATGATGATAATGATGATGATGAGACGCTCACCTTGATCATCTCCTAGTGCGTGATAGTGAACTCCTTGTCGTTGAGTAAAAGCATCGCACGGCGTGAGTTAAGTGCGTGTGTATGACGACGATGATGATGAGACGCTCACCTTGATCATCTCCTGGTGCGTAATAGTGAACTCCTTTTCGTAGAGTAGAGTACAGCGTACGGCGTGAGGCGAGTGCGTGTGTATGACGGCGCCGGCGCGGCGCTCTCGGTAAGCCAGCATGAAGAGTGGCGTACACTGGCTCTTCTTCAACCTGTCATACGTACATACATACAATTACGATTATTCTCAAAAGGTTAGTCAGAGACTAGGCAGTGAGGAACGCAAAAGGAGGCTACTGCCACTGTCCATGTTTCACCATACAACAACTGTACAGTGTGGTAAGAGCTGCATGCGATTCTCTAACGCCACCTCTTCACATAGGCAGACGTCATTTGCGGATGCGTCTGCCGACGTGTAGGCGGGTGATTTGCGCGTCTGTGGTAGGTATTTAACGTCTGCAGACTCTGTATACCTACCACAGACGCGCAAATCCCCCCCTACACGTCGGCAGACGCATCCGCATATGAGGTCTGCGGATGCGTCTGCCTATGTGAAGAGGGGGCTTAAGCGACACATGGACGCTGCGCGCATGGCTGTGATCTGGTGTCTCTTCCTAATTCTATGAATATTAAAGAGACAGAGTCAATTCTCAGCGCTGCGGCAGCCGCTGCTACCAAGGCTTTAACTTAGAGAATCGCACTGCTGAGCTCATTGCGGCTCTATGCTGTTGGATGTACTTGCAGTCTTTAGTTAGTTATTCGCCTTTTACTATACTCGAAAGAAGATGGGCTTGTAGTATTCTTTAATAATGAGCAGCCGCTATTCAAGTCTTTGTTAAAGGCCTCAACCCTTTAACAGGCACAGTTTGTTAAAATTTTTCATTGGTATATTTGACCTTATCTTAATCGTATAAAGTTCAAAATATGGTGTCAATATACATAACACTGCCTTATAAAGGGTTAACCCTGTCACGGCAGTACAGTTAATTTTTTTTATTGCTTTTCAACCTTATTCCAAGACCATAAGGTTCAATATTTAGTGGCAATATAGCTGCCATTGCCTTCAAAAGGGTTAAAAGACTTGAGTTCCATGCAGATGTATACCAGACAACGTGTAACAACAGACTGATAAAAAAAATTCTATTCATTTGTGATTTTATAGATTATTTACATGTGTATTTGACTTTTACTTTGAAAACATGCATACAACTAAGCAAATAATGACCATAATACACACTTTTTCTCAATCGGAGGCAATTCCAAGTCTTCATCATCCATAGTCTGCACAAACAAATCATCGGACTTCATACGTTCCTTCTGAACTCCCGATGGTGCAATATAGATTTTGTTGCTGTAACGTTATAATATTTAAATTATGCTAACGATAGAACTTATATTATTTTGGATAAAATGTTTACTAGAAAAAAACAACCAGTCTCAGGAAAGCTCGAATGGGATTCGAACCCATAACCTTTGGATTGCCGGTTCACTGCTCTAACCACTAAGCTACCGAGACCTCGGAAGACTTGTTGATTTTTTTTGGCTGTTAGTGGTTAATGCTGCAAGCCAGCGGTATTACGTCACTGTGAAGTCTACCATGACTGTCGCAAGAAATACTATTGCAAGTATTTAACAATCAATAAAGACGTAATTGCTTATAAATAACTTTAATAGGATATAGGATAAAGCGTTTAATAGAGAAAAACAACCAGTCTCAGGCTCAGGAATATTATTTTTTTTAAATACTTAAAAATATTATAATTTTTTTTTCATCATAATAAAAGTATAGTATAATAGTATATTTTTTTTAAAATAAATGATATTTGAAACCTCAATATTAATTTTGAAGACCTATCCATAGATACCCCACACGTATGGGTTTGATGAAAAAAAATTTTTGAGTTTCAATTCTAAGTATGGGGGGAACCCCCAAAATTTTTTTTTTCTATATTTGTGGAAAAATCTTAATGCTGTTCACAAATATATCTACTTAAGTTAAGTTAAGTTTCAACAGTATAGTTCTTATAGTTTCGGAAAAAACTGGCTGTGACATACGGACGGACAGACAGACATGACGAATCTATAAGGGTTCCGTTTTTTGCCATTTGGCTATGGAACCCTAAAAAGCAAAATCCATCCTTAGCTACCACCTTTAGTGTTTCAGCAGCATACATTTGTCGATATGTCAGGCTTTTTGTCTGGACTTTTCAAAATCCTAAAAGGTAACCCTATCTGTGATTAGCTCAGGGTACAAACTAGACACATAAAAAATAAGCATATTACCAGGCATCTTGCACTCCGTCATACCTACCGCGAAATGCACCTACAGCGCGCGATAACGCGGCGTTGTAAATCGGTCAGGGACTCAGGGGCCCAGCGCGCTTTCGTTCGAGCACACGCACAGCCCACAGGCATAGTTTGAAGTGGTTTTGGATCGCAATTTCGATTTGTTTAAAAATAACTACCTCTCCGATATCATTTAATCTACAAGTTCCGTAATAATGGTGTAATGCAACAATAATAATTGTTGTGTGAAAGGCTGTCAAAATAAACAGAAAGATTCGAAGTTATCTTTTTTTATGTTACCGTAACATTCTGAAAGGTACCTATAATTATATTTTATTTATTTTAAACATAAGTTTGTTTACAGAACAAATAGGTAATACGAAAGTAAAGGTAGGTAGGTATGTCATTACTTATTTATGTAAATTATTTTGCCGTGCGATCGTGAGTCTATGACCTGGTGCTGTGACTGTTGTGATGTAGAAGATACCTAACCTACCTGCGTAACCTATATTTATAGTGAGTTCGTAAGAATTAAAATCGCCAGTACTTATCATGATGTAGGTAATAGAATATATATAACGTAATAAAATGTGGTTTCCGTTTTGTTTTCGTTATATCTTCAACTCGTTATATCGTGCAGTGTTTGTTTGTTTCTAAGACTTTAAGTGCTTGTTTGTTAAATAAGTAAATATGTAAGTAACTTACAGAACTACATTTTACTTGGTGTGCAATCACAGAATAAATTACTTACTAAGGTTGCGTAGATATGTTTATTTAGTCTATTTGCTGTCATCCCTAACAAACGAGTCGATGGCGTAGGTACGTTTTGAATGCACACGGTGCCTATATAATATTGTAGGTTATTAAAACGGCGACTTTCTTTAACATCAAAGGAGTGCATCTTCTGTACGTAGTACTATTATTTATTCTGTGATATTACCTTTATATTTTTTAATTTGCCTGGCAAATGAATCCACTCCACCTGATGTTAAGTGAAAATGGAGTGTACATGCGAAGGCAACTGGTATAGTCTTAAAAGACGAAGCATTAATCAAATCAAATAAATAAATTATAAAAAAAAACCTGACTGTAATTCACTTCATCTATAGCTTGTGGCTGCCAATTTTAAATATGTTTATTCTATATTCTATTCTACTCTACTACTACTACTACTACTATTTTTTGTAATAAGCACAGTGCTACATACCCTTCTCTGATGGAGATTCCACCTCCAGTGCCAGTGACCCATCCTAAGTGATAGAACTGATTGCATAGTTCTGGGATTAAATTTCTAGGGTGCTCCTGAAATGTTTATAGTGAATTTAATAGTTGGCCAGCATGACAATCTTATGATGGCTTACGTAGTACGGTATTCCATACAAAGTGTTACCTATGCAGATTCTATTAAATCTATCTATGCATAAAAATGTAATTGAACTTTGAAGCTTTTTACAAGCTAAGTGCAATAGGTACTCAGAATAAAGACTATTAGTGTGATCTTATTAAATTAATTTAATACGTACAGGTCCAAGTAGCTCCATTGTTACACGGCCGTATACTACGTCGTATTCTCCTCAATGTATGTAATTACATTATACTGATAACATTAATAAATAACTCTTAAAATTACAAAAACCTGCACCACCAAAACAAAGTCTTTTTTTTTTATATATATATATTTGTTCCATGAAGGAACAGGCTAAGGTCTGAGCCATACTGCCTAGTCATTAGTTTTTTATTTGTTTTTTCCCTTGATGATAATGAGTGATAATTAAGATGAATGATAAATGATGTTCCCCAAACCCCTTGAGTCCTCAGTAAAGATGTGGAACTTTACTGAGGTCTCACGCGGACTACTTGAGAGAATTTGAAAAGTGATGTTGCACTGTTTTGTTTCATTTGCCAACACTCATGCACGTTCACAAACACTTAACGGTTAATAATCCACTATTATTTCACATTAATATTCGAAAAAACACAAATTTTAGAAAATAAAACAAAACTGCAGACATGACGCTTCACTTTCCCGCCAAGAAGTCTTCCAAAACAAAGTCATGTCATTTATTTGACCGCTTTTTTTATATATTTGTTCCATGAAGGAACAGGCTAAGGTCTGAGCCATACTGCCTAGTCATTAGTTTTTTATCATTTTTTGTCATTTGTTTTATTTGTTTTTTTTTTTTTTTCCCTTGATGATAATGAGTGGTGATTAAGATGAATGATAAATGATGTTCCCCAAACCCCTTGAGTTCTCAGTAAAGATGTGGGACTTTACTGAGGTCTCACGCGGACTACTTGAGAGAATTTGAAAAGTGATGTTGCACTGTTTTGTTTCATTTGCCAACACTCATGCACGTTCACAAACACTTAACGGTTAATAATCCACTATTATTTCACATTAATGTTCGAAAAAAAACAAATTTTGGAAAATAAAACAAAACTGAAGACATGACGCTTTACTTTCCCGCCAAGAAGTCCTTTTTTATTTATATTAGTTCCATGAAGGAACAGGCTAAGGTCTGAGCCATACTGCCTAGTCATTAGTTTTTAATTTGTTTTTTTCCCTTGATGATAATGAGTGGTGATTAAGATGAATGATAAATGATGTTCCCCAAACCCCTTGAGTCCTCAGTAAAGATGTGGGACTTTACTGAGGTCTCACGCAGACTACTTGAGAGAATTTGAAAAGTGATGTTGCACTGTTTTGTTTCATTTGCCAACACTCATGCACGTTCACAAACACTTAACGGTTAATAATCCACTATTATTTCACATTAATATTCGAAAAAACACAAATGTTAGAAAATAAAACAAAACTGCAGACATTACGCTTCACTTTCCCGCCAAGAAGTCCTTATTTGACCGCTTTTTTTATTATTTTTTATATATATTTGTTCCATGAAGGAACAGGCTAAGGTCTGAGCCATACTGCCTAGTCATTAGTTTTTTATTTGTTTTTTTCCCTTGATGATAATGAATGGTGATTAAGATGAATGATAAATGATGTTCCCCAAACCCCTTGAGTTCTCAGTAAAGATGTGGGACTTTACTGAGGTCTCACGCGGACTACTTTAGAGAATTTGAAAAGTGATGTTGCACTGTTTTGTTTCATTTGCCAACACTCATGCACGTTCACAAACACTTAACGGTTAATAATCCACTATTATTTCACATTAATATTCGAAAAAACACAAATGTTAGAAAATAAAACAAAACTGCAGACATGACGCTTCACTTTCCCGCCAAGAAGTCCCCGCTTTTTATGTCAAATTGTCAATGTCATTTTTTTTTAATATTTGTTCCGTGACTGAACAGGCTAAGGTCAGAGACCATACTGCCTAATCATTAGTTTTTTTTATTTCTTTTTTCCCTTGATGATAATGAGTGGTACCTACTGGTGATTAAGATGATGAATGATAAATGGTATTCCCCCAAACCCCTTGAGTCCTCAGTAAAGATGTGGGACTTTACTGAGATCCCACGTGGACTTCTTGAGATAATTTAAAAAGCGATGTTGCACTGTTCTGTTTCATTTGCCAACACTCATGCACGTTCACAAACACTTAATGGTTATTTACCGTTAATCCAGTATATCCATTAATATTTCACATTAATGTTCGAAAAAACACAAATTTTAGAAAATAAAACAAAACTGCAGACATGACGCTTCACTTTCCCGCCAAGAAGTCTGTCAATTTTATATTTAGGTCCTAATCTGCCGTTTGATGTATGAAAGGCGATGGGACCTTGCTCATACAGCCACATCTTCAGTGTTTTTCTAGATTAACGGTGATGAATAAGGTAAGTGGTAATAAGTGCAATATATAAATGAAGACTGAACAATAATAAAGTTACTATCACAACCGAAAACCATGAATTTCAGAAAAAAATAATGCCTTTCCTACACTCACACCATTTATCTAGCGCTGGTTAAGCTTATCTCTTGAAACTACTTTTAAATTAATAAACTAGTTGGCAGATAAATAATAGGTAAGTATACTTTTTATACATAGAGAACACCCAGACCCAAAATTAATTTAGAAAAAAAACTTATTTCTAATTTAACTCGACCGGATATTGAACCCGGAACTCAAGAGATGAGCGGGACCTTGTCAGAAGCGGCATGCTAACTACTTGACCACGGAGCTCGTCATGTAAAGATAGTATGAAAGTTTACTAGTTTACTCCTTGGGTTTACTCAGACCACACGCAGAATTCTTGACAGGATTATGATCTAATTAGAACTGGCCAATTTTCTGCGCCTTCTAAAATGTTATAATTCATGACATGGGCAGTCTTAAAACTGCTCCAACAAAAATTAAAACAATAAAAAAAATTAATGTCAGAATAATTAATATGCAAAAATTGTAGTGTTATTAAAATTGTTTATAAAATTATATGCCGTGAACGCATACCATGACAAAGTTAAAATAATAAGTATTTTAGTTTATTAATTAGGTTTATTTGGCAACAAAAAGTCATTAGGTAGGTAAGTAAGTAAGTATGTACCTACCAACCTCTATTAAACGTAGTCAAAGCTACCGACTTTATCAGCTGCTGACCATATGGCTGATATTCTAAGCTCCGCTTTAGTAAACGGTTTATAATAGTTTCTATTCACACAGCTCCACTTCACTCTTCTCTCCGGACAGGCAGACTGAATCTCTCGTTTTTATATTACTATCTCTTTGCCTTAAGATTTCACTGGATCTAGTACCTACCCTTAGAACAGGTACCTACGCAGTAACGCAAAGCAATACTGCTTGTCGGAAGAAATATTATCAAGGTGCTTGTATTTTTTGAGTGAAATACTATTCTACCACCAGTCGGACACGTACCTATGTTCAAGTAAATGCAATGCCCCTGTTCAAAGGTAATTTAAGTTAAAAATCACATAGTGCGTTAAAAAAATTGTTCTGTCATTGTGATTTTTAACACAGTATTAATTAATAGAGCATAGTGGCCCAAGCCACATGTTCCACCTATCAATCACCCTTTTTATCAACAACTCAGTCTCCTCCAATGCAGGGAACAAAATAGATAGTGAAAATAGTGATTCTCCGACTGAGTAACTGACTGACTAACTTACAAAATTGACATGTAATGTCAAAGGTAGACTTAAGTTTTATTATTATGTAAAAGTTTGTATAATATTATGTAAACTTGTCATAATAAAGTACAGAATTCATTTGGCGTGAAATAATGGCACTTGGTGCTGTTGTGTTTCGTCCGGCGAGTGAGAGTTCCGGAGGCCACTCCCCCCTCTCACAATTCCTATTCCTTCCTTAAACCTATTCCTTCCTTAAGCTGGTTTCAGAGTCACGTACACGTAAGGTACTGGCACATAGGAAGGCCCACCTTATTTATAATCACAATAATAAATTATGGTTTAAAGGTTTGACAAAAACAACTATTTGTAATGATGTAATATTTAATTATCCTTCTAAAAATTACAATTTTCTTACAAAAAACTGTATTAAATAAGGTTTTTTATAAACACTGTTGTGGGCCTAGTTAAAGGCACAGTCCCTTACTAAGGCCCGATTATGACTAACTGTTACTCAAAATATACCTAATATTCCTAAAAATTATTCACAAATCACGTTATGCAGTTTCAAATATAAGTTATTCAACCTATATTTATAGAGATTTAATAAAAAATTGCACACTGAGCCTTGACCCATGTACGAAAAACCAAAATATTCATAAAAGTAAAATTCTGCTCTAAATCAATAAAAATACAATTATTTCTGATGGCAAAATCGAAACTCTAGACACTATTAATTCAAGAATCTAAATATTCAGTACTCATTTGCCACTCAAATTTTAAGTGGGCCTTACTAGAGCTATGGAATTATTTATATAATTCTTTAGCTTTAGGAACAACTTTTTAATTAAAAAATCCCCTGCAGTCCAAAGATCTCTTTTTTTCTTTGGTTGTGGATGTGGATCCAAGGTCTAATAAAAGAAAAACTAATATTAGATAATACTAAAATTCTCAATTATAAGGTAAGTATACAAAATATAAAATGCGAGTTCAAATCACCTAGTTACACGATATTGTGTCTATTTTAAAATATTTGGCATGAAAAAGTAATAAACTAAACAAACCTATTTCGTTTTATTTATACTAAAGTACTTTCTTAAGTATTTACAATCCAAGCGAATTTGCCATTTTAATAGATTTAGTAAAGCCCATAGGCCCCTTTGTAGGCCCAGGCCGTACTACGAATTTTTCATAGTGGCGGAAAATTAACATAAAATTACAAATAACTAAATACCTTATCAGTAAACTTACCATAGTATTCCATTCTCCAATGATTATTTAACAATATGATGATAGAATCACTCGTAAACGACGCTATTTGTGAAAAAATTGGCAAAAACAATCACAACGAGGTTGTAATCACGCGACATCGACGGCGTCCAAAGAGAAATGAACGAATTGTAACAAAATGGCGGCGCGAAAGTGATTTGGCGCTATTGCACATTTAATATAGGGCCAAGGTGAATGTGGGCGCGAAATTCCGAATGTTTTAGGCAGTGGCAAGTGCGCGTTTTTAAAGTGGGCCTTCGTAGAGGCCGGGCCCTTGTATGTGCAAGTACCTTAGTCACGTTGTCTTGTACCGTTTTATAGTCAGCGTGACTCTGAAACCAGCCTTAAAGGCCGGCAACACGCCTGCGATTCCTCTGGTTTCGCGGGTGTCCATGGGCGGCGGTGATTACTCTCCATCAGATGACCCGCCTGCTCGTTTGCCACCTTCTATTATATAAAAAAAAAATTGCTGATTGTAATCAAAACACTTTCAAATAGGTCACGATGCGCGACATACCGGAATGTATGAACCGTCGCTACCAGACTCTGGATGAGCTCATAGAGGAGTTGGCGACTGCTATGGCCGACCGAGGCTCGCCTGAGAATTTGGGTGAATCCAATGACCCCAGCGTCAAGCTGATGTGTGAATTCTGGAACATTCTCAAGGAGGATCCTGATTGTAATTTACCGGTAATGTAACGTGACTTTTTTGTTTCTCTTCTCTCTATGACGGGATAGTGATGGATCGGTTTTCATCGTTTTTGATGTTGGAGTGATGATAAGGCCGAAAATATGATGTACATGCATTACCGTAACCAGAATAAGAATTAATATACATAGCATAGCAATAGCAGAAACAAGTACCTAGGTATAATAAAAATATTATCGATATACAAGTGTCTTGGTAGCTCAATAAGAGGAGCAATCCCTTAGGTGCAAAAGATCGCAAGATGGAATCCCACAAAAGCAAATATATCATCCATGTAATGTTTTATGTTGTTGCAGCAAGCAGTCCAACAACGTATGGGTGTGAACCCCAAGAGCAGCCGAAGCTTTAGGCCGCAACAGGTGGCCTGCTACATGGCGAGCAAAGATAACTGCAGCAAAGACAACAAGAAAAAGTAATTTTAATCTTAAATACGTACATACGAAGTACACTCGGATTTTTTTGTGCTAATAATGTGTTAATTACTCTTCGTAATCATCGTTCTTCCTAATAATGTGCACATCAAAACAATCGTTATGGTTTTAGCTATCGAAAATGATATGATTCTTTATAGTTTAAAACAGTGACTTCCAAGTAATGACGACTTCTAAATGTCGTTGTAAAAAAAAAAAATTTGTTTTTTGTCTTGGAATCTTCATTTTTGTCATTTTTGTTATAGCTTTTCGTAATTAACTGTTATCTTATTAAAATACTGCGTTTTCTAAGCATTTGGTACGTAGTTTAGGTTTTGATATAGCTTTAGCAATGGGTTAGTTCTAAGCTTTTTTGTCAGCTCGGGTAGTCTCGGTCAGCGTCGGCCAACTTTCGGACAGCTGTCAGAATGGCTGGACGGTAGGAGCCATATTGTATATACGGGACTCGACGTCTAAGTGGCTAGAGAAGTAAGCAGATAATAATATAACTTTCCTCGATCCTGAATTCCTTACTGAGACGTTTCTATGCTTCATTTGACGACCTCCTTGGTCGAGTGGTTTGAACAACGGTTTTCATGGTGTCGCCATCTCTGAGGTCCCGGGTTCGATTCCCGGTCGGGTCAATTTAGAAATTATTGTTTTTCTAAATTGTCTCGGGTCTGGGTGTTTTCTATGTATAATATGTATGTATTTAAGTATTTTAAGTATGTTTATCCGTTGTCTAGTAACTATTTAACGAGTTTCTTCGAAGCTTCTCTTGGGCTAGATAATTGGTGTGATTGTAGGAAAGTTTAATTTTTTTTTATCATTGTCTGTTTATAATGATGATGATGACGTCGTCAGATTAAAACGTCAACATTATGCAATAAATTTTGCACACAACACCCAACAACTTCTCAAATCATGCATACATTACATACACCAATGTCACGATTACTATCCAATGAGCAACGAGGACCGCAAAAGCAGTCCACTGCCACAGTTCACGTTTCGCTAAATAACAACTGCACACGTGCTCAGCTTGATAGGTGGTGGGCCCATCGCCGCTTTATGATGTTCGATGTATGTTCAGTCTTCAGTCCGTTAGTCGCCTTTTACGACACCGAAAAAAAAGATGAGTTGGTAGTATTCTTTACTAGCGGCCGCTCGCGGTTTCACCCGCGTGGTTCCAGTTCCCGTGGGAATATCGGGATAAAAAGTATCCTAAGTGTTAATCCAGGTTATAAACTATCTGTATGCCGAATTTCATTCAAATCCATTCAGTAGTTTTTCCGTGAAAGAGTAACAAACATCCATCCATACTTACAAACTTTCGCGTTTATAATATTAGTAGGAAGTAGGATTAGTAGGATAGGATAATGAGCCGCCACCACATTTGAGGAGTCGCAGAACAAAACCGGCTTACTCCGCTTCGACAACAAACAGTTTTTTTACATTTGTAAAATTCAATGATTGTCCGATTGATCATGAAAATCATGAAAAGCGCAATCGGCTAAATCCCTTCAAAGTCGCTTTTCAAAATGACGTCTCGGTTTGTAAACGGATTAATCCAATAGGAAAATGATAAAAAAATATTGTATCATTTGATCGCAACAAAATTGACTAATCCTTTGAAGAGATATACTTTAAATATTGGCTGTGGATAGAGTGCCACAAGCGGCATTCAGTACGATCGGTTACGATGCCGTCATTACGGCATCCTAGCACAAAGTGTAGGCAGTGAATAGAGTGCCACAAGCGGCAACATAGTACGATCGGTTACGATCATAAAGTTACTATACCTTTCCGTTAGGTATAGTAACTTTATGGTTACGATGCCGTAATTTGACGGCATCCTAGTACGAAGCGTATAGAGTGCCACAAGCGGCATTCTATCTCAATCGGTTCGGGAACCGTAACATATTTTTTATTTGTCATAATGTTCAGACGACATAATATTCAAAAGATATTTTTGTATGGAGTTAGATTTCTGTTGTCTAATAAAAAAAATAACCTCGAAATTCAAGACAATCGCTACGCTGCGCTTCGCGATTGTCTTAAATTTCTAACCTATCACGTGACCTACAGGAGTAGGGCAGCTAGTATTTCTGTTGTCTTACAAAAACTTTACGGCAGCTTAGGCGGCGTCACTATTATACCGCAAAACTTACGGTTCCCTAACCGATGGAGATAAAGTGCCGCTTGTGGCACTCTATACACTTCCTTAAATATTTTTGCGTCGGATAAATACATGACGTTATTGAATTAAGTAATAATGTACTACCTAATAGAGGAGCTATCCCAAGCAAAAGTCTTGTTCTATCTTTTTAAAAGTTAAAACGAAAGTGCGCTGTAGCGTTATACAATAATTTATCGTCTTTCTGAGCAATCCAAACATACAGCGCTAGACCGCTTCATTTTACAGGTGAAAAGTGATTCATTTAGTTTTATTTGTATTTCCTGAATTATTTAAACAGTACCACACATGAAGGCATATATTTTAATAAAATAGAACACATAATCCACACGTATTGTTGCGTCTAGCGCCTGCCACAAACTAATAGTTAGTACATAGTACATTATATCTCATTGCGTTATTGAGAGCTTTTTGTAAAAATATGATTTAAACGTTATTTGCTTTTCATTTACGACTTTTTGTTTTTGTAGCAACTTTTAACTTGGGATCATATGGGGATAAATCCAACTAGTCGCGGAACAAAACCGGTTATCGAGTTTGTTTAAAGTGCTCTGTTATCGGTAAGTAATATAGTATTTCGAAATTTAAGATATTTTAATAATCCTCCATTGCGGATATATAACCATTTTCAAAGTTAAAAGCATCCGCATATAAATAGGGTATTTACATTTTGCGTTCTCCTGCAAAATTTAGCAAAATTTATTTAACTATTTTTTTTATTTATATACTTACTTATAATCATTTAATCATAACAGCATATTATACAGTTTACAATGTTATTGTCTTTCGCCAAACTGCAGAAGCAGTTTGTTGGCAAGTTAGCACTCTTAACAATATTATTGTATACTTAGACCAACTTAACCTATTGGAACGTATTATAAAAAAGCAGATTATGACTAAAGCCGAACATGACACCCACTTACCAACCCAAGTTTTATTTTTAGGGTAATTTTAATAATTTTTTTACCATCTCTTAAAAGATCTATTTTGTTAAAAAGATTTGGCAGAAAATATTTATTGCTTCTTTTGCCATAATAATTTTTAAATTTAGGACAAACATATTTATGTTGTCTTGCTCTCTCTTTGTATTATACCTGTAACATATGCTAATTCTATATTTACTATCGCAAAATTTATTAATTGACCTTAGATTTTACTGGAAGAATTTTACAAATTGAAAAAAGTTTCTCATTCTTAATCTCCTTTACATTTTAATTTAGTTTTATGGTTCTCTAGATACTTCAGGAACCTGATCTGCAACTTATTTATATTGGCGAGGTTATGTGTCGAACGTGCGACCATAACTTCATAATCCATAGCTAATTAGTGAATCGACTAACGCATTATATTATCTATTAACTTTCCGTAAAGTTCTTTTTTAACACCCCTTATAGCTGAAAAAAATTTGCTAGAACTGCTCTGAGTTTCGAACATACAACGTTCTTCCTCTTCTTTACTTCCTCAACATGTATCTTCCAATTAAATTTACAGTCAACATGTAAACCTTAGATGAATGATTGGTCTCGCTGCGCGCAGCGAAACCAATCATTTATCTTGTAAACCTGAATATTTAGATGACTTGACAAACTATAAACAGCAACAGTCACAGTCACTGCCGGCATTCGCGTCACCTCCAGCCCCGTGCAGACAGTCATAACTATGGCATACAATTCTACGCACCTGTTCTTCACTACATAAAGCTTTCCTATTATATGGCGAATGTATATACATGCATTTTGTTTTATTATGATTTAAAATGTAATTTGTCCAAATCGATTTGTAAATATTTGTTTCTTTTAAATCTTTAGAAGCGTAAAGTAAACACATCATATGCATACATATATATATACACACGACAGTACTTTAATAGAGCCATACACAGACCCAGTAAGGACGCCATGACTGACGTCACATTCAGCACCCTCCACTCCATTGACAGGACCAACTGGTTTTGTACTGCGACTCCTCATTTTGAAAATCGATTGGAGGTTTTTGAGTTTTGTATAGCCAGAAAAGTAATCGCAGGTAGGAAAAATCTGAATAGTTTTCCTGTTCCTGCTTTATTTTTAAAATTTAACAGAAGGTTATTAAGTTTTAAAGCTGCAGTTTATGTACGGAAAATATTAAAACGGAATATTTTGTTCTTTTTATTAATGAGCTCCATTTGAATACAATATATTTTCTAGTGTTATACATTTCTGATTTTGTTGCAAGAAAACATCCAGAAGAGGGGAACTCTGGAGAAGACTCTAGAGGAGGTTGCTGCAGTTCGAAGTCAGCTTCACCTAAGTCAATAAGTGACAATCTGCCGCTATGCAAAGTTCTGTGCAACTTGAAGGAGGTAGGCGTAGGTAGATTCTGTGGTTCAATTTTGTAGTGGACAGGTTCCGCGGCCTTTAATTTTTTTCGAATTGCCGTTTCTCAGTGTATAGTGGATGTGCCCTCTCCCATTCACCGCCGACTTGGTATTTCTGATCCTTGTTGGTGTGGAAAGGGATACAGGGAGAGCCCCACATAACCATGACGGGTAGGCATGCTGGATGCATTCAAAGGACAAAAAAAGGCAAACTAACTGTAGAGCCACGATTTTATGAGAAGGATTTGAATTTTCATCTTACAAAAAAATACTACGTCGCAATCAACTTCTTTCACATCAATAACTTTTTTTAGACTATAAGCGGGCAGGGTTTGTATTAACATCAATCTTACTTGTTTTATGAAGGCTTTATCATTCGACAAAAAATGTAACTCAAGAATTAGTGAGTTAATGGCAACACAACAGCAGCTTCAAGACCAGATCCAACAACTGGAAGAAAGGGAACTTGAAGGAACGCAGTTGCTAAAGCAAGCCGATTGCATGTGGTCATGCATGGAGGACGCTTACAAAAAGAAGGTGGCAGAGTCTTTGGAAAGGCAGAATACTTTGTTGAAAGAAGTAAGAAACGAAGTCTTATCTTTATAGCTTTTTGCGTAACTAATTATTTGAGTAATATTAAGTACTTACGTTAGTAGTTTCTAAAAGTCCCCTTACATTGGGTAGCCCGTGATTTAGTAATGTACTTTATGCGATTTCAGATGAAAGACATTGAAACCAGCAACACAAAATGGCGTAAAAATAAGAAAGAATTAGAATTTCAATTAGAAAACGTTAATAAGTGCTACCAAGAGATAAAGGAAAAACTACAAGAGAAAGGCAACGATGTCAAGTGTATAAAAATGGAAGTGGAAAACTTTACAAAACGAGCAGAAGCTAATAAAAAAGATACTGCAGCAGCAAAGAAGACTTTCACAAACAAGAAAAGTGCTTCCAGTGTTAGTGATGATTAATAAAATTTCTCATTCTTTCTTCTCTCATTGTAACATAGTGACGCTTTTTTACACTTTTATTTATTTTAAAGGCCAGGATAGCAAATATGTCAGCAGAAATCACTCGCATTCAACAGATGGTTCATGAAGAGCAGAGCCGTAAAAGAGAGATGGAACTGGAAGGGAGCAAACACGTCAAGGAAGCAAGGGAAGATTTACAAAAAATCTATAGAGTTTTGCTACAAAAGAAACTTGAGAATGAAGACCTTCGCGCAGAGGTTAGTGTTACTT
Organism: Scoparia ambigualis; assembly: GCA_963921215.1. Taxonomy (NCBI): domain Eukaryota; kingdom Metazoa; phylum Arthropoda; class Insecta; order Lepidoptera; family Crambidae; genus Scoparia; species Scoparia ambigualis. The sequence goes on from OY992522.1 coordinate 5,406,419, forward strand.
TGCCTGTAAATGAATAGTAAATTACTAAATTACACAATCGTTTATATTGTACAGTTTTACAAACAACAATCCTTTTCGTAGTTTGTCATAAGTTTGCAATTGATTAATAAAGAACATCATGACTTAGCTAATATAACCTTTGTATGATGAAACTTTTAGAAAGAAGCATTGGTACAAGAAATAGAATTGCTAAAAGAAACTTGTGACCAATGTAAAGAAAAGTGTCAGAATAAACATAAAACTATATTAGACGAAATAGCTAAACTTGATGCAGAAATAGCTGGCTTCAAAATTAGATGTATTAAATGCCACGAATGCACCGATACAGGAGATTCAAGGAAATGTTGTACTGATTGTATAAGATGCGCTGACGAAAGGGAATGTCTCTACGAAGAAGGTCACTGCGTTACAGATGCTACTATGGATTGTGTCTGTATGAGCACAAAACAGAAGTTTATGGATAACGTTTTCGAAAATATGTATACGGTGTTAGAGAGACAGGCTAAAACTCCCCCTGGGAAGGTCGTAGCTGATGCAGTTCTCAACTGTCTTAAGAAAAGCAGAAATGGGAAATTGAATGAGGAAACAAGGAAAATTTTGCAGGACTTTGTGTTAACGACTGTTAAGAAGAATTTAAATTTGACTATTATTGGCGGCGCGGTAAAGACCAGATGCGAGGTAAATAACATACCTAAATGTTTTATCTTTTTATACACTGAATAATTAATAATTTTACTGATTTTGCAAACACAACAAAATAAAGATTTTATCTAGTTGTTTCTTTGATTTTTATATTTCAACTTTGTAATTAGATGGACCCAGAAACCTACCAGCAATTAATGCTTTGTTTAAAACAAGTAAAAACTTCGCCTCAACCTAAGGAAGATAAAGGAACTGTTCCTAAAAAGGTACAAATAGTTTTTACTTACATTACTTAGAAGGCTAGTTTACATTTTATTAATGTTGATGTTATTTCTAGGAACCATGTAGTCGATGGGGCGGAACAAGTGAATGTAATTGTCCTAAGGGTCCTAAATCTTGTATATGTGGAAAGACAGCCCCTCCACCTCCAAATGACCCTCATAAGACGTGTCCTCCAACTCGAGACCAGGAAGACGCTGTAAGTTTATTTACAATGCATTATTTTTTTCTACTTAGGAAGTTTTATGGAGCGTTCCTACGGCGTGTCTTAATCCGCGCCGCGCCACTCCGCGCCGCGCCGTGGGAACGCCTAACTGCCACGCCTGTCGCGGCGCGTCCGCAAACGGGCCGTGGGACCGGCAATACCTGTCGCGGCTTGTAGCGGCTTGGCGCGGAGTGCCAAAGCGCGGCGCGGCGCGGCGCGGTGCGGCCGATGGATCGCACAGGCGACGACACGCCGCGGCAGGCTTCATCGGATGCGTTGATTCCCACGGCCTGTTGGCGCGGTTGGGCGCGTGGACAGACAGGCCGTGGGAACGCTCCATTATTTTTAAATTTAAGTTTTCGATTGTAATACTTACATACCTTCTTACTCAAATCAGCTTACTGGACCTATTTAAATTGTGAGGACAAAAAAACGAATGATCATTACTTTCACCCGCAGATATTATCTAAGTCGTAAATAGTATCTTTTAAATTACTAGCTGTAGGTACCTACTACATTATTGACACTAACTACCTGATACAGTTAATCAATCGAAATGTTTGTACGCGCATCACTTCACAACGGCTGCACCTATTTGGCAAATTTTTTTGTTGTGTTTATAATTGTCAGGACTAGGTTTGTGTGAAATAAAATAATTGGAAATTTGTCACAGGATACAGGGTGTTCACGCAGATAAAGTCGCGGGCGGTCCGCTAGTACAAAATATATATCTTTAAACTTAACTAAATCAGACGTTACAATAAATAATTGAAAAGCTTAAAGGAAACTGTATATTGCCAGGGTGAAGTTGTCATCTGTCCTCATAAAGAATCAGCAGCCTGTGGTGCTGACTGCGCCATGCACGCTGTTCCAAGCGTGGTGGGGACTGATGTGGCAGCTTGGAGACCGGCCCCTTGCAATGAGAAGCATTGCACCTTTAGCAAAAACATGAGGGCCGCTCAATGCTTCTTAGGACCAGATTCTTTAACATCACCCTCCAAGACCAAAGGCTATAAAACAGACGTGCCGACCTTTCCGGACGTGTCAGTCCTAAAGAATCAGGTGATTATGAAATGAAGTTCACGTGGTTGATAAGATGTCTTAATAATTTTTAACATTTTCATGTCTATTAAGTATTCTACGTTCACAATAGTAACAGCAAATATCATCTATTGTTAATTGTACAATCACTAACTAACCGTTCGATATATTGTAAATGTGTTTAATGACACAGATAAAAATGCTTGTGATTTTTATTTTCAGATAATCTGTAAATGTGGGCCCACGCCAACCAATCCTTGTACATGTCGCAAAGGTAAGACCGTTATTAGAATTTTAACAACACTGTCTATGTATGTGGAAGTACAAAAATTGACATTTTCGTTGTTACATTATTTTCATTATTTTAGTATTTAAATGTCACCCGCGTGAAAGAATAATAGAGGAAGTTATAGGAAGATACACAGACGTGACACCCATAGAGAAAGTGAGTTAAGCAATTTTGATAGATGATTCTGCCAACAAATAACAGCAAAAGTTTTGATTAAGTCTGATATGATATATTATTTTTTAAACTCAAAAATGATTATATAATGATCAGAATTTATTTAATGTGATTCGTCAAATAAACCTAACTTAACAGCTAACATGGTGGTTTTATTTTCATCTACAAAAAACTCTAGAACCACCATGTCTATTTTCTAGAAATTTTCTAAAACTATCAATATTTCGTCTTAGGTTACAACTCTGGATGATAACTATAACGCTGCGTTAAATAAGGAAAGAAAAGAATGTATATACTCAAATGCATCTGTCTCAGAAGTATTAAAGTTAGATATATCTAAAAGTAGAAGGTCCCAACTATGTGCATGTTCATCATCCTATATTATTGAAGATCTGACTCCTTATAAAAAAAGATTAAGCGAGAGGAAACTTTTATGTATTTGTAAAAAACGAGAGGATAAATGGGCTCCACATAAAGATGATCTCTTAAAAAGATTTCCAGATTTTCAATTCCAAAAGTATAACAATGTGGTACTAGGTATAAATAGTGATGAACGAATTATTGCTATTCTAAGTTGTCCTTTGCATAATAGCATAAAATTTGTAGACAAAGCTATAAGTACCGATAACCATTTGTCAACAACACGTCATTCGTCTAACAAAGAATTAGTATCTGAAGGTCTGATGACATCGAAAAATGATGATATAGTGAAAAGCGTTCAAATTTCTGCTGTAAGTTTGTTAGCAAGATGTGTTTGCAAAACTGTAAAAAATCTAATTAAAGATATGGTAATATTAGACACATCAATGACAAAAGTTGACGGAAGTTGTTTTGGTGTTGAATGGATAACAGTTAAATCATTCCTCAAAGAAATTTCAACTATGACCCACGCAAAAAATTACAGCGGTGATGCAACAGACAATGAAACGGACAGACACTTGTTGAGTGAAAATGTCATGAAAGTATCAAATAAACAAACCCAAACAAAACATACGCTGATAAAACTACACAGCAACAAAACTAAAAAAAAAACAGCATTAGACAGCGACAGTGTTAATGGTTCTACTATTTGTTTTTATGTCAGTAAGTCGTTTGAAAATAGCTCAGTAAATAGTAACGAATGTGAATAAAGCTTTATAAATTTAAGTCTCCTTACTCCTGAGGTGAGGTACAGAGTCAGAAAAATAACTATAGTTGCATAGATGAGAAAAATTCACCCATTCGTACAATATTCGCAAACCAATATTAAAAATATAAAAAAGAACAGAATCAGAATGTAGGTAAAAGCAGTACTTACTATGAACCGTTATGGGTAGTCATTTTTTGAGCATTATGAAAATAAACAAGAATAATTATCTTTAGAAATATAATAATGCTTATTAATGATTGTACAAAATATTTTATAATATACCTAAGGCAAATGACAGTTTATTGTAAAACAAGAATATTAATTATTTGTATTGAAAATAATTGTAATGCTTGAAAGTTAAATAAAAAATTAATTGTGCCCGTTTTTGGATTTTTAATTTAGTGATTATGATTACATATATTTTTATCAAGTATAAAGTAAGTAAAACAATTTATTGAAACACTCCCTTAACCATCAAGGTTATTATGGCTTGCTGTAGTTACTCGCTGCAGAAAATATGCCTGCAATTATTATCGGACGTACCAATTTATAATTTTAAAATTATATAACTAAAGTAGTTTTCGTACATCGAGTGTCTTCCAATGACAGGCGTAGTATACTATAGTATTCCGGCGCAGCGTTCTTTCAATCTAATCTACTATTTTCATACAATCTAATAAAAAAAATAGTCATTTGTGTATATTGACCTTTAATAAATCATACTCACAGGGCAATCCGGTTTGCGTCAGATAAACTATTTAAAAAGAGTTGTTTTAAATTTAACTGTGATGTTTTTGATTGAATTTGAATTGTTCCGAGCGCTCACTGATACAAGTTTACCTTGTGTTACCGACCTAGTACCGATTTTATGTGAAGTTATGTTTAGATTGTCAATTAAGAAGATTTCTTTCAACAGTTGGAAAAATAATTGATCTTGAATGGAAAGTGTGTCACAATATTTAAACAATTTATTGTTTGAGTGTTTTGCCCTAATGTTTGGCGAGACTATTTTTTTAGTAGATATTCGTATCTGGATTTTATAAATTTTGTCAATGAGTGTAAATCTACGATTAATCAAATATTTAGAAAAATACACATATTTCGACTCTTTTCAGTTGTTTTGTACTTCCACAATAATTATGTAACTATTTATTGTCATCAGTTAACATTAAAACAACTTTACAGATACAAAACATCTGAATAAAGAAGTCGAACAATGTGATAAAGATATCTGTGCTCTGGCTTGGGAACAAAATATACAAGATCCAAAAAGTAAGGCAAACAAAACCGCAAAGTTAGTTGAACATAAAAAATTATCACCAATGAGCTTAGAAAAAGAAAAAAATATTAGTGAAACAAGTAAGAATTTGCAGAAGGATAACAAAATTAGAGAAGTTTTTGAAAACTGCTCCGAAAGTATTATTAATACCAATCGGAAGTCAGACGAAAGTAAAAAATCTTCTTCAGACAGTAGAAGTGTGTCATTTAGAAGTTCTACTAAAAAGAAAGATCAGAAAGGAAGTTATGATGATACTTTTAAAGTATCTATCAATAGCAAAAGCGGCCATTTAAATAATCAGTATACCAAACTGGCGACTTCACCCTCTGGAGCTTTAATTATGGAATTAGATGAAGAAATCATTCAGCAAATTGAACAGAAAATGAACAGCACTTTAAACATTTTAGTATACTTAAGAAAATCTACATCTGGGCACTGCATTCTAGAGTTCAATACTACAGAAGAGCATTCGAATAAGATGTTCGAAGTAAAAAAATCTCCTTCTGGAACTTTACTGTTTGAGGTTGATGTAAATATTGTTGACGAGTTAAGAGCGAATACTGTTAGAAAATTTTCGTTAGACTCTATATCCTCGTTTTCTAAAAATGAAATTTTCAAATCTGATATTGGCAGTGCTTCTTGTGATATAATTAAAGCCCAAAAACATGCCTGCTGCCCTGAAAGAGTACCTCTTAACGCTAACGACAATAGTGACAGTGATAAACATACCACTGTAGTATTACAAATTGAAGAGGAAAACGGTCAGTTTACTGAATGCAAAGCATTTTTGAGAATAACTGATTCTGGTAAAACTTCTTTAATTCTTAAAAGCTTATCCAGTGTAATTGTTAAACTGCTCGAAAATATACAGCAAAATCCTGTACTTTTAACTCAGTCTAGTTTTAATACTTACTTATTGGAGATTAAGAGCTCGGAAAAAAATGCATTTATTGTAAGAACTGTTTCTGGAAGATTCATGATTACTCTTTTCGAAAAACTATCAGTTCACAAAACAGAAAATAACTTAAATGGAAGCAAAGTCCATTTAAGTGACACACCAGATTACTTTAGGTTTCGACTTAGAGACTCTCTTAACAATATTTCCCGCCTTCCAGCAATTTTAAAATCAACAAATTCTCATAATTACGATCTTGTCGTTGACAAGGAGTACGTAAAACAATACAAAGAAACTTTAACTGGAAATTTTGGTACAAATTTTGATTGTCCAATAGAATTATCGAAAACTCTGTCTGGAAGCATTGAGATTGAATTTGTCGATAGTGATGGCAGTACTGTAACACCAAATGCACTCTTAACAGTAGCTACACCTGGAAATATAAAAATTTTTACGGATAGCAAACGATGTTCAGTTCAGTCAAATACAAAATCCTTCACTTCTGAATCAAATCCGCTAAAAATATTTTCTGAGATGGTAAGTCGGCTACCAGAAGTAAAAATAGAAAGGAAGCATTTAAAGGCTTTTAATATAATGGACAAAAAATCAAGCAGTGATTCTAATTTGTATGAAAAAGTTAAAATTCAACTACTTAATCAACAAAGTTTACCGACCGAGCCTTCGGCCATGTTGCGACAAACTCCTTCAGGACTATTTACTGTAGTTTTAAATAAGGAATCAAAGAAAGCTTTTATTAACAAGTTAAAGAGCTATTTATCAAGCAATCCGCAAGGGTTAGTTCCAATAACAAGGTCGGAACAGGGAGAGATAACCATTACGTTAAATAATGACAGTGATGTAAAAAGTCAGTACGGTTCATTAAAAATAACTCCATCTGGAAGTATTTTTGTTTTGGTTGATGAAAAGTATATAATAACAAAAATGACAAAGGATACCGAAAATGAAAATTCAGTTATTATCACAGATGCCAATACACTTTGTCATGGTAGCGATGCGCTTAAACATGTAGAAAATAAATGTGTTACAACAACATGTAATGCATTGCCAGACAAATCATGTGACAGTACTAAGTGCGTTTGTTCAGAAATAATTCGGCATGGAGTGAATAATTTAAGTTTTGATCGTAACTGTGTCAAAAATGTGACTATTAATGACTATAGCCTCGAGGAAAACCACCAGTATGATTATAAAAGATCTAATTTTAACAACAAAACCCCTGACAAATATGAAGAAGATATGACCAATTTTGCTATTTCTAGAAATAAATCACCACATATTGTCATTAAACCATTGTCTTGTCACTCTAATTCTCCTAAAGGTTCTTTAGATAGTAACCAACAGTTTTTCTATATGACGGAGTCCGTCTGTCCATTCCATAAAGACAGATACGAATCAGTTTCTAATGACCTTATAGAAATATCTGGTTTTTGCACCAAGACTAAAAAATATTACAATAATGAAAGGGATAATGGGAACAAAACACACAAGCTAAAGCAGAGTAATAGAAACTTTGTGCGTATTCGTTCAGATTATTTGGATTATTTGCCTCCTCAATTACCTCCATTCCTGAGAGATTTTTAAATGCGCGTAGTATTTGACATGGTTTGTGTTCATGCGTAGTATTGATTAGTGGTTAATTTGTTTAAATTATTCATTGTGTATTGTTCAATGTGAACTACGTAAGTAAATAAATTATGACATAGACCTACTTGTATTTGTATTTGCATCTTCACAAACACTCGTCGTTCGCCAGGTAATTGCAATGTATCGTTGAACACGCAAACTTTTTATATAATATTACGACTTTTAGTCCTGTTATACAAATGTGAGGTTTCTCGACCGTACAGCGTACTCTAATCGCTCGGTTTCACAAACAGATGTCGTGAACGTGCATTCAAACAGTGCAAAATGCATTGAACATTAGTTTGTGGACATTATTCATTTCTGTCGCACGTTTCTGCACAAATTGTGCCACTACAGCCTGGGCCGTGCTTGCTGGTGTGTTTACTTTAACTTATTTTGACTTAATGTTTTAATATCCTGTACTAGAACTGTTCTTCCAAATCTTAAGAAAGCTACTAGAAGTAGCTGTAGAAATGAATAGGATTCATTTTTTTGGAGGTATTAAATTACGAAGTTTTGGTCTAATTTAGGTACTTGCATACAAACAACATCTGGTAAATGTTATAAGACTTTTTTTTTCAAAAATCCCGAAGTCTGTGAAAATGAAAGTATTGTTATTCCATGAGACTTATTAAAATGCACATTTGAATCGTTCAGAATAAATTATTAACCTACCACCATTAGGACGTCTTTTTTAGCTATGAAGAAGAATTGGCCAAAAGAAACTACAGCTTGGGAAGAAGTTACGAAAGAAAGAAAGAAATATATATTTTGTATGATGTGTTTATGAAACCGGTTGGGATTTCTATATTCACTTGTAGGGATTTATCCAGCAGGGATTTTTGGAATAATTCAGATAAAAGATGGATCTTAATACCTAGCTGACCTTGCTGTCTTACTAGCTGAACTTAATGGTGAAATAAATAAGATTCTCCGAAAAGCCTGACTCGTAACATAAACAAACAAAACGTTGCCGACTGTAACAATTATGGTTCACGTGAACGTTAAATTCTCGTCGAGCAACGTACACGTTCTGAATTACGAACGCACCTTCCTTTTTCATAACCCACGTCATTCCACATTTGCCAGTCAACAAAGCCGACAGTGTGCCATACTTGCTTCCGAAGAGCTAGAGATTTTGGAAGTTACCTACTCAAGATACACTGAAGACTGTTTCTCCTAATATTTTTAAGATACCGTAATACGGGTTACGTACTTAAGAATCCAGGGTAACATTAAGGCGATCTGGACAAATGAGAAATGGTCACGAATTGTAACTCTACTGACAGTGACTTATTGTATTCAAATACTTACTCTCTAGAAGGCACCATTCACCATCTTCAAGTAAACGTTTCCCTATCTTTAAAAATATTGCAAGTACTTTCTCTACCTCGATAAACGCATCCCCACTTGTCAGTGTCAGTGACGGCACGGTGCTGTCAGTGTTGGTGCTGCTCTTCTTCTTCGTCTAAAACAATAGCTATCATTGCTGGCTCCGTGTATTTAACAGAGCCATAGCAACAATTACGATACTTGACGACGGACACGTTTTCACTGAAGCTCCGTGAACTGGGTACTGACATGTGTGAATTAAATTACTTATGCAACACTATAGCACTAATACTGAACTGAGCAAACACGTTAACGGAACTGTGACTTCACTGATATGTGTGAATCGACCTTAATTGTAGCGGAATAGTGGCACACCGTAGTAAGCCGTGCCGTATCTTCCTCTTTTGCTTAAATAGATTTGCGGTTTTAAGTGATGCGTTCCAATTGTTTCTAAAGCCGCACGGGCTGTCTCAGACCGTGAACAAAGATCAAAACGTGCAAAATGAAAGATATCTTCACATACTCCTTCCAGTCATCTAAATCTTGGGCCGAAGTGAAATTCGCAGCGAAGCAGTATTTTGGCGGCACTTTCTACGGTGGGTGCGGAGGCTTATTGAATACAAATTGTTTCTTTATCAGATAACTTTTGGCTCGAATATGAACAAATGTCGAGTTTTATGCAGACAGAAACACATTGATTCCATAAGGTCGGGGCTTTCGAACAATATGGAGTCTGTTTCTGTTCAATATTTTGGTGAGTAGGATTATGATGGAATATCTTTATAAAAACGGAATAAATCAAACACCTTTTACTCTAAGGGCACGTTTATATCTATGATTAAACATTTGAAAATTAGTTTAATTTAGACATAGCGCTTAACTTAAATTGTGAGTGGCATAACGCCTACTACACCACAGTGTGAGAGTACTACTCGCGTTGCAAGCAATATTAAAGTCCTTCTCTCACCCTAAGCACCTTGTTAAGTACAAGTGCAGAGACGCATTTTGAAGCACCCTCCACTTAATCGAGGCTTCAAAGGTTTGTAGAATTAATTTCACACAGTTATAGAAGGCAAAAAAAAATTCCATTGCTTGCTAGTCTGTGTCTACAAATAATTCGTCAAAATGTAGATGACAGGGGTGTAGTCAACTCTCATTAAGTCAAGTATTATCCTATCGGAATGTGATAACTTTGATATTGCATTGAATTTATGATTCACACAATAAGAGAAGTAACGTCCAATTAAACAAAAAAGTTGGCAACATTCAAAATCAAGATAGTAGTAATATATTACAAAATTATGCTCGATTTTGAGAGGTAACAAACATGTAGAGAAGGACTATTCAAACATTTATTTGTCTAAACGTTTCTCATCCATAATTCTTAAAAATCTGAATGTTTAAAGATACTCTGGCCCTAAAGCACTAAAGAGCCTAAACAAAGAACGAACAGTACCTATATTCCAACTAGGTGCATACGTAATATTAAAAGGTATTTATATATACTGTTCACATTTTCATAAAACTGTTATAAGAGCTTTAGCGTACTCTACAAAAAGTGAAGGTTTCATAATTTCATTAATAAGACTCCGCCGACGATATTGAGTGCAGAAAAGGCTGTCTAATGTAGTTACCGGGTCTAATGGTAACTCGAGGCGTCTTTAAAGTTCACGTCTAGGATAATTATTAAGGAGTTAACGTTTTTATAGTCTATGAATGAACACGGTATACCACGCAAAGCCTTCACGTTCTTCTTCGACTTTGCGTTGTGTCAGTCTCTCTAGAGCCAGTGCAACACCAGCCGGTTTTGAAGGCACGTTTTTTTGCATTTTTCACTAGTGAAAGTCTTAAACTACATACATACATAAATTTAATCATGACTATTATTCTCGAAGGGTTAGTCAGAGACTAGGCAATGAGGACAGCAAAAGCAGTCTTCTACCATATTCCACTTTTCATCATATAAAGACTGCACGCACATGTGCTTAGCGTGACATGTGGTGAGCCCATCGCCGCTCTATGCTGTTGGATGTATGTGCAGTTTTTAGTCCGTTAGTCGCTTTTACGACACCCAAAGGGAAGAGAGGGGGTGGTAGTATTCTTTCACCGCTACTACGCAACACGGTTGACTGCATAAGAGCTCAATTTATTGTAGCCTAAACTGAAAACATGGTATTGAATTTAAAATCTTCATAATTTGCAGTGAGACGCAGTCCAAACTTACCTATAAGTACCTACACTTTCTTTTGCGAAATGAGACACCACGATTAAAAAAGCGATTTGCATTGTGTGACGTTGGGGTATGTAAAAAAATGATACCACACTTACGAACATACAAATTTATTTTTCATCCCACCATCTCGGAAAGAGTATTTTTAATCTTCAATATCTGAATGGAAAAGCCGTTTTTATTCTCTAGAGGATAAAGTAAATTGAATTTAGAACATCGTGTGCACTAAGTTTGTGAATTAAAAAAAACATTAAACCTATTTACTGCTACCTCTATGGTGCCGAATATATCATACAACTTTTTTTTAATTTGTTAAAAAATAACTGTAGCAACGTTACTTTAAAATTTTCTTAATTATACCTTAGTATTATTTTGTTATAATTTAAAGATTATTCTGTAATACTTACCTGTGATAATGTAGTAGTTAATACCTAAACTGAAATAAAAGTATCTTGTGAATGTAAATGTTTTTTTTTTGCATTTAGTCATTTCCTCGCTGAGGTGGGATGAAAAGTTACGTGTTGCACTCGATTGCAAAGATTTTTCACCTCGTGCTCTTTTGATTCCCTCGCTAACGCTCAGGATTCTAATGTTAGAATCACTCGCTGCACTCGTGATTCAATTTTAGAATCCTTCGCTTGCTCGGTCATCAAAATTGAGCACGCGGTTAAAAAGCAACTTTGCAATCTTGTATAACAAATAACTATTAACTTGGTCTCAGGGCGTGGAGTACGTAAAGGCCTAGCTGAATAGTTTGTTCTCGTCCCTGACTTAGCTTGGGGAAGCGCCGAGCTGTTGGGAGGCGCGTCGCTGTACAGGAGCTGCGTGCTAGGTGGTGTGTTCCCAAAATGGCGGCCGCGTCGAAATGCGAAGACGGTCGCGTAGAATCTTCTAAACTTAGAACTCCGGACGTAGAACTCCAAACGTAGCATAGAACGTAGAACGTTTTCAACCGCCGCTACCGGACACTGTTACCGCGTTTTTGTATGGTGGTGTACCGTGTCGGAACATAAAGTGTCTACGTTTGCGCAGCGCCTGAATCACAACCTCAAAATAATATGCATTAGTTATTATTCTATGATCACAACACAAGCATGACGTGCCTGTCTGGCCTAGTCGCTGTACCGTCAACTGATTAATTTTCCGTCCCAGCAGCGGCATCGGCTATTGGGCACAAAAAAGGCTGTACGTCAATACATCCTTCATATCAGTTTCCACAACAAAAAGCTTTCATCAGCCGCTGGCCCGCTCACCGGGGTCCCTTTGGACGCGATTTTTCGCCACCGCCGTGTATTGGGGTAGTTTTTGCCCGTAGTGATGATAAGATAAACGCGTCACTGATATTTTGTCCTTGCTTGTAATGTGTAGCTCGAGTAGTTCTTGCTTTGCTTGTAACAGTTTTGTATAGACCGGTTTAGGTTTAATTAATAAACTATATTGTTACTTTAAAAAAAGTTGGTAACTTAAATGTTACTCAATAGTTTTTTTTTTTAGTTTTTTAAAATGTTTATTTAAAAAACAAAAAGAATACAATTTAGGTACATAAAGACCGCACCACGAAAACCTCGTAGGGTTTATCTGGGTGTCGGTGAGTCGCTAGTATAATTTATGTTCAATCGGTATAAAAGGTAGGAAGCCTTTACTAAGTAGTGTCTTGTCGATAAAAAGCGATTTAATTTATAACCTGATGATGGTTTAATTTCTAATTTAGAAACTATCTATCGGTGGCACTTAAAACCCTTGAAATAAATTTAGCTCAATAGGTACCTACCTATTTGCTCTAGCAAACTGCTCAAGTAAACGTTATTTCACCATATTAGACATGAGGATAGGTAGAAGTGGCTACATTCTATTCTTTAGCACTTGGATTAGCTTGTTAGCGCATAGGCTAGCGCGTTCGGTTAACGATCGTGTAAGTTAGGCAAATTTCGCTATGTCGTTTTCCAGATAGGTGACCAAATTAATATGTCCTGCGTGCTTTAAAAAGGAATCCACGACTGAAAGATCAGTAGATCCCAATTTTTGTCGTAAGATGGCAGTCGTTAAAAACCGTAACGACAAAACCAAATGACCCAACTCCACCTGATGCTAGGTGGAAGTGAAGTCCAGGCGCGGGGACAACTGGTTCAGCGTAAGAGACGTAGCATCAGTCACGCTCACTCTGCCGACCCACTAAGTGCCTCTTCACGCCTCGTTTGAAGGACCCTATGTCATAAATAGGAGAGATGACATAGGGTCCTTCAACTTCAAGGTTATTTAACCTTACCGGCATAGGAACGTGTTGAGCTTTAGGCACCTAAGGTCGTCCAGCAGTGAGTCGTTTTTGGTTTCATGATGTTGATCATATATTATTTAATTGATATATGAAAGAGTTAGTACCTATATTACAACATTACATTTATTTTCTGTTTAAGGAGATATACTAGACATTTTTATATAGGTAGGTAATTTTTTTTCGTTAAGTATTTGTCGGCTACTTCCATTAGGAGCAGCCCCCCTTACTCTTGAAACCGATTGATCTATTGGGTCGGATTGGTATTGTGAATTTTCGTACTCCTAAGTTACGACACCAGAGCTAATATAGATTCTTAATGCGTGGATATTGAGTGAAAAAAATACAAAACTCAATGCCATTTAGTTCATCCAATATGAATCCAAATTAGCGCTGGTGTCGTAACTTAAAAATACGAAAATTCACAATACCAATCCGATCCAATAGCGATCGGTTTCGAGAGTAAGGGGGCAGTTCTGATGTTCGCTTCAGTATCTGCTCCAAAAAATACTATCCATCGTTAGTTCGCGTCCCTAGCGGCCGTCCCGGCTGATTGATTTATGACCACCCGCGTGATCTAGTTTTAGATGCCTCAGATAGCATCGGATTCTTGCGATTTCGGCGCGCCGGGCAAATGTAATCGAGTGTCTTTCGCATGTCTCGGAATTGTCGGCGTTTGGTATGTTGTTTGGTTTTTTTTTCTTGCAGGGAAGATTCGTTTTGCTGTAGTTAATTGGATTTTGCGGGTGGAATTTTTAAGTCTTACATTTTTTTTATAGAACTGACTGTTGGTTTAATGTTGTTTTTTAGCTGGTTGCTTATATGTTGGACTCGAATAGCTTAAAGAAATACCATTACGTAATTAAGAACCACAATCGTTCTCACAAAAATAATCTGACAAAAATCTTTTTGAATCTCATCTGAAACAGCTTTCACTACGTCATAAATATTACAGAGAAAAGATCATAATACAATTACGACAATCATGCCAAAACTTCTGAACGGATTTGGCTGAAATTTTGCATACAGATTGACCATGACAAAGACATAAGATAATTTTAGGTATATAGAATATAATATTGAAATATCCAATATTAAGGCAAAAATGTAGTCTATGCAGACGAAGTCGCGGGCATAGTCTAATGTACGAGTATGCATGCGGTTTGAGAATCCACGAGATATGTAAATTCTGACCTATACGGAAAAAGAAGTGATCTGACGAAAGCGGAATCTGACGGATGTTTACTAAATCGTTTAATCTACCAACTTACTGTCCTTCATTTTGTTCTTTGTCCTTTTAGTCTTTCGTTAATTAACTCACCCGCAGCACAAGGATGATATCCACTTCGGTCATTGACTCTTAACTTGTCACCAAAAGATCTCTGGCAATGACGCTCATATTATGTCCATCATGTATCATCTATCCATAGGAACGTTCGCTGTTAGATGGATACTTAAATATAGCTGATCACTTCTAGTTATCCAGACTAGGCGGTGTGTCTGCAATGACTTAACTGGTTCTGTCCAGTAACAGTAATAAGACCTCGGAGAGTTTTATGCCGACATTCATTCAGCATTTTGTGACTGCTAACATCGAACACCATCGTTGGCGCTGTCAATTTGTCAATCCATCCAGCCAAACGTTGGAGTGGGCAGTAAAACTTTTAACACCCATCCTTAGATCGCAGGCTACACTTACACTCCTGTATGACAGTAGAAGGAAATGGCAGTATGGCAAGGTCTTTTGTTTTAGTTTAAAACAGAAAGCGTTTTTACCTTAATTAATCCAATGATAAGTCCCTAAGTTACAACGATCGTTTTCTGGAATGAAATACACAAATATCTGGGCTTCTGAACCAAGAGTTAAGTAAATAATTACTTCATTAAAGTAATGAATGTTTATAAAGCTCTATGACCGACATGGGGCGTAACACCTATCAGGTTGTTCTATCTCCCAAACTTTCTCTTTCATCTCCGACTATCTTGTCTGGTATATTTACTCGTTATTCTTACTTCTGTTCTCTGCACCACAAATCTATAGTACTTATACAAACACTTTCATGTTTCACCACTAATTAATAGTGGGTCAGGCATACAGTCCTTCTGTTCATCACCAGAGGTATCATTTATGCGTTTCCCACCTAGCAAAAAACTACATATAGAAATGTTTAATACAGTTATAAAAAAGTCAGTTTCAGTCCTTCAAATAAATCTCGAAAAGGTACTTTGTGGGCCAGCAAGGCGATGGCGACCGATGTTTCGTCTTGTAAACGCTGCACGCAGTCTTCGCACCTGGACTCCCTTGCCACTTAATATCAGGTACACATGATCAGGGGTACTAGAGTCATCTGCCGTGCTACGTATAGTAAAAAGAATCATACTGTGCATCTCACCACTGTGAGTAGACGCTCCACAGTCCGCATAAAATGGAATGGGACGAGTCCGGAACGAATAAAACGAGAGGTCGCGTAGAAAGGTCGCCTCGTAAAATAGTGTTTCGATGGCCGGAGGAAAGAATGCCTCAAGATGTGTGCTTAAGATTTGAATAAGTAAACGCTTGGTGAGGGATTCGGTGGGCCGAGTGATACCGAAGTTATTACTGAATGTTAAAATGGTTTATCATTTGTAGGATTTAGGTTTTATATGAAAAGGCTGGAGTTTATAGAGAGCTTCTCTTTATAGGTAAGCATTTCATCGATTGTGATTTTACCTCCTTGTCTGTCACGAAGACTTTTTTTTATATATAAGAAGGAAGCAAACGAGTAGGCGGGTCACCTGATGGAGAGCAATCACCGCCGCACATGGATGCAAAACCAGAGGAGTCGCAGATGCGTTACCGACCTTTAAGAAAGGAATAGAGTTAAGGAAGGAATAGGAATTGTGAGGGGTGCGGGGGGGAAGGGCCCCCGGAACTCTCACTGGCCGGACGAAACACAACAGCACCAAGTACCAATATTTCACGCCGGATATTCGTGAGAGGGTGGTATTACCCCGATCGAGCCGGCCCAATGCATGCTGCAACGCAGCGTGGCTCTACCACTCAGTCAGTGTCACTTATTAAGCACCACCTAGGGGTCACGTGTAGGGTCTCAAGGGTAAACCTACGGACGCGATTAACTTTAACCTCCAATGCCCTAAGCCTAGATGTTATACGTTATTGTTACAGACTGATCTGATTTTACGTCTGCTGACTACGTTATACATTTTTGAATCTGACGTAAAATATTTAATAATGAACTCGTTGTTATACAAGCCAAACAAACGAAGACAATTAAGATTGTTTTATAAAAGCGTTTGGTTGTCTTCCTTTCCAGCCAAAACGAGGAAACAAGAGACGTGATTTTTTGCACAACGATACTTGGTGGTCCGATTAAGTTTTAAACAACTTTTTACCTGTGTATAAATTTTCAAGAGGCAGACAATAAGGACTTTTGCGACAGACCGAAAGAAAGTAAAGCCTTGTAGCTAGTGAGTGTTAAATAATTCTATGACAAATAAAAATCAAAAACAATAAAAAAAATATTAAAAACAAAAGACTGGATTTAGGCAAAGGCACAAAGATATTTTAAGTATTTTCGGAGTAAAAGGGTTCGTTGTATACCGATTTGAATGTATAATCAGTTTTCTAATTAAGTTTTCAATTGATTCTGTTTAAAAGTCTATGCACACAGATCTGAGACAATCGATCCGAGTATAATAAAATTCTCTATAAATTCGTACTATTCAGTCCATTATGAATTTGATTTATATTCAATGGGAGTGTATTCAAATCAGTTATTGTGTTCTTTGCGAGGGCGTTGGGATGTACCGCTGCAAGCGAAAGGCGATGTGCGATTTTAGGTCATAATGTACATTATCAACTCAAATCGGTATAATAAAAATATCCACCATAAAAATGGCCACCATATCTCGTGTAAAGTATTCCGGATTAAATTACCTACTTTATTGGTAACCGTATCACGTAGCGGTGAAGGAATGTTACCACCCCCTCTCTTCCCTTGGGTGTCGTAAAAGGCGACTAACGGACTAAAGACTGCACATACATCCAACAGCATAGAGCGGCGATGGGATCACCACCTGTCACGCTGAGCACATGTGCAGTCGCTGGTTGGTGAAAAGTGGACTATGGCTGCCTTTGCTGTCCTCATTGCCTAGTCTTTGACTAAATCTTCGGGGATAATAGTTGTGATTATATGGATATATTTGTAAAGGACACTGTAAAGGACATCCGCTAAGACTCCAGATATTTCGTTCGGTAGGATTTTAAGTGGCAGGGAGTCAATCAAGTGTTTGAGAACTTTTCGAATGTGGCTATAAGTAGTACTGAATAATAATTACAAACCTTATGTGATTCCATAATGAATTGGTTAGAAATAATTTATTATTTTGACTTTACAAGTAACTCAAGAGTTTGCAAATGAATTGATGCAATTTTTTTAATTTTAAATCATTTTGAAACTACCTATCTGTCTTGTTACATTTGGGATTTTGTCCCTTTTGGGGAAAAGGAAGAAAATCCCAAACGCAAGCGTCAGTGGGATGTTATCAAATAAAACCATAAAATGTTCAACAGCTAGGCAGTATATTGTAAATGAACACACACTAAAATTTTGTCCAACAACAATAAAATAAAATTATAAATTTTATTTCATTCTTATTATTTAAAAGAGGACACTATACCGAAGATATCCCTGACATCAGCCTGTATGAGATTAGTATGGCTCTTAAACAGCTTAAAAACAACAAGGCGCCGGGTGATGACAAAATTACCACTGAACTTCTGCGAGCGGGTGGAAAACCGATACTCGTAGTCCTCCAGAAGTTGTTTAATTCCGTCATGCTCGAAGGTACTACGCCAGAAGCATGGCACAGGAGTGCGGTGGTGCTCTTCTTCAAGAAAGGCGATAACACCTTATTGAAGAATTATAGACCCATCTCACTCCTGAGTCATGTGTACAAGCTGTTTTCGAGAGTCATTACGAACCGTCTCGAACGCAGGTTTGACGACTTCCAGCCTCCCGAACAAGCCGGTTTCCGAAAAGGCTTTAGTACCATAGACCACATACATACGCTCCGCCAGATTATACAGAAGACTGAGGAGTATAATCGGCCCTTATGTTTAGCGTTTGTGGACTACGAGAAAGCCTTCGATTCTATCGAAACCTGGGCTGTGATGCAGTCCCTCCAGCGTTGCCATATCGACTATAGGTATATCGAAGTGTTGAAATGTTTGTATAGAAACGCTACTATGTCGATCCGATTACAAGACGAGAGTACGAAACCAATCCAATTGCAGAAAGGTGTGAGACAGGGAGACGTCATATCTCCGAAACTGTTCACAAATGCGTTGGAGGACGTTTTCAAGCTCTTGAATTGGAACGGATTCGGCATCAACATTAATGGCGAATACATCACTCACCTTCGTTTTGCCGATGATATAGTCATAATGGCGGAGTCGCTGGAGAACCTCAACACCATGCTCAGCGACCTCAATATCGTATCCCAACAGGTGGGTCTTAAAATAAACATGGACAAGACGAAGATCATGTCGAATGTCCATGTTGAACCCGTACCGGTAATTGTTGGGAGCGATACTATCGAAGTTGTCGACCACTACACCTACTTAGGACAGATTGTCCAGTTAGGTAGGTCCAACCTCGACAAAGAGGTCGCCCGGAGAATCCAACTCGGATGGGCAGCGTTCGGGAAATTACGAGATATCTTTGCATCGAAGATTCCGCAGTGCCTAAAGACAAAGGTCTTTAACCAATGTGTGTTGCCGGTGATGACATATGGCACCGAAACGTGGTCCTTAACTGTTGGCCTTTTAGAAAAGCTCAGAGTCACACAGCGAGCAATGGAGAGAGCTATGCTCGGAGTTTCTTTGCGCGATAGAATCCGAAACGAGGATATTCGCCAAAGAACCGGAGTTGCCGACATAGCTCGTAAGATTTGCAAGCTGAAGTGGCAATGGGCAGGCCACATCGCTCGACGAACCGACAACCGTTGGGGAAGAAAGGTTCTCGAGTGGAGACCACGCACTGGAAGACGCAGTGTTGGTAGGCCTCCCACTAGGTGGACCGACGACATCGTGAGAGTCGCAGGCAACCGGTGGATGCGAGTGGCGAGTTGTCGGTCAGGATGGAGGTCAAAGGGGGAGGCCTATGTTCAGCAGTGGACGTCTTCAGGCTGGTGATGATGATTTAAAAGAGGGGGTTAGTCACAATTTTTTCTTATATTATGTTAGGTACAAATCATCTACGTTACTCCTTTTAATTTATTTAGCCGAAAATAACAAAAAAAAAACTATCAGTCGAAAGTCCAACAAACTTTCTATTAATTTTGCCAACTATAATTTACTGTTTAAAGTACTCTAAACCTTATTACCAAGCTATATCACCCCCTAAAACACACCAAAATCCTAAGATTCAAAAGTGACCAAGCGGGTCCGTGATAATTTTAATTTCAAATAAATCTTATAATACTGTTCCTACTACTACCTAACCAGCCAGCTAATATTTCAGTGGGACGAGCTATGGTCGTGGGGGGGTTGGGGATAACACCAGTACCGTTCGATGTATTAAGTTGAAATTAAAATTAAATTACTCCTTCTATAAAAATATTAAATTAAATGTTTTAATCCGTTTAACCATATCAAAACTATCACACGTTTAAAGCCAATACACTAGAGAACCGTGGGGTTACACCAATATAAAATTAATATTAAAGGGCGCCAGGGTCTAGATGTAGACCCGAATCTGGAGACGATGTCACCATACAACTTCACCCAGAACGAACTCGCAGATCCTCAAATGTTTCACAACTTCCCCAACGCTGGGGGTCGTTGGATGTAAAAAAAAAGAATAATGGTAAGGTGTCGAAACCTTAATTTAAAAAAATGTTACCAAATAAAAACAAGTATCCCAGTGGGCTGGGTTAACAAAAAAAAAACCGTCAGCGCCTGCTCATCCGCTAGGCGGCGACAGCTCGACTGGCAGCAGGTGGCCGCTGGTACCCCGAGGAAGCAGGTCTCGCGTCCAGGCTTTAGGGCCCAGCTCTAAATCCTGGCGGCGAGACGGGCCTCTCGAAGCATCTGAAATTATCAACACGGGTCCTATTTATAACACTACACGCCTAGTTCAGATCTGTTACATAAATTGGGGTCCCGCAGTCTGCTATCTGTGTATCTGGGGCTGCAACCTATCATAATCAGGGACGCGCAGCGCTAAGGGTTATCAAAAGCTTCCCAACGCTGTTGCACAACCATAAACTAACCCCATATCACTAATATTTAACACCATGTTTTAATTTTAGTATTGTTTCACATTTAACTAGTACACAAGGCACTACACGGCTACGATATTCCAATAAACAAAACCAAACACTCCACTCCTAAAGAGATTTGACACGTCTGCCACATGGCCAAGAGCCTTGCGTCGCCTGGCGACAAGGCATGATTCGGACACCATGAAAAATCGATTTGAATTCCTAGGATGACGGCTTATTATACTTAACAATGTTACATTTGGGATACTTACGCGCTGGGAGATTTTAACTGTGCGCGTGGCTGCCAGCGACCGGAACTTCGTTTCGGGCACGGATCCCTGTAAACAAACCACACACTTGTTGACTATATTCTCAAGCTAATGACGCCTCAAATCCACTACATTATTACGACCTCAGATTAAAACAAAAGGTTACCAGGACTCATGCATACCTTAGTGAATTGATCTCAACACATCACACCACGTCACGCCAGAGATTGAAATCATTTCGACGTCATCAGACCCGGCACTCCAATTCGCCGGAAACACTCAAACCGGAATGCCATCTTATGAAATCTACTCCCATAGTCGGGTAATCTCTAACAAACTGTTCTTTTAGAATTTTCCTTCAAACTATCAAAACGTCTAATATGACGTCTGTCACAACTCGCCCTTTGCTAACAGAATTTGCCAACAATAACAACACAAGACCTAGAAAAAAAAATTAACGTTTACCAATGTGAATGCGTTTTTCTTTAATTTAAAATTAATTTTGTGATATTTAACTCACTAATTACCCTCTCTTAATATTAAGGGGTATTAGTTTCCTCTCTGGTAACCCCTACGGGCAGAGACAATATCCATATAAAAAATACTACTCCCGTTCGAATGTTCTAGATAAAAGTCCTTATAGAAAAAATTAGTTCTATTTCCGGATTTGCTTGAATAAAATTTAATTACTTAAAGTAATTATTATACATATTAATTTAATACGTAATTTATTATTGGAACTGTTTCGGCTATTTTTTAAAATTGAATCTTTTATGTGAAATTAAAAGCTGATAGCTACTTCGCCCCGCTACCGCTAGGCGTCGCTACGGTGGCTGTCATTTTGTCTATGGTGTTATGTCTAATACAAAACGTAAACAAAGGAACTTAATTTTCTCCAAATCTAACGCAAAGTCTTGCTAAAACTGATTCAGAAATGTGTATTGATTGAAAATGCCTGAAAAGTGTGTCTTGTAATGTGTCAGCCAAGGCTTCATGTCTTTAATGTGAAGAAAAATGGATTTAATTCAAACAAGCTACAAGGACTAATGTGTTTGGACATCCGATGTTCTATTTACAATGATTTCAGGTAACTATTATTCAATTATTGCGAACCTCTTTGTAGATTACTAAAGGCAGACAGGGCCCTGAATTTACAACGTAACAGTCTCAGCAAGAACTTAAATTTCGAATTGCGCGCCATTTTCAACTGTCAATTGTTGAGTCAACCACATGCTCAGATCAGAACAATAATAGTTATTGTTCTGAGGCCACATGGACCTATTACCCAAACAGGACGGAGCACTTGCTAAATTTTGCTAAAGAAAAATAAACTCAATTTCTTTGAAATAAGTCTTTTATTCCCGTGGTAAAACGTAGTAGAGAAACCGAGATAAGCGAGAGCTATTAAACTGGAGAATTGTATCTTGCTCGCACAATTGCCACTATAAAAATAGTTTCGTGATGGTAGCTTAGGATTTTAAAAGAATTAGGTATGAATATTACCCAAAATATCAACACGATTTCTCAGTGTCATCGTTTAGTTTATTTTGGAAATAATTCATTATTATTTTTTAAGTCTGGCTAACGAAAGCTGAACCAAGAAAAACGCGGCAAATTCAAAAAAATCATGACTGGATAACACAGTCACTCATACAGTTGCAATTTTCTCAGAAAAATTTCAATTTGACATACGACATGACATCTCAAATAGATACACATAGAGACAAATTGTTGCCAATCAAATAACTACGAGGTTCAGCTTTCGTTGGCCAGACTTCTATAAAACAATGATAATAATTGATTGTTAGTTAGATACCAAAATCCTCTGGAAGTATTTTAAATGGTACATTGGTAACACTTGTGTTTGCTTATGACGTTTGTTTGACGTTATGTATTTTGGTTACCTGTAGAAAGAGATGTAATTCCCTAGTTTGACTTCCCTGTTCCCTTCACTTTTTGGAGGCCAGTGCTGGGTAATAGGTCCATGGTCAGCCATATTTGGTGTTTGTTTAGTTAAAACATAGACATTTAAGGAAAATATTATATATAGCGATATAGCTTGGTAAAATGTTTGTTAATAGTGTAAAAATGGGGAAAATTTTACTGTGACGATTCGCAAGTTACGTGATTATTTCGGCGTGCATAATCGATCGTCGCGGCCTACTATTGAGAATTTGATCAAAAAATTTGAGTGAGCGGACGTTTTCATTGAAAGATGAAAGAGACCTTACCCGCTTAGATTAAAACAAAATGTTTTAATCTAAGCTTACCCGCCATCGGCCGAAACGGCGAAAAACATCGCAGCTGTTAGGTCCACGACCAGGTCCACGAGTGTGGCAGCACGACCAAGCACCTCCATTCGACATCGTTGTCAGGTTCATCGCAGCACTCTTCAACGAATTTTGAAAAAAGATTCACCTTCATGCTTACAAAATCCAGCTGACTTCTTATTATGCTCCTTGTTGTCTCGTCCTCTATGATGGAAATACTACTTGTTAGTATCGAGTCTTAGCACTCGCCGACGCCACATAAGTTTAAAGTATCTGAAAATAAAATATTTCCGAACGCAGCCGCACGTCACTAGACTAGCCCGCGTTTTGAACTGCCATTCGTTTTTTATGTCACTGTACCGGCGCCACTTTTTTCTCTTACTTTTTTGTGAAATAATCTTTTTAATAGTTTTAGTCAGTTTAATTATGATAAATAAACTGTTATTATGAGTAAAAGAAAGAGACGTGAAAAATAAAAATGAAATTCTGGGTTTTGAAATGTGCACTCAGGCCCATCTTTGGGATGAGGCGGTGTTGAAACATTCAAAACTTAAAACGGGCACAATAACTCGTACTTACTGCAAAGCCGAGTTTTTACCACCCTGGGTATTCGCAAGGAATATCAGGGTCTTACATTTACTGCAGTTTGCTTTGCCATTTGGGCCTAGATCTGCATGACTATGTCTGACATTCCTAATGTGTCAATGATGGCCCTGGATCCGGCTACTACTTCAAGTTCTGTGGAGGAAGAGGCACTGCCCGTGCCAATACAGTGTAGTAGAGGCCTTACCTGTGGAAAAAACCCAGTGTACAGACCCGGAGACCGAGACATCTGCCATAGACGTAGAATTGTTATTTGCTTTGGGGGAAATTGAGGAGGTGCTTAAGGGACCAATTGCTCATGATGAAATTGCACAGAGGTAGACTCCTATTCTCACAAAAGGATTGCAAAAAGAAATTAAACCAGAACTTATGAAAAAATACATCCCATATGAAAATATCCCAACGTTGCTCCCAAAGCTCAACCCTGAAATACCTGGCTGTCTCTGACCTGGTTAAGAAAAGAGATTTGATAATTGCTGACAGGCAAAAACAGATGGTTGCTGCACTATCAGCCCTGGGCCAATCACTCCATTTATTTCTCCTAAAAGATGACAGAATTGAAATTATTAATTAAATAATTAAACACATCAATGATGCTGCCAAAATACTGTGTGACGCTGTGCACATAGATACAAATCGTAGAAGGTCGCTAATACCAACCGTCATTAACCCCTTGAGCACCATAAAACCAGACACAATTGAAAATCAATTGTTTCGCGACTGCCGGCGGTCTCATGATATTTGATCTATTAATAAAGATATGAAAGATTCCCTCACAGGGGGAGCAGATGCATTTTTTTTAAGTAACCTTTCTGAAAAGATCTAGGTTACAAAGGCTGTTCAAAAATCTGTTAAAGACCTGAAGAACACAAGCTTCATTCAAAAACCCCCAAATAAAACCAAATCTTTAAACTGGAGGGGCCCTCCTCCTCCAAGTGCCCGGACAGGGACAGGAGCGAGATCCAACCAACCTGCAAAGCTACGAAGCTGCAAAGTTAGAAGTTCAGGTATGCAGACTTCCTTTTTTTTATAAATAATTGGAAGAAAATAACCAGTGATCCTACTATTCTGAAATGGGTATCTGGGTATGAAATCCCTTTTAGTGAGATACCATTTCAATCTTACTTGCCTATGAATAACTCATTTACAAGTAGAATTCTGTCAAGTTCAAATTGAAATTAATAAACTTATTCAGTCACATGTTATAGACAAAATATGTCATGAAACAGATGGACAATTTTGTTCACCTATTTTTAAGGTATAGAAACCAAATGGAGAGTATAGATTTATTTTAAACATAAAGAAATTTAATAGTTTTATTACTACAACTCAAAGTCTTATGAAAGACTGTATTATGGCAACAATTGGCAAAATGGATTCTTATTACATGTGTAACATTAATGCAGATTACAGAAAATATCTAAGGTTTATATTTGATGGAAAAATATATCAATTTAACATTCTTCCATTTGGCCTTTGCACGGCTCCATACATGTTCACATAATTAAACCCATAACAAAACTTAGAGGTTTACAGCCTGTAAGTACAGTATATCGATGCTTGTAGCTAGCAGTATATTGGTAGTGATCATATTGAGTGTCTTAGTGTTAACCAGACCATAGGTCTGCTTACTCAGTTAGGCTTCATCATCAATAAAAATAATTATGTCAACTTATTCCATCAAAGGAATGTAAGTTTCTTAGCCTATTGTTTAATACAAACACCATGACTATTTCAATCGATTCTGATAAAAATAAAAGATGCCTTAACACGTTGCCTGCCATGAAACCAGACGCAATAGAAATTTAATTGTTTATCAGTCACAGGTGACCACCACGGCGCTCAAATTTTTAAGTACCTCTTCCATCAGGTTTTTTGTCAAAAGTTCTGGGAACTCTAGTGTCTGTTTGTCCAGCTAATCAATATGGGTTACTGTATACTAAAGCACTAAAAAGACATAAATATTTAGCTCTTTTAAAAAATAATAATAATTATGAAGCATTTACTTCCTTGCCCAAACATTGCTATCCAGATCTTGAATGGTGGATAAAACATGTACTTGCCTAAATCAATTTCTTAGATAAGAAAATATAAATATATTCTAGAAATAAATACAGATGTCTCACTATCGGGGTGGGGTGCTTCTTGTGACAAACATACAGCCAGTGGTGTATGGAGAGGAAAAGAATCAACAATTCACTTTAATACTTTAGAAATAAAAGCTACTATGTGTGGTCTCAAAAGCCTTGCTAATAATTCTTCAAATTGTGAAATATTATTACGAAGTGACAATACCACAGCTATACCATATATAAACCGCTTTGGTGGCATACAGTACTCTCACTTACATGTGATTGCAAAAGCTATTTGGCAGTGGTGTGAAGAGAGGAATATTTTTGTATTTGCATCATACATCATACATTAACACAAAGGACAACAAAGTAACAGATTTTGAATCTAGAAAACAGTTAGGTCATACAGAATGGGAATTAAATATTAATAATTTTAATAAAATAGTACAAGCATTTGGTAACCCTGTCATAGATTTATTTGCATTTAGAACAAACACAAAATGCAGGAAATTTGTTTCATGGCATCCAGATCCGTCAGCTTATAAAGTGGATGCCTTTACAATGTCTTGCAAAGGGGTTTCTTTTATGCTTTTCCACCATTTTCTATGATTTTAAAATGTATAGAAATAATCGTGTCCAATGAAGCAACATGGATCCTTGTAGTTCTCTTCTGGGACACCCAACCTTGGTTTCGCTTATTCAAAAAACTATTGGTGACAGAACCCATTTTATTTGAACCAAGTAATAACTTACTGGTTTTATGTAATTCCAACTCACCACACCCTCTACACCGCAACCTATCACTACTGGCAGGGAGATGGTCCGGTAGGCATTCTTAAAGCCTGGCATCGACGTACAGGCAGCTGAAATAATGATATCTTCCATATCAAGTAACACCTTTAAGCAATACTTACTTTGTATTTGGTTTTCTTACTGCCACACCAAACAACTAAATGCTACTAAAGCACAGATGACAGACATAATTACTTATCTCACAAATAAGTTCCACAGTGGTGCATCTTATGGCACCTTGAATTGCATAAGGTCCTCGCTGCCACTAGTGTGATAGGGCCGCAGGTGGGAGCAGACGAAAAGATTAAAATTTTATTTAAAGGGTTCTTTCGCCTACGATCAAGTAAACTCAAATATAAGTATACCTGGAATGTTTCTATAGTGCTTAATTTTTTAGAGTCAAATTACAATGACTCAAACAACTTACATTAATGTTCATTAAACACAGTTACTTTATTAACTTTACCTACAGGGCAAAGATTACAAAGCCCTAGTTTCTATTGTTACTGACCAGATTAAAATAATTGATAATAAAATTGTTACTATAAAAAAAAATAAAAAAAATTAAGACCTCAGCACCTAATCGTCATCAGCCAATTGTTTAAATAATTATAAAATTAGGAAAATGTCCTAATTTATTTATATCTATCAAGAAACCACATTTGGCGGTATCGGTCAGTACACTCAACCGTTGGATTGACGGTCCTGGCTGCAAGAGGGATCGATACTTCCATTTTTTCTACTCATAGTACCAGGCACGCTACGACATCAGCTGCCATTATGAAAGGCGTTAGCATTGATGAGATACATAGAACGGCTGGTTGGACTGACTCATCGACAACTTTGCAAAGTTTTACAACCGTCCGATTTTAAATAATAATTTCGCTGAAGCGATTATATTGTAATAATAATATTAAAAGTATATTGCTATAATCATACCAAAGATTTATTTAAGGCTGAGGACACATTTAAGTTTGTTTTTTTTTGTTTAATAAGATTCTCTTGGAAATTACCAATTATCTTTAAGGAGTGTAAGACTGATTATGCTGTTGAAACATAATATCTGGGATATATTTGTTAACAATAATAAACTTTATGATTCTACAACAGAACTTTGAACATCTAACAAGTAGTATTTCCATCATAGAGGACGAGACAACAAGGAGCATAATTGAACAATCAAACAAACTTACCAAGTGCAGTTCGATTGAAATTATGCTCCTTGTTGTCTCGTCCGAAGATGATGAGTCCCACCCACCCTCACAGGTTTGATACCTATTCCCTGGGGTTGTAGAATCAGTTTCTTAGATAAATACACAACTTAAAACTAAATGACAGTTCAAAACGCGGGCTAGTCTAGTGACGTGCGGCTGCGTTCGGAAATATTTTATTTTCAGATACTTTAAACTTATGTGGCGTCGGCGAGTGCTAAGACTCGATACTAACAAGTAGTATTTCCATCATCTTCGGACGAGACAACAAGGAGCATAATTTCAATCGAACTGCACTTGGTAAGTTTGTTTGATTGTTCAATTATACGTCTGTGAGCTGACTCAACAGTTGCAGCCTAACGATCATAGACAGCGCAGAAACTTTACCAACTGGATCTTGGAAAAACTTCAAACTGACGATGAATTTCGCAACAAAATCATCTTTAGTGACGAGGCTCATTTCCACCTCAACGGCTTCGTTAACAAACAGAATTCTCGGATCTAGGGAGATGAAAATCCACATGTCATTCAAGAACTTCCGTTACATCCTCAAAAAGTGACAGTTTGGTGTGTCATGTGGGCAGGGGGAATAATTGGACCGTACTTTTTTTGTAAATGGTTGAAGGTGCCGCCGTGACTGTCGACGGCAATTATTACCGGGCCATGTTCTGTTGATGCACCACTAGGCTCATCAGACCACTGTCTGATTCGCAGCACTGTGTCTCTCACAGAAACTTCAAAACCGCAACCAGCGGCTAGCCGTCGAGTCTGGCATTATAGGTCGGCGGACTGGGATGGGATGCGAAGCTTCTTTGCGTCCTACCCGTGGTGGCGAGTTTGCTTCTCGCTGGATGATCCTGATGTCGCCGCTGACTCTGTCGTTGATGTGATACTGCAGGGAATGGAACTTTTCATTCCAAACTCTGTGGTTCCCATTGGCGGCAAGTCCCAACCATGGTTTGGTCGTTGCTGCAAAATGGCGTCTCGCCAAAAGCGACAGCATTACCAAGCCTGGGCTAATGCGGTGTCATCAAAGGATCCAAACACCAGTGCGCTCAGAAAGAAGTACAACTTTGCCGCCAGATCCTTTAAGAAGGACATTGCCAAGGCGAAGTCATCATTCATAGGTAGAATTGGCGAGAGGCTAGTGCGTCTTCCTTCGGGGACGCGTGCGTTCTGGTCTCTCGCCAAAGCTATCTTAGGGAATTTTTGTCAGCCGTCCCTACCACCATTGCACAAGACCGATGACTGCCTGGCCTATACTGCAAAGGAGAAAGCCGATCTCTTGGGCTCTCTTTTCGCATCAAACTCGACCTTGGACGATGGGGAAAACTCTCCACCAACCATACCGCATTGCGCTTGTACAATGCCAAACGTTCAATTCCTGCAAAGGTCAGTTCGTAAGGCTCTTTTTTCCCTTGATATCCATAAGGCGAGTGGGCCAGATGCAGTTCCACCCATTGTGCTTCGGACGTGTGCTCCTGAATTGGCACCAGTTCTAACGCGCCTTTTCCAGCTCTCTTACACCACTGGCGTCGTCCCGAGCTCTTGGAAGACAGCCCTTGTGCACCCGATTCCAAAAAAAGGCGATCGCTCAGATCCGTCTAACTACAGGCCAATAGCTATTACCTCTTTACTCTCCAAAGTAATGGAGTCCATTATAAACCGCCAGCTCTTAAGGTACCTAGAAGAGAACCAGCTACTAAGTGATCGCCAGTATGGTTTTCGTCGCGGTCGATCGGCTGGTGATCTTTTAGTGTACCTTACTCACCGATGGGCGGAGGCAGTCGAGAGTAAAGGGGAGGCACTGGCAGTTAGCTTGGACGTAGCGAAAGCTTTTGACAGGGTATGGCACAGGGCTCCTTTTTCTCTAAACTTCCATCATACGGGCTTCCTGAGAAATTGTGTTCATGGGTTGCCAGCTTTCTTACTGGGCGTAGCATCAGAGTCGCAGTCGACGGTTCGTGCTCCGACATGAAGCCTGTGGATGCTGGAGTCCCGCAGGGGTGTGTGTTGTCCCCTACTTTGTTTCTTCTGCATATCAATGACATGCTGCATAACAACAGCATTCATTGCTATGCGGATGACAGTACTGGGGATACGCTCTACACCGGGCGAGCTAATATTTCTCTGGAAAGCGTCATCGAGAGCCGGAATAAACTTGTGACTGACACCGAGAACATGTTAAGTCATGTCTCGGATTGGGGCCGACATAACCTAGTCCGCTTTAACCCCTCCAAAACACAAGTTTGCGCATTTACCGCGAAAAAACATCCCTTCGTCGTACCTCTGAACTTTGAGGGAGCTCCTCTTGATACCAATCCGATTATTGGAATTCTTGGCGTCGATATTTCGAGTGACGTTCAGTTTCGTGGTCATTTGGAAGGTAAAGCTAAATTAGCTTCGAAAAAGCTGGGTGTGCTTAATAGAGCGGGTCAGTATTTCACGCCGGCCCACCGTTTACAACTGTATAAAGCACAGGTCAGGCCGCATATGGAATACTGCTCCCATCTCTGGGCTGGAGCACCCCAATACCAACTCCTTCCATTTGACCGCATTCAACGCAGAGCTGCTCGAATTGTCGGCGACGTGGTTATTTCAGGTCGGCTCGATCCACTGGCTCTTCGGAGAGACGTTGCGTCTCTCTGTATATTGTACCGTATATATCATGGGGAGTGTTCTGAGGAATTGTTCGGCTTGATCCCTGCCGCTAATTTCCTTCACCGCACTACACGCAAACGACTGTCATTCCATCCACATTACCTTGATGGATGGCGGTCTACTACTGTGCGTTTTTCAAGAAATTTCTTGCCTCGAACTACAGTGTTGTGGAACCAGCTCTCGGCGGCGGTATTTCCGGACCGTTACGACTTAGGGATCTTCAAGAAACGAGCCTATTCCTTCCTTAAAGGCCGGCAACGCGCCTGCGATTCCTCTGGTTTTGCGGGTGTCCATGGGCGGCGGTGATTACTTTCCATCAGGTGACCCGCTTGCTCGTTTGCCTCCTTCTGCTATAAAAAAAAAAAAAAAAAAATGTTGACAGACTTTTTTTTGGCAAGAATTAGACGGAATTGACTTAAATGAGATGTGGTTTCAACAGGATGGCGCTACCTGTCACACCGCAAGGGAAACAATGACTTTGTTACAAAACAAGTTTTCAGGTCGTGTAATTTCTCGTTTTAGAGCAATGACCTTTTATAAATATCATTGTTTTAGAGACGAAAACTGGCTGCCAAGAAGTTGCGATTTAACTTGTTTGGACTATTTTTTCTGAGGTTGAAAAGTAAGGTCTCTGCGAACCATCCTGAGAGAAACTGAGGAATCAAAAAAGAAATTGCAGGTCAAATTCGTCAAATCTAGCAGCCCTTACTGCAAATTGTACTGCAAAATTTCGTCAAAAGAGTGCATACCTACCTGCCAACAGACCAACGGTGACCATTTAACCGATATTTTGTTTGATGTGTAAATGTAGAAAAAAATGTTAATAAAATATTAAATAAATACATATTTTTTAAATTTTAAAATTCAAGTAGTTAATGAGATACTCTTTATGTGCAATAAAGAGTGTATCAATCTATCTACCTAGCCATTTTATTCACATCTTCTTAATGACTAGTATTCATCTTCAAAATGTAATAAAAATCTAGTAAAATGTTTGACAATAAATTCAAATAATGTTATGTTGGTAAATTGAGATTTTTTCCAGTGTTTGAAGGGAGTTTCTCTCGTTGTCTTTTCGCAAAAACACGTGTTGTGAGGATTAATTCAATCTACTGTACATACTAAATGTACTTTAAAAATATATAGTTACTACTTAAAATTGGCTTAATGCTAAACGTGATGCCATTAACTATGTTATAATAATAAAGTGTTTGAAGTTTATTTTCCTAACAACCAAAGATCTCCGTTGAGCTAGTAACTTACAGTTTTAATTATCGAAAAAACGCTACCTGCTTTTACTTGGAACATTTGAACTAAATATTCAATTAGGTATGGTTATAAAGATTTTATTGTCTACAAAAGGCTTTGTTTTAAAAGTAAATAGTATTAAAAAAAGGGAATGTTACGATCGAAAACCTAAGCACGTTTAAGTAATATTTATAGTATGAGCGATAGGCAATACTTTGGAGATGGTAGTTTTAGGTGATTTGAATAATATAATCATCATCATCATCATCATCATCAGCCTATTAACGTCCCACTGTTGGGCACAGGCCTCCCACGTGGACAATAGCACGTGGGGATATTGGGCCATAACCCACCACGCTGGCCCAATGCGGGTTGGTGGGTTTTAACGACTGACATTTTACGACAACAACCGGGACCAACGGCTTAAGGCGAGATGTTTTTAATTTGGTCACCCATCCAGCGACCCGGCATTGCGAAAGTGGCTTAGCGAGCAAGATCGCAAGCCGTACGCGCTAGCCGCTGCGCCAACGAGCTCCTCGAACGAATAATATAATAATCATGTCTTAAATGTATAGCAAACTCTTTGCAGATTAATAGGTCATAGTTTGATCCGAACTATCCACAGATGTTTTCAAGGGGCTGCCGTGCGTCACTTAAGTAAATCATTGTTGCGGGTGTCCATTACTCCCCATCAGGTGACCCGCCTGCTCGCTTGCCTCCTTCTTTTATAAAAAAAGATGACGTTCGTGGGAATTGATTTTTATTAATATAGATTTCTATAATCCTTATAGTAAGTTATTATAACATATTTATAATACTGTCTAGCTGCTGGGTAAAGGCCTTCATCGTCACGCTCACAGAACAGTTAATCTTTATCTAGTCGGTGGTCACGCATAATAGATAAATCGGGTCTGATATGTAGTTTCGAATGCCGTCGTTGCGACGCACGCTGTTGCGAAAAACATTTCAAATGTACGCCCTTGCAAAAAGCCGTTGTATCGAAAATCACTAAATCGAATGACGGACTCGCGAACACGCTGTCACGAAATCTCTTTTATATGTGGTACGCTAGGTCGATTGTCATGGTATCGAAATCCATTGTTGCATCCATGCGCCGGCGATGAAATAGTTTAATGGAAAATCGGAAAATTCAACATTTATTTATTGTTGACAATAATACGTTACAAAAATTAGTTACGAGATGTAATACATCTTGACTGTAAATTTTGCGTAAAATGGCCAATTTTGGCGTTCTTGATCTCAAAAACAAAAATTTTGACTTAGTAGTATTATTTGAATAGCTATTGGCATAGTTCGTAGCGGCCTCGCTTTTTGTAAATTTTACTTAACTTTTTAATGAAACCCAAAATTGCAGAGAAAGATTTTCATAAAATGCGCGAAGGCACTTATTTGAACTCCTAGATTGAACTACTGTCCTAAACAAAAATAAAATAAAAATAGAATGTTATCTCATAAACAGTCGTATAGTTCGTAGCGGCTTCGTAATTTTTAGATATCATTGATTTTTTATAGAAAAAAAAATCTTATTCCAAACCAAATAACTTCGAAAATAGCTTTAAGTTAACTGTGAATATCTCCTATCCACAATAATATTATTGAGTATATACCAGAATAATTGTTATTTCATGAGGAATAAAGATTTTATTACCTATTTCGTTAAAAACGATAAATACAACTGCAACATTACTACAAAATGCGATGCGCCGGCCGTCCGAACTCAGCTTAGTCTCGCAGAGTGGAGATTTGTAATATTAAGCATGAATTTATTATCCAAATTCGATAAAAATGATAAAAAACCACTGCAAAATTACTACAAAATACGAAAATGGGTATTTTACGCAAAAATCACTGTCGGGATGTAGGTATTAGGGCTTCTTATGTATAATAATAATTGTTATAACATAGGTATTATTTCAATTGACATTATTAAACTTCGGGCACTGTAATTGAAAGAGTGAAGATTCCGATATCTAATTATTGTTAGTTTAATTTACCGTGCATTAATCAATAGTAACATAACATTTAGTAGGCAAGATCACGGAACAGTCTTCGTTTGACGTTATATGGTGCGTAAAATTACAATTTACAGCGCATCCCATCCGTCGCCGCTGTAATCTGTGATGCAGCAATTAATAGGCCTAATGGCTTGTGTGATTCAACTGTGATAGGTTCTTGCAAGTACCTACTGAGGGCGTAGACGGTTTTAGAATATAATAAGGACTGTATGGGATTGACTTAAAGGCCAACGATAAGTTACTTAGCGAAATTTTACATAGGTACTCTAAATAGATAATTCATGTCCGACTGTAATGGTGTTGATTTACAGTCGATATTCTATCTCTTGTTTTGGGTAGAAGAGTTGCCAGCCGGCCGTTGACCCGTCAAAGTAGGTACTGACGCAGACGGGTCAACAGACGGCCGACCATTGACCCGTCAACGTAGGTACTGATGCGGACGGGTCAACCCCTTGCCCGCGAGTTGTAAATAATCGTTATTATTAATTGTTTTCATTGTTTTTTTCCTATGATATTGCTATTAAATATGATATGATATTGACAAAAAACACGAATTCCTTTTTGTCATTTTTGTCATGTTTAAAACACTTGACCTAACCAGCCCTTGAAGTTTCTTGCGGTTTCTAGCAGTCACCTTATATAATATTTTTAAAAATTCGTCACGGGGTACGGGGTCCACGCGGACGAAATCGCGTGCGGTCCGCTAGTAACTAATAAAATGCGCTTTCAGTTGCAATCAGGATAGACAAAGGTTTGGGGCTTTACCTATATTACTTTAATCTTACTTTGCAAAATACGGTTAACCGTGTCACGTAGCGGTGAAAGAATACTACCACCCCCTCTCTTCCCTTGGGTGTCGTAAAAGGCGACCAACGGACTAAAGACTGCACATACATCAAACAGCATAGAGCGGAGATGGGCTCACCACCTGTCACGTTGAGCACATGTACAGTCGCTATTTGGTGAAAAGTGGACTATGGTAGTAGACTGTTTTTGCTGTCTTCATTGCCTAGTCTCTGACTAACCCTTCGGGGATAATAGTCGTGATTATATGTATGTAACTAATTTGTATGGGAATTCGCATAGTAAGATTAAAGTAATAATGCTTTAAAAGTTGATGGTAAGGGCACAGTGTTACTAAGGGCCCTGAAAAAGTTGATGGTAAGGGCACAGTGTTACTAAGGGCCCTGAAAAAGTTGATGGTAAGGGCACAGTGTTACTAAGGGCCCTGAAAAAGTTGATGGTAAGGGCACAGTGTAATTAAGGGCCCTGAAAAAGTTGATGGTAATAAGGGCACAGTGTTACTAAGGGCCCTGAAAAAGTTGATGGTAAGGGCACAGTGTTACTAAGGGCCTTCAAAGTTATTTGTTAGCCGTAGGTCCAATACGCAGTTCGTCCAAATTGTATTTCAACGCTCATTTTGTCGCATTTCGTTCAACATCTACATTTGGTTCAACACGCATTTATTTATTTAAAGTAATAAACAAATTTGTTTGTTTTAATATTATATTATTTGTCTTCGATGTCGAAGAATTGAAGAAAAGACGGGTGTAGAAAAAACAATGTGCTTCCTGACGAATGGCTTTATTGATACTAGTTTCGCATGGCAAATAATTTGGTTTACAAGCATCGGACATACCGCCTGCCAAAAACAATAGTTTTTAAACAGTATTAAAAACAAATAATTGTTCTACTTATTAATTTAGACTAAAACATCAAAAAAGGCGGCTTATTTGCAATAAACGGCAATAAAATCACGTTTGTTGTATGGAAGCCCCCCTTCAATATTTATTTTATTCTGTTTTTAGTATTTGTTGTTATAGCGGAAATAGAAATATGTACATCATCTCAATAACAGGCATAGAGAAATTAGTAATAGGGTACCGTTTTGTACCCTTGGATACGGAACCCTAAAAATTACAGAGGCTTTTTTGAAGCCTACTACAGGATTAATTAACGAATTCGTTTCACGACTAACTGCGTAATGACAATTCAGGAAATGGACGAACTGCGTAATGACGATTCATGAAATGGACGAACTGCATAAAGACGGAACTCGAAATGGACGAACTGCGTAATGACGATTCACGAAATGTTCGAATCAATTATTGACGAATTGAGTAGTAGGCGAACGGCAAAATGCGAAATGGACGAATTGCGTATTGGACCTACTGCTAACAAATCATTACATAAACATAAAAACTATTGACAACACTTATGTATATCTCTGCTCCGACTTTCTGGTAGCGAATAACACTTTATCTGAACAAATCGTACAGCACTTGTCGCCGATAGGTGTGGACAAAACTGTTTTCCGAGGTGGCATCAATCAGACTCGGGATCGGGAATCAATCACGGGCTCTCACTGCTCGGCGTAATGTATTGGAAAATTGAAAAATTGAAAATGCCCCGACGATAGCTTTGTTTTCATGTTGTTTCTAGGCTAGAGAAAATCGATGGCAAATGCACCTTAACTCTAATGAGGTAAGGATCAGTTTACATTTAAATTCTGTTACGCTCATCGAATACGAATCAGTTTTTATTATTTAGGAGCTCATTGGAAAATTTAAAACTTAAAAATTAATTGACTGATGCTTTGTTTTTATATTAGTGGCTCAAAATTAAACTTACGTCAACAAAACAATATTTAACTAAATAATGCGTAAATAGTGTTTGTGCGTACATAAGGCCAATGTCCATGGTTATCAGTACTGTTGCTAAGCAACTTGGTCATTCTCTTGTAGGATTTAAGCCGCAGCCCAATGGAGGTCTTTGCCTAGTAGAGTGACAGGAAATATGGTATAACTTCGAAAAGTAGTAACATTGAGTTATAATTTATCTCAATTAGTAGTAACGTAAAAAAAATAATCTAGCACACCATTATTTTATCGTATGACCGAAAAAATTAACTTTAGCTCTCAACGTCTTGTATGGGGAACGTCGTATTGTATTTCCATATTAACGCTCCTTCAGCAACTTCAAGAGCCCGCCAAATTTTATGTCATACATAAGGTGTCGAAGCCATGGCCTCTTGAGAGAGACGAGACATTTAGTATGGAGTTCGCGGTGAGACACTCAATTGATGTTTCCGATTGAGTGAACAATGTCTTTATATGGAGCTGATAAACGTGAGCTGAACCTTTTGTTTTATTTCTGACTCTAGGATCAAATATACATACGTACACGCACGACATATCCTAAGGGTTAGTCAGAGACTAGGCAATGAGGACCGCAGAAGCAGCCCTCTGCCATTGTCCACGTTACACCAAATAATAACTGCACAGTGCGTTATTGCGATTTAAAAACAACTATAAATAGATAGACAACGCTCTAATGGCAACACCACAAAGATTTACATAGAACTTAATAAAAACAATAATTTGCGATTAAATATAAAAAAAACTATTTCAATAAAACGATTATACATATACTTACAATTTGGCGGTCTTATCGCTCTAAGCGATCTCTTCCAGACAACCAGAAGAATAGAAATTTTAAAATCGCAGTAACTCATTTAAAAACAGTTATTTTTAAAATATGTTTTAACAAACTATTTAAATCTCTGTATTTGACTATAACATGCAAAGTTTCATTAAAATTGGCCATTTGGTTTGTACAATTTTGAACTTGGAAGTTTGTATGAGAAACTGAAACGGGTAAACCCTCTTCAACGTTCGACAACTGAGCTCAGGAGAGAAGGCCTTTTCAACGTTCGACAACTGAGCTCAGGAGAGAAGGCCTTTTCAACGTTCGACAACTGAGCTCAGGAGAGAAGGCCTTTTCAATGTTAGACAACTGAGCTCAGGAGAGAAGGCCTTTCCTTGTGAACAAAAGCACGTTGAGACAAACCATCACGCAGACCAAAAGGAAGTTAATACTGCCATCTTCCAATAACCGAAACCAAGAGCTTAGGTCTTTTTCGAAAGGAGAAGAAACAAAAGGAATGGATAAAACTTTTGAACTTTTGTCAAACACCTCTATTAGTGGTCAAGCGCTCGGCTCGATATCCGAGGTTTTGGGTTACAAGTCACTGCCACTTCAGGCAAAGTGTGTTTTTGGATTAATAAAATATTTTTCTTCATTAATTTAAAATTTGACATTTGTGTGACAGACAGTGACATTTTGCCCTGTGACGTCACACTTCAGGAAACAATAGTTTTTGTTTGTTTTGTGAAATGTGCCGTCACACGTAGCTCAATCATGGCCGCCTGTGTTTCGGGTCTTGTGTAATACACAGATAAAAAAATCGCAAATTTATTTTGAATAAATAAAATATTTACAAATTATCTTAATAAAAAAACTATTGGACAATTATTGTTAAATTATAAACTACCATATCCGACATATTTTATATTTTATTGTTACAACTGTCAAATAGTCAATTGTAAAAATATGCCTTGATTTCAGAGATTGAGGCCTTTGCCCTGCAGTGAGACAGTATACACAGGCTGTACCTACTTTACTCTTTTTCAAACATCCGGTGACCTGTAGGCGTTACGATGGGGCTGTCCAATACTGCTGGTTACTTTACAAGTACTTAGAATTAAGCAACCCCATGAACGGGAATCACCTGTAAATCCATTGTAAATCACTAAAATAAGAAACATTGTACTAGAATAAGTCCTATTGAAAATCGTTTTAAAACCCAGTGTAAAATAAATAAAGGATAGGATAGAAAGCGTAGGGCTAAGAAAAAGCGGGCCACCCTCCGCTAAGGAACGAATGAGGATGAATGAATGCGTCGTATGCAGTATGGAAGTAAGGTAGAGAAATAAGTGTACGTGGATCCATCAATGGATCCATGCAGTGGATCGAATTGGACGGAGCGTACTAGTACGAGAGGTAACAAAGCGATGAGCCCATCGCCGCTCTATGCCGTAGGATGTATGTGCAATAATACATAGGTAATCATAAGTTGAAGTTCATGGTTGTAATTAATTTAATATCGATATAAGCGAAGTCGAAATATTCATCCAAATGTAATCCCTAGTGCCATGGGACCACGGGTAATTAAAATTACCCGTGGACCCGGTAATGGGTCGACCCACCGGGACCACGGGTAAAGACTGAATTAGGAAAGTATTAGACTCCGATGTTGTTGGAGTAGTGAGCACGATAAAAAAATACTGCTGGTTGTATTTTTATGCAGCTAAGTATCTTCAGCATGGCATTATTATGTTCTGAGTGAGTTCGCAAGGGCTGCACTGCTTGTCATTTGTTACAAATGTAAATATGTTAGGTTAGAAATTTTGTACTGTCGCATTGGATTTTGTGTCTGTAATGGTAATATTAACCTTATCGCGTAGCGATAAATGAATACTACCACCCCCTCTCTTTCTTTGGCGGTCGTAAAAGGCGACTAACTGACTAAAGACTGCACATGTGTTTCCCAGCTCCAATAGTCCCGTGTCTTTTAAGCGGGGCGTGAAACGGCATTTATGCAGGCTGTCATGAATGGGTGCGCTTGTTACTGTGCTTGTTCTACGGTGAGGAGCGCTCTCGTTATTTGGACTGCATCGGCTGCTTACCTTCAGGCAGGATGTAGTCAGTATTGACGTCACACATAAAAAAAAACTTACTTCTAATAGCATTGAGCGGCGATGGGCTCACCACCTGTCACGCTGAGTACAATGTGCAGTCGCTATTTGGTGGAAAGTGGACTATGGTAGAGGACTGCTTTTGCTGTCCTCATTGCCTTGTCTCTGACTAACTAAATGGTAATACATCCTACTAATATTATAAACGCGAAAGTTTGTAAGTATATATGGATGTTTGTTACTCTTTCACGTAAAAACTACTGAATGGATTTTAATGAAACTTTACAACATTATAGCTTATAGATTCAAGATTCAAGATTCAATATCATTTATTCAGGTTAGGCCATGTTTAGATTACAGCACTTATGAATGTCATTTTGCCATCGGTTCGTAAGTCTAACTATGGGGCGGGAGCCTTGTACTGAGAAGAACCGGCAAGAAACTCAGCAAGGGCATTTCTTTTCTCCCTTTATTTTACATCAGAATAACACATAGGCTACAATTTGTTTGGAAAATATTATTCGTCGCGGTACCTATACCGGGACGGGGGTTCACGCGGACGAAGTCGCGGGCAAGCAACTAGTATAAAATATAATCTTGTTTGTTAAGTTTACAAACTTGGTAAGTTTGTTGAAATAAAAAAATGTTTTTACTAGCCGACGACGCGACGTCCTCTGCTCTATATAGATGCTTGTCTGTATAGAAATCAAATCACATACTCCTTGATTTTGAGCAGACCCCGTATGGAATACAAATGATGGGGGTGCCCGCGATCGAATCGATGCCACTACCGTTTTGCGGGGGCTCCCGGAAAAATGGCGTCATCTGCACCTATTTTCATATTCAAGAAATTGTCAAGCCGAAGTGTCTCAGATACGATTCCTATTGTTAATCAGCGGATAAGGTACTATTCAGAATATTTTGGAAAAAATCCAGGAGCAGGATTTGAACCTACACCTTTCTGATATTTCGGGTTATGTGCACTACCAACTATACTATTGTGGCTATGACCAGACAAGCTGAATTTATTAACACTATCTAAGTAGGTACTATTGAGAGCCTAAGCTATAGACTACGTCATCAAAAAGGAATGATTTTTGTAATTTCAAAGAGCAGTAGGTATGTTTATTTTTTATACATACTACATATAATCACAATTACCTATTATCCCTGAAAGGGTTAGTCAGAGACTAGGCAATGAAGACAGCAAAAGCAGTCCTCTACATAGTCCACTTTTCACCAAATAGCGACTGCACATGTGCTCAGCATGACAGGTGGTGAGCCCATTGTCGCTCTAACAGGGATGCACAGACTACGGCTCGCGGGCCGCATGCGGCCCGCCGGTCGAATACTGGTGGCCCGCCGACAGCAAAAATAATACTCTCGTACATTCGAAAATATTGAGTTCTATTCCAGAATATCAATTTTTCATTGTCTTTAATTACCTATACTTCTGGTGGCCCACCATCAGTTCATAATTTGCCCGAGTGGCCCCTAGTCTTAATAAGTCTGTGCATCCATGCTCTAAGCCGTTGGATGTATGTGCAGTCTTTAGTCCGTTAGTCGCCTTTTACGACACTTAAGGGAAGAGAGGGGGTGGTAGTATTCTTTCACCGCTATACGCGACACGGTTTGTATATTTTTATATATGACTAGCAGCCGCTCGCGGTTTCACCCGCGTGGTTCCCGTTCCCGTGGGAATATCGTAATAAAAAGTATCCTATGTGTTAATCCAGGTTATATACTATCTGTGTGCCAAATTTCATCCAAATCCTTTAAGTAGTTTTTACGTGAAAGAGTAACAAACATCCATCCACACTTACAAACTTTCGCGTTTATAATATTAGTAGGAAGGATGGGTTTATTAGAGGTGATTACCCGTTTTACCAGGATTATCAGTTATTTTTAAATCATGACATCATCGCCTCGTTAAATGGGTGTTGACTTAATCAGCACGCTAGCCAAATACGGGATGGTAATCGCAAACCCGGGCTATGTATAAAAAATTGTAACACATTGTTAAACCCAGGAATTCAAGAAGTAATAATATTTTTTTTAAAAATTAAAAAGTTAAACTTTCCTACAATCACACCAATTATCTAGCCCAAGAGAAGCTTCGAAGCAACTCGTTAAATGGTTACTAGACAACGGATAAACATACTTAAATACATACTTATTATACATAGAAAACACCCAGACCCGATACAATTTAGAAAAACATTAATTTCTAAATTGACCCGACCGGGGATCGAACCCGGGACCTCAGAGATGGCGACACCATGAAAACCGGTGTACAAACTACTCGACCAAGGAGGTCGTCAAATAATAAATATTTGCATGTAATAAAGAGTAGAATGAAACAACCAAAATAAAAATGTAATATAGTTATAATTAAGTAATGATAGATGAAAGAAAATGTACTAATAGATAAGAGGACTGTATTAGTTTATAAGAAAGAAATGTAAAATTAAAGAACAAAATGTAATAGAATAAGAATCATATTGTATATATAAAAGAAAAAATAAAAAAGGAGAATATAAAGAAAAGATAAAAGATAAACTAAAAATAGCTCTTATAGCTCCAGAATATTTAACCCTAAGAAAAGAAAATAAAATCCTGCAAAAAAGCGGGGAGCAGCTAAATTATAAAAAAAAAATTGGTTGCCTGTAAAGTCGGTATACGGGCGAAAGTTTTACGTGACAACGACTTTGAGTGGTAAAATAATTTTAATGTGAATATTCATTCGTATAGTAGGAAGAAGGATGAAATAATATGGAAGGGACGCGTGCCTTTCACTTTTTATGTCTGTCTCTCTCGCTCTTAGGCGGGCTAACCATGCCCGAGTGGAAGGGACGCGTGCCTCTCACTCGCTCTCATTGTGAGCGCATAACGTGAGCGGAGCGTAACGCAGTTTCTTGAAGTGTCACCCGACAAACCAATTTATAAGACGTTGTCACGTCAAAACCCAGGTTCTCCAGATTGTTCTCCAGTGTCACTCGGCCACTGAGAAGTCAATTAGGCGGTAAATTAATTAATTAAGGTGCCTTGACTCAGTCCAGCCCTTATTACGCCGAAGTAACGACCTTCGCGCCATCTACATCCCGGTATATAAAACAAGAGTAATTGAAAATTAAATAGTTAAGCCTGTGATATAACAAGAACACAATTTTAATATCAAACTCCATAAAGAAAGATTTAAAAAAGAAAAAAAACTTCCGTACTTCCTCCATTTATTAATACACAGTTCAAGGGTACGTAATATATAATTACGCAAGCTACGAGTATGTTGCGAATAAATTACTATTTTTTAATTTTTTTTTATTTTACATCGGGTATGCGCTTGGCCTTTATCTCCCCTAATGGTAAGACGTGACGATAAGGCCGAAGGTGGAAGCGCGCTTCATCCGGAATCCTCAACCACTGAGGAACTGGCTATCTTATCTCAAACTGCCGGAACACAACAATGGCTATAAACATCGTTGTTATGGCGACAGACTTAGA
This sequence comes from Scoparia ambigualis, assembly GCA_963921215.1. NCBI lineage: Eukaryota > Metazoa > Arthropoda > Insecta > Lepidoptera > Crambidae > Scoparia > Scoparia ambigualis. The sequence goes on from OY992522.1 coordinate 5,449,296, forward strand.
TAAGATGGTGGTTGCTAGCCAGGCGGACTTAACAGCCCTACCACCAACCAAACCGAGCACACAAAGATGTACCCCCCGCTGGGAATCGAACCTCAGACCTGTGGGTCTGAAACCGGTGGCTTAGCCACTAGACCACAGAGGCGGTTATTAGACCACAGAGGCGGTTAAATTATCTAAATAATAAATCTTATTTAATTACTTAACTTCATTTCATCAGGAATTTCAGAGAGATCGAGTTCGGTTTAAATTCCAATGTTTTTTTTACTGCTACTTATATATCAAGGACGTAAGTAAGTAGATAAGGTAGGTAAGTGACGGTAAGGCCGGACGTGCGCTTCACCTGGAATCCTCAACCACTGAGGAACCTATATGTTATCACTAAACTGTAGGAACACATCAACAATTGCTGTTCTGACGCCTGACTTTAGATAAGATGGTGGTAGCTACGTAGCTAGTCAGGTGGACTTAACAGGCCTTCCCACCAACCAAACCAGGCACCAAAGCCCCGATGGGAATCGAATCCGGAAACTCTGAGTTAACACCAGTGGGTTAGCCACTAGACCATAGACGCGGTTGTTTTTTTTTAAAGAGGGTTTACGCACTTCGGTTTCCCATTCAAACTTCTTAGTCGAAATTTTTAAAAACCAATAAGCCACTTTTGATGAATGTTTGCATGGTGAAGTAAAACACAGGGATCTAAATAGTTTTCTGAAAACATTTTTTTATTTTTATTTAACTGAGTTATTGCGATTTTTAACTTTCTATAGTGAACTTTAAATCGCAATAACTCAGCCAAATAAACGTTTTTAAAAATGTTTTCAACAAACTATTTAGATGCGTAAACCCTCTTAATGCTATTTCCTCAGCATGGATGGTTGAGGACTTTGTTATTACTACAGTATTATGCTTTTGCGGGATTTGCAATAAATTTTACCTGGACACCTTTACATTTCTCTCTTTTACAAATTTTCTTACATTCTATCTTATTTCATATGCCTTTGTTTTCTTTCTTATTTTATATTTATTCTATTACATTTTCTTATTTATTTATTTATGTCAGGATTAAATCATGTACTCCCATTTCAACCTAATAAAAGATTTACAGTTCTGACACTAAACGGCCAACTAGCTTTTAATATTAATCTGTAATATGGCTGGACGTGTCAGGTTTATAGCGAGTTTGTGACCGCCCGACCCTCATAAAACGCGCTCCCTTTACGGCCACACTCAAACTAGCCTTTTTCAGGAGTTTCGCATCACTCAATTAATAATAAACGTTTTCTTTGGAAGGAATGAAAACACATTTTGGAGTAGACCGATACATGTATTTTGAATAGTGCTTAAGTTATGCAGGGTGTCTGATAATAGGTGTACCATAATATAGTGACGCAACTAGCCCGCCCTATTAAGTGAAAAGAAAAACTAATAATAGAAAACACTACGTCGACGTGGCATGCAAAATTCTCATACAAAACACAGAAAATTGACGTTTCTTTGTCCCCTGTTTCTTACTTCAGAACTGGGCCAATTTTTATTACTTTTACAGCATCGGTTAAAGAAAGAGATTTTCTGCGTCTGTATGTTTGATTTTTTGCATTAAGTAATTTATTTAAAAACCAGGGGCCTACAAAAATTTTGCGAAATCACTCCGTTTTAAGGCGTCTTCAGAAACATTATCTGGCTGGTTTAAAAAAAATCAAACATACCTGAGACATAGAAAATCTATTTTTTTAACCGAAACTGAAAAAGTAAAAAAATGGTCCAGTTCTGAAGGAGGAAACAGGTGACTACGAAACGTCGCTTTTCTGTGTTTTGTATGAGAATTTTGCATGCCACGTGTTTCCTCCCAACCGTGTCGCGTGGCGGTGAAAGAATACTACCACCCCCTCTCTTCCCTTGGGTGTCGTAAAAGGCGACTAACGGACTAAAGACTGCACATACATCCAACAGCATCACCACCTGTCACGCTGAGCACATGTGCAGTCGCTAATTGGTGAAAAGTGGACTATGGCAGAGGACTGCTTTTGCGGTCCTCATTGCCTAGTCTCTGACTAACCTTTCAGGGATAATAGTCGTGTTTATATGTATGTATGTAAAAAGTATTTGCGTTGGAGCAACTCTGAAATTGTAAAAAAAATCAGTTGTTCCATACGACGACCTCCTTGGTCGAGTGGTTTGTACACCGGTTTTCATGGTGTCGCCATCTCTGGGGTCCCGGGTTCGATCCCCGGTCGGGTCAATTTAGAGAAAAACTGTTTTTCTAAATTGATTTCGGGTCTGGGTGTTTTTTCTATGTTTATGTATATTTATCCGTTATCTTACCATATTAACGAGTTTCACAAGAATACTCATCTTTGTCTAGATAATTGGTGTGAGCGTAAACAAAATTTAATAAAAAAAAAACAACATACATTAGGTCGCAGTATTTGCGGTTTTGTATGAACCACCTGGTTATTTTCGTATCGTAGGTTTTCTATTTTATTGAATACTCTTATTCGTATTTTTAATTAGTTTTGGTTCGAAATGAATCAAGTGCGTCACCCACCAGATAAGCTATGTGACATTTATGCATCAAGTCATTTCTTGTGGTGGCATTTCTATTTAAACGGAAAATATTGTATCAGATGGCTTTAAGATTCATACAGGTGTTTGTCAAAAAATCGTCTTTAAAGAGTTACTTACCAAATTGTGTTTCGTTTTTGAGAGTTATTGCTAGTAACTGTTTTGTAATTACGTTATCACTAAGTCAACTAACATTACTTCGTTTAAATGTTCAATGTAAAAAAGTCTTAAGTCAAGTCTTAAAAACTTTAAGACGATAAGCTTACAAAAGATAAACAGAAAACCCTTGAGTACGCAATCATGAACGTTAATGGTCGTATTAAAGTAAGCACTTAATCAAATTCAACATTTTTATTTTATTTAAATGTCTTAACGCACCAACTCGCAATGGGCTTGCGTGGTGGGTTATGTCCCAGTCCCAGTATTCTCATGTGCTGTTGTCTATGTGGGTTCCTGTGCCCAGTGATGGGACGTTTATAGTTTGATTATGATGATGATAAAAACTGCATTATATTATTTGAAAATGTTTGTATTATAAAAACATTCAGGCTTCAACCTTAAATTACGAAACACAGTTTATTTCAAACACAGTATCACTAAATATTTTTCAATTTAAATACAATTGCTTAACCATAAACTGCTTAGAATCGGAAGACTGCTAAAAATTATCTAATTTCCTAAAAAATAAATTAATATCATCTTATTGTTTTTTTAAGGTTTACGCGAACACTAACACTTTTGAAACGAAACAAACTTTTAAAATAAAACTTTAAAATGTAGTTAATAAACGCGAGTTCGCCTGAAAAAAGTGTTTAATTTCAAAATAATATAATGTTTTTTAACTATATTATCTTATTATCTTTAGGTTTATCTCCGTTCCAGGCTACCACTCAAAGTAGTCCATGTGTGCGCACGAGTTGGCGTTCCCGCAGTGCTCGCGGTCGACAAGCGCGGGACAGTTCTGCCCATCCCCCCTCCTCTCCCTGACCACCTTTCTGGAGCGGTACTTGTCTCCGAAACCGCAGGTGGTTGAACATGGCGTCCAGTCACTCCACTCCGACACCAAGCAGTCATCTGCTGTTAGGACAAAAAATAGTTAAATTAGAATCCTCCTTTAAAATCTTGCCAACAGATAACCTATTTCCATGGAGCAAATATTTGCTCCAGAAGCTAAGTAATTATGAAGGCGGTCGACTGATTAGTATTGACTAATGATTAACTTTTTAACATCTGTTTAATTATCTATTCCGTCTAAACGATATTTTAAAATATAAATTATCCCTGCATAGTGCTCCATGACATCACTAATATGTTCCTTAAGGTTATATCATTGAGTATTTATGGACGTAATATTGTATATTCCCTGTGGTGTTTTACTCGTATTAACGCCTTTAAGAATAGAAATTCGTGTATAAGGTAAAAAAAAATAAAAATGTTTTGTATAGCTGTTACGCGATTTCGTTTATAACTTTAATGTTGAGGCCTATTAAGTACATGTCGACTCTGATTTTTGCGTAAAATGGCCAACTTTGGCGTTCTTGATCTCAGAAACAAAAATACATTAACAGTTTTGACCTATTGAATAGTGTACTATTGGCATAGTTTGTAGCGGCCTTTTTTTTGTAAATTTTGCTTAACTTTTTAATTAAACCCAACATTGCAGAGAAAGATTTTCATAAAATGCGTTTATGTAATGCGCATTTCTAAACAAATGAAATAAAAAAAAAGTATGATCTCTTATATAGGATCTAACAATATCAATAAGCGAACGTTTAAGGGGAGCATCTATACATCACACTGAGCATGCTCACCAAATTTGGTCCAAAACTACAGCCGCGTTACCGAGATAATCAACAAAACATTATCATAATAATCACGCACCTTCCGCATTCCGGGCGGCTGCCTTAACCACTTGGCTACCGAGGTCTGGCTTTTAACCGTCGAAATTTGTCAGTGCTTGATGCTTATGTTTTTAGTCAACATTGCTTCATCAAATCTTAGACGTTTTTCACCTCTGAGATCCGAAAGAAATATTTTTACAAATATTTGAACATTCGGTTAAGATGAAGCTGCGTTTATAGATTAATGTTTTATATTTTTAGCGTTTTTATTAACGCTTAAATATACTTAAGTAAAATTTTAAACACTGAAAAAAGACGACAACCTCAGGCGGGAATCGAACCACGCACCTTCCGCATTCCGGGCGGCTGCCTTAACCACTTGGCTACCGAGGTCTGGCTTTTAACCGTCGAAATTTGTCAGTGCTTGATGCTTATGTTTTTAATCAGCATTGCTTCATCAAATCTTAGACGTTTTTCACCTCTGAGATCCGAAAGAAATATTTTTACAAATATTTGAACATTCGGTTAAGATGAAGCTGCGTTTATAGATTAATATTTTATATTTTTAGCGTTTTTATTAACGCTTAAATATACTTAAGTAAAATTTTAAACACTGAAAAAAGACGACAACCTCAGGCGGGAATCGAACCACGCACCTTCCGCATTCCGGGCGGCTGCCTTAACCACTTGGCTACCGAGGTCTGGCTTTTAACCGTCGAAATTTGTCAGTGCTTGATGCTTATGTTTTTAGTCAACATTGCTTCATCAAATCTTAGACGTTTTTCACCTTTTTTCAGTGTTTAAAATTTTACTTAAGTATATTTAAGCGTTAATAAAAACGCTAAAAATATAAAACATTAATCATAATAATCACCAAAAAATACACCCTTTCCAAACCCATACAGCTGTACTACACGCACACAAGGATAGCCGAACATGCACACTAAACTCGGAGCACACTGAGCTGACTAAACATAAACAAAAAAAATATCTTAAATATATTCAAAAGCAAAAAACTTTGAAAATCGCTTTATGTTAATTGTGAATTTCTCCGAGCTAGGATAATATTATTGAGCAAATTTTATAACGGAATAATTGTTACTTCATGAGGAATGAAGATTTTATAATTAATTTATGATCATAGTTCGATAAAAACGATAAATACAACTGAAAAATTACTACAAAATGCGATGCGCCGGCCGTCCGAACTCAGTTTATTCTCGCAGAGTAGAGTTTTGTAATATTAAGCATGAATTTATTATCATATTTCGATAAAAACGATAAATACAACTGCAAAATTGATACAAAATGCAAAAATGGGCATTTAACGCAAAAATCACATTTGAGATGTAATAGGCCTCTTAAGAATTAATTGTTATTGATTTCAACCCTAAAGTGCTCACGTTGGATTCTGTTGACTGCGTGGTGTAACCTGGACCTGAAGTGCCTCGGGAGGTGCCTGCCCAGCCCTAACCTGCGCCCTTTGGCTACGGCGAGCACCACATCGTCCATACTCTTCAGACCACTCTCAAACTCCTTTTCCGTTGGAGAGCTGAAAGCACAACGATACATTTATAGTAGCATATTATATACATAGCACAGCGGTTTTTCCGGAGAGGTAGGCAGAGATAGCTGTTCATTTGTTACGATCCTGACAAAAAAAGCAGTCTGAATACAGACTGACCCATTGCTAGACAAGGCCTCCACCATTAAAATCATGTCATCGCTAAAGTAGATAGGCCCGTCAGCTGGTATGAGGCCGGTATAATTTGTAAAAATGAATAGTATTTTTTTATTTTTCTAACATAAAGGTAATTCGTTGGTAGAAAAGTAAAAATGTTGCTTCCATAAAATCGCTTTCATGAAATGATTTATTTACGACTTATCCCTGTTCGTAATAATGCTTACATTACAATATTTTATGTTTGTTCATAAAATCATGGAATAACTTTGATCCTCCAAAACGTAGAATTTCGCTTTTCTATTTTATGTCCTCTAATAAAATCATCATGCAGTAGTTAGTCACTCCGTCAAAACGTAGAAACATCATAAAATGCATATAAAAGTATTTTATTCTCGGCTCATGGTGATGCTAATGGAAAAATAATGGGGAGTGTTGCTAAAGTGTCAATAAATCTTAATGTTACCGGCAGCTTTTGCATAGAGTCTGCATCAGAGCAATTTATTAAAGCGGAGGGTCGTGACTTTACGTTCTCAGCCATTCTAAGTGCAAAACTTTTTTCCTTTTATACAGAGCAGAAAGAGGATTATCTGGGAATGCTGTAATTAAATTAGACTTACGGCTTTTGCTCATTTCACGTATAAATGCATATTGAAAGTAACCCTTGGAACCTTGATAACATAACTTTGTAGAATGATGTATGTAACCTGCATGTTGCACTTCATTCGTATGTATCATTGAGCATTTATTTTTTTGTAAATAGGGTTTAACCCTAACAATATTTGATTTTAATAGCCTGTAATTGTCTTGTTGCGGCATACAAATATACTTTCTTAATCAGGAGTAACATACATGGATAGCATACCCAAATGTTAGGATTCAAATCATTTGCTCTTAGACAAAGCTGAACATTATTTATAATCATATTTTGTTCTGTTGGTAAAGGTCAAAAAAAGATAGTTAATAAAGAAGTTAGTCAGAGACTAGGCAATGAGAACAGCAAAAGCAGTTCTCTACCATAGTCCACTTTTCACCAATTAGCGACTGCACATGTGCTCAGCGTGACTGGTGGTGAACCCATCGCGGCTTTATGCTGCTGGATGTATGTGTAGTCCGTTAGTCGTCCTTTACGACACCCAAGAGAAGAGAGGGGGTGGTAGTTTTGTTTCACCGCTATGCGACACGGTTATTTTTAATAACACAATTTATAAATCTACTAACTTAATTGAAGGAGCTTTAGTAACAACAATGACGTTATTATCAGCCACGTTCGGTCTGGGTGTTCCAAATGGTTCTTCTTCTAGTTCTTTAAGATGATCTTCATAGTTCTTCGCAACTACCTCGTCTTGTTCATTATCTGTTTCAGCGTTATCATCGTCATCATCATTTTCATCATCTACTACTTCTTTGTGAAAACCTTTGTGTTCTTCCTTTAGCTTCAGTTTTGTCAACATGTCTTTGCGAGCTAGTTCGTTTAGTTCTTTAGTCGAATATTCTTTCATCTGGAAATGGATGTCATGTTACATTAAGACTGTGAAGCAACATTTTTAGAACGCTAATTTAGATATTAAGAAAGTTGAGTACGATAAAACTTTTAATAGTCCCAGGAAACAACTTCATGACCGTTTACGAGACGTAACTTTAGCAATATTATCTTTCAATTAAACAGACCATAGGTATTATTATGTTAGTTTATTATCCAAATCAGAGTTTTAATTACAAAAGGTCCATGAATAATGTTATGAAAATAGTTGACTACAATATTAAAGAACGATATTATATCGCATGTAGGTAAAATTTTTAGTAAGTTACTTTATTGGTTTCTTAAACTTTGTTTAAGTTTGTATGGGATACTGACGTCCGTAAACAAAAAAAACTTAAATAAGATTTTTTTTACTTTAATCACTTTATTCGTTTATATTTAGGTACATTGTTAATAACGCTCAAACATACTTATGATAATGAAACGTTGAAAAAAACGACTTCGACACATTGTGACGACTTCTTTGTGAAAACCTTTGTGTTCTTTCCACTAGTACTTAGTAGTTTTTTTAACGATTCTCTTTTTTTCTCACCTTAGTTAACTCCACCTTAGCAATGGATGGCAGCTCCCTTAAGGTCGGGTAGTAGAACCCAGATGCGGGGTGGTCGGGGCTCCTCGGCCGGTGCCTGGTCACTGGCTCCGGGGGGGTCGTCTCCCACCGCGGCGCAGTAAAGGTTAGCCCGCTTGCCGCCCCGGCGTCTAAAGGCTCCAACTGAGTCGATATAAAAACATATTTGTTTTATACTTTGTAGAGGCGGCTCATTTACCACCCCCTCTCTCCCCTAGGTGTCGTAACAAGCGACTAACGACTAAAGACTGCACTTACATCTATCAGCTTAGAACAGCGATGGACTCACCACCTGTCACGCTGAGCACATGTGCAGTCGCTATTTGGTGAAAAGTGGACTATGGCAGAGGACTGTTTTTTTGTCCTCATTGCCTAGTCTCAGACTAACCCTTCGGGGATTATAGTTGTGGTTATATGGATGTATGTATGTATGTATGTATATCTAATGTATAAAAATAAGTCAAAGTTGCCACTAATTCCGCTACGATTTAATATACAAATAGGATTGTGTAGACGACCTCCGTGGTCGAGTGGTTAGCACGCCGGGTTTGGCGTCGCACCATCTCTGAGGTCCCGGGTTCAATTCCCGGTCGGATCAATTAAAAAAAAATTGTTTTTCTAAATTGATTTCGGGTCCGTGTGTTTTTTCTATGTATAAGTATATTTATCCGTTATCTTACCGTATGGACGAGTTTCAAAAGAATACTTATCTTGGTCTAGAATCTAGATAATTTGGTGAGAGCGTAAACAAATTTTATTAAAAAAAATGTATCTAGTTTTAAATGTAATCGAAGAGCGGCGGCTCATTATTAAAAGAGTACTACCAACTCATCTTTCCCCATTGGTTTTTTTTATCCACATTGGGTAAGCGCTTGGCCTTCATCTCATCTGATGGTAAGTGAAGATAAGGCCGAAGGTGGAAGCGCGCTTCACCCGGAATCCTCAAGCACTGAGGAACTGGCTATCTTATCTCAAACTGTCCGAACACAACAAATGCTATAAACATTGTTGTTATGGCGACAGACTTAGATAAGATGGTGGTAGCTAGCCAGGCGGACTTAACAGTCCTACCACCAACCAAACCGAGCCCACAAAGATGTACCCCCCGCTGGGAATCGAACCCGGGACCTCTGGGTCTAAAACAGGTGGCTTAGCCACTAGACCACAGAGGCGGGTCTCGTAAAAGGCGACTAACGGACTAACGACTGCACATACAAACAGCATAAAGCGGCGATGGGCTCTCCACCTGTGCTGGGCACATCTGCAGTTGTTGTTTGCTAAAACGTGGACTATTGGCAGTGGACTGCTTCTGCGTTCCTCATTGTCTAAGTCTTTGACTAACCCATTGGGGATAAAAGTCGTGAATTTATGTAAGTAACAACCTACACAAAACTGTCAAATTTCTACAATCAATTTTAAACTTTCTTGGTTGGTTCTAAGGATCAATATTCATTGGAGAAATTTGACAGTTTAGGGTAGGTTGATCTGACGCCGTGTGTACGTATGCATGGCGATAAAATGTCTGTCCTGTCTTCGTTATTTCACTACTACGACTAGGGTTGCCACCTTTTTTGGGACCAATAAAATATTTTACATTTTGTTAAAACAAAAATAAAAAAGAGTATTTTTTTATTTGTCCTTAAAAACGTATTTTTGTTGCTCTTTGCGTCATTTATCAAATATTGTCTTTTACGTAAATGTTTTACGTAAATGTTTTGCGTAAATAGAGTATTTCAGCGTACTTTGTTGGTGTCGTAGATTATAAAGTACGCCTACATGAAAAAGAGGGCAATAGGTACTCTATTTTATAGTACTGGTGGCAACCCTAACTACGACTGCTTTGGCGGTCCTCATTGCCTAGTCTTTGATAAACGATTTGGGGATAATAGTAATGAGTAACTATATATTTGTATTAATTTCTGTAAAAAGCAATAAATACTTACATCAAGTGTTATTTGGTCCACCCAAGAGAAGTCGACGCATAGATCTACGCTGTCGACTCCGACAAACCAATCAGGCGATGGTATTATGTGACTAATTAATGACACCTGGAAATACATAAAATAACAATATATATATATTTTTTTATAGCAGAAGGAGGCAAACGAGCAAGCGGGTCACCTGATGGAAAGTAATCACCGCCGCCCATGGACACCCGCAAAACGAGAGGATTCGCAGACGCGTTGCCGGCCTTTTAGGAAGGAATAGGCTCGTTTCTTGAAGATCTCTAAGAGACCCCCACACTGGCGTCTTTCAAGCGTCGGCGTCATGCCGGTGACCACGCGGCGTCGTTGCAGCGCTTACGCGGCGTCGACGCGACGTCGACGCCGCGCCGGCGCTGAGCGGCTACCAAACGCCCGTTTGACGCCGCGTCGGCGACGCGTCGTTATAGCGTTGTTCTAGGTGTACAACCGGTAACAAAAATGGATTCCGACGAAAAAACACTTCTGTAAACGTTACTGCTAAGACAAAAATTAGTCGAATGTTTGAAATCATTTTGTCAAAGCCGGATCCGCATATTTTAAGAAAGCCGTAATAGATTAGCCCAGAACGTTTAAATGTAACGCATTAGCAGCCTTGTAAAATAAAAAAAGTCGAGTAGCTCGGTGGCGCAGCGGCTAGCGCGTTCGGCTTGCGATCTTGCCCGCTAAGCAACTATCACAATGCCGGGTCGCTGGATGGGTGACCAATTAAAAACATCTCGAGCTCCTCCGTGCTTCGGAAGGCACCTTAAGCCGTTGGTCCCGGTTGTTGTCGTAAGATGCCAGTCGTTAAAACCCACCAACCCGCATTGGGCCAGCGTGGTGGGTTATGGCCCAATATCCCCACGTGCTATTGTCCACGTGGGAGGCCTGTGCTCAGCAGTGGGACGTTTATAGGCTGATGATGATGATGATGATGATGATGAAAATATGGTTGTTAGACATTTTTATAATTGTATGGAGAAGATAATCTGATAGATCATAAACAAAGTTTTTATACGCGCTCACATTACGTGTGAATTTGTCAAAAGACTTCATGTGAGCAATATCGGAAGTTTCAGCGAATTTATAAAGTAAAAAGTCAAAGTCAAATGATTTAGTTAATATATATACAGGCACTTATTGACGTCAAAACTAATTAAAAAACAGTTAACTAACATGTAGGTAGTTAAATATTAACAACTAATCTAACAAACTTTATGATCTACTTACCTAACTAATCTACCTTTTTTCCCTGTAAGTAACAAAAGTTACTTACAGTGTAAAATATACATAAAAAACAAACGTAATGTTTATACTATTAATGGTAGTAAAAAAGTTAATTTCGTTTTGCTCTACATACTTTTAGTTATTTCACAGGACCACGCGTGATTCCAAAATTTGGGGTATTCCTCGAAGCGCACCCATTTTGAAGCGCACCGGACCAAGCGCACCTAAGCTATTCCTCCAAGCGCATCCGTTGGGTGCGCTTCAGAATAGGTAATTAAAATATTATATTTTTATTCCTCGAAGCGCACCAGCAGATAAAATGTGGAAAGAGATGCAGTAACTAACAGAAAATATCGATAACGATTAACGTACGTTTACTTTTAGAGTATCTACCTCTTTTCATTTATGTCACACTGGTACTTTTAGCACAAAATAAGTAAAAGTACTACCGTACTTTTAGTTCAAAATAACTGTCATGATTCAATTTATTATTGACATAGTAAGTTGCAGCACCTAGTCCTACTCGTTTATTTCTTTTTTCCTGATAGTTAAATGTAAGTAAGATCGCTAAGGTGCCTATCTACCTCTTTTCAATTATGTCTCCCTGGTACTTTTAGATCAATATGACTGTCATGATTCAATTTATTATTGACATAGTAAGTTGCTTAGGCACCTAGTCCTAGTTTCTATCGACATCAATATTACGAATCTTTTAAGCTCATCTCTATTTTTTACCGTAGGTGCGCTTCGAGGAATAAAAATATAATATTTCAATTACCTATTCGGAAGCGCACCTAACGGATGCGCTTGGAGGAATAGTTCAGGTGTGTTAGGTCTGGTGCGCTTCAAGGAATACCCCCAAAGTTTTCGTAAGGAGCTGTCAGATTACTTGCATTGAATTAAAAACCGTCTATAGGGGTTATTGTATTCATTTTTGATTAAAAAAATTGATAATATCGTGTATCGACACAGTAGTTTTCTATCCGCTTTGTCGATTCAAAATACTTTTAGGGGCATCCCTATCGGTAGGTAATCCAGGTAGATAAATTCACTCGCCCATACAAAGTCAACCACCCCTGGTCGTGATGCGCGGGGGTAACGTAGATTCTGTGGTGCATAGTACTTGTTGACAGAAAACGCCGCGCCGGCGTTGCGTCGACGCGACGCTGGCGCGGTGTCATGCCGGCGTCGCGTCGACGCCGCGTCGACGCCGCGTGAGCGCTGCAACGACGCCGCGTGGACGCCGTCATAACGCTGACGCTCGAAAGACGCCATTGTGGGTTGTCTCTAAGTCGTAACGGTCCACTCGGTCCAACGGAAAGCTGGCTCCACAACACTGTAGTTCGAGGCAAGAAATTTCTTGAAAAACGCACAGTAGTAGACCGCCATCCATCAAGGTGATGCGGATGGAATGACAGTCGTTTGCGTGTAGTGCGGTGAAGGAAATCAGCGGCGGGGATCAAGCCGAACAATTCCTCAGAATACTCCCCATGATATATACGGTACAATATACAGAGAGACGCAACGTCTCTTCGAAGAGCCAGTGGATCGAGCCGACCTGAAATAACCACTTCGTCGACAATTCGAGCAGCTCTACGTTGAATGCGGTCGAATGAAAGGAGTTGGTATTGGGGTGCTCCAACCCAAAGATGTGAGCAGTATTCCATATGCGGCCTGACCTGTGCTTTATACAGTTGTAAGCGGTGGGCCGGCGTTAAATACTGACCCGCTCTATTAAGCACACCCAGCTTTTTCAAAGCTAATTTAGCTTTACCTTCCAAATGACCACGAAACTGAACGTCACTCGAAATATCGACGCCAAGGATTCCAATAGTCGGATTGGTATCAAGGGGAGCTCCCTCAGAGTTCAGAGGTACGACAAAGGGATGTTTTTTTCGCGGTAAATGCGCAAACTTGTGTTTTGGAGAGGTTAAAGTGGACTAGGTTATGTCGGCCCCAATCCGAGACATGACTTAACATGTTCTCGATGTCAGTCACAAGTTTATTCCGGCCAATATTACACTGGGGATACCCCCAGTACTGTCGTCTGCATAGCAATGAATGCTGTTGTTATGCAACATGTCACTGATATGCAGAAGAAACAGAGTAGGGGACAACACACATCCCTGCGGGACTCCAGCATTAACGGGCTTCATGTCGAAGCACGAACCGTCGACTGCGACTCTGATGCTACGCCCAGTAAGAAAGCTGGCAACCCATGAACACAATTTCTCAGGAAGCCCGTATGATGGAAGTTTAGACAGAAGAGCCCTGTGCCATACCCTGTCGAAGGCCTTCGCTACGTCCAAGCTAACTGCCAGTGCCTCCCCTTTACTTTCGACTGCCTCCGCCCATCGGTGAGTAAGGTACACTAAAAGATCACCAGCCGAACGTCCGCGACGAAAACCATACTGGTGATCACTTAGTAGCTGGTTCCCTTCTAGGAACCCTAAGAGCTGGCGGTTTGTAATGGACTCCATTACTTTGAAGAGTAAAGAGGTAATAGCTTTTGGCCTGTAGTTGGACGGATCTGAGCGATCGCCTTTTTTGGAATCGGGTGGACAAGGGCTGTCATCCAAGAGCTCGGGACGACGCTAGTAGCGTAAGAGAGCCGGAAAAGGCGCGTTAGAACTGGTGCCAATTCAGGAGTACACGTCCGAAGCACAATGGGTGGAACTGCATCAGGCCCACTTGACTTATGGATATCAAGGGAAAAAAGAGCCTTACGAACTGACCTTTGCAGGAACTGAACGTTTGGCATTGTACAAGCGCAATGCGGTATGGTTGGTGGAGAGTTTTCCCCATCGTCCAAGGTCGAGTTTGATGCGAAAAGAGAGCCCAAGAGATCGGCTTTTTCCTTTGCAGTATAGGCCAGGCAGTCATCGGTCTTGTGCAATGGTGGTAGGGACGGCTGACAAAAATTCCCTAAGATAGCTTAGGCGAGAGACCAGAACGCACGCGTCCCCGAAGGAAGACGCACTAGCCTCTCGCCGATTCTACCTATGAATGATGACTTCGCCTTGGCAATGGCAATCCTTCTTAAAGGACCTGGCGGCAAAGTTGTACTTCTTTCTGAGCGCACTAGTGTTTGGATCCTTTGATGACACCGCATTAGCCCAGGCTTGGTAATGTTGTCGCTTTTGGCGAGACGCCATTTTGCAGCAACGACCAAAGCATGGTTGGGACTTGCCGCCAACAGTTTATTGAAGCTTTATATTTACGAGTATAATTACATCCAATCCGTTTTTGAATTAAAGAACCAATATAAATGAAATAAATCTTTAATTCTTGGAAATATATGGGGTGACTGCTAGGGGCCGCGGGGGGCTTCGGGGGCTGGTCGGGTCGGGTGTTTTGAACATGACAAAGATGACAAAAAAGGAATTCGTGTTTTTTTTCATTTTTAATTAAATAATTCTATTTGTGAATTTTAATTGGATAGTCTTTGTATTTATTTGAGTATCTAATTTATTTTAAAGCAATAACATAAGAAAACTAAATGGAAAACAATTATATACAACGCGCGGGCAACGGCCGGCCGGTCGACCGTCTGTTGACCCGTTCGCGCCAGCTGGGCGATAAGTACCTACGTTAATCTGCAATGATACCATTTTTGTCATGTTTAAGACGCTTGACCTGATCGGCCCTTGAAGTTTCTTGCGGTTTCTGGCAGTCACCTTATATAATATAAACTTTGTTTGCTTTTCTTTTCTTAAAATATTCGGCCACTTTAAAAATGACTGTCTTGATTATCTCGTGATAATGCACGACCCATTTTGGTTATTTTATCTCATGTGCGTCTGACACACTAGTTGCCGCCGTGAGCGATGACGGCAGAATAACTAAATGGAGCAACTGTTTCGCCTCCCCGCCTCGCCGCTCGCGTGCCCGGGGCGCGGTGCGGCGGTGGCGGTCAGACTATAATACATACTTTTTTTTCCAGAATTTAAACCATTATTTTCTATGTCTTAGATGGTTTGAAAAACTCAAAGCGCGACCTATCTAGCCTTAACTCGTAAACCCTACGCGCGCGCGTAAACCCTGCGCTCCTGACGGACGTCAAATCGATATCGAGTCGGCTTTGCTTAACGGAATATGAACGCTCGGGTCACGCGATGGGTTTCGGTTTCGCGTGGGGGTCGTTGGAGGGTGAACCTTCTGTACGGAAGTAATATTAGTTATTCTGTGCTTGTACCAAGACGAAAAACGAAACAATTTTAAAACACACAAATTTATGCTTATTAATTTTTGACGTTTTCTATGCTTAAGTTTTTATAAAAAAAGATATTTGAATGATTAAAAATGTCAACCTTATTGGTTAGGTACTAATGTTTTCCAAAACTCATTTCAACCGTTACTTTATTTTACTTTAAAAACTCAGTTATTTCCAATTTCTATTACTTACCACAATATCAATACGATAATTGGAAATCACATTTAATTTTATTCCTTAAAGTAATACCTTAAGTTAACAATTCATTGTGATTTATCATTCTTCACCTTTCATCCTAAAAAAAAAAACGATAAATTACCTATAAATATTAGCCGTTTGTGTCGCTAGGGGAGAGACACTTGCCCGCTATTTTTGTCTCGTACCAGAATACGTTTGTTTACACAATTCTATGACCACGGCTTAAATTTCGGTTCGACGCGATTCTGTTTCGGCGTGCAGTGGTACTGGGGGTAGCGATGCGCATTTTGTCTGGCACAGACTATAGCTCGTTAGATTAGTTGTTAAGTCTTAACTATAAGTTAGTTAACTGTTTTTTTATTATTATTATTATTGACGTCAATAAGTGCCTGTAAAGGTTTACATTGAATAAATAATTTGACTTTGACTTTGACTTTGAATGGGAACCACAGAGTTTGGAATGATAAGTTCCATTCCCTGCAGTATCACATCAACGACAGAGTCAGCGGCGACATCAGGATCATCCAGCGAGAAGCAAACTCGCCACCACGGGTAGAACGCAAAGAAACTTTGCATCCCATCCCAGTCCGCTGACCTATAATGCCAGACTCGATGGCTAGCCGCTGGTTGCGGTTTTGAAGTTTCTGTGAGAAGCACAGTGCTACGAATCAGACAGTGGTCTGATGAGCCTAGTGGTGCATGTAACGGTACAGAATGAATGGTATCCGTCCGTTAGTAAGGAATGTGTGGGAGTAGCATTAAAATAAATATTAATGCGTAGCACCATTAATATAATAAGCATGGAAAAGGGAATAATAAACTAGTTCAGAATAATGGTCAATGGTCTAGCGCTTTATCTTTAGTTTGAATTTCGCGGGGACTGCTCTGCGCGTCCCTTGCGACATAGGCGGCGTCTAGCGGAAGTTATTTACGTGAGCTTCGCATAAGGTTGCTAGTTTGATTTCTTTATTTTGAATTTCGCGGGGACTGCTCTGCGCGTCCCTTGCGACATAGGCGGCGTCTAGCGGAAGTTATTTACGTGAGCTTCGCATAAGGTTGCTAGTTTGACTTCTTTATTTTGAATTTCGCGGGGACTGCTCTGCGCGTCCCTTGCGACGTAGGCGGCGTCTAGCGGAAGTCATTTATTTGGGCTTCGCGTAAGGTTGCTAGGTTGACTAGGACTTTATTTTTATTTTGAATTTCGCGGGGCTTTGGGGGTCGGCAAAGTGGTTCACCTACGGGCGGACGCCATCTATGGTCGGAATACGGAACTTTTGATAATTTCCCAAAATATAGGATTATTGGCTTAAGTGGAGGATTATTAAGAGGGAATTGTTAATAGAAGGCTACATTTAGATATTCAAAGATGAAATATTGGCTGTCGGACGAGATTTGGTTAGATTATGGAAAATTTTTAGAATTGCGCGGCGAAAGCGGCAATGAGCGAGCGAGAGGTTGAGAAAAAGACAGAAAGAGAGGTCGGATGATAGCTCCACGTGGTGCGACGCGAAGGCGGGGGGCATCGGGGAAACAGCTAGCGATTGGTTGAAGGGAAGAAAAGCGGTCTCGCGCGGAAAAATGTCGAAGGCGTGTGGCGCGAAAGTTAGGATGCTTGGGAAAAGGGCGGAAAATTAGGGGGCATTCAATTTTGGGACGTCGGCGGTGCGGTCCAACTTAAGAGTGCGGTACTACTCATACGGGGAAAATAGTGTCCGAGCTTTGATAGTGCGCTAAGTGATATTCGAGCTGCGATATTAATTAAGATTTGTGAAATTGAAAGTGATTAATAAAGTAAAACTATTGCGGTCGCAACTCGAATCCGTTAACGGAATGAAGTATTCCGGGGTACATCGGCGGAAACGCGTAACGGTGGCAACGAAAACCTATGTACCTTTCAACAGACTTCGGTCTGGATGATCTTTGATTGTATTTAATAAGATCGGCGTTTTCCATTATTACGCTAAACAATACACTATCTTCGACGGAGTAATGGGGGAGAGACAGTTGTCTCCCTAGTGAAAGTTGAAGATAGGTCAGACAACATTTAGCTGGAGGTAGACCCGTATGACCCAGTCCAATCTCGAGTCTACCTCCGTACATACAGTGTAGTGATAGGAAAATAACACACTGAGTATACTGGCTCGACTGATAGAACATTTAGGAGTTAGTTGCTTTCAGGGGCAATGCGACTCTCACAACACAACACGAATTTAAGTTAAATGTGGCTTTTGCCTAGATTACAAGGTACACAAGTAGGGACTGTTAGTTCGACAAAAATATAGGCATTTTCAAGTGAGGAAAGTTGTAGGAATCTATAGGTAGGCGGATATATATATGGTTAGTTATGGGAGGCAAGGTATTTGCGCCAGGCCGGATTAATTCAGACTAATAAGGTAGGGATAATTAAGTTACGGCGCTAAATAAAATTATGATGAAGTGATGTGGGTCCTAGCTAGGCAAGTAATCTGTTACCGCAGGCCGGTAAAATTCTAATTGTTTTCCTAAAGTTGTTACCAATTAATTATTCATTTTAAATAATTAACAGAAGTATGATAATATTGTACCATCATTACTTGGAATACCTAAAAGTCTAGACTGGTTTCCTATTACAAGAAAATATTAAAAGTTATAGCAAATTAGCTTAGCGTACTGTGATGTTTGATTTCTAATACTGAAATGACCAAACAGGCATTTTTTAGCTTTCCCTGAGGTACAATACGGCCTTAAAATAGCTACACTCTTCAAAGTATGGAAAATTTTACATCCGATACCTATTAGCAAAAATAAGCTGATACAAACTGAACAACTAAAACCAGTTTAGAACCTAGGATAAGTCGTTGAAAGAAGACATTGCAAGCTATGAGCTTCTAATAATCTGAAACATAGAAATAATTGATTGATAACAACCAGCTAATTAGCCTGACAATGGTCTACTAATACCATTTGAATAGACCTCTTAAGATATGTAAGTACTTACTTCTAATAATATGAAACATAGAAATATTTGATGGGAACAATCTAATCAATCAGACTAATACCTAGTACAGTCTAATTTATATCTATTAAAGTGAGTAAAAGATAACTTCTAAATGTAATTGATTTAATGATTAACAGGGATAATTAACTACCTAATTTACTACCTACTAAAAGTATATTGACTATGATTTAGTAGTCTATCAAATTAACCCCTCAGTCTGAGAGACAGAGGGTGGTGGAAGTTAATGGAAAAATAGTTAACTTAAGTTCACTTCCTAAAAGTCAGGGATGTTGAATAAGTTAAGCGTCTTTCAATAAACTTGAGATGTACTTATACTTTATAAGATCTGTATAATGAACACTAAGAGTAACCCAAAGTAATTTACTTCAAATGATAGTATTCTATTTAAGTTCACTTCCTAAAGTCAAGGATATTGAATGAATTAAACATCCTTTAATAAACTTAAGATGTGATAATCTGCCAATGCAGCCAATCCAATGTAGTTATATTGGAACTTTACAAGACCTGTATAATAAATACTAAGAGTAAATAAAAGTAGTTTTACCTGTATTAATAGCATTCTACTTTAGCCACCGCCTGAATTGGCGTTTTATTAAATTATCCACCCTTTACGGAACTGAATATAAGTTATTGCATTGAATAATTAAGTTCTTAATGTGAAAAGGATATTTGGACGATAGCAAGCCTTGAGATAAACTCTATTGATTTATGTGGAATAATAAGAATTTAAATTGCTAACACATAGTTCATAATGTAAAATGAAATTAAATTTGAGGAGAGATGTAAATTCTCAGTTTAAAGAATTAAAGGCACAAGCTAATAATTAAAGTTAAAGCCAATGTGACGGAACTATAATTAAACCATGAGATGTATAGTACGCTATGGAGCGGTGGTGGGGCTCATAAATTGCACCAGGCTTCTTATGTATCATGCTACTGATAATAAATAATAATACCTACAAGCTAAGCTATCATCTGATTACCTTTGAGTGGTTACAAATCTTCCCCGCAGCTGCAGTGAAGGATTTAGGTCACAGTTCAGACGGAGTCATTGCTAGGCTACACATATTTATGTTATGATTTATAGACTGGTAGGTAATTAGGTCAGGAGAAAATAATTTAACACAGGGATAAGCCAATTACTAAACTTTCACGAAAGAACTTGAGTTACTTAAATGCGGTTAACAACGGAGGGTTCACTAGACGATCTGGCCAAAATAGTAGTTATTATAATATTACATTGCTTGACTGAAATTCACTGCAAATAGAATTATGCTATGCTAAGGTTTCATCATCATACAAACAATACGCACTAAACAAAACTCCAAACACAACCATTAGATTGTAGATAAATTAGGTTAATTAGTTTTAAGAATTAGATAATAAGTTAAGTTAAGGTGAAAGCGGCGAGGATGTGTGTATGTATTATAAGGTAGCTAGGCATATAGGTGTGAAAGGCATTAGATTTAGGTTTAGATTTAGGTGTAGCAATTTATCAAAGAGGGTGGAGGTTACATGCAGCAACAGAAACTTGATAGTCGTCTGGGTGCGAGGTCAGCAGAAGGTCCAATATAGAAGGTGCATGGCCCTCCACATCTGGAACCCGTGTTGGCTCGGTTACCAATTGGGACAGACTGTAGGCCAAAGCGAAGTCATGAACGGCTCTACCCGCGTGGTCAGTTGTGCGTGAACCAAGCCATTCGACGTGGTGGGCATTGAAGTGTCCCAATACCACAATCTCGGCCGAGGGGATGCGTTGGAGAAGGGAGTCTGTCGCTGTTTGGACGGTCTCGATAAATTGGTCAGTTCCGTTGTTACCGCTGTGGGACCTATACAGGCAGGCGTAGACGCGAGGATGACGTCCGCAGTCGACGTGTAGCCATAAGATGGAGAGGTCTCCATCTTCAAGATTGCCAAATCGACGGACGCACATATCCTCCCTGACATAGGCACAAACACCGGCTCGTGGAACAAATGCATATTCCAGGTAGTATCCCGAGTAGCGCAAGTACGAGATGTCAGGAGTGGGGAATATCTGCGTCTCAGTGAGGAAGAGCAAGGCCGGTTTCTCTGTCTCGAGGTGGTAATGGACGGCGCTCAAGTTAGAGTGGATTCCCGTGATGTTGCAGAAGTCCACGCGGAGCGTAGGAGGGGGTGCCAATTGTCTTGCCTTTCTCCTGCCTGCAGCATGCCTTGACACGAGCGGACTTTTGCCCTCCCCAGAATACGTAGGGCAGCCTGAGCGAGAACGCTCAGGGGGGGATTCTCCGACACTGGATGTGTCGGTACCCCCCAGGGGTATATCTAAATTAAGGTTCGCTGCCATATCAACTGTGAGGTGGGGGAGGGGGGGGAAGGGGTCCTCGGAACCCTCACTCGCCGGACGAAACACAACAGCACAGAGTGCCATTGTTTCACGCCGAATATTCGTGAGGGGGTGGTATTACGCTGGGCGAACCACTCAGTTAGTGTCACTCATTCAGCACCACCCAGGGGTCACGTGTAGGGTCTCAAGGGGAAACCTACGGACGCGAGTAACTTTAACATTACGATTCTAGCGTCCATAACTAAAGTTTGAATTAGTTTTGACTCTGGATATTATCGTAACTTTGAGTGGGTCGGTTTGATTTAAACTTGTCAATTTGTTTGTATGATGTTGTTGTCAAAAGAGACGCCAAGTTAAAAACCAGTTAATTACAGAAAAATGGGGTTCTCAGGTCTAGATTGTTTTTGGAGTGTGCTTGCTGTCAGTCGCAGATGACCTTTACAACGTAACTGGGCTTTTTAGGGGCGGCGAGAAACTTACAGGTTCCTCAAGCCGTGAGACCGAAATTTCCCAGAGAGGTTCTGGCGGGGGATGACATCTCACAAGCGAGTCTCTGATCCCCCAGAGAATCTGGTTCGAGTTCGAGTCGGTTCGAGAGCGGGAAACCCGAGGGCGCCTCTAAGAGACAAGGTACCCTCGGCTCGGGTTAACCGTGTCGTGGGGGGTAAGCGAGAAACTAGGTATACGTTACGTTACGAACGTATCCTGTTATAGAGCGAGTGTGAACCGGGTCTACGCACTCTTGTCACAGTGTTATTGTTCTACGAGTGCGGTGTATTGGTCCTAAACTAGTGTGCAAGTGTGTCTGGGTGAGTAGTGTCGGGCTGGGGCGCGTTTGCAGTCGTTATTGCATCATCGGGATCAGGTCTAGAATGACCTATTTGATGACTCAAATTCTGTTACGCCCATGTTACGACATTTTCGACACTTACAAAAAGTTCAAAGGTAAACAAAATTGTTTCGAAAAGTATTTTTTTTAGAAACGCCTGTTGCGGGCCCTGTTCTAGGATATTATACCTTTTATACTACTACTAACATTCAGTACAAGCTATTACTCTATACCTAAATCTATTTATTAACCAAATACATTTTTATAAACGTTATTTTTAAAAATGCCTTTTCTCGCAGACTTCTCCAAAGGTTTTAATACAAAAAATACATTAACAAAAAATCAACTCACCAAACTATGCCCCCCATCGACTAGCACGACATTCTCCGTTTCCCCCACACCAGCTCCGACAGCTGGTGCTGAGAACTGGTCGTAGACTTTGGGGTCATCTTCGCCTTCCTGCACCAAGACGTCGATCTTCCCGAACTGAGTGAAAGCCCTCACTGAAGGCCTCGCCACCTCTCCCATGCGATACAGAGCGTAGGAGGTATTGTGGGATTGACCTGAGGAAAAATTTAACTTGGTATACCATTCATATCACCATCAGCCTTTTTTTACTAGGTGCTTTACGCATACACCGAACCCTAGCGCGACCACGGGTTATGTGGAACATTCCTCCCCCTCTGCCGCTCAGTCAGAAAATGGTTTTTTTAAAAATTAAAACAAAAAAGTAGCACAACAAAACGACCAACAAAAGTTTGGCCAACGAAAGCTGAACCTCGTAATTATTTGATTGGCAACACTTTGTCTCTATGTGTGTCTATCTGAGGTGTCATGTCGTATGTCAAATTGAAATTTTTCTGAGAAAATTGCAGCTGTGTGAGTGAGCCTGTGTTACCCAGTCATGTTTTTTTTTAAATTGCCGCGTTTTTCCTGGTTCAGCTTTCCAAGTTGGCCAAACTTACACCAACAGTAAATACGTCACTGAAATAGAGAAACGAGAAAATAAAACAAAATATAATCTGAAAACGAAAGAGTCCGTTAAAATACCTTTAGGCAAGCACAGCATGTTAAAATTTTTACTTTTCAATCTTATCCCAAGTGCATAGAGTTCAATATTTAGTGGCTACACAGCTGCCATTACCTCAAAAAGGGTTAAGTCTATGTTCGCATGAAGTCTCGAACGAAAGCATAAAAAAGGTTCACTGTCAAATTAGTGTTACAATTAAAAGTAATAGTTGCTTATCCCGTAGGATCGCCTACTAAACTGTTATCTTGGCCTCTATCAAGGCCTTTTATAGGCCATTTCCTGTAACGGCCCCTGCGAGATATGCAAATAGAGCTGTTGTAGGCATCGTGTGCATTTATTCTAATTACTAGAGGATGTTGGGTGAATAGATAAGCTTTATGCAATTTATACTAGGTTTAAAACGAAATACATGCGAAATACATGATACATAATGCGGATGTACTCGTGTTTATTTTAGATCATCATCATCATCATTATCTTCATCATCAGCTTATAAACTTTCTTTTATAGAACGTTATGGAACGCGTTCCATAACGTTCTATAAAAGAAAGTTGAATGATTGGGAAGATTGTTATTTTCGCACAACTGATTTGGTCATAACATATTTAAAAATAAACAAACTGGTATTTAAACTTTGTCATACCGTTTTCGAACAATAAAAAAAGCTTCGAAAGTATGATAGGCCCCTTTTGCAAGGCCCTTGTTCACATTCACAATAGCGACTAAAGAGTTGGTGTTCATAAAAATAATTTGTTTTTCTGCTTTTAGTTTCAAGCACAATTGCGGTATATTTCAATATTTCAGTGATTTCACACGCACAAAACCATTAGTGAAAAGTAGTGAAAATATGATTTAACTAGCGGCCGCCCACGGTTTCACCCGCATGGTTCCCGTTCCCGTTGGAAATCGAGATAAAAAGTATCCTATGTATTAATCCAGGTTATAAACTATCTGTATGCCGAATTTCATCCAAATCCATTCAGTAGTTTTGACGTGAAAGAGTAACAAACATCCATCTAAACTTACAAATTTTCGCGTTTATTATATAGGTAAGTAGGATAAAATGTCTACATCATCATTATAATCAGCCTATAAACGTCCCACTGCTGGGCACAGACCTTCCAACATGGACAACATCACATGGGGAACTTGACCCATAACCCACTATGCTGGCCCAATGCGGTTTGTCGGGTTTTAACGACTGCCATCTTTCGACGACAACCGGGACCAATGACTTTACGTGCCTTCCGAAGCACGGAGGAGCTCAATGTTTTTAATTTGGTCACCCATCCAGCAACCCGGCATTGCGAAAGTTGCTTAGCGGAAAAGATCTCAAGCTGAACGCGCTATAGCCACTGCGCCACCGAGCTCCTCTGCGCCATCGAGCCCTTAGCTCTCACTTTAAATTTAAAAAAATAAGAGTTATTTCTTTTTTTGTATACTATGCGGGTAAGCTTTTGGCTTTTATCTCACCTGGTTTTTGAAGTGCCTGGATTTTTTAACGACTGAAGAACTGGCAATATCCTATACTAACTAAAATAATCCAATAATAACCTATCTCTAACTGTCGGAACACAACAATGCTGAGTAACAAGTCAAGTCAAGTCAAATTTTTTATTCAATGTAAACCTTTACAGGCACTTATTGACGTCCATACTAATAAAAAAATTACAAAACAGTTAACTAACTTGTAGTTAAGACTTAACAACTAATCTAACGAGCCAGATAAATGCGCACCGCTACCCCCAGTACCACTGCACTAACATTGATGTTATGCCGCCAATTTGATGGTGGTAGTTAACCAGACGATTCTCTAAAGCTCGATCGTAAACTAACTTTTAACTTTGACCCCCACGTTTCCTTCGATTCCGATCAAGAGTGACTTTTAATTGTACATACATAATATAATCATGACTATTATCCCCGAAGGGTAGGTAAGAGACTAGGCAATGAGGACAGCAAAAGCAGTCCTCTACCATAGTTCACTTTTCACCAAATAGCGACAGCACATGTGCTCAGAATGACAGGTGGTAAGACTATTGCTGCTTTATGCTGTTGGATGCATGTGCAGTCTTTAGTCCGTTAGTCGCCTTTTACGACACCCAAGGGAAGAGAGGGGGTGGTAGTATTCTTTCACCGCTATGCGACACGGCAATATGTAGTGACCTATAAAGTTCGTTGTTACAGACTGTGACGTTTGTGTACAATCGAATTTAGAGAATGCAGGGTTTTATAAATCACAACTGATCCAGGATCAAGTTTTGCGAGCCTTTACATAATCGCTTTTACATATTTCTTTCAGAATAGGAGTGCAGGTTAATTTATTACTTACATAATCGCTTTTACATATCACTTTCAGAATAGGAGTGCAGGTTAATTTATTTCCGTTATTAATGTAGCATTGTGAATGTAATGATTTTAAAATATTCACAGTGTTATGTACATCGACGTTTTCCGCGGGGCCTTACTCCTCTGAAAAGATAAGCGTTTGGCCTTCGCCCTTAACATTATTTACCTTCAGACGAGATTCAAAATTCAAAATTTATTTATTTGCAAGAATACATGGTAATTAAGATGGTAACAATATTTACATACATCATGATTCGCCTAATTATTAAGCATGCAAATACTATTCGACATTGTTATAAATAGATCTAGAGATAGGCTAATATCTAGCTTACCAGGCTGGCCCAGCCACTGCTGGGGGGCGATCGCGCTAAATAATTTCAACTAAACCACAACTGAATCGCAGTCATTGCTAGTGCTATCGCGTTTCACACATGCGATGGCGCTATACGTAGTTGGCAGAACGGCTGCATTTCAGTTGTGGTTTGGTTGAGATTTTTTGGCGCGATCGCCCCCCTGGGCTCAGACCGTTTGAAGGCTGATACCACAGAACACATAATAGTACAAGTCTGTTAAAATATTAATTTAGGGGGTTAAAGTTACTCGCGTCCGTAGGTTTACCCTTGAGACCCTAACACGTGACCACTGGGTGGTGCTAAATGAGTGACACTGACTGAGTGGTAGAGCCACGCTGCGTTGCAGCACGCATTGGGCCGGCTCGCCCGGCGTAATATCACCCTCTCACGAATATTCGGCGTTAAATAACGGTACTTGGTGCTGTTGTGTTTCGTCCGGCCAGTGAGGGTTCCGGAGGCCCTTCCCCCTTCCCTCCCCTCACAATTCCTTTTCCTTCCTTAAACTTATTCCTTCCTTAAAGGCCGGCAACGCGTCTGCGATTCCTCTGGTTTTGCGGGTGTCCATGGGCGGCGGTGATTACTATCCATCAGGTGACCCGCTTGCTCGTTTGCCTCCTTCTTTTATAAAAAAAAATATATCGTTGCAGTTGAAGCTCTGACTACGGCCCTGTTGGCCACAATGATATTTTATAAAGGTCATTGGTTGGCCACTATAATTATATAATATCCAAGTTATATAATATACAGAGTGTTTGGTAATAGGTACCTAGTTATATATTGCAGTCCCACTAGGGCTATAATATAATATTAAGTGCAAGAATAACTGTGTTTAAAAATTTAGAGGCTTATAAATGTTTTCCTTTTTCTTAAGCAAAATACATACCTTACGGTATCGCGTCTAAGCAGCATACTTATAGCTTGAAAATAGTCGCGGGCTATGCAAAGAGCGGGTAAGTTAAGTGGGAGCCTCGCCGGCATCTTAAATACTTAACTTATCTAAGTGCAAAACTTGTACAGAGGTTTTTGAGCGGATAATAGTGCGCCGATAAAAATGCAAAGCACCAAAGCTAACTTTTGAACTTTGGTGAAGCTGAAAATTTAATAAATACTTCTCATACACTCTATCTAGTGGGTGTCGTAGGAACTAAGTAGAGCCCATTGAAATGAAGTACTTTTTAAAATCTGCAAATGTTTTTAAAGGTCAGCCTTAACTAAAGCAAGGAATAATAATAATAATCTTTATTTATCAAAACATCAATTTGATACATTTTGTATAACACTTTATTTAGTACCGAAACTAGTTTACTTGTCTGATGTTGTCCCAGTCAGGGGGAACTATCAGTCTTTAAACTTCTAATGATGGATTGGACTTCTTCAATATCGGTATCAAGTAGTACAAATGAGTTATTAGGGATATATTGAATAGAAGGGTGACTAATCTGAGCTGGAATTTTGTTTTTAATTTTTTGAGCTAATTTTCTCCAATATTGTTAAAGAATTTATTAATTTTCTTTTGGATCATTATCTAACTAAAGTAAGTGAATCAGTGCACTTCTCCTTACAAGGTTTATACTTCGCAATGTTATTTAATAACTTCTCATGTTTTTTTTTACGCTGGTAGAACAAGCATTCTCTAATTGTGATTTCTCGTACTTTAATTTAGCTTTTTTAATTATCTCATACAAATAATTGCGTTAGTTTTTGATTTTTCGTACATCATTACTTTGTGTTTTTTTAATTTAAGGTGAAGTTTGTCTTTGTGTTGGATACATCTCAGTAGTCCCGGTGTAATCCATAATAATTAACTTACTTAGGTAACTTACTTTAATACAATTATGTATATAGATGGCTGAAGCTTCCATTTAACTAGCTATAAAATCGCTATATAAATCATCATTTTCTTCAATGTTACTCACTATCTATAAATAACTTGGTTTAAAAAAAATCAATTTGATCGCCTCTGTTGCCTGTGGCTAAGCCACCGGTCTCAGACCCAGAGGTCCGGGTTCGTTTTCCAGCGGCGAGTACATCTTCGTGTGCTCGGTTTGGTTGGTGGTAGGGATGTTAAGTCCGCCTGGTTAGCTACCGCCATTTTATCTAAGTCTGTCGCCATAACAACGATGTTTATAGCATTGTAGTGTTAGCTGATAGCAGTTTAGTAAAAAGATAGCCCAGTTGGGCTAGTTCCTCAATGGTTGAGGATTCCGGGTGAAGCGCTTTTACCTTCGGCCTAATAGTCACTTACCATCAGGTGAGATGAAGGCCAAGCACTTACCCATCTTAGAATAAAAAAAAATCACTCAGCTTTACCCGGAATTGCAAATTCGAGTATTTGATAAAATATCAAAAATCAGGTACCTACGTAGCGAACAAAACATAGAATGGTTAATAAAATGTTCCAAAGCAAAGGTACCTAACTAAGGTAAGCAATCTAGGCAATTTTCGCTTCTTTGTTTTATAAAAAAAAGAATTGGATTCGTAAGAAAAAAAAACAAATTTTATTTGTGTGTAACACGCAACATTCTTCCTGAGACGAATCCATTTGATCTTGAACGTCTGTCTCTAATACCATTTACGAATAGGGTTGTCACCGAGCCGAGTTAATCATGTTGATGTTAATACATATATATTATCACGACTATTATCCCCGAAGGGTTAGTCAGAGAGTAGGCAATGAGGACCGCAAAAGCAGTCCTCTGCCGTAGTCCACTTTTCACCAAATAGCAAATGCACATGTGCTCAGCGTGACAGGTGGTGAACCCATCGCCGCTCTATGCTAATGGATGTATGTGCAGTCTTTAGTCCGTTAGTCGCCTTTTACGACACCCAGTGGAAGAGGGGGGGTGGTAGTATTCTTTCACCGCTACGCGACACTGTTAACGTGTAATATAATAATAAATAAATGTTATATAAATAGCAACTGGAGTACAAAAATAGTACGCGTATAATTTTGACTAAATCTTCCCATTTTCAATTGTATTGGATTTCCGCAACTAATGATGTAAGTATTTTTTGTGGAAAATTATTATTTACACAAAAATGTTATTTTATTAACAGATTGTCAAAAATTGATATAATTGTGTAGCTTTAAAGTAAGAAAATTTTAATTATGTTTACTTATCCAATTATTCTTTGACATACGAGTATTATGAGTATTCTTAAAATGTAAAAAAAAACATAAATTATAGCCTATATTATTCTGTCCCATTACTAGGCAAATAGGCCTCCAACCTCCATCATTGAATTCAAGTCTTCGCTATAGTTGTTTGGACTAGGCCCAATCACCACGCTTGCCAAATGCATATGCAATGCAATGCACAAACCCGCGTAATGCATCACCTTTTATCTGGTGCAGCATTAAATATTATTTTAGGTTTCGGTTTAAAGACATTTATTTTCATAAGAACTATAGAATGGTTACTTAAAATGAAATATGTAAGTAATATACTTAATAATAAAAAAAACCTAAACATTTTTTTTATATTTTGATAAGTAAGTATGTAGGTATATTATTAATATATTATTTATTTAATAGTTTTAAAATAAATGTTATATATTTTCTTAGTTTTGCTTTTTATTCTGTTCATAACTATGTTTTAAATATTTGCACCTCCGATCATTGTTTAGAAGTTCTCTCCATCCGATTGGTTGTCTGGCAGAAATCGCTTTTATGCGATAAGACCGCCAAATTGTAACTTTGTATTTTTGCAAATGTTTGTGTTATTATGTTACAATAAAAGTATTATCTATCTATCTATCTATCTATCTATCTATCTATCTATCTATCTATCTATCTATACATATATATTTTTTTAAAATTTTTGGTTTTCCATTGTAATACAACTGAATAAGGTTCAAATTATTTCCACTACCAGTTAAAGGATTAAAATCTCTAACACTTTGCCCGATCTGGAAATTGAACGCACGCTGGACCTTCGGTTTTCGAGGGGTTATTATTATTATTATGAAATACTTAAGATGTCTTTATTATTAAAATTTTGCATTCACAATGCTATATAGATATAGGATAAAATGTTTACTTAGAAAAAAATCAACTAGTCTCAGGAAAGCTCGAATGTTATTCGAACCCATGACCTTTGAATTGCCGGTCCACTGCTCTATCCGCTAAGCTACCGAGACCCCAGTAGACTCGTTTAATTCTTTTTAGTAACTGATGATGATGATTTACGCTGGAAGCTGGGTTCGAATCCCATTCGAGCTATTCCGAGACTGGTTGATTTTTTTCTAGTACTTAAACATTTTTTTGTAGTAAACATTTTATCTATACTTTTACCTACTTTAGATGGTTAAACAAAAACAGAACAGCAGCAATGGCGCCTCTCGTTCAGCTTTTATGAACCACTATAAAGGTCGAAGCTTTTAAGTTTTATGAAACCAGTCAATGTGTACTTATGGAGATTACCGGGCGAATGGTTTCCGAATCGATTATTATGGACTATCTAGCAAACTATTTAAAGTGCTACGTTCTTTTGATAGCTAGCAACATACGAAGTATATATAGTTTTGTGCTCCTAAAACTGCGGATAGTTTTAAATTAAAAATAAATAATTAGCGGGTTTTATAGGTAAGTAGGCGTAAGAGTAAGTGGACCATAATTCGAAAAAAAAGAATGTAAAACGTATCTATCTAAGTATATAAATTTACATACGTTATACTTTGTTAACCGTGTTTCGTAGCGGTGAAAGAATACTACCTTCCCTTCCCTTAGGTGTCGTAAAAGGGGACTAACGGAATAAAGATTGCACATATACATCCAACAGCATAGAGCGGCGATGGGCTCACCACCTGTCGCAGTCGCTCTTTGGTGAAAAATGGATTATGGTAGGGGACTACTGCTTTTGCTTTCCTCATTGCCTAGTCTCTGACTAACCCTTCGGGGATGATAGTCGTGATTATGAATTTAAGTATGAGTATGTAAGTAGAATCAATTACAATTTTATTATATCTAACCCTTAGTCCTACCCAATGATATTACATGTAAATATTGTATATATTATATGTAAATAGATAAAAGGTCATTGTTAGCACCCGATTATACTATTAAAACGTCCACAGTCATGTCTTAGTAACCTGCTTTGATATATCTTCACCGTTCAAATGTCACCAAGACACTTGTATTAACAAAATTGAGGCCCTGATCCGCAATAAAACAGATCGGAGGCCAAAAAAGCATATCCGCCAGCCCTGGCGTCGCCTGCCCTCTTTTTGATTGAAAACAGACAAAAGGATTTTTTGCGTCCGAAAAAGGACAAAATGCCTTTCAAATAGCTGTGAGCCGAAGATTTATATCCTGTTGGAGATAATTCAATATCGTCCGCTTTCATAATAATGGAGACAACTTCGTTTTCTGGTCACGCCACCGACGCCGCAGACGACAGTTTCTTTGGAAGCGAATTGAACACGCCTTAATTTGGCCGGATCGACATTGTGCCGAAACAAAGTGGATTAATATTTTGGAGAATTGAGTGGGCGGTTTTAATTCATTTTTAAAATAGTCCACAACCGCCGCTGGATGGCCCACCTGGCCCAGTTTAATGTGGAGTGTGATTGGCGTTCGCTGTCGAAAATGCCTCGACCAAAAATTATTGTGGATAAGTTTGCATTTTATTTTGTGCAGCCATTTTTTTTGTTGCGCTCTGCCCTAGTTTTGGAAAGTTTCGGCTGATATTATTTAACGTTTTTTATTCTCCGGCTAAGTGGCGAAAATACTGAATGTATATACGTACTACTTTACCCTAAAATCTTAGTTACTAAGACTATCTTTATCTCTAACTTCGAAACACTTATTATTAAAAAAATATTAAACAAAATAACCCATTATTTTTATTCATTTATTTTACATTGTATTTTTTAAAAATATAATTGTTGTGACCATTCACTCTGTTCTATTTCTAACTTAACTAAAAATAGCACTTGAAAAAGACTTATTACACCTGAAGCCATTCTCTGTAAAGACAAATAGCAAAAACGTCCCGGCGCCCAAGCAACCATGACTAAAGTACACTCAACATTTTCCCACTCAAACAAACAAATCAAAAAGTCAACTTGAAACTACAGTGAGGGGACATTCGGGGCGTGAAAAGGCACAATATGATACCATCGTGGCTGGACCGAGGACAAATAAATACTCTTATCTGTAACGAGCGAAGCCGCGCGGCGACACTTAACCGCCAGATAAAAAGAAAAGTTCCTTCTTTCAGATGCTCCGTTGTTTTTCCGCTGTGTCGTGATTACATAAATAACAGTTGGTTCTCTTGAATCGACGAATTGTTTGCTGTATTTCAGTTTGTAAGTGCTGTATAAACTGAAATACAGTCACACATTTTGTCTCATCATCTTAACTAGCATACATCCCACTGCTGGGGTCAGGACTTTCCACATGGAACAGCACTGGATAGGTTAGGGCATTACCCATTATCTAGCCCAATGCGGGTTGGTATCTAGGTATAAGCAACAATTAGCGCTAAATCAGGACATGTTAGAGCAATCCGGCCTGAAATGTGTTTATATTTATTTTTTAAAGTATTATAATGTATGTGTATACTTTAATATATTTTGTGTACAATGTAATGTGTAATTTGACGACCTCCTTGGTCGAGTGGTTTGTACACCGGTTTCCATGGTGTCGCCATCTTTGAGGTTCCGGGTTCGATCCCCGGCCGGGTCAATTTAGAAAGTATTGTTTTCTAAATTGTCTTGGGTCTGGGTGTTTTCTATGTATAATAAGTATGTATTTAAGTATTTTAAGTATGTTTATCCGTTGTCTAGTAACCATTTAACGAGTTTCTTCGAAGCTTCTCTTGGGCTAGATAATTGGTGTGATTGTAGGAAAGATTTATTTATTTATTTATGTATGTATATTTGGGCTAGTTAAGTGTTATATACACTTTTAAACTTTCGCGTTCCATTATAAATACATATTTAGACGGGGATTAACGCTAACTACATATTATAGGCATACTACGCATACCTTTTTATACCCGACGTTGTATGTCTATATTAAGTATTTTGGGGATCAAAGTTGCTCGCGTCCGTAGGTTTATCCTTGAGACCCTACACGTGATCCCTGGGTGGTGCTAAATGAGTGACACTGACTGAGTGGTAGAACCACGCTGCGTTGCAGCACGCATTGGGCTGGCTCGCCCGGCGTAATACCACCCTCTCACGAATATTCGGCGTGAAATAATGGCACTTGGTGCTGTTGTGTTTCGTCCGACCAGTGAGGGTTCCGGAGCCCCCCCCCCCCTCCTCCCATTCCTATTCCTTCCTTAAACCTATTCCTCCCTTAAAGGCCGGCAACGCGCCTGCGATTCCTCTGGTTTTGCGGGTGTCCATGGGCGGGGGTGATTACTCTCCATCAGGTGACCCGCCTGCTCGTTTGCCTCCCTCTTTTATATAAAAAAAAAAATGTAGTTAGCGTTAATCCACGTCTAAATGTGTATTTAGTTAAGTGTTTCTTTTTTTAATTAAATTAATTGTGTCACTGGTTTACTGGTAGAGAATGCCTTATGGTATTAATTCCGCCGTTTGCTGTATTTTAGGAAATAAAGTGTAAATAAATATATGCTTATGAACTAATTACCAATTCAATACACAGTAGGTACACATGTATTGTATTTTATTTGCAAAACTAACCAAATACTGGAGACCACTGCGCTTTGGGTCGGTTCTTCGGGTAATCCTTGGGGAACGTCTCCTCACTCCACAACATTTTTAACTTCACTTTGTAAACAGCCACGTCGTCAACGTCACAACACTGCACTACAAAAACAATGGAGCACAAAAACAAAATGGTCGCCATTCGGTGATTGACCGCCATGGCGAGAGGACGTATCGAAATTCTATTATTAAAATTTTCAACTACAGAATTTGTGTAATATTGTTTTGTTCGAATTAAATTCTGTCGTCTTGTTTCCACGTGCGTGCAGTAGCTGCGAGGAGTGGCAGTGGACTTTTCTATTTTGGATTCACACTGCTCTTAGGACTGAAATAAACGCGCTGGTGACGGTACGAACTCGCGTGAACCGACCACTTTCATGTCTTTTGATGTATTGCATAAACGAAAGCGTGTTTGTGTCTGTTAATCTCATAGTTACTAGCTAGGTATTTTACCTACAAATAAACAGGTAACCCATGATGATTAATAAAGGATATTAGTACAAACCTACTTACTTGTTTAATGATTGATTTATTTATCCTAACATGATCTGTCTGACTATACATTATTCGGGTCGAGTCTAAGCGGGTCGAGTGGGCGTGGAGCCAGGGAAAAGAGGAGGTGGTAGGTAGTATTATTTTAATAAGTCGCTACGCGACACAACAATACCAGAAGTATCAAAAAATATCCTCATTCTACCTATTTCTCTATCCACCTTCATTGGGTGTCGTAAAAGTCGACAACATCCCAAACTCTACACATTTATCCAACAGCATAGAGCGGCGATGGGCTCATCATTTGTCACGCTGAGCACGTGTGCAGTGGTTATTAAGAGGGTTTACGCATTTCGGTTTCCCATACAAACTTCCAAGTCGAAATTTTTTAAAACCATTAAGCCAATTTCAATGAAACTTTACATGCTAAAGTAACATACATAGTTCTAAATAGTTTATTGAAAACATTTTTAAAGAAACGTTTAAATAACTGAGTTAATGCGATTTTAAACTTTCTATAGTGGACTTTAAATCACAATAACTCAGCTAAATAAACCTTTTTTAAAAATGTTTTTAACAAACTATTTAGATCCCTGTATTTTGCTTTAGCATGCAAAGTTTTATTAAAATTGGTCCATTGGTTTTTAAAAATTTCGACTTGGAAGTTTGTATAGGAAACCGTACTGCGTAAACCCTCATAAGTGAAACGTGGACAGTGGCAGTGGTACCTACGCTTTTGCTTTCCTTATTGCCTAGTATCTGACTAACCCTTTGGGATAACAGTTGTCAGTGTATGTATTTATGTATGTATGTATTTATGCAGTTTTATAGCAGAGCCGGTGGTGTAAGCCTCGGAACCGGTACTTGGGTTTGCACGCCTGCGCGCATAAACATGAGGTAGACTTGGCTAGAAGTCTGCACTAGAAAAATGCAAAGCAATGCCCTTCACATTGACATATTATTACATAAACCATTCAAGATACCACTTTTACTCTGATACGTAGTATAGCTATAGTATAACAGCGCTAACTGTCATATTAGGTGTATACTTTTTTCTTAAATAAAGGCTTGGTGCGGTTAACACATTTAGCCAGTGTCAAGTAAAATAGATAATTGCTATTATTTTCTTAGCGTAAAGTACATGTTAGTGAGTAATAGTAATCAATGTTTAATGGCAAATGGTAATCCCCCAAACCCTTAGAGCATTCATTGAATGCTCTAAGCCCAAACCCCTTGAGTTTCAGTGAAGATGTGGGACATTAGTAAGATCTCACACGGACTTCTTGAGAGAATTTGTTAGGTGATGTGCACTGTTTTGTTTTACTTGCCAATATTTATGCACGTTCACGAACACTAAACGGTTTGTAATCCACTATTATTTTACATAAATATTCAACAAAACACAAATTTTAGAAAATAAAACAAAACTGCAGACAAGACGCTTTACTTTCCCGCTAAGATATAAGTACGAATCCGTTTCATTAACATTTTTTGATCGAGTTAGAAAATTATAACTTATTAAAATTTAAGGAACAGCTCTGCTGTCTGTTCTTTTTTTTTCATGATTTCAGAGTCGGTCCCATTATAAAAGTTGTGCAAGATGATGAGCAGAAAATAACATACATAGGATACATACATAATCATAACAACAACTATTATTCCCGAAGGGCTAGTCAGGCAATGAGGACCCCAAGAGCAAACCTCTGCCGTAGCCCACTTTTCACCAAATAGCGACTGCACATGTGCTCAGCGTGACAGGTGGTAAGGCCATCACCGCTTTATGCTGTTATGGATGTATGTGCAGTCTTAAGTCCGTTATGTGCCGTCCGTCAGTCGCCTTTTTCGACACCCAAGGGAAGAGAGGGGGTGGTAGTATTCTTTCGCCGCTACGCGACGCGGTTAATAGAAAATACCTTAAAGCGATTGTACAAAATTAAAGGGTTTAATATAAAAAGCCCGAATGCCAGCGGGCCGACCACCGCAGGTGGACTATATACGGCCGAAATTAAAATCAACTTATCTGACGTTTTACCTACTAGAGTTAGTATTCCATACAAATTATGTCACACTTTTAACTCTAGTTGGTAAAACAACAGACAATTTATTTCTAATTTTGTCGATAATCAGACTTATTAGAAAGCAATGGATCAGGCTAGCACTGGACAGAGAAAAATAGCGTGAAAAAAGAAGGGTCTTTCTTAGATACAGGCTGATTAGATAAAAAGATACCTACATATAAAATATAATTATCAATTAATGCTCAAAGTGGTGATCTTCTTAGCTAACTATTAGCTGCCGTGACGTCACAACAAGCCTCCGCAGACGTCATCAATCACGTCACGCTGCGCCGCGGGACGTCAGTGACGTCACTGACCGCTGTCCGATGTGGAGAGCCGGCACATGCGACATGCTATAGTGACGTCATGGCTATGATATATTGAGAGGGAAAATGGTTCCTTCATTTATTTTGTACCTACTAGCGGCCCTCCCGCGCCTTCGTCTACGCTTACTTAGAAACAGCGTCATATTTTAGCCATTTTATTCAGAATGTTTATACAAATTATAAAAAAAAAAACATAGTTAGTTATCGCTCTTTTTATTAGTGAAAACCGCATATAAATAAATTGCGTGGCTTAGAAGAAGAAAGCGGAGCCACAGACACAGGAAAACGGCGACTTATTATAATATCGATACCTTTGCGGCTCAAAGGGCGTAACTACCATTTTGGCCAAAAAAAAGAATGCCATCTTATTCAGGTTTTACTCCGCTATGGAACTGTATTTATAAAGTTCTCAAATTCTGAAAACAATGGCGAATACGACGCCAAATTTCAAGGCATGTAATGTAGACTTCTTCGTATTTTTGGACGTAAAAGCAATCATTGTTAGGCATCATCAAAGTGTTGGACGTAAACGGCTCTCTCAAATTAAATTGTAGGGCGTGTATGCGTATGACTAAAAGTCATTTGTGACCATAAAACTAACTAAAGTATATAGGTACGCCCCGAGGTTAAATAAACTACGATTATTTTATTTACTATTTAATTTGATTTTCTCCATACGTTCAACAATCGTAACTTTTACGAAAAATCAGGCGATTTGCACTTATCAAGTACAGGCGCGAGTGGAAGTATGATTGAATTAATGGAGTGGTATTAAAGCAACTAACATATTAGCGGTATTAAATAAAACGTCTTCATTTTATGTTTTCAATAATAAATTTTCTACAACTAATGATTAAGTAACGTAAAAACGTAATAAAACTATATTTCTAGCATTTGATAAAAAATATTTTGTAATTCAATTAATTTATATTTAAGTATGAAATTGGCGTTTTGTCGTACTAGCCATTTTGATCTCAAATATCTCCTCTTTGGTTAGGAATTCCAATTTCAAATTTATACAACTATTTACTCATGCTTTTGTATTTTAAAAACCGTAATTCCTTTGTTTTTCCTCTAAAAAACAGTGCGTTTTTGGTTCCAATGTTTTTGTTCTGAAAATTTCGACCTGCAGAACAAGCCCCGTGGACGCCGGAGACCAAAATTGATAACGAAGAATTTAAGGCTATTGTGGAAGCAGATCCATCACAAACCACGTTCGAGTTAGCTGGAGGCTGCGGTGTTAGTGATAAAACTGTTTAATCCACTTGAAGCAAATTGGGAAGGTGAAAAAGTTTAAAGGCTTGGAAACCTCATGAATTGAGTGCAGCAAACCGACAAACGCGCGTCGACTGCTGCGTTACTTTACTCAACCGGCACAATAATAAAGGGATTTTAAATCGAATCATTACCTGTGATGAAAAGTGGATCCTGTACGATATCATTGAGTATATCAGAAACGCTCATCGCAATGGCTGAACACTGGCGAAGCAGCTAAATCCTGCCCAAAGCGAAAATTTACTCAAAAAAAATTACTTGTGAGCGTTTGGTGGACTAGTACCGGTGTCGTAAACTACAGCTTTCTTAAATCTGGCCAGACGATTACGGCAGATGTCTATTGTCAGCATATGCAAACCATGATGGGAAAGCTAGCTGCTAAACAACCAAGGCTGATCAATCGCTCTAGGCCACTGCTGCTTCAGGACAACGCTAGACCACACACTGCACAACAGACGGCTACCAAATTAGAGGAGCTTCAATTGGAATGTCTAAGACATCCACCGTACTCCCCGGACCTTGCTGCAACAGATTACTATTTTTTTCGAAATTTGGATAACTAACTTGCAAGGGAAAAAATCAACTCCGATAGGGCAGTCCAAAGCGCTTTCAAAGATTTTATTGATTCCCGTCCAAACGGTTTTTTTAGGAAAGGGATAAACTACCTATGATATGGCAAAGTGCATAGATAGCAATGGTTACTTTGATTAAATAAATACATTATATTATAATAAAAAATCGATTCAATTTCGTATGTAAGGACCTAATAATATATATTACCTTTTTCAGGACTTGCCAACAATCAAGATTGTTTTCAATAATCCAAAAAGTTTAGTAGCCTTTTATTCATTTCTTTCTTCTAGTAACTAATTATAAAATACTGAATTTTGTTTGTCATTACTAAAATTCAAGAATACCAGCTAACTTTTATACTATCTATATATATTTCATATACCGTTATGTTTTAATATTATACACCATAAAAATCAACGAAATTGAATGTAAGAATCATATTTATATGATCAATAACAACAAAGTTGTGTTAAATACAAAAATTTCATTTTAGTTTTCTCTCCTGAAAAGTCGTGTTTTGGTGGTTACGCTCTTTAAGCCGCAAGGTATATGTAATGATAATGATGTTATTGATACACTGGGTGTCTCGAAAATACCATACCATATCTTCAAAACTGTTAGATAAATAAGCGTGAGGAAACGTATACGGTTATTTAAAAAAATGTGTAAATTTTTGCCCGACTTGTTTTAATTAGGTAAAATGTTGTTTTAATCATAGACGCACAGTGTACAAGGGACCTAGTATGAGGGACTCTCCTCCTTGGAGGAACCTGTATTTTATTTTAGCCTTGCCTGCTTAGATTAATGATTGGTCTCGCTGCGCTCGACTAGATACCTCCGTCGTACTTGTCAAATGCGGCAACAAATACTACGCCGAAATCGGCGTACCCGAGCCAGTCACACTGACAGCTGTGGGTGACGTGTACGTTTCGAATGTTTTATTCAATTTTGGGCTTAATTCAAACTATAATGCCAGTTTGCGTAGTAAAACTGTGTAAAAATAATACTCCTAAAAATAAGAAGGACACTACTAAATAAGGAGGCACAATACCATCAGTAAATATCGTATAATTTCGAAATTTCATCATAAAATAATATGAACAATTATCGCCATTCAGTGTTACCGCTTATACAAGAATAAAGTCACCGTGGTTGAGATTTTTATTATGTGAATTTATTGTTATTGTCTTTTATTTTAAAGGTAACCTATTTCATTTGTCTTACAAAGTTACTATATACTTAACCTAGTTCTATGTTATTACATGTTTACTTATATTTGTGATCTATAGTAAGGTGTAAAAATGTTAGCTGACACTATATCAAGAAGATTCTACATGGGTCGAAAATTCATTATTTTTCCCTATACAAAATGCGCAATCAGCTGATTGACTCAAGTATGAAAAAGCTATTTTTTTTTCATTTTGACCTATGTTCCTGAAATGTAAACTTTTCGTGTCTGTACTTACATTGAAAATGTTTGCGAAAAACATAATCTAGGGGATGAAGGATACGTGAACATTAGAATCATTTTTGGAATTTTGGTCTGTTTGTTTGTTTGACGCGCATCACACAAAAACCGCTGGACGGATTTTAATGAAACTGAGAACAGGTGTATAGCTTATGATTCGGGTAATATTATAGGTTAAAGGTTGCTTTAAACATATCAGTGAAGCCACAGTTCCGACACAGTACCGGCACAGTGTTTTTATACATTCTCTATGAACGCATCTGTGCGGGACCCTTATACGGTTGAACTCGAATCTCAATCCGTTGTGAAATAAGTCAAGACCCGCTATGAAATAAGTCTTGTCTTGATTCGTCGCTATGAATCCCGCTTTGCGATTGTTGCTGGATTGCGCAATGCTGTCTCCGAGGGTAACTATGAAGCCAGTTACAAGGTGGGGCGATGGTGAAAGGAAAGCCACGCTGAATCTTCAGAGCTTCTATATTCCAGATTTAAATGAGCAGAACTTTTCCCTATATTTCTTGTTTTACAAATAAACTATTTCTTTCTTCTATTGGTTCTTGTTCAGTATTTGCTTCCTAGTAGTATTCTTGAGCTGGATCCGGAATTATTTTCCATAGGATCTCGCTCGCTTAAGTACCAAATCTCGCTATCGCAACTATCGGCCTTTCTCTATAGATAGTTGCGAGAGCGAGAGGTATGCGCGAGAGGGACAAAACATAAGTGCAAGCAAAAGGGTAGGGGTCTCTCGGCAATACCGTGGAGAGCGCAGCGGCTCTATTTCTATCATTAGGGTTTTATAAATTAGCAAATACTGAACTGTTAACGTAAGGAAACCATAACTATAACTAAATTATAAACCTTTTAACTAAACTATAAAACCTATTCTTTACAAATATAAACTTATAAAATGTTACATACTAAATGGTCTAACTAAAACTATAATCGATCGTCCGGAACATTCTCCCGCCGTGCGTCGTGGCGAAGTGTAGAGTCGCGACGCATCACATAGCAGGCCGGACGTCGTCCTCAGCTTCCTCAGTCTGCAGGATCACGATCTTCTTTGTAGGCCTTCGCAGGATACCGCCTTTGGTCTTCACGTCTGCTGCGCGTACTATGCCGTCGCGGCCAGGGTACACGGTGACTATTCTCCCCAGCGGCCAGGTGTTGCGGGGCAGTGTGTTGTCCACCACAACGACGATATCTCCAATTCGGAGCGGTTGACCCTTGCCGTGGGGCTCCCGCCGGTTTTGAAGCTCCGGCAGGTACTCTCGAAGCCATCTTGCCCAGAACATGTCGGCGAGTATTTGGGACGTTCGCCAGTGTCGTCTTCCCCGCAGGTCTATGGGTGTAAAGTTGCCCATGGGTGGTTCGAAGGCTGGGCCCAACAGTATGAAGTGGTTGGGGGTGAGCGTCTCGGGATCTTCGGGGTCGACCGAGACATGTGTCAGGGGGCGACTGTTCACTGTCATCTCAGCTTCGGCAAGTAGGGTGGAGAGTACCTCTTCTGATGGTGTTCGGCTGTCGAGTACTGCGGCGAGGGCTGTCTTTACTGTCTTCACTAAGCGTTCCCAGGCCCCCCCCATGAATGGGGCTCCAGGGGGGATGAAGCGCTAGGCTATTCTTCTTCTCGCTGCTTCTGTTTCCACGGCGTCGTCGACGGCGAGTCTGAGCTCCTTTTCAGCTCCATGCAGGTTGGTCCCGTTGTCGGACCAGATTTCTTTCGGGCACCCGCGGCGTGCTATGAATTGAAGTACTCTTGCTATTGTTCGTATATATTTTTCCCATCTTGAGAACTTGTTGAAGTCTGGTACGACTTCTAATGCTGTAGTTTTCTCTATTATTTTCAATGTTCTTTCTTCCCCGGTGACTATTTTCGGAGTGGCGCCCTCTCGTGGCCAGGTCTCGGGGTCTTCTTTGAGAAAGCTCGGTCCGATGAACCATCTATGTTTCTCGTTGAACTCTTTCGGTACTTCACGGGTGCTGTCATCCGCCACATTGAGTTTGGTGGGGACCCAGCGCCATTCTTCGGTCTTGGTGTTCTCTTCGAGTTCGGCGATGCGGTGAGCGACGAACGGTTTGAATGATCGAGAGCCCGTTCGCAACCACGTCAAAACTGTGCGGCTGTCAGTCCAGTAGATGCGTGCCACTGGTTTTCTGTCGTGCTCTTCTATTACGCAGTTAGCCATTCTGCTGCCCATGACTGCAGCCTGGAGTTCCAAC
Source organism: Scoparia ambigualis (assembly GCA_963921215.1). Taxonomy (NCBI): domain Eukaryota; kingdom Metazoa; phylum Arthropoda; class Insecta; order Lepidoptera; family Crambidae; genus Scoparia; species Scoparia ambigualis. The sequence continues at coordinate 5,491,068 of OY992522.1, forward strand.
CGAGGTATCGACGTGGTTTTCAACGGCGCCACCCTGGCTTTGGCCAATATCAGAGAGGTATGTACTTCTCCGTTTTCATCTTCTACACGCCAGTAGAGAGCGGCGGCGTATGCGACTTCACTGGCGTCAACGAACACGTGAAGTTGGAGGTTCTTTCCACGACTGTAGCTCAGGTAGGTTCTTGGGATGGAGATTGTCTTTAGATCTTCGAGGTGTTTAGTCCACTTGCTCCATTCTTCGGCGAGGTCGTCTTCGAGCTGGTCGTCCCATGCTGTGCTTCTCTTCCAGATGTCCTGCAGTATTCGCTTGGCTCTCATGGTGACTGGAGAGACAAGTCCCAGTGGATCGAAAAGGGACATAACGATCCGCAGGGCCTGACGCTTCGTGGGCTTCTGTCGTAGCGCGCCTTCAGGCAGTCTTGAGAAGTTCAGGTTGTACTTGAAGGTGTCCGATGAGGTTTGCCATGTCATCCCTAACACCTTCTCCATCTTGGGGCCGACTTCCAGTTCTTCTATAGAGGCGCTCGCTTCGAGCTCGCCGAGCACTCTCGGTGAATTCGAGGCCCACTTCCTCAGGTCAAAGTGCGCCTGACTGTGGACGAAATGGACTTGGCGTGAGACTTCTATTGCTTCGTCCTCTTCTTCAAAGCTCTGGATGAAATCGTCCATATAGTGGTTTCTTTTTATGGCCGATGCTGCTGTTGGGTATTCTTTTGAGTGTTCTTCAGCGTTCTTGTCCTTCACATAGATCGCGGTGGCTGGCGAAGACGTTGCGCCGAATATTAGCGACGTCATTCTGTATTCTATAGGCTTCGCCGAAGGGTCTCCGTTTCTCCAAAGATAGCGGAGCGCGTCTCTATCTTCTGGGTTGATCTTGACTTGAAGGAACATCTCGGCGATGTCCGCTGACACTGCTATTCGGTGCTGTCTCATTCGCATCAGCACGCCTGGAAGGGACTGAAGTAGGTCCGGGCCGGTGAGCAGGGCATCATTGAGCGATGTGCCCTTCGATGTGGCCGCCGCGTCGTGCACCATCCGAATCTTCTCTGGTTTCACTGGGTTGATAACCGGGAAGCATGGTAGGTACCATGTTCTGTTGCTGCTTCTGTTCTCCGGTGCAGGCTCGGCGTACCCCTTCTTGACCAGCGCGTCCATCTGTTCGACGACCTTATTCTTCAGTTCGCTATTCTTATTGATCTTTCTTTCCGTTGCTTCCAGGCGGCGCAATGCATATTCTCTGTTGTCCGGCAGCTTCACTTCTTCAGACTTCCATAGCAACGCTGTCTGGAATCTTCCATCTGTCAATCTTGTTGTCTTTTCATCTAAGATCTTTAGGGCCTTGGCGTCGGGGTCGCTTCGCGGCGTCTTGGGTACTATAGCGAGTGCCTCCAGGCTAAAGAAATTCTTTAGCTCGACGTTCAGGTGTTCTTCTTCTTCTTCTATATTCTGTATGAAGTGGACCCGATGCCCCGTCGTTCTGCTGCAGGCCCCATGTAGCACCCAACCCAGTGGCGTTAGAGAGGCGACTGGTTGGTGCCTTCTTCCTATGCGGCTATCTTTCGCCATGAGCAGCTGCCAATTGTCTTGGCCGATTAGTACTTCGGGTTTCGCTCCGGTGTACTGGATGCTGTGGCGTATGTCATCCAGGTGGCGGCACCCTCTCAGGTCTTCCTCTTCTATAGTTTGTGGCGAAAGCTTCAACTGTTTGATGGACCTCGCTGTTACTTTGTATCTTCTATTGGAACCTTTGAGGATGATCTTCACTCTTCTTGATGCTGTGGTGTCTACCGGAGCGTCGCTGATGCCCTCTATGTGTATGGGCTCTATTGGGCCCCGTAGTCCAGCTCGCTGCGCTAAGTCCTCGTCTATAAGGGTGACTGTCGATCCGTCATCCAGTAGGGCGTACGTGTCGATCTTCTTTTTTGGCCCGACTATCTGGATGGGCACTATTTTGAGGTAGGCTTGCGCTTTCTTAGTAGCCCAGGTTGAGCTGACGACTTCCTTATTCTCCTCTGTAGCCCTCTTGAAATGCAGCATTCGGTGGTGCGTGCTGTTGCACTCGTCTATACCGCAGTTGCTGGCGCGACAGCTGTGCGTTCTGTTTCTATAGCGAAGGCAGCGAAAACAGAGTTTCTTCTCTTTGGCTATGTCCCATCTCTTCGCAGAGGTCGCTTGCTGGAACTGTTCGCAGCTGGTTGCAGTATGTCCAGCTTTTTCGCATACTAGGCAAGTACCAGAGTTTGGGTACTTGCTTCTTGTTTCTAAACAAGCCCCGGAGTTAGGGTACTTGCTTTTTGCCTCGGTGGTGTTGAAAGTTCTTTGTCTTCTATTACTTGTAGGTATGCTTGAGACTTCTTGCACCCCTTCTGGCTGTGCGTATGGGCCGCATATGTCGGCTTCTCTATTTAGGAACCGCGTCATCTTGGCTATATCTGGTTCATCTGTTGGTTGACCCGCTGCGAAGTCGTACCACCGATAACGAAGCGTCGGTGTCAGCTTGTCTATGGTGCTCTTCGTTATCTCCGGATTGTACAGGTACTGCTTCTTATTGATGGCCCCCAAAGTCGCGACTATGTTCGAGACTTTGCTTGCGAAAATGCATAAGTCCCGCGGCGAATCTGACAGGCGGGGCAAGCTTCTATTTCGTTCCATCTCGGCGATTGCTATTGCGTCTGGTCTTCCGAATCTTGCTTCCAAGGTTTTTATGATGTCTCTTGGATTCGAACTGTAGATTAGAAGACTTTCGACCGCTTCTTTGGATTTTCCCTTGAGGCTTCGTCGCAGGCGCGCTAAGTTTTCGATGTCGGAGAAGCTGCCTTGTGACTCCATGTAGGCAGCCCTAAAGGACAGCCATTCGTGGTGGCAGCCCCCGAAGAAAGGCAACTCGTTCAATATTCTTGCAGATGGGTGACCGGACTTGGCTGCTTGAGCGATGGCAGCCGCTAACTCGGTGAGGTCGATCTTGTTTGCAGACGACATTATCGGTGTTGTTTCTCCCGCCGGTACCGGAACCGTCGAGACTATAGGCTCTAGAACCGGAGGTGCTGCTGGCTTGTTGTGCGGTTCGTTCGTGACGGCGAGTGGGTGGCCTTTATTGTTGTCCAACCATTTGTCTATTCGCTCGTTCTGATTCAAGTCCGCGATGATCGTGTCTGGATCGTCGGAGTCGGAATCCGCTTCTATAGCCGCTATCTTAGCGGCGGCCAGCTCGACTTGTAGTCTAAGTAGCTCTTCTTTGGCTTTCAATAGTTTCGATGCGCGCCGTGACGCCGACGTCGATGCTCTTGACTTGGGCGGCGCAGTCTTCTTTTGCGTGCGCGGTAACTCAGGTACGGGCGGTGGAGGCGCATGCGTAGGTTGCGCATGTTGCACCTCTTCTATCGGCGTGGTTGGCGCGGTCTCTGTAGATTGCTGGCTTGTAGCTGATGTGTCCGGAGCCGTGGTCGCAGTTAGTTCGGTACCCGACGTAGTACTTTCCGACGTGACGGGCGTGCGGCGTTCTTCGGCTTGCAATCTTGTAACAGGCATCTTGATAGCTTGCGTGATCCGGCTGGGAAGGACCATAAAATGTGCGGGACCCTTATACGGTTGAACTCGAATCTCAATCCGTTGTGAAATAAGTCAAGACCCGCTATGAAATAAGTCTTGTCTTGATTCGTCGCTATGAATCCCGCTTTGCGAATTGTTGCTGGATTGCGCAATGCTGTCTCCGAGGGTAACTATGAAGCCAGTTACAAGGTGGGGCGATGGTGAAAGGAAAGCCACGCTGAATCTTCAGAGCTTCTATATTCCAGATTTAAATGAGCAGAACTTTTCCCTATATTTCTTGTTTTACAAATAAACTATTTCTTTCTTCTATTGGTTCTTGTTCAGTATTTGCTTCCTAGTAGTATTCTTGAGCTGGATCCGGAATTATTTTCCATAGGATCTCGCTCGCTTAAGTACCAAATCTCGCTATCGCAACTATCGGCCTTTCTCTATAGATAGTTGCGAGAGCGAGAGGTATGCGCGAGAGGGACAAAACATAAGTGCAAGCAAAAGGGTAGGGGTCTCTCGGCAATACCGTGGAGAGCGCAGCGGCTCTATTTCTATCATTAGGGTTTTATAAATTAGCAAATACTGAACTGTTAACGTAAGGAAACCATAACTATAACTAAATTATAAACCTATTAACTAAACTATAAAACCTATTCTTTACAAATATAAACTTATAAAATGTTACATACTAAATGGTCTAACTAATACTATAATCGATCGTCCGGAACAGCATCCTCACTTGTCAGTGATAATGCTCTCAGTGTCAGTGCCGCCACCGGCAAATCACGGACGTATTCGTTTTGAAAAAAATCATAGACAATGTTTAAAATAATATTTTTACTCCTCTTGCTCAAAAAGACCGTCATTGTAGCGTTGTAAAGCGAGGCTAAAATAGCTTTTCTTGCCCTAGGGGAAAAAGTATTTTTTTTTTAATTTTTGTCTATCACATGACAATGAGCCTACAAAAACAAAAAAGTATTTAGTCATATGTAGAATAATCATGAATAAAGACTCGACTTATTACTGTTTACTTATATCAACAACTTTTTTGAGATAGTTATTATAAAAGTTTATGGTAAAATTAGTTATCATTTGAATCTATGGACAACACAGACCACGCCCACACAGTCCACGCTTCAGCAAGAAACAACTGCACAGTCTGCACAAGTGCTTAGGTGGTGAGCCTTTAGCCCGTTAGTCGCTTTTACGACACCAAAGGGAAGAAAGGGGTTGGTAGTATTATTTTGATGAGCCCATCGCCGCTCTATGCTGTTGGATGTATGTGCAGTCTGTAGTCGTCAGTCCCCTTTTACGAAATCGAAGAAAAGTGAGGGGTTGGTAGTATTATTTTGATGAGCCCATAGTTGCTCTATGCTGTTGGATGTATGTGCAGTCTTTAGTCTGTTAGTCACCTCTTACGACACCGAAGGGAGAGAGGGGTTGGTAGTATTATTTTGATGAGCCCATCGCTGCTCTATGCTGTTGGATGTATGTGCAGTCTTTAGTCCGTTAGTCGCTTTTTACGATACCCAAGGGAAGACCCTTTCTTCGTAAAAATAATTAGTAGTAATAAAAAAACTACTAAAAAAATGAGGTCTAATCATTGCTATATACCTACCATTTTTCTACAGAAGAAACTTACGTCTAACCTACATAATAATATATACAATTATATTTGCTTTTAATTGTAAATTTTTAAATATTTTCTGAGCTACATTTATAACCAGCAACTTAACTAATACATCACAGCAAAAATATTTTTCCCATTAACTCGGGTAACAGTTGAGCAGCTGGCAACAAATTTTTCACGCACAGTAGCATCCTTGCATATTGTCTTAAACACACTACAATAATGAGTTGCCGCATTTACGGAGCTGTGGTTTCTAGGTAGCGCGGTATCTAGACGAGCGCAGCGAGACCAATCATTCATCTATGCTTGCCTGTTTCGAAACTAAAAGTTTTTGAGTGCATGATCTAATGATACTATAATCTAATAATATAAATTAAGAAAGTAATGCAAAAATTAATACAATTTCGTTGTTTATTAGCGGCCCGCCCGTGACAAATTTAAAAAAAATATATGTCATATTTATATTCTTTAACATGATTTTTACAAACACAAGAAAAACAGAATTAGCCAAATTTGTCGAGCCGTTTTTGAATGTTGAGCTTAACAACACATTTGGCGAATCATTTTTATTTGTTATAGATTTTTAGTAGAATCAAAATTCATAGGGTAAATACCCTAAATGCCGTTGACCTAGAACTATGAAATTTGGCAAATATTACTATTAGTCTTATACTACAAGTATAGGGAAAAATCTGAAACTATACATTTGTAATTAAATCTTAAAAAAACAAGGTCTTTATGCCAAGAAACGGCGGTCCAAACTTTGAATAGAGTTAACCGTATCATGTAGGGTATCGTATAAAAGGGCTTTATTGCCACAAGCTTAAACAGATTTAATTTTATTTTTGTGATGTATAGTTTTCGATTGATGACGAAGAATGCAAAAAAAATTAAAGTATGCACCTACAATTTTGTACGGAACCCTCGGTGGGCGAGTCCGACTTGCACTTGTCTGGTTTGTTTATTTTAAGTTCACCATCGAATTAGTAATATATGAAAAAGTAAAAGACATTAAATACCGGGGTATCTTTTATTTATTTATTTATTTATAGAATTACTACACCTATCTGTACCGTCTTTTATTTTAGTGTGAGACTTTATTATGATGTGAAGTAAAAAAGTAGCTAAAAAAGTAAACGTTCTCGAACTACAAATCATCGTGAAAGGACCCCCTATCCTAAACAAACAATTTTTATTGCTCAAAACTTCGATGTCAGATCGAAAGCAAAAAATAGTTTATTACGTTCTCAATCACAACATTAAAGCAATTTGAAGATTTATAAAAGCTCACTTAGGTTGAAGTATTGGGAGCGATAAGCCCTCTTCCCCTTCAGGAAAATAAATAAAAGTCTTCAAAATTATGCGCTCAAACTTTCGCCATTGAGTCTCGGAACAATCTAGGACTCAAGTCACAACACAAACGGAACTGCAATAATGCAGACCTCGTCAGATTGATTTTGCTAAATGAAAGCAGACTTCGTAATAAGGTGGTTACAAACAGTTGTTTTGCATTCGCAATGCTTAGATTTATATGTATATAGATAAGATATAGATATATAGAAACTAAAATTGAGACGACATTTAACATTATAAAATTATGATAGTAATGCTGGCTAATTAAGTAATTATTCTGCAAACATTTGAAAAAACACAAAGAAATCTATGTCTCGGTATCTCATTTGGAAGAGCCCGTGTAGCAAAAACGACTTTTCGCAAATTACGGATTCGATTCTCACATGGTCTTGAGGTACCTACCTAAAGCCGTCTTTTCTCTAGTATGTATATTATTCCAGTACAGCATAGTATTCCATACGTTATATTTGATTTTTTGCGTGAATAATGCGTAAATAAACTCTAAAACGAAACGTCGAAATTAATTACTACCTACCTCTGTGCGGAGTGGTCAACGCAGCCGCCCGGATTACAATGGACCTTAGTTAGTATTTTTTTAACGTTTTGTTATCTTCGAGGTACCTACTCCGTTTTTAAAAGTACATTATGATACTAGTGTGCTAATGTTGGTCATTACAATCGAGGCGGGTTATGAGATTATTAATGCAGCCGAGGATTGTAATTATCAATGCACAAAAATCATGTCATCATCATTTCATACGACGTTTTTCAACACACTTGTGAGGAAAACACATTTTCTGAAAATGACTACGTGTTTTAGTTGTTTTTCTAGTGTATAAATCTTTGGTAAGCCAATATATTTTTCTTTAGACTCAGATGGTAATAGGATGTCAATAACAATTTGTGTTTCACTTAATGTTTCCGGCGGTGTAGACTGTTTTAGTTCTTCATCACTAGAACTAGACATATTCATTTTATAACTTTCAAAGTAATAAGTATTGAACAAGAAGCCGCTGTATGAATCGACAAAATATAGACTTTTGTGAAAGGTAGGTAGTCTTTCCATTTCTTCCCTTGGGTGTCGTTAAAGGCGACTAACGGACTAAAGACTGCACATACATCAAACAGCAAAGAGCGGCGATGTGCTCATCAAAATAATACTACTTTCCCCTCTCTTCCCTTGGGTACCGTAAAAGCGACTAACGGGCTAAAGGCTCACCACCTAAGCACATGTGCAGACGGTGCAGTTGTTTCTTGCTGAAGCGTGAACTGTGTGGGCGTGGTCTGTTGTCCATAGGTTCAAATGATTAAGTACTAATTTTACCATAAACTTTATATAAATATCTCAAATAAGTTGTTGATTTATGTAAACAGTAATAAGTCGAGTCTTTATTCATGATTATTCTACTTATGACTAAAGACTTTTCGTTTTTGTAGGCTCATTGCTATTTAACAAACAAAAATTTAAAAAAAAACTTTTTTCAGCTGTTATGAATTGCATTCTGAATAGGCTTTGTTGCAACTGCCAAGATTCGACTTTTACTAATAAAGCCGTGAGCTTGGAAGGAATGCTATTATTTCTTCGCTCTGGTATAAGACGGTCTTTTTGAGCAAGAGGGGTAAATAATATAAAAACTAAACAATAATGTTACGAATTAAGGTTAATTTATTGACTAAATAAATAATTTGGCGAAATTACTCCGTGTTTTTATCATAAAGTTACTATACCTAGCGGAATAGAGAAACAAAGGGCTGGGCGAGCAGGATGTCACTAGCAACAACACTGTGGGATAAAAAGAGATGCGTGATGCGACGTCACAGAACTGTTTTTGGCTACTGTTTGTCAGCACTTATCAGCACGCTGAGAATTTGGGTTTTGCGAATTTTTTGGATTTTACGTGAAATCGTGGATATTTTCCCATCCCATCCTATTTTAGTTCTATTTATACTATTACTGTTAGTAATTAAAATAATCGATATCGATGTTAATGTAAAAAGCGACATGACGTAAAATCACTGAACGCATTCTTTACACACACAAATGCCATCATATTTCGGTTTCGTTTGACAGCTCATGTTTGTTGCTCTATTCCGCTAGGTATAGTAACTTTATGGTTTTTATAAAATTTATTTATTCATTCAAAAAAGTTAATTTATTTACAAAAAAGTTAGCCTTTAAAAAAAAGCTAGTTATTTTTTAACTGGACTCTATGTCGAGATTCTATTTTTAAACTATGTTACCGCACTAGTATAAGGCTACATTACGATGATGAAAATAAGTTTTTTAATACAGTTGCTCAAAAAGTGGCGTATTGCAGGGACGTATAGCGTTCCGGATGTGGGCTATTACCTACATACTCGAGCTTTTTCTTTACCTTTTCCGAACTCGTGCGTTCTCTTTCCCAACTGTCCAAATAATGTCTAATAAAAAAAAACAACCACGAATTTTTACAAAAAAAAATCATAGAAGTTTTTTGTTTCAATATCATATTTAATTCAATGAGTTATGTAAGGTTTCATTTCATTTCATCTCATTAAATTTCATTTTCATTTCACATCAATAAAAAAAATCCCTTTGCCTACCCAGAAATATGTGAATTATAACTTTTATAGGAAATAAATAATTGTTAATTGAGTTTATTGTGTTTTTATTATTTTATTAAATTGCTTCATTTTTTCGCAACTGTATTAACCTCCGAGGGACGGGTAGGTATTTATTTGTATGACTGTATGGCATGTATTAATGCCATGCCGTCCTGTAATTGCAAAGAGTTCCGACTGTCAACCCTCACCTTCGGCTGCGTCTCGGCTCGGGTAGACATTTGTCGGAACTCTTTGCAATGACAGGCTTTCCGCACTCGTGATGAAATATATTATTTATTATCTTTTTTTTCTTTAGTTCTTTTTAAATAAAATTACGACTTTATTTTGTTACAGAGCTGATTCAAGCCACTAGTTTAAGGTATCTGACTACCTAGAAGCTACGTGTGCTAATTACTAGCAGGCTAATTAGAACTGTTTTAGCGGGACCTAATACGATTAATTTTTGTAATTAAGTACATGTATAATCTACTCAGTTCGCTTGTGACCACGGCCGCAGCATCGCGGCCGAAACGTCAAGCAGTAAGTAGATACAAAAATTAATCGTGTTAGGTCCCGTTAAAACAGTTTTAATGCTATGCAACGCGATAGCTTAAAGTCTTTTAACGAGTTTCTTAAAGAAGCTTCTCTTGGGCTAGATAATTGGTGTGAGTGTAGGAAAGTTTATTTAGTTTATTTATTTATTTATTCTTATAGGCTAATTATCGTGCTAATACTACAAACATACTAGGTATACTACTACTACCACAAGCCGATCTATGCTAATCACTGTTAGATAGCAGCAACATTTAACTGATGGTGGCCACCTAAAGAGCAATCCCTCTCGCAATCGGTACACAAATTGATCCGACAAACTCCGCAGAACTTTGGGAGATATTGAGCTGTTGTCGGTCCGACCGAATTGGCTGCCAGCCATATTGGGAAACTGCGGCCAGGGGGAAAACTACTGTTTACGTGAAGTTTTCGGGGAAAAAAAATAAAGTAATTCGTCACTTTTGATGCATTTTCAGAATATTTTAGTTTCGCTATGTATAATTGCTACATTGTGTGGTTGTCTTAAAGGCCTGTACCTAACAGTGGGACTTTTATAGCCTGACGATGACGATTATGAACCGTGTCACGTAGCGGTGAAAGAATACTACCACCCCTCACTTCCCTTGGGTGTCGTAAAAGGCGACTAACGGACTAAAGACTGCACATACACCCAACAGCATATAGCGGCGATAGGCTCACCACCTGTCACGCTGAGCACATGTGCAGTCGCTATTTGGTGAAAAGTGGACTATGGCAGAGGACTGCTTTTGCGCTTCGCATTGCCTAGTCTCTGACTAACCCTTTAGGGATAACAGTCGTGATTTTATGTAAGTATGTACCTTACCTTACTTCCTTCCTTATAATTACCTTCTTATAAAATTAGAAAAAAAAATGTGGTAATCACTAAAACAATAATAACAACCCTTTTCTTCCTTTGGGTGTCGATCAAAGGCGACTAACAGACTAAAGACTTTACATTCATCCAACAGTATAGAGCGGCAAAGGGCTCACCACCTATCCTGAACACATGTGCAGTTGTAATTTGGTGATACTGTGCCAGTGAACAGCTTCTGCGGGATCATATGAAATAACTAACCCTTCTGTTCCCAAAACGCGTGTATAGTGTGCATTTCCGTGTTGGTTCCGCGCTACCCGATTACGATTCCATAGTGCATGTCGGAGCGGCACTTTGACCAATACGACAGACACACAACCTTTGAAGTTTGCTACACTCGCTGATACCATTTGACAGGTAACATGGTTACCTACATAACCTTTTCGAAGACAAAGTCAAAAAGTCTTAAACTTTATTTTTTTATTTATTTATTAAGGACAGTCAGCGAAAACTTGTACTAAATAAAAAGCTATGTAACATACAATACAATACTATCTTAAATGCTAAGTACAGCCTTCTATTATTGACCGCCACGGCATGCAAAAAAAAGTACTTACTTATAAATACTTGTTTTTGCTTAACCTTTCCATGTGTTGTTGTTAATCTATCTATCTAAATGTATGAAAAACTATTGCTGTTCGTTAGTCTGGGGTATACTCAAAAACGGCTTGACCAATTAGAATATTTTTTGTTTTCTTTTGTTTGTTTTATTACACTTCCCTTTAGATGTCGTAAAAGGCGACTAGCGGACTAAATACTGCACATACCTACTTAGTGACGAACGCTGGTGAAATCTCTCACCGTGTCATTGTACTCTATGATCCCTTTACAAAGTTAAAAACTTTTTCCCGTCTTGTACCAAGATCATGTTAGTTCAAGCTCTTGTTGCCTGCCCTTGATTATGAAGATATTTGTTTATCTGATGCCAATCAAGACCTTATTAACAAATTAGATCGTCTCTTAAACAGCTGCATTCGATTAATCTATGGTCTTCGCAAGTACGATCATTTCTCCAGTTACCGGAAACAGCTGAAATGCCTTCCCATCTGCGAACGTAGAAACCGTAGATTAGTTTGTATGCTGTTTAATATTCTTTTTGATTCACGTACTCCACATTACTGTTAGTCTAAATTTTAATTTCTAGGGTATTTTCACTCACTTAATCTTCGCTCTTATTATTAGAAACTCCTCTACATCATTCAAACTTCATTTCCGACTCCTTCACCGTTACCGCCATTCGTCTTTGGAACGCTCTTCCTTTTAAGATTCGCCAAGCTCCTAACATACAATCTAGTCTATAACATCATCAGTGCCCATATTATTTGTGTAGTTCATGCAGTATAACTATAAAAATATAATTTGTGTGTACTAATGTTATATTTATGATATATATTTCATTGCTAGTAAATTGACTTCTTGTTCTAACTTTTTTTTACTGGTTGACTGGTAGAGAATACTTATAGCATTAAGTCCGCCATTCGTACTTGTTTTGTACAATAAAGTATAAATAAATAAAACGTTGAGCACATGTGCACTATAGTTAATAAGTAAAAATTTGTTTAATGGTTGAGCGTGTTACGCGCACATTTATGTAGTTTAACAATATATCACTTGTTTTCATGTGTTATTTTATGATGTCTTTACTGCGACTGCCCTCATATGTTTCAGTTCCCACGGACAGCGTTTGAGTATTAATTGTTTTCGAAGGATTATAATCTTGCTTGTACAACAATTAAAGATAGGTACTTACAGTAACAACCATAGATTAAAGATGCACGTATTTTTTAACCCAATTTCGATATTCTAAATACATATATAGTTATAGTATTACTGTGTTGCGTAGCGGTGAAAGCGTACTCCCTTTCTTACCTTGGGTGTCGTAAAAGGCGACTAACGGACTAATTACTGCACATACATCCAACAGCATAGAGAGGCGATAGTTCACGAATATTATCACCAAAAGGTTATTCAGGGGCTATCCAATGAGGATGGCAAAGGCAGTTCACTACCACAGTTCACGTACCTATAACTAACTATGAAAATTGTGTGTGCGTGATAGGTGACGTCGTCGGTCAGCCCATTGCCGTGCTATGCTGTTGGACGTATGAGCAGCCTTTAGCTCGTATTCGCCTTTTACGATACCCGAGTGGAGTGGTAGTATTATTTTAATAATGATTCGCAACCACACATCACAAGTTTTTATAAAAAAATTACACATACATAAACAACAGCGTCGCGTAGCGGTGAAAGAATTCTACCACCCCCTCTCTTCCTTTAGGTGTCGTAAGAGGCGACTAACGGACTAAAGACTGCACATACATCCAACAGTATAGAGCGGCGATTGGCCCAACACCTGTCACGCTGGGCACATTTAGAGAAAACTGGACTATGGTAGAGGACTGCTTTTGCTGTTGTCATTGCATAGTCTCTGACTAACCCTTCGGAGATAATAGTCGTTATAATATTTAATTTTTCCTACACTCACACCAATTATCGAGCCCAAGAGAACCTTCGAACAAACTCGTTAAATGGTTACTAGACAACGGATAAACATACTTAAAATACTTAAATACATTCTTATTATACATAGAAAACACCCAGACCCGAGACAATTTAGAAAAACAATAATTTCTAAATTGACCCGACCTGGGATCGAACCCGGGACCTCAGAGATGGCGAAACCATGAAAACCGGTGTACAAACCACTCGACCAAGGAGGTCGTCAATATATATGTATAAACAAGCGGCCGCTCGCGGTTTCACCCGCGTGGTTCCCGTTCCCGTGGGAATATCGGGATAAAAAGTATCCTATGTGTTAATCCAGGTTATAAACTATCGCTATGCCGAATTTGATCCAAATCCATTCAGTAGTTTTTACGTGAAAGAGTAACAAACATCCATCCATTCGTTCCCGGGGGAATATTGGGATAAAAAGTATCCTATATGTTAGTCCAGGTTATAAACTATTCTGTATGCCGAATTTCATCTAAATCTATTCAGTAGTTTTTACGTGAAAGAGTATCAAATATCCATACTTACAAACTTTCGCGTTTATAATATTAGTAGGATAAATAATAACGCAATATCCCAAGTTTATGCCATTGTTGTACCTACGCAGATCGAAGGGCGGGCGCAAGAAAAAGCTTGATCCCTCGCAGGGCGGCATGGGCACGTGCGCCGCGCTGTTTGCCGTCCATTACGACTCAATCCGGCCTGCGGTTGATGGATTAATCGCCGCCATTATTTTATTTTACGTACTCGATGGGCGGTTTACTCCGATCAAATGATCATAGTACAATCATCATCATCAAAATTTCTTTATTCAATAAACTTAAAATAAGCATTTTGAATCGTCTAATCTTAGATTTACTTCTTTATTTGGATGGATGGGCACCCGAATTCAGGAAGTCTTTTAGCTGTGGAGAAGAACGGGCGCAAGAAACTCCACAGATTTTTAATAATATAGAAGTAACGACATTTACAAAACAAATGATCGAAGACAATGTAAAGGCGGGTCTCCTGCGACACTGTTTTGTGTTTTTTAACACCTAACATCAAATATCTAACAAATTTGGGCGTGGCCTACGTGCATATTTTGACATATTCTGCCTTCAAAATGTGTATTTACGTCATAGATAGATAGTATCTTTTTTTTCATACACTGATCGAAGGCTATGTAAATTGATGTGTATCGACGTCATAGATGGCGTTTGATAGCTTGTCCATTATTCTCATCCATTAAAGCATGCGCAACATGAGATATGTTGCGGACGAGAGATGACAAATCATTTTAAGTTGTCATGTTAAGGTTTGTAGACAAAAATTATTTTTGTATTTATTTATTTCTAGGAAGATTTACAGACAAATAACATCTATAGCTATGCTTAGTAAGTAAACATATGCTATTAACAAATCTTCACAATTATATAAACAAAATGTTCAGTTAATTTGCTAAGCTGAGTGATATTGTTAATTTAGTTTGAAAAAGAGATTACTTATATATTAATGAAATTACCGTTTACAGTAGAAGGTTGTTGTCATGTTGTTGTACGATTGTTGTGCGATACTAGACTATCCTTAAGATTTTATTTATTTATTAAATACCACAGTTTATGCAAAAACTGCTGTTAAGTCTATTTTTGACATATTATGTACAGTTCTAAGCGCATCCATCATTCATGTGTGTTTAGTGTCGATAGACATTAGAGATAAATGAGTAAAACACGAGAAAACGGGTCGAGAAGAGTTCTCGTGTTGCACATGCTAGGCCGGCAGGCAGTTGTTGTGAACCAGGAGAATTTTGATTAAATTGCAACTAATATTGTGTTTATAAGAATACTACCGACTCACCTTTCCCCTTGGATGTCGTAAAAGGCAGTTAACGGATTTAAGACTGCACATACATACAACAGCAAAGGGCGGCGATGAGCTCACCACTTTCTCAAAAATTCTTATCGTCCTCCAACATTGTCGAACCTTTTATTGGTAAAAGTCGAAAAAACAGCTGGATAATTGGCAATCTGCTGATATCATGGTGTGGTTATAGTACATATTTCATCCCTGCGCTGTAGTTAAGATTAAATAAGCTACAATTTGTAAATAGTATAACGGTGTCGCGTAGCGGTGAAAGAATACTACCACCCCCTCTCTTCCCTTGGGTGTCATAAAAGGCGACTAATGGACTAAAGGCTGTACATATTACATTCAATAGCATAGAGCGGCGATGGGCTCACCAACTGTCACGCTGAGCACATATGCAGTCGCAATTTGGTGAGAAGTGGACTATGGCAGAGGACTCCTTTTGCGCTCCTCATTGCCTAGTCTGTGACTTTTCCTTTGGGGATAAATAGTCGTGATTATATGTATGTATGTTTTTGTAAATAAAGACATGTATCACCCTTTCTAATCTAGTTTTGTTTATTTACAAAAAGTAGCTCATTTTGATCTTAACTACAGCGTTAAAAGGGCTTTCATGCATACCATACCTATACCCTAATCGTGCTAAAGGGATTTTCGGTCATATTGCTAAAAGCGGACAAAACAGCTGGATAATTGGCAATCTGCTGATGTTTGCCGCCATTGTGTGACGCTGGTCAATTAATTCTCGCAATTAAAACTGACAGTTGGGACTGGACAAACAAATTAGAGATTATTGGAGATGCGAACGATTGACGTTTTCCAGTTAAAATGTATGTGTTTGGTACATTCATTCCAGTATAATAACATGTATCTACATAATACTTTGAGAATGGAATGTTTGTAGTGTTATTTCATTCTGATATATCTAAATCCTTGGATTTTATTGTTAAATATTAGTGAGATATGAGTAGAGATCGACTAAGAGAGTACCTAATAGAATACCATCCGATTATCCAAAATTTTAAATAAATGTGTAAACCTGTATTATAAATTCTACAAGATAAAATTTTAAATAAAATGAATAGCCTGCATTATGTAAACATGATGTTTGGTAATTGCTATACAGCTGCTGTTCTACACAAAACTGCAAATAGTTTTCGATCTTATGTATATAACAACTGATTTTTTTTCGCTTTCTCAGGTTGCTCCCATGCTAACGTTGTTTTTTGCACTTAATAGGTCCTCCGAAGAGGTTTATACCTAACTGTCTTTCACTAAGTTGTACCCTATTTTTTACATAAGTAACTTTAATCATCTATAACTAATAACATCATATTTTATACTCAACATTATTACATATCAATTAACATAAAACATAATGTTCCACTGATAGGCAAGTGCAAAAGGTATTTATTGTTACTAAGTCCATTCACAATTAGTAGCATTAAATTTTGAGTAAGTATAAAATATTAAGATGATAAAAGTTATGTAAGAAAAGGGTAAATACAACTTTGTGAAAAATAATTAGGTATAAACCTCTTCGGAGGAAAAGAGGACTGAAAGGTGCGTATAACTCGTGGGTCAAAGTATACGCAACACCCCATTACGAACTTCAAACAAGAGACATCTTGTATTCCAATAAGTTCGAATGAAATATTCAACTTTGCCCCATCATGGAGTTTGGAATCTTACAGCGGGATTACTCTTGTGTCCTCCGCCACATTACAAGATAGTTAGGCAAAGTTGCGGGACAGAGTTGTCGAGAACTTTCGACCTATAAGTTGTGTCGTTAACCCTATAAACTGTGTCCTTTGCATGAAGCTATGTGACAGCCCTGTGTGATATTGGATGTGAAGGAATTTGCACAACGAATTTTGGATGTGGACAAATACAGAATTTTTTATTAGGATGCTAAATTGGGCAATGCATTTATGTGGATCATAATATAACTTTGAAAATGACAAGCACCTAATAATGGGTTGTTGGCATCATCATTTTGAAAACTATGGTTTTTCAAAGTTTTAATTGATTTGGGTTCCTAATGTGATAGGTATATACGAATTGTGTATAAAAAAAGTGATCTTCCTCTTTTTTAAGCGGAAGTTTACTCCCTTATATTATATAATCAACATAGTTATCATTATCATCAAAAGCCTATAAAAAATACTAAAGCGACGACGAATAGTATGCAAAAAAATTGCAGCACACTAAATAGCTTATTTAGCTATTACAAATATTAAAGATAAACAATTTTATAGAAATTTTTAACTATTATAACTTAAAACACTATCAAAAAGCTCCTACTAAAAAGGTAAAAAGTTTTAAATGCCACATCTACTTGAACCTATTTTGTTTGTAACTCAAGTTGTTTGAGAAGGGACAGAGCGAGTTATCTCGCGTGGCACGCCAGTTTAGATTTATAACGTAATGAGGGCCAGCCATTTTGAATAGTGGGAATAATCGAGTTATCCTAAGGTTGAGTGGAATTTGCTGCCTCTTTAGTGTCAAGTGTGGAAATTACGGTATACATTTCGACGGTCAGGGCACAGTTTAAAGAGTAGTCAGGGTGCTCAGCGCAACTACTCAAAATACTTATAAAAAAAATTGTTTACGTTCACACCAACTTTCTAAACCAAGATAGGTAAGCTTCTTTTAAAACTCGTTAATATGGTAAGATAAAGGATAAATATACATAAACATAGAAAAACACCCAGACCCAAAATCAATTTTGAAAAACTGTATTCTCTAAATTGACCCGATCGGGAATTGAACCTGGGACCTCAGAGGTGGCGCGACGCCAGACCCGGCGTGCTAACCAATCGACCGCGGAGGTCGTCGAAATATCATCATCATCATCATCAGCCTATACTCGTCCACTGCTGGACATAGGCCTCTCCAATAACACGACACTGAGCACGATCCGCGGCCACTGTCATGCAGCTCTTGCCAGCCACCTTAAGAAGATCGTCGCTCCACCTTGTCTGAGGGCGTCCTACGCTACGCTTGCCGATACGCGCTCTCCACTCCAGACTC
The DNA here is from genome assembly GCA_963921215.1 of Scoparia ambigualis. Taxonomy (NCBI): domain Eukaryota; kingdom Metazoa; phylum Arthropoda; class Insecta; order Lepidoptera; family Crambidae; genus Scoparia; species Scoparia ambigualis. The sequence continues at coordinate 5,509,009 of OY992522.1, forward strand.
GTCTACCCCAACGGTCATCAGTTCTGCGACTGATATGGCCGGCCCACTGCCACTTCAGCTTGCTAATCCGGTGGGCTATGTCGATTACCTTGGTTCTCTGCCGGATCATTTTGTTTCGAATCCGGTCCCTCAGAGAAACTCCGAGCATAGCCCGCTGAGCGACTTTAAACTTGTGAAACAGCCCTACCGTCAGTGTCCTCGTTTCGGCTCCGTATATCATGACGGGTAGGACGTACTGATTGAAGACTTTCGTCTTTAGACATTGCGAAATTGGCGACATAATGACTCCACGTCTTCTATCCTTCTGTTGCCTCTTTCTCGAAGTTGTAAAATTTGCCCGAGGTAGACATATTCCTTAACAACTTCGAGAGCACTGCCTTGTATTGCAATCGGTTCCGGGATGACATGTTCGTTGAACATAACCTTGGTTTTGTCCAAGTTCATCTTAAGACCGATGCGTCGAGAAGAAGCAGCTAGGCCGTTCAGCATGTGTTGTAGCTCCTGCAACGTTTCTGATGATGATGTGGTCTGCAAATCGCAAGTGTGAGATGTATTCGCCGTTGATGTAGATGTCACGTCCTTTGTCGAAATATACTACAGGTATATACCTAAACATTATATACAGGCTGGAAAAAATAATTAAAAGAAATTGATCCGTTTGTTTTTCACATTTCACCGGTTCGATTTCCGGCTCAAGCAGGTGATTTTTCAAAATTCTTTAAATGCAGTTTTAATTATTTTTGAAAATAAAGGAATGTTTCCTTTCAGTAAAATTTGCCATCAATATTAAGGGTACTTTTTCTCCTGGCGGGGTAATCTTCCCATGTCCTTCTATCTATGCTTGTACTTTTATGTACTCTATGTCCATGGTCAAGGCCTGTGCCTAGGGTTACCATCCGTCCGGATTAGTCCGGACATGTCCGAATTTTTAGATTCTAGTGCGGACTTTGTCCGGCTCGTTAATTTGTCCGGATTTTGGAATATAAGTAACAAAACCACATTTTAAGTAATATCAAATAAGTCTTTAATCTTTATTATCTTCTCATTTATCTAAAAACAAAACATAAAAAAGAGTAATGTTTCCATTTTGTGACTAAAAAGTTCGGACCTTTAATAAAAATCAATAAACTCAAATTCCTAAACGGTAACCCTACCTGTGCCTAGAGTTGGGACGTTGATAGGTTTTTGATGATGATGATGATTAAATATAATCACGACTATTATCCTCGAAGGGTTAGTTTAGTTGAACACTCTTGAGAATGGTTAGTCAAAGACCAGGCAATGAGGACCGCAAAAGCAGTCCTCTCCCATATTCCACTTTTCACCAAATAGCGACTGCACATGTGCTCAGCGTGACAGGTAGTGAGCCCATCGCCGCTCTATTCTGTTGGATGTATGTGCAGTCTTTAGTACGTTAGTCGCCTTTTACGACACCCAAGAGGAGGAGAGGGGGGGGTAGTATTTTTACACCGCTACGCGACACGGTTATTTATATAGAAATCATGATTTGATAATAAGTAATATTTTATTTTTGGTTTTGTACATGTCATTGCTTTTAATAAATCTGTGCAGTATCTTGTACCAATTCTTCTTCACCCATAACTAAAAATAATTACTTCCGGAATGGATGGTAGGTTTACACAAATATTTTTGGATGATTCAAAGTTATTATTCAAGTTTATTCAATACAGTTATTTTGACTCATACACTTTGACTCATTATACAGCGTGTTAGTTAAAACGAGGGACATATTTAATCATATGGTAGTTTATGCCAGGGTAAACATAAACAAGTATAAAAAACACTACACAAAGCATATAAAATAATTCAGAAAATCGATGTTAAAATTTCATGCTATTTCCTGTAATGTTTGGGCACCCTAGCGCTTTCGACTCATTTACGCGTATGGTATTGGATGGTAGAGAAGGTCAAGATCACGGCATTAATGACTATGCTGCTATACGGAAGAATAGCAGCATAGTCATTAATGCCGTGAAAGAGTTTTGTACAGATTTGTGGATTTTTCTATAGAAATAAATAAATAGAATCCAAAGGAAAATAGCATAAATGTATATAACGAGTATTCACCCGTTTAACCGCCTCACTTTTACCGGTTGACAAAGTGGTTTGAGGTATGTTATCTATACTTACAGGAAGAGATATTTAAAAGCATTATTTTACTAGTCGATTGTTTTATTATTATATTTTATATGACAATTACGGATAAAGAGTAATTTACTTAAATGCTACTAGCTACCTCCAGTGCGAATTGATTTCTCCGGTTATCTTATAAAGAGCCAAGGAATACGCCAGTTTGAGGATAAATATGAAGCTATATTGATGTACCTCTACTCAAAATGAAGATATTTAAGTTGAATAATTATTCAACAAACGTTCAAAATATTTCGATTGTGCAATAAGATGTTACAGTAGAATAAATAAGCACAAAAATGAACCATGTTAGGGTATACCAAATGTAAAAATAAGATTTTAGTCAGTTTTTATTTAATTTTTTTGGATAGGTACGTATTTCCTTATATATTTAATGCAACATGTCTTATCATATCATGTTCTTATCTATAATAAAATGTAATGTTTAATGTTAGTCAATTCTAATTTTAATGTTTTGGTATTTGTCTGTTTATTGAGTCTAATAGTTCAATTTATTAATATGCGTAAAGTTTATTGTTGTACTTATGCCATTTAATTTGTGTATATATCTTATATATAGTCTTGGTATAACGTGATAAAAAATTATATTAGTAACAATATTAAGATGTTGAGAGGAATTTTATACATTTTAAAGAAAAATCTAGTTTCTTATACAAATTATTCGTGTAATCGGTCGTTTTTAAAAGGTATACCTATAATAAGTATTTTGTTCAAATATCGGAAACAGCTCTCATTAGCAGCATTCAGCAAGCCAGCCTGCCTTAAGGTCCCATCGTAGCAACGCATCGCTTCCTGGTTCCTCGGCATCACTCGACGGCCAAAAAGGACCGTCGCACTTCTCTCGACTCACTGCAGACGTGGTAGTAGACGCTCGTCTCGACTCACCGTAGACTGTAGAACGCTCGTATTGTCAACGAAGACTTGAGCACGCTCATCACGACTTAACGTGGATTAGAGCACCACTGGCATCTCCAAGCTGAAGACCTGATGATTCAATTTTCTAGAGGGGGAGTACTGTGGCGGCCTGAGTCGCCACATAATTTATTATCATCACGTATTGGTTAAAGAGTTTGTAAGCGCATTCCTTAACGCGTGTAGATCTGATAAAGATATGACACGGCATCCTCCCTCTAACATCTACGTAGTTATTATTGTAAAAATAGTCTTGTAAGGTTTAGATAATAAGTTAGTCACAATGTAAATATACAGCACCATATAAAGAGATGCAGTCGTTATTTACTATCGCCATGGAACCCATCATCAACATCCCATACTACGTCCAACGAAACATCATTCATTTAAAAGAATCTTGTTTCCAGAAGAAACGTTTACACAAGTCAAAAACTGTATCACTGCTAATTAAAGACTTACCTACAATATTGAAATTAATCTATCATCTATCTATCTATCTATCTATCTATCATAATCGCCTACCACTAGACCACAGTCTAGTGGCTAAGCCACCGGTTTCAGACCCAGAGGTCCCGGGTTCGATTCCCAGCCCCCGCTGGGACTGGCGACAGCTCTATCACTAACACAACCGAGCACACAAAGATGTACCCCCTCGTACATCTTTGTGTGCTCAGTTTTGTTAGTGACAGGGCTGTTAAGTCCGCCTGGCTAGCTACCACCATCTCATCTAAGTCTGTCGCCATAACAACGATGTTTATAGCATTGTTGTGTTCCGACAGTTTGAGATAAGATAGCCAGTTCCTCAGTGGTTGAGGATTCCGGGTGAAGCGCGCTTCCACCTACGGTCTTATCGTCACTTACCATCAGATGAGATGAAGGCCAAACGCTTACCCGTAGTAGAATTAAAAAAAATCATCGCTGCATTTCATAGGCAGGTATATTAACTCAATCGCTCTGCTAATGCGGGTTGGGGATCAAAAACGCGAATTATTCATCCAAATATTATTTTATTTTAATAATATTGACATGGCTAAGAAGCAGTAACAGAATATTCACAATTTTCCTCATATAGATGGGTAATAGGAACTTTATTTCTGACAATAAAGTGCCATCGTATAACGGTTGAAGCGAAGTGGCTGAAATACGACCATCATAAAACTGTATTAGGTTCTATAGTGTTGCAGTAACATGGGCTTATTATTAACTCTTTGCATAGAAATTCAAATGTCTTATTAGTGGTGACCTAACTTAGATTTTAGCAATGTAAAAAAATCGCTTTACTTTCGTCGCACCTGATGAATCAGGCAGATAATGGAAGCGAATGCCTCCCAGAATTCTCAACTACTAAGGAACTGGCTATCGTATGTCTAACTGCCGGAACACATAATTCCTCACATAATTCTAAACTACTGAGGAACTGGCTACGTTAAGATATATTCTGTGATAATTATATTCTGTTACAGAATCCTCAACTAACAAGGAACCAGCTAAACAGGCTGACATAGTAGAAGAACTGCTACGGTCCAAACGGAATACTAGCTAGTAACAGCCACAGCAGCTAGAAAAGCGGTTTTTTTTAGCAATTTCAGCTTCTTGCTTGCTTTCTGTGTCTAGATGATCTAAATTCTGTACATAAAATAGTTATTTGCACTTAATGAGACGGGCCAATTGCGGGATTGTATACCTAATAACAAACACTATATATAAATGTGTGTATTGTGTTGCTTTTAAAAAATAAAATACTATGTTCTGAGTGGTAGAGCCACGCTGCGTTGCAGCACGCATTGGGCCGGCTCGCCCGGCGTAATACCACCCTCTCACGAATATCCGGCGAGAAATATTGGCACGGTGCTGTTGTGTTTCGTCCGGCCAGTGAGGGTCCCGGAGGCCCATTCCCCCCCTCCCCTCTCACAATTCCTATTCCTTCCTTAATTAGCCCTATTCCATCCTTAAACATCCAGGCAACGCGCCTGCGATTCCTCTGGTTTTGCGGGTGTCCATGGGCGGCGGTGATTACTCTCCATCAGGTGACCCGCCTGCTCGTTTGCCTCCTTCTTTTATAAAAAAAAATAAAAAATGAAATGCTCATAAACGTTAGGCGTCGAAAAAGTTTGTAAAAACGGCGACCTCGTTTGCATAAATTTTTGTCACCAAATAAAAGGTGGCCCTCCACACAGTGTACACGTCAGTTAATTGCATTTTTTGCTCAGAACTGGGGCATAACTCGACGGTGTGACAATAACCTGGTACGTTTTAATTATTTCTAGCTGGACAACGAGTACAGGGATGCATTAGGAATACACGTACGTAGTAAATGATAAATTATGTTTGTACCTACCTATAACTTCTTCAACCCTTTGCAGGGGAACTGTAACTCTAATAATTATGTAAAAACACTTGTACCTAGATCCCTTGTATATATACAGCATACAGCGTCGTATAGTAGTGCCTGTGTATAGGTTAGGTAGACGTTTTTACGACTGATTTTTACAACGTCGTATAATGGTGCCTGTGTATAGGTTAAGTAGACGTTTTTACGACTGATTCATACAACGTCGAATAGTGGTACCTGTGTATAGATTAGGTAAACGTTTTTACGACTGATTCCTACAACGTCGTATAGTGGTGCCTGTGTATAGGTTAGGTAGACGTTTTTACGACTGATTCATACAACGTCGACTAGTGGTGTTAGAGTAGAGGTTACGTGAACGTTTTTACGACTGCTTTATTTTATCGTCGTATTATGAAGCCAGGTTGTAGGTCGGATAAATAAAAAATAAAATATGACACCATGTATAAAGGTTTTATTTAAATTAAAGGTTATCTGTTCATGTTTATTATCTCACGGAACTCTAAAATAATTTATCATGGCCGACCATCTTGGTCGCAATAAACCGCATTAAGCGACCTTTTCATTCTATAATTGATGCATAGAAGTCGTTTCTTAACTTAGACAAGATGGCTGCTATTTTAGTATGTAAACAAATTTTAAGCAATAGTCTACAATAATTTAATTTCAAGAAATTCGAAGGGGGCGTAAAAAATTTTACAACAACACACCTATATTTCACCACAAAACTAAACGTCCCATAAGAACTAGGTACACTGCACACATTTATCCTAGCACTCTGTTTGTGTATAATATTGTTAAAGTAAATGTAAAACTAGTTAGGTAAATTATAACTTATATGCCGTTTAAATTTTGTATTTGATAAAACGCACTTTTCCAGCAAACATCACAGGAACGAATGAATGGAATGAACAGAATGTGTACAATAAAAGTCGATGTTAAACACTTAACCGACATTACAGTCATCTTCTAATGTCTATGCAATTGTTATAGGACTTCAGTGGTTCGATAACAGTCGGTGGAAAACTTTTATGTAACATTTAAAAGTTCTTGACTGACGTTAATTTAACTTGTAAATAACAATAATGTCGTTTAATATGGGCCTATTTCGCGTTGTATAAACGTCTACGACACGTTTATATGACCCACTTTATAGAACCAAAAGGAAATGTAAAACGTTTTCTCAACTATTATGCAACGATAATTTGTTACTTGGGTAATAATTATGTAAAAACACTTGTACCTGAATCCCTTGTAGATCTATGCACTGTTTCATTAAATGGGCTCTTTCTTGTCCTTTCCATTTGTCCTAGTGAGTAAATCGCCGTTGAATCTCTCAGTTTTGACTTGTACTTGACTTGAAAGCTTAATACTGTTAAATTAATAAACAAAATTCAATAAAAATATGTGTGCTAATAAAATATGCTTTTAATAAGCTTGGATGCAGCATACAAGCATTGCGCTTCCGTTCCGATCGCAAAACATGCACGTAGGTATACAAGAGGAGTTATAAAGCAAACATCAAAACCGAAACCTAATGTATCAGTGTAGGTACCTACATATCAGTTAACTTTGAGTTTGTGTCAATTGCTAATGACAAATCATTAAATAATCTAGGTTACACAAAGTAAGCCAAAGAAATCGGGGACGTCCCCTAGGTCACGTTAGGTTGATAACATCGTCAGGGTCGCTGGCAGCGCCTAAATGAGATCGGCACAGAACAGAAGGGACTGGCACATAAGGAGTTCATTCCCAACAGTGGGTGATTGTAGGCTGATATGATGACGACGAAACCAAAACTATATTCGCACAGAAGAGGTTGCACACCGAAAAAAAAGGAATCAAAATTCATTCAAACAGCTACCTAAATATTGAATACGTATTTTTGGTGGGGCTCCGTTGATAAAGCCCGCTTTATTAATTCAGGGCTGGCCGCTCATTTCGGCCGTGTACCAGTAAATAAATTAGGGGCCACGGTACAGGTGTTGTGGCCGCTATTTTCACACAGAAATTTGTTGTTACAACTCGCCGGTTTGATCCGAATAGGGGATGAACTATGCCCGCTTACGTAATAATCAAGCTATTGCTGTGTATGCTTAACTTAACTAATTCAATATGCGAAAGTGTGTATGTTTGTTACGCTTAAATCGCTAACCCGATTTTGATGAATTTTGGTATAGGGATAGATGGGCCCTGAAAACGGTTAAAGGCTACTTTTTCCTGTAAAAATTTACGCGTGCGAATCCGCTAGCGAATCCGTGTGCAAAATCTAGTAACACCATTCAGTTAAAACGACGAAACAGAAATAAGAGGTAAACCATGGACTAGATAAGCGTTTGCTTTAGGGAGGTCCATCACCTCACCGTGCTCTGGGTCACCCTAAAATGTGTGGTCCAGAGAGGTCATCGACTGACTTCCCTAATAGCGAGTCTCTGCTTCCGTTTTAATTAATACTAAAGTACTACTCAATCAATCAATCAATCAGCCCGCAACCACCCACTGCTGGGTATAGGCCTCCCTTAATTTATGCTAGTCCCTTCTGTTCCGTGCCGATCTCAACCAGGTGCTGCCAGTGACCCTGACGATGTCATCAACCCAGCGTGCCCTCGGACGTCCTCGATTTCTTTGGCCAGATTTTGGCCACCACTCCGTCAAAGATTTGCTCCATCGGCCATCACCACGTCTTACCAGGTGTCCAGCCCAACTCCACTTCAGGTTGATCGCCCTGTCACCAACGTCGAAGACTTTAGTTCGACGACGAATCTCCGTATTGCGGACACGATCGAGAAGGTTGATGCCGAGCATGGCTGTTCCATGGCACGTTGTGCAACTCGTACTCGGTGTACAGTCTCCTTAGTGAGCGTCCATGTCTCGGCACCGTACGTCATAGTTGGCAAGACACACTGGTTATAGAGACGGGTCTTCAGGCACTGAGGGATCTTTCTTGACCGGAAGACATCATCCAGTTTGCCAAATGCTGCCCATCCGAGCTGTATCCTCCTGGAGATTTCTTTGTCTATATGCTCCTTGTTAAAAGATAATACATGTCCCAGATAGACGTAGTGGTCCACCACCTCCAGCCGCCCTCCTCCGATCTCAATGGTTGGAATCGGGCAACTACAGCTGTTTGTCATGGTTACCTTGGTCTTGGACATATTCATCTTCAAACCCACCGCCAAGGAAGCATCGTGAAGTTCTCTTAGCATATGCTCAAGTTCTTCCAGGGACTCTGCAAACAACACAATATCGTCTGCGAACCTAAGATGCGACAGGTAGACACCATTTATGTGAAACCCGCTTTGGTCCTATTCCAGTGTTTTCACGACGTCTTCTAAGACAGCCGTAAACAGCTTAGGTAAAATAGTGTCTCCCTGACGCACCCCCCTTTTGATTGATATTGGGTCGGTTAGTTCGTGCATTTTCACTGGCATCGTTGCCGCTTGATACAGCTCTTTGAGCACGGCCACGTAACGTGCGTCTATCTGGCAGCGATGAAGAGAGTTAAACACGGCCCAATGTTCGACAGTGTCGAATGCTTTATCGTAATCAACGAAAGCTAAACATAGGGGCCGGTTGTACTCGGAACTCTTCTCCAATAGCTGCTTCACGGTGTGGATGTGGTCGATCGTGGAGAAACCGCTCCGAAAGCCGGCTTGCTCTATAGGCTGGCATTCGTCTAGTTGCCGAGTGAGGCGGTTGCAAAACTACTATTATAAAATAAAAGATAACTTACATACTAGTCTTCCCTTGAGACACGCCGCTCAGCCCGGTGCAGTCCGCCGCACCCAGGCCGCTGCTGTGGTGGATCGCGCCCCTGCGCGTCTTCTGGCTGGTGCTGTGGTGGGTGGAAAGACCCTAAGCGTCCCGGCTAGCCCCAGAGCTCTGTACCCAAGAAAAATACGTACCGCCGTGCACAATACCACATAGCACCGTTCACGCCCCTAAACAAATCACTGAGTGTAATTAGCCCGCCCTGGTTCCAATTCTAAACTTATGTTCTAGGTAAAAATAATTACGCGACTTCGCCATGTTGTCCGTTCTAACCATGAGAACCCCAAATCTCCCTCGCGCTGACAGCCGTCTGTCCAATATTTTTAAAACTACAGCGGGGGCGCACGAATTGGCCGTTTTGTTCAATACACACCGCTGCCCCGATCAGAAGCCTCCGATCGCTAGATCAATCAATCACGCAAGGAGAGACAGTGGCTGTTGCTCATCGCGGACTCGAACCGCAGTCCCATACTCGCCAACTAAAAACTTTACAATGCTGCCCTAGCTACAAGCAAGGAGAGCAAGTTATTCTCCTTCAACAACATACTAAGTCTAATTAGCCAAATTAAAATAATGCTAAATTATCTTATTCACCAAAGCTTATTTTCTAAAAATTTACAAACATCATTTAGATACACTCGTGCCCTTGCCATTTTGTGCCATTGTCGGAGCGAATAAGTGAAGGTAGAGCCTTACGCGACACGAAACGATCCAACGCGACGACGAAGGCCTCCGTGGACAACGAAGAAACTCCCAAGAGGACGGCCTTAGTAGCCAGGCACAAAAAAAAAACACAAAATATTTACTTACAACCCGGGCGTTGCGAAGGTTGATCGGTTTTACCGAGAAAGGTCCAGCAGAACCCGTTGCGTGCGACCCCCAAGAACGGACGAGACTGAGTGACTCGGTCCGAAGGCAGACCCCCGTCTGCGGCTGCACGGGTGGAGACGTTAACTGTGACAAAATAAACACCGAAAGAGCACTACACAAATAAAGCTCTTTGAACAAACAATATTCAAAATTACAAATTAGGTTACTTAGTAACACATCCAACAGACGTCAACCGTGACGTACTGGCCTATTGAAAGGCTCATGGGAAATTTCTCAATTTCCCAAACTTGTGCATAGATAAGGAAAGAGACACAAACATAATGACTCTAGACTATGCGGAGTCGAGTCGTCAAACTGTGTACATAATAGAAACAAAAAAAAACAAAATAGTTGGCACTGCCAGCAGTGTAGAGCGACCCAGAGCTATCTGAGTGCCTAGTCGGATCCGTCCTAGTACACCCGAGCCCAAGAGTAGGTCAATTGGGCCAGGTGACAAAGTGTGGGTCTGCCCGATCTAGACCAATGTCTGTGCCGTTATCCCTGCGGGCGAATCTGTAAAAGGCTGTTAACCTACAATGGTAAATTCATTACCGCTACCGAAATTGACATTCTCAACATAGATACATGTACCGAGGAGAGGGTGACTTGTGTTAGCCCCGTCAAACTCCCAGTAAGCATGCCACCAAACAATGTCGCACAAAATTAAAGTTTAAAATTTAAGATTTCTTTAAAATCTACCAACAAATTTCAAATTTAAGGTTTCTTTAAAATCTACCAACCGCGGCCGCCGTAGTAGAAAGCAAAACCGTCCGTGGTTTTGCTCTCGCAAAGGGGGGCAGGCTAGCTGTGGCCTGCCCGGGTCCCCCATCCCCAAAGAAGGCCCCCGCCCGTGTGATACCGCGGGTGGTACTATAACCGCTGCGGCATAGCTTGATCGCGCTGCTTCCCGCTGGCGCGCACAGAGCTAGTTGCAGGTCCCTCCTTCGTGACACCATCGGGCCTCCGCCCGTGTGATCGCACATGGGCCGGCGGCATGGTAACCTGCAGGCGCGGGTTTGCGCGCCTGTGCATGGTTCACCTTCCGGTGTGGAGATGCGCCTCGCGCATGACTGGGCCTCCAGTCCGCTGGTAGATGTGTGCTCTGCTCGCCCTGGAGCACCCCTGCCCGTGTAACGCTGCCACCGCTGTTGTGGCCCGTTTGGCCGCACTGTGTACAAGCCGGGTCAATTCCGGCTGCTGCAATCAGCGCCGCCAGCCGCGCTGTAGTGTGTCCTGGCTGCGGCTGTACCGTGGGATTCGCCTGGCGTCCCGTTGACGCCTGCGCCTCTGATGGCGGCAGGTCAGGCTGGGAGGTCGCTACGACCCCCGCCTCATCGCCGAGGAACCTTAAAAGTTCCTCCAATCCCGGCAGAGTAGCCCTCCCTTTCTCTGCCGTTTCCCGCTCAAACCGGGAACGAACGTCCATTGGCAGCTTGTCCAACACAATGTGTACCTGTAGCAGCGACCACTCGGCTACTGGCAAACCTAACTGTCGCAACGCGGTACACGCAACTGTGACTAGCGTCAACAGCTGCGTCGTTAAGTACGCCCGATTGGCTACCTTAGGTAGCGACAACAATTGGCGCGCGTGTGCGTCTACTAATGATCCTTCTTCCACTTCGCCACCCAAACTTCCTAACTGATGTGTAGGAAGCCTATCAGGTATCCTGGGCCCTCCCATTGGTGGCGGTGTGGATGGCTGGACATCCCCTATCCGTCGCCTTTTAATGTGGCAGGCCGCCTGGACGACATTATCATTAATTTCCATTATTTGGGCAAAATCATTTTCATATGCCGACCATACCTCTTTGTTGGATGGTGGAGCAGTCTCCGACAAAACCACCATGGCGGTCTCAACCGAAGACACCCGCTGCCTTAACTGCTCGGCTCGCTCGAGGATGACATCGTCGCAGCCTCTCCGAGACAGCAGACCTTGCGTGGTAACGAACCAACGCAGCTGCGTCGCCAAGACTGCCTCCACCGTCGCGTTTTCATCAAAAAACAAATACAAGAGAGATGAGATTCTATGTCCAACAATAACACAAAAACAGGGCAATATTGCCTACATACCCTTTTAATTACAATGTAGCAACAACCAAAATTAATAAGTACAAAAAAACTTATACGGGTTTGCAACGAGAAGCGCACTAAGAAATAGAATGTACAAATATTATTATTACATAGTCCCTATGCAGAAATCAATCAATATAAAAAAAATGTAATAATCAAATTAAATTTAAAATTGGTTTTCAAAATGAAGGCGCCAACAAAACAAAAGTGTTCAACCAATTTCACATATGCCGCTGTGTAGAACAAAACAAATCTAATCGGTTCCAAAGAATATCCAAAGAAAAATAAAAATACAAATAAAAATGTTCCTTAATATACGCCACTATGTAAACAAATCATTTACCAAACAAATGTTACAAATAAATGGAACTCAAATTAGTTTACCAAAGAAAACTACAATAAACAAAATGTTACTTAATTATACATAGGCCAAATTTACTATGTAAACAAACAATTTATAATGTAACATAACTGCAATATTAATATATGTGTCTACAGCTTTGCAATCGCTAGACAACCAAACTACAAATATTGTGAATCAAATGCCTACAATATTTAAATATGTTTTCAAAATGAAAACAACAAACCAAATCAAAATACCACAATTTTCAATGCCTTAACTTTAAATTCCAAATTAAGTTTTCAAGCAATCAAGGAACAAACAAAATGTTTAATTATTTGCAAACCGCTAGAATCTTAACATTCCGTTTGCAAACCAAATGCAACAATTAACATCAAAAATATTTATTTGTTGTCACAAATCCCCACTACCCTAGCGAGACTAATTCTAAATTATGTTAAAATTAGACAACAAAGCAATAATAAACTGCCGCAAAACAGTTTAATCATTAAGTACAACTTTCTTGTCTGACAATTACAGGACAATTATTAACTCACCGCAGCGGTGAGTCAATTTTATTCAACTAAATTTAAACCCAGTACTGTACTGTACTGTGATATGATTTTAATACAACCAACAGTTAACCCTAACTTAAGTAAACACATTCTAAATGTATAATCAAAAAACAAATGTTTACATTGCACTATTAATATTTATATGACCATTCTATTGCAGTTACAGCAAGTTAGGTTTGACAACTGCAGTCTTGCAATGACTTTCCGCAATGAAAAAATCTTACATATTCAACGCATTCCAAATGCGAGACAAAACCAAATTAGCTATTGTTACACTGACCGCAGTGAGACAATCTTACCTACTTTGCTGTAATCACACAATCAACCTACATATTACAATTCAATGTACAGTTGGAACACAATCCTAACGCTAAAACTAATACTAATTATTATCTAATTCAGGTCCGTAGATATAACTACGCTCTGGTTTACCAAAAAATGTTTGCTTTAGGGAGCTCAATCACCTCACCGTGCTCTGGGTCACCCTAAAATGTGTGGTCCAGAGAGGTCATCGACTGACTTCCCTAATAGCGAGTCTCTGCTACCGTTTTAATTAATACTAACGTACTACTATTATAAAATAAAAGATAACTTACATACTAGTCTTCCCTTGAGACACGCCGCTCAGCCCGGTGCAGTCCGCCGCGCTCAGGCCGCTGCTGTGGTGGATCGCGCCCCTGCGCGTCTTCTGGCTGGTGCTGTGGTGGGTGGAAAGGCCCTAAGCGTCCCGGCTAGCCCCAGAGCTTTGTACCCAAGAAAAATACGTACCGCCGTGCACAATACCACATAGCACCGTCTACGCCACCAAACAAATCATTGAGTTTAATTAGCCCGCCCTGGTTCCAATTCTAAACTTATGTTCTAGGTAAAAATAATTACGCGACTTCGCCATGTTGTCCGTTCTAACCATGAGAACCCCAAATCTCTCTCGCACTGACAGCCGTCTGTCCAATATTTTTAAAACTACAGCGGGGGCGCACGAATTGGCCGTTTTGTTCAATACAATAAAATAGAACTGAAGGCCTCATCGTTTGCCGGACCGAGTCATATTAAGGGATCCACTACGCTTGCTTACGTAATAAAATCAAACAACTACTCGTATTGTGTACATTAGGATTAAGTTGTGATAGGTTGTACGCTGGTTGGTGTAACCGGTAGAGCAGGACAGCAATCGTGAAAACTATGTCAAATGTCCAAATTAAATATTGATCTCTTTCTTGTGAGTGTAGAAGGGGATAACCGCGTACTCGAACCACATTAGATTCCAACCCTTGGAAGAAATTAAAAGGAACTGCTGAAAAGCTCTCCTCAACTATTCCACTTACCTACACGATATTCCAGTCCTGTACGTCCGCCATGAAGATAGCTAGGACTGGGAAAAACTCATTGTTAAAAATCATCTAGGATTAAGCCGTTGGGAAAGTTTAAAGTGTATGGATCATTCATAGTTCAAAGTGTTATATATTACAATAAAATCCCGAACAATGTTATAATTTTGCCATTTGACAAATAGGACACATGTTAGGACAGACATTTAGAAAAGAGCTATTACACTGTAAGCGACAATAATTACATCAATGACAAAAATGCATGGAATTAACATTCCTCTAGTTTCGCACACATATACTCGTAGCTCTAATGCGTTCATAGTGCCCGAGTAAAACTTTTACATTCACTTTAGTTTCTATCTTTTCTTTTATTATATAATTTATGATTATTAATTGTATAATTTAATAACGACATATTGTTTTGGAAATGTATAAGAACGCCAGTTCCCCAGTAGTTGAAGAATCGGGGTGAAGAGAGCTTCATCCATCGGCCTTGTCAGTTCCTTACATGAGATGAGAATAAGGCTATATACATAACAGGTGACAGGTGGTGAGCCCATCGCCGCTCTAAGCTGATGGATGTATGTGCAGTCTTTAGTTCGTTAGTCGCCTTTTACGACACCCAAGGGAAGAGAGGGGGTGGTAGTATTGTATTGCAGTTAAAAAATGACGTCCTGAATGGGTGGTAGGTTAAAAAGATTTGGACGATTCAAAGTACTTATTAATTGAGTTTATTGAATGAATATATTTTGAATTTGAATTTGAATTTGTATAGCCGCTACGCGACACGGCGTTATTTAATATAGTGATAAAATCAAATTGCTGCAAGTCCCAACAGTATGTAAACGTCCAAAATCCAAATCAAAATTTCTTTATTCAGTAAGCTTAAAATAAGCATTTTATCGTCGTCATCGTCTAAACTTAAATTTAAGTTCTCTATATGGATGGATGGGCAAAAACCCACCTACCCCACCCATTCAGGACGTCTTTTAGCTGTGGAGAAGAACGGACGCAAGAAACTCCACAGCTTTATAATAATATAGAAGTAACGACATTTCCAAAACAATATGTCGTTATTAAATTATACAATTAATAATCATAAATTATATAATAAAAGAAAAGATAGAAACTAAAGTGAATGTAAAAGTTTTACTCGGGCACTATGAACGCATTAGAGCTACGAGTATATGTGTGCGAAACTAGAGGAATGTTAATTCCATGCATTTTTGTCATTGATGTAATTATTGTCGCTTACAGTGTAATAGCTCTTTTCTAAATGTCTGTCCTAACATGTGTCCTATTTGTCAAATGGCAAAATTATAACATTGTTCGGGATTTTATTGTAATATATAACACTTTGAACTATGAATGATCCATACACTTTAAACTTTCCCAACGGCTTAATCCTAGATGATTTTTAACAATGAGTTTTTCCCAGTCCTAGCTATCTTCATGGCGGACGTACAGGACTGGAATATCGTGTAGGTAAGTGGAATAGTTGAGGAGAGCTTTTCAGCAGTTCCTTTTAATTTCTTCCAAGGGTTGGAATCTAATGTGGTTCGAGTACGCGGTTATCCCCTTCTACACTCACAAGAAAGAGATCAATATTTAATTTGGACATTTGACATAGTTTTCACGATTGCTGTCCTGCTCTACCGGTTACACCAACCAGCATACAACCTATCACAACTTAATCCTAATGTACACAATACGAGTAGTTGTTTGATTTTATTACGTAAGCAAGCGTAGTGGATCCCTTAATATGACTCGGTCCGGCAAACGATGAGGCCTTCAGTTCTATTTTATTGTATTGAACAAAACGGCCAATTCGTGCGCCCCCGCTGTAGTTTTAAAAATATTGGACAGACGGCTGTCAGTGCGAGAGAGATTTGGGGTTCTCATGGTTAGAACGGACAACATGGCGAAGTCGCGTAATTATTTTTACCTAGAAAATAAGTTTAGAATTGGAACCAGGGCGGGCTAATTAAACTCAATGATTTGTTTGGTGGCGTAGACGGTGCTATGTGGTATTGTGCACGGCGGTACGTATTTTTCTTGGGTACAAAGCTCTGGGGCTAGCCGGGACGCTTAGGGCCTTTCCACCCACCACAGCACCAGCCAGAAGACGCGCAGGGGCGCGATCCACCACAGCAGCGGCCTGAGCGCGGCGGACTGCACCGGGCTGAGCGGCGTGTCTCAAGGGAAGACTAGTATGTAAGTTATCTTTTATTTTATAATAGTAGTACGTTAGTATTAATTAAAACGGTAGCAGAGACTCGCTATTAGGGAAGTCAGTCGATGACCTCTCTGGACCACACATTTTAGGGTGACCCAGAGCACGGTGAGGTGATTGAGCTCCCTAAAGCAAACATTTTTTGGTAAACCAGAGCGTAGTTATATCTACGGACCTGAATTAGATAATAATTAGTATTAGTTTTAGCGTTAGGATTGTGTTCCAACTGTACATTGAATTGTAATATGTAGGTTGATTGTGTGATTACAGCAAAGTAGGTAAGATTGTCTCACTGCGGTCAGTGTAACAATAGCTAATTTGGTTTTGTCTCGCATTTGGAATGCGTTGAATATGTAAGATTTTTTCATTGCGGAAAGTCATTGCAAGACTGCAGTTGTCAAACCTAACTTGCTGTAACTGCAATAGAATGGTCATATAAATATTAATAGTGCAATGTAAACATTTGTTTTTTGATTATACATTTAGAATGTGTTTACTTAAGTTAGGGTTGTATTAAAATCATATCACAGTACAGTACAGGACAGACCATCGCATCGGACTGCGCCCCCTGGGTCTTTTGCCGTTTACTTTGAAAGTGACAAGTAGACGTTCCAGGTTATCAGCATTTATCCTGGCTATGTGACCGAAAAACTCAAATATCCTTCGAAGGCAGATGGTGGATAGCCTCATCGTGATGTTAAGCTCCTTGATCCTCAAGGAGCTTAACATCACGATGCGTTAGTCCGACGTGCTGTCCAGGGAATCTGCAGCATTTTCCTCCAGCACCACATCTCGAAGGCATCGATGCGTGCACGGTCTGCTTTCTTCAGTGTCCAAGTCTCGGCACCGTATAAAAAGATGGAGAACACTAAGATTGTCACTAGCTTGGACTTAGTTTTCCGTGTGATGTTTCTGTCCGCCCATATCTTGTGCAGTTGCGACATAGCACTTTTCGCCATTCCGATACGCCTGTAATAGAACATAAGCATTGTATGATTAAACTGTAACATGATGTGTATTCCTTATTTTATACAATTTTTAGTTGATAAGTATTTAAATTCAATTAATGAAGTTACAATTCATTAATAAACATTGTTACCTAATTTCATACAATTTTGTTAATAATTTCCGTTGTTTGTATCGTGTATTAATTCGTTTTCTCAAATCAAATACTCCCGTACCATGACGTGACGTCATACTTGTTTGTCACTGCGTATAAAAGGCGTTGTCTCTGCCGACACCGGTCAGACATTCGTAATAATGTACCTGCTACTCGCGTACCCCCCACGATACGGTAAACCCTAGCCGAGGTACCGTGCCTCCTAGAGGCGCCCTCGGGTTTAGCCGCTCCCTACCGGTTCGAACCCCCAGAGGCTCTGGGGGGGGGATCGGAGACTCGCTTGCGAGATGCCATCCCCCACCGGAATCCCTCTGGAGAATTTCGACCACTCACGGCTTGAGGAACGCTTCAAGTTTCTCGCCGCCCCCAAACAAGCCCGGTAACGCTGTAAAGGTCATCTGCGACCGACAGCACTCACACTCAAAAAAAAAAAAGACACCGGTCAGTTTGCTAGCAACAGTCGAACGAAGCGGAGCTCCCAAATAAGTTGAGTATTATTGTTATACAATATGTAGCTATTTCTATGCTTATTGTGCTTTATTGATTGTGTAGCGATATAAAAGTAATAAATCTAGTGTTGTGTGTTAATAGCTTAGCTAAAATGTGTTGCTAGACTATGTAATAGGATATAATATGTAGTGGTGTAATATAATATGTAGGGTATGTACTTGCTTAATAAATAATGTGTTAATTATGATTTAACAAGAAATACAACAATGGTTCTAATATTGATTTTTATTAATAGAATCTATATGCATTTATTAAAACTATGCTATGTAAAGCTTGCTTGATTGATTGGCTCAGTATACTTTAAATCAGTTTCATAATTCATTAAGATCCTATTACAAATTATCGAATACATAAAAAACAAGCCTTACATAACAAGCTAATATCATAAAAACTCACACCTGCGCACATCTTCTTCGGACGATCCGTTATTGCTTACGTTAGAAACCAGGTAGGTGAAGTTGTCAACTATATCAAGATTAAGGGCGTCGGTGAGTTCTAACTTATTCGCGCGGTCAACCACCATGACCTTGGTTTTGGCTCTGTTTATGGAGAGGCCCAGTTCCTCACCGATTCTCTCCATCCTGTTGAGTAACGTGACCATCTCGGTTTCATTAGCTGCTATTAGGGTGGTGTCGTCGGCATAACGCAGATGGGTGATTTTTACACCCTTACGTACTTATTAAACCACAATGGAGTGTAGTTTTACTGCTACATTACAGAAAAGAAGAAAAATGACAATATTTTAATTTAATAATTACCAGAATATTAAATTCAAGCTGGAGCACAGAACCCAATTTACGACGCCGGACTTCCAACTTTGCGCTTAACTTTAACTTAGCTTCACTTAGCCGTTCCTAAATCTTAAGTTACTCTAAATTACGGTTCGTATGCAACGAGTAAACTTTTCAAACTTAACTTAGTTTGCTTGTGTTAAGTGTGAAAATGATATATTATTATTGGCTATTTTATGTCACTAAACTTTTATTATAACTACTTTAGTCAAGTAATATAGAAAAATATCGCATTTATTTTGAAGTAGGTGGGTACTGCATGTAGATGGCTTCCATAGATACATGCTATTTATACCTGTTTTAATATATAATCATTATTTCTACATACTTTATCAATTTAGCAAAAAGTTACCAGCTGGTTCAAAATTATAATGAGTTAAAAATTTTAAAATATTGCATGTCTATTTTTTATCTGATAATATATTGTAATATATGTGGACATACGTATACGTACAAAGTATAATTATACCGTCATATTATAAGCTAATAAACTAACGCCATAAAACAAAACTAAAACGCGAAAGAACGCACTAACCCAACATTCGAACATAACGATTTGAAAATCTTTTTTATTTCGTGCGAAGAGAATTTTCAGAGCGCAAACTTCTTACAAAGAGCCGCTCCTCCAATAACACACGTATATTTGTAGGCGCGCGTGTTCGCAGGCAAGTTGCCCTCATAAATCTCGCGGAAGAGTCTCGGGGGTGCGACTTTTGACCTTACAATATGCCGAAGTATTACTTACGAATGTTCGAAGCGTACGAGGCGCCGGAAAATGTAGTTTCTGCTGATATCTTGCATCGAATAAGCACAGATGATAAAATAAAATGCTACCTATGTCTACTTA
The DNA here is from genome assembly GCA_963921215.1 of Scoparia ambigualis. Lineage (NCBI taxonomy): Eukaryota > Metazoa > Arthropoda > Insecta > Lepidoptera > Crambidae > Scoparia > Scoparia ambigualis. The sequence continues at coordinate 5,528,898 of OY992522.1, forward strand.
TTGTTAAATAATATATTAATGGCGATAGTAAGTTGAGGAACGAGCTCAATGACGAAGCGGTTAATGTGTTTGCTAGCGATCGTCGTTAAGGAACTTTTGCAATAATGAGGCAATGGATGGGTGACCAAATAACCTCACCGTCTTGCATTGGAAGAGACCCAAACGATGATAGTAGCTAAAGTAATTATTATTAGCCTAATAATGTTGCACTGCACTGGGCAAAGGCCTACAAAGAAATCCACGCCATCATCATCATCATCAGCCTATTAACGTCCCACTGCTGGGCACAGGCCTCCCACGTGGACAATAGCACGTGGGGATATTGGGCCATAACCCACCACGCTGGCCCAATGCGGGTTGGTGGGTTTTAACGACTGCCATCTTACGACAACAACCGAGACTAACGGCTTACGTGCCTTCCGAAGCACAGAGGAGCTCAAGATGTTTTTAAATATGGTCACCCATTCAGCGACCCGGCATTGCGAAAGTTGCTTAGCGAGCAAGATCGCAAGCCGAACGCGCTAGCCGCTGCGCCATCGAGCTCCTCGAGCACCACACCATCACTAAAATATAACTTTGTACTACTTAGATTACATTCATCTACATTATTATTTAGACGTAGTATTTCAATAAATTGCCACCTTTCTATATTAATGAAATTAATGTAATAAGTACCTACATACCAACAATATGCTTACACAATGAAAAATTAGAAACACTTATAATTTATTGCTATATTGTTCGGTCACCTATTTCTAGGTTCGGTATTTTGAGAACTCCTCATAAACAGAATACGCCAGTCGAGCTGTTCAAAAATATACCTACCTACACATCCTTAATTTTTATTCGTTTAAATGAAATTAAGGGTGAGTTCCAACCATGAAACTGAACAACTTTCCCCAAGAATGTGCAAAAATGACAAAAAATTACGACCCTCCAAACAAAACTGTCCGATCTGACGACAATAGTATGGGATTGGAGGTGGAATTTTTTTGTCATTTTCGCACATGTTTCTTGCGGAAAGTTTCATGGGTGGAACTCATCCTTAATTTCATTAAATCGAATAAAAATTAAGGGTGTATATGTTACCGGCAATCTGTATAATTCAGGTAGTCTATACAATACCTAGGCAAAGTAAAGAATACCTGGGGCGTCCAGGCAATGTATGAAATATTAAGCATATTATTGTCCATTGCATACTTTACATGGATTGTATAGAGTACCTACTGGTCCACCGGCAATGTGTAAAATATATAGATATTTGTCTATATTTATCAATTTTAATCAGCCTACCTATAAAATGACAAAATGATAAGTTAAAAACAACTTTAATAAAATTAACAATTAGGGTGCTCCTTAAAAATAATCTTTATAAAAAGGGTAGACATTTTATTTGCAGTAGAATAAAAGAATTACTGCACTCAAAAAGATTTATTTAATCTTAAGTTAGGACCTAGGTCCTATGTAAGAAAATATTAGACATTTAAGACATGAAACTTTTTAGTCATAATAAATTTTTAAATAATCAATTAATTATTCTTTAAGATTCTCTTCAAAAAAGCCCTAAGTAACTAGTATCTTTCTCTTACTACAGTAAAATCACTTTAAAAATAAAGTGCAACTGAAAATTGTTTTCGTATATAAGTAACACAATGTAATTTTCTTACAAGTAGTATTTAGGTACGTAACAAGTATAAAAAACTTAAGGCACAAAACAATTCCGTAAAAATAATAAGTAGGTCTACTGCCTTTTTACACATTACCGGATGCGCATTCGGTATTGTATAGAATACCTAGGCAAAGTATAAAATAAATATATTTCATTCATTACCTACACGTTTTAGGTATTCTATACATTGCCTAGGTATTGTATAGAATACCGGATTATACAGATTGCCGGTTACATAAACATACATAGATTCACGCCTATTATCCCCAAAGGGTTAGTCAGAGACCAGGCAATGAGGACCGCAGAAGCAGCCCACTGCCGTAGTCCACGGCACACCAAATTACAACTGCACATGTGCTCAGCGTGACAAGTGGTGAGCCCATCGCCACTCTATGCTGTTGGATGTATGTCAGTCTTTAGTCCGTTAGTCGCCTTTTACGACACCCAAGGGAAGAGAGGGGTTGCTAGTATTCTTATAATAAGCCGTAATACTACACGGCTAGTAAAAATATAGTAATAATATCATATTATAAAGTTTTGCTTGAGATTTCTTTAAGAAAACGTTGGTCAGGGCACTTACATAAGCGACGGGGGCCGTGCTGCCGAATACATTATTGCTATCGGCGAAAGTGTTTGCAGAGGGAACCGCTCCTTAAATGGTTCAAAGATATTGAGGCAATATTTTTTTTATTTCACAATATTTACGTAGTTTATAACGACGTGTATAAGTATACGGCAGTGCTGTTATTCGGAAAAATATTTACATTTGTACACAAACAATTATTTCTGTTTGAAATATTTCCGTTCCGTCCATCCGTTCGTATTTTCAGTTTCCAATATTTTAATGCTACAGTTTTTTGACTAAAAAAGGTGTATCAATATTTTTATAATACCTAACTTACATATTTATCAAAATGTTTTTTGGCAATGATAGTTTTGAAATAAATGACAAACAAAATAATAATTATCGTGAAAGTAACAAAGACCAAAGATATTTCGTCTTAGTCGAAATGATTGAAAGTGTCAACTGTCACAACCTTGATACGGTTTTATCATAGTATCTAATCCAGCAATAGATTAAAGTTAATATTGAGTAAAATTTATGCAATCTGGTCCCAAAGCACAGCCCAAAGTCCCAACTGGATATTACGATTTTCAATCATCCCTGATCTGATTATTGAAAATATTTTTTTCTAGATGCCACCGTCGAAAGGATAAAATATAAATCTTCGGTTGGAATTATTAAGTCGACCCAACTTTTATCAAACGTCACAATTTAATAAAATTCAGAGCACACACCAAAATGAAACTTGGCTGAACTGAAAATGTTTAACCGTTTACTCGGTGGTGCAAAGTTAAGTTAAGTTGGTTATATGCTGATGATAAAACTGTAAAGCACCATCTAGTATCAAGAAATAGAACAAAACTTCGCTCTTTGCACTCTGATGATTAAAAATCAAAGCTTATATCTAATATCCCAATTACTGTTAAAAAATATACCTTAAGTGAAACTGATTTGTGTGCCGATTTTGTTATTGTCTTATCTTTATGGCAATGTGTCCATGTGCGTGTATTTGTATGTAATCAATTAATATTGCTAATATCTTTATTATTGAAATTTTTGCATTCACAATGCTATAGATATAGGATTAAATGTTTACTAGAAAAAAATTCAAAAACAAATTTCAGTAATAAAAATATTTATATGCAACCAAAAATTGCGTGGCATCGATGAAATCGGTCCTTACTAAAAACCTAGTTATAATGTTGTAACATTTTTTTCTGGTTAGGTGGAATAGTAATCTATGTGTAGCACTAAATATTTTATAGCGCTAAATATTATATACCGCTTAAGCTACCGAGACCCCAAAAGACTCGTTGAATTTTTTTTTGTAGTTTGTGTTTACGCTGCGAGCCAGCGGTATTACGCCACTGTGAAGTCTACCCTCACAGTCGAAAGAAATACTATTGCAAGAATTTAACAATCGATAACGACGTAATTGCGTAATTGCATATAAATATTTTTTATTTTTTTATTTATAAGTACTTAAAAATAATAATTAAACCTCGAAATCTTTCATTGCCGTGGTTTCCGTGGCCAAAATTTAGTATGGCAATGAAAAAAAAAGACAAGGCAATGAAAAAATTTCATTACCATGCCTTGTAAAATAGTTTAGTTTCATTACCGTGACCAGGTGTTTCATTTCCGTGACTTATGTTTTCGTATTGCCTTGAACGCTTGTTTCATTGCCGTATACGCATGAGTTTCATTGCTGTGGCACGAAATTTTTAATCTTGTAAATCTCGTTATTTTTTAAAGTTATATGCCAGATATTAAGCAAGAATACATACATTATCAAAGACTTTAATACCCGGAAATATTTTTAAAACTTTAAAATAAAAAAAATCAAAGAAATGAAGATTTTAATGGACCTGTTGAAATTCACCCAGGTACGTAACCAAAAAGATAGGAAGTAAACATACATACGAAACGTGAAACTCGGACTATGGCAATGGACTCCTTTTGCAGTCCTTATTGCCTGGTCTCTGACTAACCCTTTGACATTATAGTCGTGAATATGTATGAATCGCTGTCCTCTTAACTCTTCCGCCGGTCGGCCGCATGCTATCCAATCCGCCATCATATTGGATTACGTAAGAATTCTTAACCCACCAACAACCGCATTAAGCTAAACCCAATCTCAGCATGTGCTGATGTCTATGTAAGAACGTCTATTCCCAGCAGTGGAACGTTTATAGGCTGATAAATCGCTCTCCTCCCGAGCCTTCCGCTGGCCGGCCGCATGCTGTCCGATCCGCCGTCATATTGGATTACGTACGGAATCTGCTGACGCGGCGGCGACGCTGCGGTTACGTCACGGAACACCGCCGATATATTTGGATATGGTGCGGATTTCGTATTGTTTTCGGTTTAAGGTTACGTTTCTTCTGTCTGTAATTTTGTTACTTGTCATATTGTTTTCTAATGTTGGAAATGGAGTTCAGGCGCGAAGACAACTGCTATGCGATTCTCTAAGCGACACATAGACGCTGGGCGCATGGCTGTGATCTGCTGTCTTTTTTCAATTCTATGAATATGAAAGAAGCAGTCTCAGCGCTGCTACCAAGGCTTTAACTTAGAGAATCGCATTGCTGGTGCAGCGTTAGTAAGACGAAGCACCAATCGCCCTCACCTTGCAGGCGGTGCCTCGACTCGACGTAAAGGGAACTATTCCTCTTTACGCCTCGTTTGAGGAACCAAAGTCTCCTCGAGAGAGCATTTTCAAACAGTCAAAGGGACTATCATCATTCCATTGGCTCGGAATAAGCATATTGTGTATAGTTTAAATTGTCACTTCGTAAGATTTCAATTTTAAAAAACGTACCAACCCACATCACATAAACTATAACAATATTATCTTTAGGAGAAATGTATGAACTAATTTGTGACACATTATTAAGTTGAATATTTAATTTACAACCACAAAAGCAATTAAAAAGTCTCCACCAAAAATCTCTGATTAAATTCCCTTTAACCGATATTTGAATTTATCAGTCATGGTATCAATTTGACGAATTTTAAACGAAATCTTTTGATAGTCGCTGCTGACAACAAAACACAGTTCAGTTTCGGAGAATTTAATATTTAATTAATTGATATTTGTAATTAACGTTGAGGGGTATATTTTAAAGCTAACCACGGTTTCATTCCGACCAGGGAGTCATGCCTTTACATAATTTAGACTAAGCTCTTTTAAATATTAAATCTTTCCCACTTTCCCACAAATTATCTAGTCGGTATTCAGTTTGACCGTGTCGCGTAGCGGTGAAAGGATACTACCTACCACCCCACTCTTCCCTTGGGTGTCGTAAAAGGCGACTAACGGGCTAAAGACATACACATACATCCATCAGCATAGAGCGGTGATGGCATCACTACATGTCACGCTGAGTACATGTGCAGTCGCTATTTGGTGAAAAGTGGACTATGGTGCTTTTGCGATCGTCGTTGCCTAGTCTCTGACTAACACTTCGGGGATAATAGTCGAGATTGTATGTATGTATGAATGTAGGTAGGTAGTCTGCAAGGATTGTAGCGAATTGTAGCAATTTTGAAATCGTAGAAAAATTGTACTAAATGAAAAAGCTGTGGTCATGCTTGCCTTTTGGGGTAAGGATGTATGACAAAAACAGAAACTACGGGGGCAACGCAGCCGGGTGCGAATCCGTGACAACAGATGGCGCCACAAAAACCAACTCGACGACATCTCCATACTGCGACAGAAAAATAGTATGGGAAGCCTGCATCGCGGTAGCGAAGTTACACCATCTCCTTCGCTATATATAGCACCTCCAACTATCATCCGTTGGACCTCGGTCCCCGAGCTATAACACCCAGCTCGGAGGAAGATCTTCCCTTTGCCTTCCTCAAAGTAGCATCCTACCCACCTTCGGCTTCCCTACAACCGGAATAACAACTTTTTCTATGTGGATGCATACCGGCCGGGGTCAAACCGGACTGGGACCATAACGGCCGGACCCCTATGTACCACTACAATAAAGTCGAATGTGAGAGTGTAGGTACTTCACACGGTGTGTTTTTACATCTTGTCTGCTGCGTTCGCTTTTAAAGTGATCTAACAATTGAATTTGTATTAAGTCTGGTTTTACAACAGCTGAGCTCAGAAATTAAGAATTTGTTATAACTTTATATCTCAATAATTCAAACTATAATAATAAATTTATTTATTCAAGTACAAGACTCATTTTGTTAGTAACAATTGTGCTTATTCTAGGTTAGTAACAATAATTGCATTGGATTTATTTTAATTTTTACAACTGTCTGCACACGACTCATCGCCGCACCACCCCGGCAGAAGTTGAGCAGCAATGACCCATGTACCGACAGTCCAGCCTGCTTGCAATCAGGCGCAGAATGCTGTTGGTGCTGCCCCGCACCCTGCGCACCAGGGAGGCACACCGCTTCCGCATAGTCGCGTAAAAGCAGTCTACTCGCGCCTCTGCAAACATCCCCGACGCGCTATAGTAGCGTGGCAGCCGCAACAGCACCCTGAACGCGTTGTTGAATTGGACTCGCAGGGCGCTGTAGGCCCGACGAGTGCACTTGGCCCACAGGCTGCACGTGTAGAAAGTCGTACAGTAGGCCCTAAAGAGAGTAATTTTCACATCATTTGTACAACGTGCAAACCTGCGAGCCAACATGTTTGCCCTTACCGACAGCGCCCTACGCTCCCTTTCGACGTCAAAGTCATCATTAAGATCGGGAGTTAATATATGGCCCAAATATTTAAACTTGTGCACCCTTTGCAACTCACACTTGTCCAAAATTATTGGCGGAAGTCGATCAAAACGCTTACTCCCCACCTCAAAGAGCATGACCTGGCTTTTCTGCACGTTATATACTAATCCTTGAGACTTTGCATATTTCTTACAGATGGATACAAGCTTTCTCATGCCACACACAGACGCACTAAGCAACACCATGTCGTCCGCATAACTAATGTTATTTACGCTAACGCCATCTATGTAGCAGCCGACCCTGGTGCTGCTCAGCTCGCCTATCAGTTCATTCACATACATGTTGAAGAGCGTTGGCGAGCTTATCCCCCCCTGCCTCACTCCGCACTCCAACCTGTATGGTTGAGACAACAAACCATCCCACCGCACATGGTTGACCTGGCTCTTATACCAATGTTTGAGGATGCTTATAAGCTCTTTTGGCACTTTGGAGTCTTGGAGCTTTTGCCATAACAGATCATATGAAACAAGGTCAAAAGCCCTAGAAAGGTCCAGGAAGCACGCAATAACAGGTGTTTTACGCTCCTTATAGTAATTAACAGCGTGCTTAACAGACAGGACAGCTGTTTCAGTTGACAGCCCAGGCCTGAACCCAAACTGATTATCATGATGTGTGATATATTTGTTAAGTTGCTTATTAAGCACGCTATCAAAGACTTTCGATATTACAGTTGCAAGTGAGATAGGCCTATAATTATTTTTGTCGGATATATCTCCTGTCTTATTTTTAACTATCGGCACTACTATTGTTTGAATCATTTTACTGGGTAGATAACTGTGCCCCAAACAAAAACTATATAACATATACAAGACTCTAGATAAATGAGATCCAGCAAATTTTAGATGTTCTATGCTGAGTCCGTCGTGGCCAGGGGATTTACCTCTAGACATAGATTTTATAATGACTTCAATATCTTGAATAGTACATTTTATCTCCCTTTTTACTTCGAACTCAGCATCTAGCATCGAGTGCGAGGGCCCTAAAGGAGAATTTACAAAAAAGTGATCTTTGAACATGTCAGCAATTTTTTCAGGATCAGGATCAGGTCATATACAATTCACTGGCAATCTAAACTTAGACCTTATAGATACTTAGCGAACAGCGCCAGCGAAAATCACAGAACCACATTTACATTTAACTCCTACAAACTGATTGGTACAAATCCTTTCGGCGACTTAGGACCATAAATAAAAACGTCCACTTCTTTAAATTACCACTTCTAAGAATGACCACTTACTTAAATGACCATTTCTTGAAATTACCTCTTCGTTAAATGACTATTATAGTCAATGCGCGAACGAATTATTGTCACGTAAACTCCGAACCGTTACGTCAAATGTACGGTAAAAATTCGGTAATTCCATTATTATCTCACCTGCAATTTAACAAACCGTATCGACGTTGGCGCGATGTCACGTTAGGATAATCCAATATGGGGCTGGCAACATGGCCGCCGGCAACATAACCTCAAAATCACATCAGCTAGAAATAGATTACTCTAATGTAACGTGAAGATAGACCCTGTAGGCATTCGGGGCAAACAAGATGAAAGCGTATTACAAGTTTGGGATGCTAATATTGAAAATTGATAATATCCATTCAACATAATTCGCTTTATCAATCATACGGGGTAACTCTCGGCGAACGAGGTTATGATTGAAAAGGCAACTCTTATTTAGCTTATTATCATGCGTGGAAAGAGGTTGGATGTGGATCTCTCTAAATTTTGAGGCAAGGCAATTTAAATTTTGTAACGTTTTTTTTTTGTTTGATTTATTTTTAATCATCTTTCTTGTCCAGTAGTCCGGATACGTATAGAACGGTTTGGGATACCCCTTTACCCAACAGTAGGATTTATAAAATATTTTATAAAAAAATTAGTTACTTATTTAACAGAAATATATCTAAACAAGCGGCCGCTCGCTGTTTCACCCGCGTGGTTCCCGTTCCCGTGGGAATATCGAGATAAAAAGTATCCTATATGTTAATCAAGGTTATAAACTATCTGTATGCCGAATGTCATCCAAATCCATTCAGTAGTTTTTACGTGAAAGAGTAACAAACATCCATCCATACATTTCCGTGGGAATATCGGGATAAAAAGTATCCTATGTGTTATTTCAGGTTATAAATTATCTGTATGCCGAATTTCATTCAAATCCATTCTGTAGTTTTTACGTGAAAGAGTAACAAACATCCATACATACAAACTTTCGCGTTTATAATATTAGTAGGAAAGAAGCCGCATGTTAGCTACATTGTATGAAAACCAGGCGTGTCACTTTTTTCTGTGTCAATTTAATGACAAAATAAAAATAAATAAATAAAAATAAGTAAACTTTCCTACACTCACACCAATTATCTAGCCCAAGAGAAGCTTCTATAAGAAACTCGTTAAATGGTTACTAGACAACAGATAAACATACTTAAAATACTTAAATACATACTTAATATACATAGAAAACACCCAGACCCAAGACAATTTAGAAAAACAATAATTTCTAAATTGACCCGACCGGGGATCGAACCCGGGACCTCAGAGATGGCGACACCATGAAAACCGGTGTACAAACCACTCGACCAAGGAGGTCGTCAGGGTATAAATTACTTACAGAAAGGAGAATTGTTGATTATCTCGGATAACTATTCTTGTACAGTTTTTACAGTTCAATAAGACGCACTTAGTAAATTTTTTAAAACTGCACTTATGTCCGGTGCTGACAAAGGCTAACTGAAACGCAGTCGAAAGATGGCATTTTACCATCCATAGGGCACTATATTGCCACGCAATGTACGTAATTTTACGCATGTCTATGCGGCTTCTATTTAGATCTATTTCTGTGGGTTATTTACTCGGTGCTTGCTCTTCCATGTTTTCCTGTATGGTTAGACCACCGGTTTGAGACCCAGGTTCGATTCACAGCAAGGGGTTGTGTTGCCTGGCTACTTTCCAACACTATAAATAAATATAATGCCAAAATGCTCTTTTTCGATGTAGTATAACGATGAATACTTTTTAGGGTTCCGTAGCCAAATGGCAAAAAACGGAACCCTTATGGATTCGTCATGTCTGTCTGTCTGTCCATCCACTTTTTTCCGAAACTATTCCCCATACTTAGAACTGAAACTCAACAATATTTTTTTCATCTAACCCATCCGTGTGGGGTATCTATGGATAGGTCTTTAAAAATAATATTAGGGTTTCTAATGTTATTTTTTTCTAAACCGAATAGTTTGAGCGAGAGACACTTCCAAAGTGGTAAAATGTTGGTCCCCTCCCTGTAACTTCTAAGATTAGAGAATGATAGAACTAAAAACAATATGTGATGACATTACCATGCAAACTTCCACCGTAAATTGGTTTAAACGAGATCTAGTAAGTAGTTTTTTAATACGTCATAAATTAATTAATTTAAAAAAATACACTATTATTATAACATCAATCAAAGTTACAACGAACTACAAGAAATTTTATATGATGTTACTTGCTGCTACGGAACCCTTCATGGGCGAGTCCGACTCGCACTTGGCCGGTTTTTTATAAATATGGTTAAATTATAATACATCAAGATAATACATTAATTTCATACATACGGCAGAAAATTAACTCTACAGGTACTCTACAGCTAATCTCTAGAGAAACATAAACTCATAATCACGTCAACACGGCCCAAAATTATTGTAGGTGTGTACCCACGCTTCGTAGCCCATCGTAAATGAAATTACTCCGTCGAGATTATCCATTAGAGATGAAGTTACTTAATGTTTACCTAGTCAAGTTTCGTATTTAAGTAATTGGCTGCTAATAAACTAACAAGAATAATAAAATTACACTTCAATTTTTAAATCAATAAAGATCTTGATAATACCAAAAAAAAATCCCGTACTCATACTTATTAACCCGTGACCATTTAGAAAAATTGGATTTTCTTATTTAACCTGACCGGGAAACTAATCAGAAACCTCAGAGATGGTAACGCCAGAACCGGATGACCACTTATACCACGGAGGTCGTTAAAGAGGAAGAAAAAATAACTTAAAAAAACGATATCTAGACGAATGTAACAGAATACATACATACATATAATGGAAGGGTTAGTCAGATACTAGGCAATGAGGACAGCAAAAGCAGTCCTCTACCATAGTCCAGTTTTCACCAGATAGCGACTGCAGGTGTGCTCAGCGTGACAGGTGGTGAGCCCATCGCCGCTCTAGGATATTGGATGTTTGTGCAGTCTTTAGTCCATTAGTCGCCTATCACGACACCCAAAGGAAGAGAGGGGTGGTAGTGTTCTTTCACCGTAACGCGACAGGGTTAACACATAATTGTACATATCTACATTAAATACGTACATAGGTAATTGTGCCGTGCAATAAACATAACAGGCGGCCATATTAAAATTTGACGGGTGCCGCCATGACGACACCATAATCCGATATGGCGCCCGGGGCCAGATGGAACCTCAAAATTGGATCTGCCGACACTCAATTACGGCCACATATAACGCGCCCTGTAGGTACCATTTATGAAACACCATGTACATTTACGGTAACGCGTTTAGGCGTGTGTTTCAAACGCCCTTGTAGTCTAGTGGTTCGACCACCGCTCTCAGCTCTAAAGGTAAAAATCGGGCAGATTAGTTACCATCGCATTGGATATCTTAACATGTTAAATATAATCAATCTTCCATCAAGCAAAAAAAACTTTAGCATAAAGCTGGGAACTATTATAATTGAGCTTCATTACCCCTTTGTTAACATACATTATAATCACGACTATTATCCCCGAAGGGTTAGTCAGAGACTAGGCAATGAGGACCGGGAAAAATGTTATATTTCAAGATGAAAAAGGCCTGTGCTTTTGTGTGGAACGTATAGAGGCAGATGATGATAATGAAGGACAAATATACCGAATAATAATATGTTGATGCATTCCCAATTCAATCAAACCAGCTATAAACAGTTTTTGGCAATGGTCGCGTTGAATTTGGCAAGGCTTGGGCAGGCCGAACGATTTCACTTAGAAAACGTCGAAGCCAAATTAAATAGCGGTGGAACTTGAATTATAAAATGTATTCAAAATATACTAGGATAGGGACAAAGAGGAATGTAGAGGAGTCTTTATCCAGCATTGAAACACAATAATAAAAAAATGTAATAGATAAAATTTTCAGTTCTGATCTCTATTTTTTGTAAAAATATTAGGATCGGATGTTGACGACGTAGATGTTGACATTGAATGGGCAACTGTGCTCACTAAAAGAAAACTACCAACTCCTCTCTTCCCGTGGGTGTTGTAAAAGGCGACTAACGGGCTAAAGACTGCACATAAATCTACAAGCATAGAGCGGCGATGGACTCACCCCCTATTACGCTGAGCACATGTGTTATGTAACAGTAATACTGCTGTATTACAAAACTAGAAATAGCGAACTACAAATTCTCCTAACGCATCACAAAACGTTTACGGCTCTAAGTCTTATTACAACATACAACATCTTATTTACAACAAAGAAACAAATTTCTCATGAAATTCATCTCAGTGATATTAGAGCAGCCAATGGCAAAGTGTCTTGTTAATTTGTATGTAAAACATCGTATTGCAGACGTGTCTCGTGAGCTCGTTACTGCCTGATGTGGCGTAATGGCCTGAAAATGGGACTTCGTGCATAATATATGTACGTACTATAATACTTAGTATGATATCAGTACTCATGCATACCATATACCTATACATATTACCGTAAGTTTCTTATTCTCATGATATTTTAGGTATTTACCTAAAATATCATCTTTAACTCTTGCTCTCTGATAGACCACACATTTTTATAATAAATGGACCGCGATCCGTTCGGAAGGTACAACTGAAATAAACTACCATAACTTAACAACTGAAAAGTATATACCTTACACTGTCTAAAGAATTCTGAAGAGACCGAAACAGGCGGAAATCTGAAGGTGCAAGGTCAGGACTATACGGCGGATGCAATAACACCTCCCAGCCAAACTCTCTTAATTTTTGCTGAGTGGCTAAAGATGTGTGGAGGTCTAGCGTTATCATTATGAAAAACCACACCCCTTCTGTTGATTAATTCCGGCCGCTTTCTCTCAACTTCTTGCTTTAATCTCATTAGATCACGATTACGCAAATTAGAAACAGATACACGATATGTGTATCTGTTTCTAATTTGGTAAATATATGGTATTTTCAGAAAATAAAATTAATGATTGCCGTAACTATTTTTGGTCGTATGTTAAATCTAAAAACCAATCAGGAGAACTTCCTCAAAAAATGTTCTATAATAATAGAGTAATCTACGTGCTTATACTTTTCGTAATCATATCTCTTATAAACAACATGGATTTATAAATCCACGCAGTGTTGACACGAACATGGTAACTTTCACCAATTTTGTTCTAAGAGCTATGGATAATGACACTCAAGTTGATGCAGTGTACACCGACTTCTCCAAGGCTTTGGACAAAATTAGCCATAATTTTCTTATCGAGAAACTTTGGAGGCTCGGTGTGCACGGCAGCTTGCTCAGATGGCTGGATTCATACATTCGAAATCGAAGTCAGGCTGTTTGTCATAAAGGTTATTGCTCAAGTTATTTACCAATACCATCTGGAGTCCCACAGGGTTCTCATCTTGGACCGGTGTTGTTTTCTTTATATATCAATGACATCGAAGACGTTCTACTAAACTGCAATCACCTTCAATATGCAGAGGACACATAAATTTTCAGAGTTGTGATAAATATGGATCATTGTCTTAAACTGCAATCTGACTTAGACTCTTTAAGTGGGTACTGCACTAAAAATCAATTGTTTCTTAACACAGATAAATGTCAAGTGATAACGTATACATGAAAATCTGCCCCTATTTCATTTATTTATGAATTAAATGACATGGTCTTAAATAGAGTGGACAGTATTCGTGATTTGGCTATAAAAATGGATAGTAAACTCTCATTTAAATTACAATTTGACTCAATTGTCAAGAGGTCCTTTCGTAGTTTAGGCACATGAGTACTACGTACGTTATTCCACTGTATTAGGAGTTATATTGTCTGCATGTAGACGCTCGTGACTTCACATATTATATCAGAGGTTGTGATGTGATTGTATTATATTGTGTGTGTGTGTGTGTATGTGTGAGAGAGAGAGTGAGTGTGTATGTGTGTTGTTGTTGTGTGTTTGCGTACATGCATCTGTATGTGTATAATATGCATGTAGGTATGTGTACGCATATGAGTTTTGTATCCTACTTGCAACGCTTTGTTTTACAACTACATATTAGTAAGATAAAATTATGTTTAGGCACTCATTGTCTATAAATTTTTGTATATTTTTTCGTACGTGTATTTTTATGTAATGACTGTTCCATGCCAGAATAAATTGAAAAAAATCAATTGTTCGCAGTAGAGTTTAGAATCGATGGTCCTGCCTGGTGGTAACAGCTCATAATGAATAATGTACTTCCAATCCCACCACACACACAGCATCACCTTGTTGCGAGTTAACCCGGGTTTTGCCACAGTCTGTGACGCTTGACCGGCCTTTGGCCTTTTTTGCACGTTTTTGTCGTACGTGACGCACTTTTCACCACCAGTTATCAGCTTCTTCAAAAATGGTTCGGTTTCATTACGTCGTAATAAAGAATCACAAATGAGTACACGATTCATTAGGTTTCTTTCAGTGAGCTCGTGAGGTACCCAAATATCGAGCTATTTTGTGTACCCAGTTTTTTCAAATGCGCCAAAACAATTTTGTGGTCAATTCCCAGTTCTTCAGCTACGTCGTAACTACTGATATGCCAATCTTGCTCCACCTTTTTAAAAATGGCATCCATTTTATCTGTAATAGGGCGACCAGAGCGACGTGCATCTTTGACATCAAAATTTCCGGATTGAAAACGCTTAAACCAAATTTGTGCTACTCTCACAGACATTGCACTAAGTCCATTAACATCGCAAATTTATTTCGCGGCTTGCGTTGCATTTTTACCTTTTTTGTAGTAAAATTTTAAAATGTATCGAATTTCTTCATTAGATTCACTAATCTGACAGTAAGAAAAACAAATGAAAATCACACCTTTTACTGATTTGAATTTGGAATTATCTTCTTTAAAATTTAAACTTTTAATGATACCAAAACCAGCCAGATACAAATAGTATAGCCAAAGAGATTTTCATACTACTCTGTCAAGAAAGTACCGGGAAAAGATCAATAATACACAAAATGTTAGTTATTCATCCAAATTTATTTGCTTTCCTTCAAAGTATGCTCCTTCAGAAACGATACACTTACGCCAACGAATAATCCAATCATCAAAACATTTTTTTAAACGCTTTTTCCGGAGTTGAGTTCAGTTCTCGCCGCGAATTCTCCTTTATGTCTACTAACGAATGAAAACGGGTGCCACGAAGTGGTAATTTGAGTTTAGAAAAAAGAAAGAAGTCGGCTGGAGCCATATCTGGTGAATAAGGTGGTTGCTCGATAGTATTTGTTGAGTTTTTGGTCAAAAATTCGTTCACAATGATGGCCTTGTGCGAAGGCGTATTATCGTGGTGCAAAATCCAAGTTTTTCTTTCAACAAATTTGGCCTTTTTCGTCAAATTTGCTCTCTTAAACGCCGCATAACGCTCAAATAATATTTTTTATTTACTGTTTGACCTTCCAGCAAGAATTCCGAGTGCACAACACCGCGATAGTCAAAGAAAACAGTCAACATAACTTTGACTTTTGATGATTGACTTTGGCGTGGTTTTTTCAGTTTCGGTTCAGTCGGAAGGCGCGACTCCGAAGCTTGTTGACTAGCTTGCATGTCAAACTCGTAAATCCACCTCTCATTACCAGTAACAATGCGTTGCATGAATGTTGGGTCGGAATTGGTACGGATCGACTCGAGAGACACAGAAAGTTTAGCGGCTATCTCTCTCAAAGTTGAATAAGGATTTTCAGTAGCCATTTCCTTCACTTTTGCGATGTTAACTTCAGTTGAAGACGTGTTGATGGCCTACCAGAGCGAAGCAAATTTTCCATCACATCTCGAGAGCTTTTGAACGCTCTGTACCACTTATAAACACGTGTTTTTGATAAAGTCAATTCACCGTAAGCCTTCTGTAATATTTTCAGTGACACACGAAATTCCATTGGCGACGCATAATTTATGACAAACTCATTGTTCGATGTTTTTATCCATTATGAAATTCGCAATACACACTAGATATAAACTAACTAAAAACAGCACCGTATTTAATCTAAATAACAGATGCAACTCAAACTCCGCGCTAAAATGGATACAGTAGTTGCCAATCTAACAACAAAAAAAACAAAAATTGTATTTGGAATCATAAACAAATCATCCGTTCCCGAAACCTATTTGACAGAATGTACATATTTTATGCGAAAAGACTTTTTCCCCAAACCAAGTATGAATATTATTATGTCAAAGCTGTCGCTATTCCGCTATGATTTAGTATAGATTTGTGTATCTATTTTTATATTCTGATCGATGTAGTTAACGCTAAACCCGACCAACACTAGGGATTCCTTGAGGTTTTCCCACGTCCAATCAATTCTTTCAGTGGCCACTGCTAATTGAGGCATGTCCGGTCATTTCGACCCGAACTAAACTTTAGCCTTGTTAGGGCTAACAAATTCAGAAATCGCCCAAATGTTAACGAGAACCAATTTGCGGGCCGAATGGACCCCGCGGCGTACACAGGGGATTACGAACATCGTATTTTATTAGAGGGTTGATTACTGCCTGTTTTCCTATGCATTATCTGGTTTCGGAGTTTCTTTGCCTTTCTTTTTATTCAGTCTTTACATAACAATAAAAGCAAGCTACGTAGTTAGTGAACGTCTTGCTTATATTTTGTTGAACCTCAGTGGCGCAAAAGACAAAGAGACATTACAGCTTTCACTAAACGAGCGCGAGCAAACGAATTTAAATTCGTTTGCTCGCGCTCGTTTACATAACACTGACAATAGTCGATTTTAATGCGTTCGCTCAATAATCTATTGCTGCAGCTAATTAGTAATAAATATTTTTCTGAATATTACAACAAAGTAACACTGAGTGAGTAATTAACGCAGTAACACGAACGGGATAAAACAATATCACTGGAGTGGCAACCAAACTATTGCCGTCGTGGTAGAGAAGGGATGGTATTAGCAAAAGGGTTTATTTGGTGGTAGGCATCCCCTATTCCCGTAGTGCTTTCGTGGCTATGTGGGGGGGAAGGTAGGGGAGTCCCCAATCACCTGGGAAATCTCTGGCCTTCAAAATTCAAAATCATTTATTCTATTTAGGCTACAATAATTTAGCGCTATGCCGTGTCGGTTCGTAAGTCCTAACTATGGGGCGGTAACCTTGTACTGGCAAGAAACTCAGCAAGGGCATTTCTTTTCTCCCTTTCTTTTACAGCGTCAATACAAATTGATTCGATTTACACTTCGATTGATACATAATTCTTACAGGACCTTTCCTAGTAAAGGAGAAAAACGTGGTACATCGATTTACATAAATACTTACATAGAAATATTCATGATTACTATCCTCAAAAGGTAAGTCAGAGACTAAGTAATGAGGACAGCAAAATCTGAAGCAGTCTACTGCCATAGTCTCACCAAATTGCAACTGCACATGTGCTCAGCGTGATAGGTGGTGAACCCATCGCCGCTCTATACTGTTAAATGTATGTGAAATCTTTAGTCCGTTAGTCGCCTTTTACGACATCCAAGGGACGAGAGGAGTTGGTAGTATTCTTTCGTATAGGCGCTTATACCACACGGCTCTTAACTGTTTATTAAAACACTAATATTTTTTTGTTTGCACTCAACACGATAGCACTCTCGAAGTAATAAATACACCAGATTCACCAAAGACGTTGATCAATAATGCACGATGGATATGGCAATGCGAAACCACTCCATTAACCGGGGCTGCGACTAACGTCGTTACGTGTTTCGCTTCTGAGCGAATTTTGAGCGTGGCGTACTCGTATGTATTACTATTAATCCGCACTCAGTTCTAAGCATTTCGTGGCGGATTTCTGAGATGATACTTAATGTAACTGAGTTTTGGTTTAGGCACTACTTACGTTTCACGCTGTATTTGAGCAATTTGCTACAAGATATTATACTTTGTTGTTCATTAAGAAAACACTTGAAGACATTAAGTGAGATTAGATTGAATAGTAAAACATCACATTCCGCTTAATCTTATTGGATCCCATATTTATATAGTTAACTTTGATAAAAAAATAATGATAATTTGCTTAGCAGTCTCCGACCGACACGCGGCGACGCTCATTTATAAATATTAATAGGTTACCTATTTATTAATAAAGGCTGAGAGAAGCAGTGCACCAGGCACTCACTGCTTGGCGCTCTTTTTATGTTGTCATATGCCTCAAAGGTTGTCTGGGAGAGATCGCTTTAAGCGATAAGACCGCCTTTGCCCACTTTAGTTTAAAAATACTTATTTTATGTTCTGTATTTCTGTGTGCAATAAATCGTTTTATCTATTATCTATAGAAAATCTAAGCATTTAGAGCGATTAAGTTTTATTTTATGTGTTTGATGTTTAACTAGTTGAGATAATATTGTACCTACAATAGCTTTAATGTACGTTGATTTAGTATAGGTATAAAAGCTTTCAGAATCTGTTAATTGCATTTATGAATAAACAAAATAGTAACATAATTGGCATCCATAGTAGCCTAGACCCTTTGACATATAAAATTGTTTTGAGAGACTTTTATACGTACATTATTATAATGTTTTTTTAAACATACAAAATTGTCTTTATCAGGACCAGCTTTGTACATTCCGTCGTTGCCTAAAGGTATTTTCGCCGTAAACGGTTGTCGTCTGAAACATTTTTAGAAAAGGTCAACATGTCCGGCTACTGAGACAAACAGAAATGTCACATTTACCAAACTATACGCAAAGTTAAACATGACGCCGAGTTGAGGGTTGAATTGTGAACTAAAATTAAGCTCGGGATAAAAAATAGAATTTGTTAGTTGGGGCTATTTAAAACTTTTTTGTGAGTGTTCCGTTTGTTTTAAGTAAAATAGTCAGTTTTTAATTAGTTTAGTGGTTTTAGGACTATCTACATTTTTAATTATTCTACTCGATTTTGTTAGAGATAAAGTAAAAATATTTTATTGTTACATATTAACTTTATGTATGTAAGTACCTACATAGGTATACCTGGGAGGGCCCTATGCGGTAGACAAATAAAATATGGTTTACGGTTCAGGGCGCGAGGCGACTGCCGCTAAAAGTCCGGTTTTACATAGTTATGCTTACGCTACGGGAAAACGACACCTCGAGTCTCCCAACAATGTATAGGTATAGGTAAGTAGGTATAGAAAATAAACATACAAATAAGTTACTTAAATCTAAACTTAACTAAGACAGAGGTAATATTGTGAGCAAAGAGTAAAAAGTCACAGCATAATGCCCTGAAATTTTCATTCAAGCCATTGGAGTGGACGCTCGTCATCATCGTCAGCCTATGAACGTCTCACTGCTGGGCACTAGTCAGTGGAGAAGAGAGATTAGGCCATCCTTAACCTTGTCGTATAGCTCTTTTCCCTTGGGTGTCGTAAAAGGCGACTAACGGACTAAAACCTGCACAAAGATCCAACAGCATAAAGCAGCGATGGGAACACCACCTGTCACGCTGAGCACATGTGCAGTTACAGCTGTTGGTGAGAAGTGGACTATGGTAGAGGACTGCTTTTGCTGTCCTCATTGCCTCTCTATCTACTGACCCCGATAGATAGGGTATCGCAGCCAGAACTACGGGTCCGGCTGTGTTTTCAGGGGTACTACGGGGTTCCGGTTCAAGCCCCCCGCTGGTTGTGCCTTGACCGGCACCTCCGGCGGGATCCGGACGTGGGTTGGACTCGTAGTGGCTTGTGGTTAGTTGTAGAGCTTGGGAATGTTCGTTTGTCCTGGTATTGTGTGCCGGGACTTCCAAACTCGCGCACAGCGAGCGGGGCCTAGTAGCGGTCTATGAGGGGCCAGAAGCGAAAAGTCCTGCGGGGAACGTCAGTTTCCCTTATAGTTGGCAGCTTTGTCCGTTGGTTCTCATTGGACATTGGTGTTGACATTTCCGGTACTAGTCTGGACAACTAGTAGAGGCGGCCCCCTAGATGCCGTAGCCTCCGGTCCAGCCAGCCGCGTAGGACGTGGGAACTGGCTAGGCGCCCGGATGGGTTCCGAGAAATGAGTGTGCTTACTACTCCGCGACCAAGGTGGACACTTGGAAGTCGACTTTAGAGTCGACGACCCTAGCAGTGGCAACTGGGAGTTGTGCCCTTCGTGTAACGAGAAGTGAGCGAGCTCGACAGCTCCGGTTACCTATCTGGACAATAGGCAGTGAACTACACGTGTTCACGGGGAGACTCTCCCGAGACCCTAGTCTTATGAGTACCGAATGAAGAGCGCGCTTCGGCGGGCACTGATTTGGCGTCAAGACCTAACGCAGATGGTCTCCTGTTACTCGCAGTGTTCTACTGGCGCAGGGACGTCTGGCACTTCTTGCATAACCTAACGGTTGGTCTCGAGTCTCGAGGTGCCAGTACAAATAAAACTTAGTGAATTAAGGAGAGGGGATGTCCTCATTGCCTAGTCTATAACTAACCCTTCTGGGGAACAGTCGTGATGAGTGTAACTCACCACGATGATGGCGGGCGGGCGGATGGTCGGATCGGGATGTGATATAGTGAATTACACTATCAGCACGTACTCAATAGTACGTGATAATTAAGGTCTTCCTGATTGACAAGGCGTCCTTCCTCTAGTCACGTATAGATGTGATGTTAATTAGTATTTAAGATGATACACTAGAGGATAAAGGAGATTGATTGAACGCAAGACATTGTTTCATTTCGGGTCTCCGTCCCAACGCCATTACATGGCGACCGTGACATGGTGTCACAAGTCCGCGCCGCGAAATCGCTAGTTGAAGTCTACAAAATATCAGGAAAATAGTGCTACACGGGCCTACAAGAAGGACGAAGGAAATAAGAAGAAAAACTGTAAGCCAAAATTGTTTAACTATGGGAAACCCACAATCTAAAGACAATATTATTGTCAGTCAATCACCAACTCAATCGGCGGCAGCATCAACTCCCTTGGCCGTTGGGATGCAACTTTCAGAGATCTTTTTACTGACCATCGTCGTTGTACTAGCGGGCTATATAGTACTTAGGCTGCTACGTTACTTCAACGCACGACTATTAGAAGAAGTAGAACGCAGAGCGGTTCGACGGGCAATTGGACCAGCACAGAACGTGTAAGCCAGCACGAATTAATATAACTATGCTACCAAGAATCTATGTGTGTGTGTGAGTGATTTTTTTTTTCTAAAGTGTGTTCATGGCAAACCTGTCAGAACTCTTGAGTGAGCTTAAGGCTATTAGAGACTCTATTATTAAATTAAGTAAGGACAAACGTTATTCCGCTCAGGGGCAGAATAAGTTTTTAAGAGCAAAGGAAATTAAAAATATTTTTGAACAAATATCTGCAGACTTATGTAAAAAAGGGATAGATGCTGTAGAATTACAAATAACAAAAGCAATATCGTCAAAGTTTTTATGTAATTTTGAGGAAATCGAGTCACTCGTTAACCCGCATCATTCAGAAACGATCACAACCATGGCCACGTTCGATCTAAAAGTCGCGCTCACGCTCCTCCCAGTAGTAGATTGCGACGAAACGCAAATTAACCAACTAATAGACGGAATAGAGTATTATAGTAGTACCCTTAGAAACGAGGACCAGCCTCTGTTAATCAATTTTGTTTTAAAAACTCGTCTTTCTAGCAGTGCTAAAACAAAAATTAATAAGTCTTATGTGTCTGTGGCAGACCTAATAAAAGATATAAAAAATGTTTTAATTCCGATTAAATCATACACAGCCATTTTAGACCGAATGCTACGATGTAGGCAAGGAAACAAGACCATAGAAGTGTTTGGTAGTGAAATCGAAAAAATGTCCAACGATTTAAGTACAGCACAGGCTAATGGAGACGAGTCGGCATATAATTTATTAAAGCCGATTAATGAAAAAATGGCTATCAAGCGTTTCGCTGACGGCCTAAACAATGCTCGTACAAGCATTATAGTTACGTCTAGGTCCGTAAGCACAGTTAGGCAGGCAATAACTATAGCCTTAGAACAAGAAGACTCGGTAGTGAAACCACCAATAAACAATTATGTTAACTATGTTTCGAACCAGCGATTTGAAAAGATAAATAAAAACTATCATCAACAATATAATAAGTCACGTAACAACAACGCGACGAGTCAGCAAGGTCGGGGTCGTGCCTACTATAACTCGAATAGGTTTCAGGGTCAGCGCAACACCAGGTTTACGTCACCTCATAATAAACGTAGGAATGTACATTTCTTAGTTGACTCAGCAGAACAGTCTAATGACGAGAACGAAAGTGAACGTCAGAGTATACGTCAGAACGAACATCATAGCGATGATTTTTTTCGTTCTGAATAGCGCTGAGGTAGATATTTGTAGTTATGGTAGTGGTAATTACGTTTGTTTTACTTGTAGTCAAACTCAAATTTCTCTATTAGTAGACACAGGAGCAAGCATTTCAATTTTAAAGTTAGATTGGTTAAATAAACTCCGTAGCGTGTCCCGCGACGCAAAGCTAGTAAGGGATGAAATTAAGATTAAAGGAGTATGTGGGGATTTAGTATCAATAGGTTATGTTTATCTAGACTTATGTGTTAACAATTATAATTTTAGGCATAAGTTTTATGTGTTTAGCAACTTCCACTGTAAAAATGATGGAATTTTAGGAGAAGATTTTTTATTAAAATATAGTTGTAAAATTAACTATGAAAATAAGCTGGTTACATTACAGGATAAGATAAGTCTAGAATTAGGCTTAGGTAAAAACATAATAACGACTATTCCAGGGAGATGTGAGGTCGTAAAATATGTTTCGTCAGAGATAAAGGGCGAATGTGTCATTGTAGCGGAGGAAGTTATTGCAGGCGTATTTGTAGCAGGCGCCGTGGTAGTAGGAGACGGGAAAAAGATTCCGGTGCGATTTTTAAACACACGGGAAGAAGATGTAAAATTAAATAACTTTAGCCCGAAAATTAAAAAATACTCGGATTATTTCGTATGCTCTTTTGATACGGAAAAGGGAAAATCTGTCGAGAGGGTTAAACAACTATTCGATTTTCTTAAATTAAAAACATATCTTGGTGATGAAGAGAGACGGTCTATTGAGAAAATATGTGCAAAATATGCAGATATCTTTCATATGCCGGGTGATAAGCTATCCGTTACAAACTTATACGAGTACAACATTAAACTGCAAAATGACGCGTCTCCTGTTTATGTCAAACCGTATAGAATACCGCACGCTCAGAAGGCTGA
The DNA here is from genome assembly GCA_963921215.1 of Scoparia ambigualis. Classification (NCBI taxonomy): domain Eukaryota; kingdom Metazoa; phylum Arthropoda; class Insecta; order Lepidoptera; family Crambidae; genus Scoparia; species Scoparia ambigualis. Next base: position 5,552,327 of record OY992522.1, read on the forward strand.
GTTAATAAAACAGGTAGGTAAATTGTTAGAAGAAGATATTATCGAAGAGTGTACCAGCGAATGGTCTTCTCCATTATTATTACTTCCGAAAAAAGCTGAAAGTAGCGGTGAAAAAAAGTGGAGAATCGTAATAGATTATAGACTTTTAAATAAAAAAATAGTAGACGAAAAGTTCCCGTTACCAAATATACAAGAAATTATTGACTCACTTTCGGGATGCTTATACTATTCTCATTTAGACCTCAGTTCTAGTTATTACCAGCTAGGGTTATCACCAGAATGTAGGAAATTCACTTCTTTTACAGCTGATAAGCAATATCAACTGAAAAGATTACCTATGGGTCTCAAAACGAGTCCTAGCGTATTTTCTAAACTTATGTCTATGGCTCTATCGGGTTTAAATCACGAGATATGTTTTCTATATCTCGATGACGTAATAGTTTTCGGGAAAAGCCTATCGCAGCATAATACAAATTTAATGAGTGTATTTGAGAGGTTTAGGTCAGTTAATTTAAAACTAAACCCTTGTAAGTGCGAATTTTTGAGGAAAGAAATTAATTATTTAGGGCATGTTATTACGCCAAACGGGGTGTTGCCAGACAACAGTAAAATCGAGGTCTTGGAAAAGTTCCCAGTACCTAAAAATGTAAATGAGATTCGTCGTTTTGTGGCTTTTGCGAACTTTTATAGAAAATTCATAAAAAACTTTGCCACAATAGTGTACCCACTAAACCGTCTTTGTAAGAAACATGTCGAGTTTCAGTGGACGGAAGAATGTGACGTGGCATTTCAGACCTTAAAAAAGTCACTTAGTTCATTTCCTGTCTTAGATTATCCAGATTTTGGAAAAGATAATGTTTTCCGGTTGCAAACCGATGCGTCAGGGGTAGCCTTGGGGGCTGTATTATCAAATGGAAATAATAAGCCCGTAGCTTATGCAAGCAGACAATTAAACAGTTCAGAAATAAACTACCCAACCATTCATAAAGAGTTATTAGGGGTAGTGTGGGCTATAAAACATTTTCGACCATATTTATACGGACGAAAATTTAAAGTATTAACAGATCATAGACCATTGGTTCATTTATTTAGCATAAAAGATCCTAGTAGCCGTTTAACTAAGTTTAGACTTTGTTTAGAAGAATATGATTTCGATATTGAATACATAAAAGGTTCCGAAAATGTAACGGCAGATGCCTTATCGAGAGTCATTATAACATCAGACGAGTTAAAAAATCTAAATTCAAATTTTTTGGGGGTAGTAACCCGTTCAATGAAAAGAACCATGGAGCAAAATAATGAACCCGCTACCTCTGGAAGTAGCAGGGTTGAGCCCCCTGTTGATCATAGGCAACCAAGAGTGGTAGATATTATGCAGAAATCACAAAATGATGTAAGGTTAGATATTTGTTCGTATGAAAACTTCGTGAAGTTGAGGAAAAAGAAAAGATACGTCTCACAGACGGGTGATATGTTATTTAGTGACTCTACTATTTACATAAATCAGGAATCTCTACTAACGGAGGCGCGCCGAGACGCAACGATAGGAGAACTGAGTGCATTATGTAAAAAATATAATATTGTAGAAGTCGTTGTGATTAAAAATGGGTTTAATAAAAAGTTTATTAAAATTTTGACCCAAACTTTCATAAAACATAAAGAATTACCGCGGTTATGTATTATTAATAACCAAGTTGAACATGTTACAAATAAAGACTTGATACGTGTTATACTAAATGATTATCATTTATTGCCGACAAGTGGTCATGTAGGCATAAATAAAATGACTAAGAATATTCGAAAAAAATATTTTTGGAGTAATATGCAAAAAGACATAACTGAATATGTGACTCGCTGTAAAGATTGCCAAAAGCAGAAATTTTGTAATAAAAATAATAAAGAGAAAATGGTAATAACCACTACAGCATCTACTTCTTTTGAAAAATTATATTTAGATATTGTGGGGCCGTTGGAGGTCGATAATTTGGGTAATAAATATATATTAACAATACAATGCGAATTGACAAAGTTTGTAGAAGCTTACCCAATACTTGATAAGTCAGCTGAAACTGTTGCTAGGGTTTTTACTGAAAATTTTATTTTACGATATGGTACTCCCAGGGTTATTGCGACTGACTGTGGAACGGAATTTATTAATTCCACGTTAGAAACAGTATGTAAATTGCTAAATATTGATAAGTTAAATTCAACACCCTATCATCATGAGAGTATAGGTTCGCTAGAAAACTGGCACAAACATCTCGGATGTTACTTGAGAATACAAACACAGAATCAGTCGGCAAATTGGAGTACCTGGATACCATATTGGTGCTTTGCTTATAATAATTCTGTAAATACTAGTACCAAATACTCCCCTTATGAACTAGTTTTTGGGAAAACATGTAACGTACCTAGTAATTTAGTTAGTAAAGTTGATCCCTTATATGTATACGACAATTATCCATCGGAGTTAAAATTTAGATTGCAAAAAGCTCATAATGATGCCAGGAACAACTTATTAATATCAAAACAAAGTAGAAAAACTAATTATGATTTAGATTGTAAGGAAGTACACTACAAAAAAGGTGATCTACTCTTGTATAAGAATGAAAATTATAATAAATTGAATGACTTGTATTTAGGTCCATTTGAAGTTTTAGAAGAGCTAGGTACTAATGTAAAAATATTAAAGAATAATAAAGAAAATATATTTCATAAGAATAGGACTAAGATATTTAGAAAATAAGAGTTTACTTTTCAGGGAAGGGATGCCTAGCCTTTTCAGGGGAGGTGTGATATAGTGAATTACACTATCAGCACGTACTCAATAGTACGTGATAATTAAGGTCTTCCTGATTGACAAGGCGTCCTTCCTCTAGTCACGTATAGATGTGATGTTAATTAGTATTTAAGATGATACACTAGAGGATAAAGGAGATTGATTGAACGCAAGACATTGTTTCATTTCGGGTCTCCGTCCCAACGCCATTACAGGGATATTATTGTAGGACTATGGATGCTTGCGACAAAAATATCTACAATCTTATCTATTCGTTAGTTTTAAAATGTTCTTTTGAATTGAAAACAATTTAGAGATTAAAATTTGACTTTTAAAATATTATTATAAAACAAAATATTTTAGAAGTCAAACAAAGTGAACGTTCATGTCAGCTATTTAAAATGCGCATATTAAAAATGTTTCGCCGTCTTTCAATCATATTTTGCAGCGCACAGAATGCCAAGTGAGTACAACAGTTGATGGATTAGAAGTATATGAATAATAAACCTGCTTAAAATGTATGGGTAATTTCCAACTTTGACATGCATAGTCTTCACGCTATCCATCATACGAAATAGATATTGAATATTTGACAACTGAATAATTGGAAGTTATTGGTATACTCGTAGGTATTTTTTGGGGCTACGGGGCTATTTTACTTTGGCTACGTACGGGACTACCGAGCTGTGTTGGGTATTTAGCGTTATATTATGTGAACAGCAAAATTTTATGAATTTTAACAATAATAACTTTGTATTCACTACGATACTTAGTAATATTTGCCCTTGCATTCTTTGCCGTTTTTTGTCGGTTTATGGAACTTTGTAAAAAGCGCTTTAGGTAAAGTCAAAGCATTTGTAATTCATAAATTTTAATTTAATTTTAAACAAGTACACCAATAGCTTTTCCATCGTATTTTTGGTAGAAGTTAATTCTAAACTCTTAAAGAACTATTTGAAGCACGGATTTTTCACGGTTCACAGATATCCAAAGTTCAAAGTTCTTTATTGCATTCATGTTGTTGGTCATCCATCTGAGAACAGTTTGTGCCAAAAGGCATTGATCTAGAAGTATAGACAAGAACGTTCATAGAAACCATTTGTTCAAATTCTGGATTGAGAGACCTAAAGTTCGCTGCAGCCGCTGCAGCGCTTAAACATATAAATGTCGTCTAATCAACAGACGGACAAGCGCAGCGCCGCACCGCTAGATCGGTCAAAGACAACGAAGTGTGTATCAAGATGGTGTCTCAAATAGATTGTCAATAACAATAATTGAAAAAATATAATTTCTATTCTATTAATACGATATAACTACATAATAATGACATGGATAACAATTAATTTCACTTCTTTGACAACTGAATTCTAGTAGATGTCTAGGTGTACACTTTGAAAAGAAAATTAAAGAATTATTTTCGCCGCTCCGCACGCGCAAATGTCAAAGAAACACTAAAGCAAGGTGCCGAATCGACTCCGCAGATGAGTGGAACATAATGCGTGTTCGGAAGGGCCTATCATATATCGCTGCCAAAAGGTAGCTTTACTCTTTTCTATCGCACCAGATATCGCGCAAACGTTGCGTGCGCGCTACCGACCTACTACAATTAATTTAAAATAAATCCCATCCAAATTCTTCAAGATAGCGTTATCTCCAAGGCTCTGGGCGGTTTAAAAAAGGTTTCAGGGTGAAGTGAACTCGCAAAAGTTCCAGTAAGTGCGTTCCTTAATTAACTAACAAATGGCTTCGCGATACACAATGGCTTAATCAAACCGCATTAAGATAAGAGAAACAAAAGACCCTTTCTTTGACGGCGTAAGTTGTAGGTGGCAGAGGTAATAGTGATTAAAATTAAACCTTCCTTTATTTTAAACAAACTTTTTATATATTTATTATTGAAATTTTTGCATTCACAATGAATGCCAAAATTTCAATAATGAAGATATTTTCTGGTAAACATTTTAAACTTTTTTATGTTACTTGGCCGGAAAATAAGCACGTGGCTGTTAAAAAGCGGCCAATAAATAATAAATATGCCACGAACAATAAATTGTTGTGAACAAAATAGCAAGCTCAACAAGAAATTTTTCAAGGGCTTTTTAATGTAATTTTCGAATTCCACCCAAAGCAGGTACATTTTTGTTTGTCATTGCTGAAATATCAATTTAAAAATAAATTTTACATACCTACCTTTATAACCTTCAGATATAATTGCGTTCCACAGAACAGAAGAAAGTGGTTCTGTTTTCTAATGGGCTTTTCCAGGCTTGAAATGGATTTGAAGTCAATAATATTGAATGGCGTAATAAAGAGACATATCATGTATGAAACGGTTGACTTTTATCTAAAAGCTTGTAACTTACATCACATTTAGAGTCACCAAGGGTCCTAATAAAAAGCGACAGGATAAAATGATTTATGGGATAACTAGATAAAGGGAGTGCCAAGTTTAGGCGACGCGCGTCTTGGAGATAAGACAATAATAGTACATTTTACTTTTGTCGCAGAGGTGCAGAACCTTCATGGTATGGGTATTATACATAACAATATTGTATTTAGAACAAAATGAAAATTGTATGCACATCAAAAAGTTCGGCTAACTGAATCTTTTGGGCGCCAAATGCAGTGTGGGAAACATCATCATCAACCAGAGTACGTCCACTGCTGGACAAAGGCCTCCCCCTAGGATCTCCACCACGGACGGTCTTGTGCTGCTCGCATCCAGCGGCTACCCGCGACCGCGCACCAGATCGTTGGATCGCCTTGTTGGAGGTCTGCCCACACTGCGTCTTCCGGTGCGCGGTCGCCACTCGAGAACCGTTCTGCCCCAACGGCCACCGGTTCTACAGGCGGTGTGCCCTGCCCATTGCCACTTTAGCTTGGTGACTTTGGCGAGATCTTTGGGCTATGTCGGTTACTTTAGTTCTTCTACGAATCTCCTCATTTCTGATTTGATCACGTAGAGAAACCCTGAGCATAGTCCTCTCCATTACTCTTTGCGTGACTTTGAGCCTGCCTATTAGGCCCATAGTGAGCGACCACGTCTCGGTACAAATAAAAATAAGTAATTTATTCAATAAAATAATTTCAACTTTGTCAAGCAAAAATATAATTAAATGTGAAGTCGTGAGATGGCAGACGTTAAACATAACCTAACCTACCAACCCGCATTAGGCCAGTGTGGTGAGTTATGGTTCATTCTCCCTATGTCCTGTATCCATGTTGAAGGATTTTTCCACTCCACACTCCCACAGTGTGGAGTCGGACGTTTACAGGCGGATGATGATGATGATGATGTTTGGCAGAAGGTCAGGTCAGGTTTGACAGAAGGTCAGCGTCAGTAGGCCTAGCTTGCGCAACACGAGATATGTCGCGGACGATATTCTCTCTATTATTGAAATTTTGCATTCACAATGCTATATAAATATAGGATAAAATGTTTACTAGAAAAAAATCAACCAGTCTCAGGAGCCATTTCCAGATCCCATTCGAGCTTCCTGAGACTGGTTGATTTTTTTCTAGTAAACATTTTATCCGATATTCTCTCTTCCTTCAATGGCGGGAACAACAAACTGTCTCGGTTACAGTTGTCAAAACTCGATAAAATTATGTTGCAATTTAGCGTTAGTAGACAAAAATACCACAGACAACTACTATTATGTCTCTTTTTGACATATCGTGTATAGACATAACACAAAAAAACGAAAAAAATTCTCGTGTTGCGCAAATAATGAATGGACATTCCTTTTCTGTGTCACATCTGTCTGTTTAGCTGTTTTGTTTTAAAATTATATGTGTGTGTGACACTGAATGAATGTATGAATACATAATCACGACTATTATACCCGAAGGGTTAGTCAGAGACTAGGCAATGAAGACCGCAAAAGCGGTTCTCTCCCATAGTCCACTTTTCACCAAATAGCGACTGCACATGTGCTCAGCGTGACAGGTGGTGAGCCCATCGCCGCTCTATGCTGTTGGATGTATGGGCAGTCTTTAGTCCGTTAGTCGCCTTTTACGACACCTTTAAACTGATATTCAAATTATTATTTAATTCGCACTATGAGAACTTATGTGGTATAAGATTTATTGGTTTGATACACACTATTATTGTGTATAGCTTCCATTTAGATTTGTGGCCATTGGATTGCTAATGCAGTTTTGATAATTTATGTGCAATTAAACTTAATGACATTATCATGGGACATAATTGTTGGATTATCGTATGAAGGTCGGTCTGATTATCCAAATTATCTCGAAACGATTGTTTCTGATGACGTACATATTTGAAACTGACTGTGGTTCTTTATGTAGGTATTGTTCTTTTATTATTTTCTGTACCTAAATACCTTGACATAATTAACAAGTGGCGTAATTTGATAAAGTAGGCAAGTCATAATTAAGTGATTATTTATATAAATAATAATAAATAAGGAATACCTTCTAGGGCGACTCTTAGATTATCAGAGACTCTCTTTTCCTTACGTAGGATACCCACTATATAATTCCCATCATGGTGCCCTTACGGTGAACCAGGATCTAATTACAAAGATAATAATTCGATTATTTAATAATTCGATGTTATAATTCAATAAAACATTATTATTTAGAAATATCTGACATTCGTTTTCCAGAGTGACCACAGCTTTGCATTTACTCCGATCCTGAAACACTTCTAATATTATCATTTATACGTCATTAATCTCTTAAGATTACTCAACTTACTTATGGTAGGTAGGTACGTAGATGGTATTAAAATTGTAACCATTGTTGTAATGGCGTCTACAAGGCTACTGAACAATAATTAACCTTGCCCATATCATACAAAGCACTCTCCCGACCGCATAAGGTTCATTTCAGCTTGTTCGTGTGGATTCCAACTTGTGTACGATTGTATGTAGCCGAAAGAAATCTATTTGAAGTGAGGATAAGGTCGCGATTAGAGATTCCCACTCGTCATCGGGTTCGGGACCGGCCCGTGATCCGCAGAAATACAAGGGTTTGCGCCACCCGCGGCCGGTTTAGGGTTAAGTGATGAGTTTCACTAATAAAAAATATGTTTTTATTAAAATATACTATATAGCTTTTGCCCACAGTTACGCTCGCGTTAATTTTTGTAAGATAAAGTAGCCTATAAAAGTCTCCTAGGCCTCGTCTATTTCCATACCAAAAAAATATTTTATTTTATTTATTAATTTAGCGAACAATTGTACGGGTAGGAACATTGTTTCTTTCTTCCGAACAATGCTCTCTTTATATAACCACTAAATGCTACAATTACTTAAAGGCTTAACATGCAACATTTATAAATTTATAAAAACAGTTGGGACATATAACTATATTAAATTAAATAAGGCACGAAGCTGTTCCAATTGGCTCGTTTCAACAGACTTGTGAAATGATCCAGGTTTGTCATTGTGCAAGTCAATAGCATCACTACAGCTATTAATAACTTTGCACATTCTAGCCACTGGAGAATGAGCACCAAGCACTGGCAAAGGTGGGCAAAGGCGAGTGATTCTATTACGAGGCTATCGCATAGGAGCACGAATTTTGAATTGAGACATCAACATTGGGATAACAATTTTATTCCATGACAGCTTGTATATAAATGTGGCGTCAGCTAACTTCATACGTTTATTATAAGATCAATTTTTTATAGCTATAAACGTAGGGTATGTGTAGCAAAGTGAGGCCTCCATACAACACTGTTGTAGTCTAGAATTCTCCGGACGAAACTATTAAAAAGCAACGTTGTAGTGCTACTTTTTTCAATTTTGCAGTTACGTAGTTAGGTATAACAAATCCTAATATTTTTGATGCTCGTGCGATAATTTAATCCGTGTGCGGTACACAAGTTCTTTTTATCAAAAACAACTCCTAAATCGCGGATCACATCCACCTCCTCAAGTTTTTCGGTATCTATAAAATGTTCAGTAGAGAGCAGTTTGGTTTTCCTGGAAAACGTTACATGACGGCACTTTTTGGAGTTCAAACGCATTGCATTACTCTTACACCACCCGATCAGCCTGTTCAAGTCACCTGTAGAAGTTTATTTTTTTAGCAAGCTTTGTATCGTAGCATATCGATGCATATAAAAAACAATTAGAATTTAGAAAACAGCTATATGAATTATAATAGGTATATGGAACAAGCTAGTAGAAGAACACACACATATATAAGCAAAAGAGCCACGTTGTTTTTTTGGCAAATTTAAGTAAAACTGCATTAAAAAGTTTTAAAAACTTTGTAGCAATAATCTATTTTAAATTTTATTTTTCTGTATCCCAATGGACTATTGTTTAAGTGGGCCCATAAACACAGCAGTGCGACATTTACAGATATCATGTACAGAATCTTCAATGTACGATAGCTTCGTGCCTTACCTTTTTTTCCGGGAAAATTACTTTTTTTCTTTATGGGGATAACGAAAATACAAATAACCGCTATTTTGTCGGATTCATTCCCTTTGTGTTATTTAAGATTCTTTGTAAGGCGTATTAGCTCTTAAAGCCTTTAAGGTACCGTTTGTTATTGGTACCGTTTTGTGGTCAAAATGATCCCCGAAGAGTTTATCAGATACTTAGCAATGAGGACCACAAAAGCAGGCCTCTACCATAGTCCAATTTTCACCAAATAGCGATTGCACTTGTGCGTCACAGGTTGTGAGCCCAACGCCGCTCTATGCTGTTGGATGTATGTGCAGTCTTTAGTCCGTTAGTCGCGTTTAC